>CM060385.1:90177213-91377213 GCA_030545235.1 Helianthus tuberosus | reverse complement strand
CCCCCCATTCTCAGGAACTAACATGCGGAATTGGGTTTTGAGTGCTTAACAGCTGGAAACAGGCTGGAAGGAAGCTTCTGCTGATCTGGGACATGCTTACGAACCGTATGGTCCTCCTCTTACGGTCCGTAAGGACCCTGCAGACCAGCAGTTTCAGTTTTGGCAGTTTTGGTCCCTGTGCGCGTATGGTCGTATTTTGGCACTTCTAACACCTGTCAAGCCCATTTTTAAGCTTCACAAGGATGTTAAAGCATATGGAACATGAAACATGCTCAAAAATATGCCGGATGTTGGTTCGTTTGGTCGTACGATCGCGATGTTCGCTTAATTACGACGGAATGCGCATAAGCGCGAAAAACGATCCAAATTGCGCGACGAATGGATTTTTCTTATGCCAAACACTAAAATAAAATATTTTAATGCTTACATAAATTTTTGGATGTCCGGATGTATTCAGAACGTAAGTTATGCGCGAAAATGCAAACTTATGCACTTTTTGACGCTTTTAGTCCCTGAATGACCATAAAGTTTATTTTAGCATACCGAACCCCTCAAAGCCTATTTCTAAGCTATGTAAAGGTTATTTAGGGTATGTTTAACTTAGGATCAAGTTCCGGATTGTTCGTCACAGTTCAAATCGGCATAGTTTCGTAGTTTGACACAAATAGTCCCTGCGATCGAACAAGCTTGGTTTCAACACACCAACCCATTCAAAACTTATTTCTAAGTTATGTGGAGGTTATTTAAGGTATGTTTAGCCTATGTCACTACTCCGGAGTGTTTGTCGTGTTATACTGACTGGGTTTACGCACCAGCTTGCGTATAACCTTCCAGAACGAGATTTAAAGCTTGCAATCGGAATCGAATCGTATTGAAAAAAATCACCAACACAAATACACACATAGAACACCAAAACACATATAATAACACCAAAGCACATTGTTTCATTAATAATCATCATTGTTTTACTTCGTACATCGATTACCGAACACAGTTGTCACATGAACCATTTGTAATCATTGGATGTATGTGAACCATTTGTAATCGTTGGATTTATGTGAACCATTCGTAACCATTTGATTTATGTGAACCATTTGTAACTGTTTGAACCATTGGGTTAGGGAAGTGATTAGGTTACGGGGCGGGTGTAATGTGTCAAAAGCATGGTGGATACGCCGCTGGTACTTCCTATATATAAGTGCTTTTAACACATTATATATCGTTGCGTTATCTAGATCACTTGGGTAAACGATTTTGAAACAATGTCACACAATTATGTTTTCTGAATAATATAAACCATACGAGTCTTATTAACGAGTTTCTACGAGATGTTTTACGATTTGATTTAATAAAACAAAATGTTTTGGAGTTAAGAATCATGGCTACGAGATTTTATAAATCATATCCAATTTGATTTGAGTTGGTTAATTATGTCGCAATACTATACTTTTAAAAATAAGGTTTTTTTAAATAAGTATTGCAACATGTAAAACGAGCCATGAATCTGACACTCACATAAAACCTATGTACTTGCCGGCATTTTTATGCTGACGTATTTTCACATGTGTTTCAGGTACCATATTTGATGATGATATTGATGCATGCTCACATAGGAACGGACGAGGCCTTAGCAACTTAATAACAATAAAAGTCTATTTGTTCATGTTTTGTTTCTAATTCCAATGTAATGTAATACATTTAATTAAAAAAAACGAAATTGTTTAATCCATGGTTGTGAAACAATGATTCTGTTACAACACTCCCTGACGTTTCCGCCATGTTTTGTTGTTTTACGTGGTCGGGGTGTGACAGAAAAGTTGGTATCAGAGCCACATGTTATAGGGAATTAGGTAATTAGTAATGCTTTGACCTAGTCTATAACCTTCCTAGGAGCCTAACGCGAGTTTACTTGCGTTTAGTCATAAAATAATACCGTTGCCTATCTTTAGGCAACAACCACAATAAGAACACAAAATTGGAATCTGCTTTGAAAACTAATCATCTGTTCTAGGATGATTTATTATAAGGTTTTGAACCTTCAAAGCTTTCAAAATCTCGTCAAAGTTTAGGTCTACATAATGTGAACACGTGCAAACTGGAAGGGTGGGTGCCTGTACTCTGAGTTTTCTGTCTAAGGCTAGAGTGTTCGTACAAATCCACATAATCGGACCAGTCACTCTTACCTGGGAACTTTTTGGGTGAGTGTCCACTTATAGGCGAGCATGTCTTCGCGATACATTATGAGGACCTATTTACTTTGATTTAGCCTTTGTGTGTCGCTTGTTTGCTTCGTGGTTCAAACAAATGACCGTCACCCATGATTTTTGGTCGGTAATTGTAACATCCTATTCTTACCCAATGCCATTTCATTTGTTTTCTCTCTTGATTCCCCTTTTTAGAATGCCTCCACGACGCGAAAATCAGGTACCTATTGAAGAGCTGGCAGCTGTCATTACGCAGCAAATGACTGCTGCAATCCCGAACATCGTTGCTCAATGTAACCAAGCTCTCAACAACAATAATGCCCCCTGCAACTTCAAGACGTTCAACTCGGCTAAGCCATCAAAGTTTTCTGGGTCTCAAGGAGCGACTGCACTTCTGCAATGGTTCGAGAGTCTAGAGAGCACCTTCAGGCATGTTCAATGTCCAAATGAGCGAAAGGTAGAATTCGCATCTAGTATCTTTGAGAAATGAGCTTTGACATGGTGGAATGGTGTGATGAGAGATAGGGGTGCCGATGTGGCACTGGCTCAAACGTGGGAAGAGCTTCGAGCTCTGATGATGAAGGAATTATGTCCTCGTTACGAGATCAGGGCCTTGGAAAGGGAATTCGACGATCTTAAGCAAGATAGCGGTGAGCATCTAGCCTACACGGATCGTTATGAGGAGTTAAGTCTGTTATGCCTGAATATGGTTACACCTTTGGATAAGGCAATAAAAAAGTACATTGATGGCCTCCCTGACCCAGTACAAGACATTGTGACTGGTAGTAACCCCACTACGGTTAGGCATGCCATTGAGCTATCTGCTACGTTGCCTGAATCTCAAATCAGGAAAAGTAAACTTTTCCGAAAAGGTGATAAGAAACCAATCGAGGAATCAAAACCCAAAGATGAGCAGACTGAATCCTACAAGAAGTCAAGGAAGTGAAAACCTTCCCAGAACTTCACCGTGGTTGCTCACAATGATCAAGCTGCCCCCAACCAACCAGCTCAACCCCCTGCTAGGAAGCCATACAACGGAACTGCACCCTTGTGCAACCAATGTAACCTTCATCATCATGCTAGTGTGTAGTGCCGCAAATGCCAAATTTGTGGACTTATAGGCCACACAGCAAGAGTTTGCCGAGCTGAAGTTGCACCAAATCAAGCTGACAACAATCCTGCTCAAGCTCGTTTTCCACCAGGTTCTTGCTACAACTGTGGCGAGATGGGTCATTTCCGAAGAAATTGCCCAAAGCTTGCTAATGCAAATCCAGCACAGGGATGAGCATCTGACCGACTAGAAGACAACACCGTTTAGAAATAATCACGTCTTATGTATTATTTTCTTTTGTTGTCAAGGTCCATGAAACAGTTGTTATCATTGTTTATAAATAAATCTTTTATTTACATTGCAATGTATTTATGTGGTTGCATGTATAAACAACATATCCCCTACAATACCGACAATCAGGGAATCGTATTCCTTGAAGAACAGACTACCTCCAAAATTCTTCCATTTTATGATCTCTTGCGTTTTCCACGAAAATCCTAAGTACCCGTTTCTTCCAAAGAAACGAAGTACAAGGCGCAAGTTACAACTCTGGACGAATACCCAAAGTACCACTATAAATCCTTAATAGGGTACCTAAGGGTATTTCCGTAAATCCTAAAATTGTTGTGTACCTTAATTCAAATATTACGTTTCTTTGAAAACAAAATCAAATTTTTGGAAGATCATCCTATCTTCATAGATAGATTCTTGAAAATGATTAAAGTGCCAAATGAAATCCACGGATTGGATTCCTGGTGTGCTTTAAATATCCGTGTCCAAAGATAACAAATTAAAGGTCGAATTAAACAATTATGTGATTATATGCTTATGTGTTCCCTTTTATGTTTTTGTGTGATCTAAGTTTTTTGTTATCCAAATCCTCGTAGATCTTCCATATCTTCGTATAAGGGATTCATAGTAGGATATCCGAAGGTACTACCTTAAATCCTTAATGGGCTTCTACGTAATAGTAAAGACCCTTGGATTATAATGTACTATTCCATAATTATACCCCTTGAGTAGTCTAGTTAAACAGATTGATCCAAAAATTTGGTTAGGAATATCATGTGATGATATAGCTGAAAAGACTCCTTGGTGGTCTAATTAAAGAGATCATTTGTCGATCTAATTAAAAGGACCCTATGATAGTCTAGTCACACTCATCACAGGTTTGATTTTCTCCCCCTTCACATTACAAAACAAACTGTGCAGACTGTGCAAGGAATTACGTAATTATGGATGCATACATAATTATGGAATTCAGTGCACATAAACCACAGCAAGTTTTGTCATGTGTCTAGAGTTGACTCAGTTCATTTCCGTTTCTGAAGAATACCCATTGAGGAAAATGACTCATTCCGTTCATTTTCGTTTCTGAAGAATATCCATCGAGGGAAATGAATATTCTTGATTTTTCCTTCATTTCCATTTCTGAAGAATACCTATTGAGGAAAATGACTCATTCCGTTTATTTTCGTTTCTGAAGAATATCCATCGAGGGAAATGAATATTCTTGATTTTTCCTTCATTTCCGTTTATGAAGAATACCCATTGAGGAAAATGACTCATTCCGTTCATTTTCGTTTCTGAAGAATATCCATCGAGGGAAATGAATATTCTTGATTTTTCCTTCATTTCCGTTTCTGAAGAATACCCATTGAGGAAAATGACTCATTCCGTTCATTTTCGTTTCAGAAGAATATCCATCGAGGGAAATGAATATTCTTGATTTTTCCTCCATTTCCGTTTCTGAAGAATACCCATTGAGGAAAATGACTCATTCCATTCATTTTCATTTCTGAAGAATATCCATCGAGGGAAATGAATATTCTTGATTATTCGTTCATTTTCTCTGAAGAATACCCATTGAGGAAAATGACTCATTCCGTTCATTTTCGTTTCTGAAGAATATCCATCGAGGGAAATGAATATCCTTGATTTTTCCTTCATTTTCATTTTTAAAGATTGTCCATTGAGAGAAATGACAGGATTATGCCTTTCATAATCTTTGATGGGTTATTCTACGCAAATAGATAAACACCCTAGATTCCATGCAAGGCAATTATTTAACACAGCGTCACAGACTGACTCCTACGAATAAATTTCGGGACGAAATTTCCTAAAGTAGGGGAGACTGTGAACCTGTGCCTCTCTGACCATCAAACAAATACCAAATTAATGAAATATTTTGTTTCATACTTGGGATTTGTAAAAATATGCGTATCGTTTGCACATATCAATTCATGTTCGATTTCAAGCTTTAAATCGCTTTCTGGAAGGTTATACGCGCACTGATGCGTAAATATAACCAGTTTAATGCAACGTACACTCCGGAATAGTGAAATAGGCTTAACATACCTTAAATAACCTTTACATAACTTAGAAATAAGTTTTGGAGGCTTTGGTGTGGCGAAATCAAGTTTATTCGCTTACAGGGACTAATTTCGACAAACTGCGAAAGTATGCCGATTTGTACTGTAACGAACATTCCGGAACTTGATCACAAGTTAAATATTCCCTAAATATCCTTTACATAGCTTAGAAATAGGATTTGAGGTGTTTGGTGCACAAAAATAAACTTTCTTGATCAATAGGGACTAAAAGCGTCAAAAAGTGCATAAGTTTGCATTTTCGCGCATATCTTACGTTCTGAATACATCCGGACATCCAAAAATTTATGTAATCATTAAAATATTTTATTTTAGTGATTGGCCTGATAAAAATCCATTCGTCGCGTAATTTGGTCAATCATTAGGATTCGACCAAACTCATTAGGTGACCATAGTTGTATAGGGAATAACCTTCCGAGGTTATACCTTATGGTCCCTTCGTTTAAGTAGTTGTATGATAAGTAGTTTATATGCCTTAGGTAAATGACCAAAATGCCCTTTTTGCGCCAAAATTCATTTTAAGCATATGTAACCTAAATTTTGACATCTAAACTGATTAGGCAACATTATTAGACATGTCAAGGCATATAATACTTGTCATAGGACTAGTTAGGCGATCCAAACACGTTTTATGTGAACGACGCATTAAAGTGGCGTAAGTTACCTAAACGGGTCATAATGGGTCGTAAGCACTTAGGTTGGGTTTCATTTTAGTATGTAGGCTTTGTTAAACCATATTACATGAGTTCCTATACTCATTTGGTTTACGAAACCTCATTCTATCCAATCTTCCGATTTAGGTCCGTTTATTTACATAATTACCTATATTAGGTGCCGTTTGATTTCCGTGATCTCTAGCATTGCTTGGTTTTTACTCAAAGACTTCTAAGCACCCTCAAGTGAGTACATAGACCCCTCTTTTACTGTTTTCAAATGTTTTGGGGTGAAACTCATATGCCTACTTGTTACTTTCGTGTTTTCCATGTTTTCATATCATATACTTCCTATGTTCATTAGTACACTATTAGTACATGATTTCATTATGTTTTGCTATGTATGTTCACTTAACATGCTAGCACAATTGTTTAACGTTTTGAACCATTTGTAATCGTTGGATGTATGTGAACCATTTGTAATCATTGGATGTATGTGAACCATTTGTAATCGTTGGATTTATGTGAACCGTTCATAACCATTTGATTTATGTGAACCATTTGTAACTGTTTGAACCATTGGGTTAGGGAAGTGATTAGGTTACGGGGCGGGTGTAATGTGTCAAAAGAATGGTGGATACGCTGCTGGTACTTCCTATATATAAGTGCTTTTAACACATTATATATCGTTGCGTTATCTAGATCACTTGGGTAAACGATTTTGAAACAATGTCACACAATTATGTTTTCTGAATAATATAAACCATACGAGTCTTATTAACGAGTTTCTACGAGATGTTTTACGATTTGATTTAATAAAACAAAATGTTTTGGAGTTAAGAATCATGGCTACGAGATTTTATAAATCATATCCAATTTGATTTGAGTTGGTTAATTATGTCGCAATACTATACTTTTCAAAATAAGGTTTTTTTAAATAAGTATTGCAACATGTAAAACGAGCCATGAATCTGACACTCACATAAAACCTATGTACTCGCCGGCATTTTTATGCTGACGTATTTTCACATGTGTTTCAGGTACCATATTTGATGATATTTGATGATGATATTAATGCATGCTCACATAGGAACGGACGAGGCCTTAGCGACTTAATAACAATAAAAGTCTATTTGTTCATGTTTTGTTTCTAATTCCAATGTAATGTAATACATTTAATTAAATAAAACGAAATTGTTTAATCCATGGTGGTGAAACAATGATTCTGTTACAACACTCCCCGTTGTTTCAGCCACGTTTTGTTATTTTACGTGGTCGGGGTGTGACAGTTTCAACAAACACTGCCTTAGATTTGAGACATAATGATATTGTGCATGTTACCCAATTCGTCGGGTAACTTGAGTTTGTAGGCCACATGACCAATTCTTTCCAGAATTTTGGAATGACTCAACGTAATGTAAATTAAGCTTGACACGCTTCCCAAGCGTACCACACCCTCCCAGGGTGAGATTTTCAACATGATACAATCTCCTACAGCGAACTCTCAGTGTTTCCTAAGCTTATCAACTTCCCTGACGGTCACTCGTTGCCGCCAAACGATTTCCGATCCAAGCAATCTTCCCAACAGTTTCGAGTACAAGTCCTGGACTTGTGATTAGGTTGTCACCTACCTTAGTCCAACAAGGAGATTGGTATTATCGTCCATGTAATGCCCCAAACAGAGTTGTCTCAATACTAGAGTGGCAACTGTTGCAGTAGATCTCAACCAAAGGTAGATATCCCTCCAAATTTACTAAAGTCAATCACACACATGCTCGCAGCATGTCTTTGAGTGTCAGGATGGCTCGTTTATTCTGACCGTTTATCTTACGGTGATAAGCAATGCTCATGTCTAGACGTGAGCCAAGGGTGTTGTGTATTGCCAGACATAAATCAAGTATAGCTCAAAATCAGAGGTATCAGGAGTTGGCACCTCGTGCCTAAAAGCCGCCTCTCTCCGAGGATCATTCATAGCTGTGAAGACTCGTCAGTTCTCTTGATTGCAAGAATGTGTGCTGGTAATGTGAGACCATCGACGATCACCTAGGTGATATTGTTTCCATTTCGAGTTGTAAGTAAACTAGTGATAGAATCCATGGCAGTCTGTTCTCATTTCCATATAGGTGTTTCTGGTTACTAATATCCCACCTTGACTTTCCCACAAGTCAAACATCGTTCCCATGCATTGCTATGTGGGCCTTCCGGCCCGGTCACCCGTACATGGTCTTCAGGTTTTAATACACCTTATCAAAACTCAGATGAATAGGATATCGAGACCAGTGTGCTTCGCCTGCACCAGTTCCCTAAGGTTGGTGTATAGTGAGGTCCATATTCGTTCCATGAAGTAGCGAATACCGTCCGACCTGCCAAGGGTTGCTTCCCCCTTGCCCCGCACGGGTCAATATTGAGAACTCTCTTCCTTCAGTTCTTCATTTTGAACAAGGCGAGTCTGATCAGGTATGTTAGAGTCGATAGCGAGCTGCATAGCTCGTGCACGTTCAGGTTTCACGGTCGTATTCATTCAAAAGTTCCATCCAGCGATGCCATCACATGTGTTAGCTCTCTTGAAACAAGGGTACACGGGAGGCCCTTGTGATCGGTCTAAGTGGTGCATTCGGTACCGTCCAAGTAATGCCTCCAATCTTAATTCCAAGGTCATGGTTTCCACCCTAGGTTGTGAGTCATGCAATTCTGCTGGTTAATCCACCACGTAAGCCGTCACCTTCTCGTGTTGCATCGGCGTGTAACTGGGACTCTGATCCGAACCATCATGGTATACCACTAGATCACTCGTACCCTCAGGTATAAGATGATACTAGGTGCATTGTAGAGTTGGGTTTTGCAAGCTGAAAAGACGTCCTCCTGTTTTGTCTCCCACAAATACACAACACTCCGCTGTGCTAAAGAGATTAAAGCTGCGAAATCCTTGAAAATCCTGTGATGAATCTACGATAGTATCTAGCTGGACCAAGAAATTACTGTACCCCGATGGACTATCCGGTGCCGATCAATATCTAATGAAACAGGTCTTTAGCGAGATCTGCATGTATTCCCACTTCGTTGACTAAGCGACCATGAAGGTGCATCTCCCAAATCCTGAAGTCACACTCAGGTAGACTTCGTGTGGAGTTGCTCCTCCCCTAGGAGCTCTAGGACATAATACAAGTGCCGTTTATGGTGTTTCTTTACCCTGGTAGTGACTCTAAACATCATAAATAAATGCGGTCAACGAATATGGCGAAATGAGGTTGACGCATACTACTCATGCGATCCCTGAGGCTGCTGGGGTGTTGGATACCTGAAATAGCTTGAACAGAAAATCGGAGTGGCCATACTGGGTCTGCAACGCCGTGTTAGGAATCATCCTCCCCATGGTCTTCCATCAAATGACAGTCCGCTCTTAAATCTGTTTCCAGGTAGAATCTTGATCATTACGGTGGGTCAAGCAGGTCATTGATGTGAGATAGAGGGTAATGGTCTATGGTTGCCACCTTGTGGTAGTTTGTACATGTACGAAAGGACTCGTCCTTCATTTACACAATAGAGCTCGTTTCCCAATACGAGGAGCTAGATCTATAAGACTCCCATCCTGTAATTTCCTGAAGTTGATTGGACAGTTCTTGCAACTTTCCAGGCGCCAGACAATATGGAGTATGAGAAATCAAGGCTGCCTCTGGTTGTGAGATCAATCTGAGATTATGTCTAACAGTTGTGGAAGTAATCCTGAAAGGTCTTCGAGTAGCTCATTAGAAGAAATCACAAACAATTGATGGATCCCCGATCCTCTCCTCCTTAGTCTTTATGTCTGTAATGGGTGTTAACGTAGCGGGGTAATCCCTCCGTAGACACTTCCAGACCTTCTTTGCTGATATGATGCTAACCTTTACACCACTCAGACACTTCAAAGCATAAGGTGACGCAAAATTTCCTTCCCACAGGGTATATCTATGCGGTATCCAGCTAACCAATCTACACAACTACTGCATCGAAACCTTCAAGGATAGCAGAAGGAAGGTCGATGTCAAACACTTGTCCCACAAGGTCGAGTTTACACCCCAACGTACATACGAGGCTTCAATTGACTTGCCATAAGCCGGTTCCACAACAGGTTCGGTGTCGAGAAGCATCAGGGTTAAACAGAACCGTGACGAAGCGATTTGCTACCCATACAAGCTACCATGTTGCTACTATCCTGGCGTTGCCCACGCCAATCCTAAATGCCCTTCCATGAGTTTCATTTCCGGTGTTGCTGTTTTCGTGACAGGAATTTCCAGTACTGCCGTCGTTCCTTTGGTTGTTGTCGTCTTATATTAACCATGACCAATCCATGTTGTAGGCACCTTCATTTCCATACTGTAGGCTACAATTATAAGTACCTTGATATTGCCATAATTGTTGCCCCTAATGTCATTGCTTGAAAAGGAGCCCTACGATCTTTCACCAACCAAGTCCATCCTTTCACATTCTGTGCTACGTCCTAAAGTGCTAATCATGTGTGGGTAGTCACACATTCCACACTATAATCAGTTGTCGTTGCTCTTGTCCCGATTGTTTCCTAAGAGTTGACTCCCATGAGTCGCTGACTAGGGTTAAGGATTCAATTGGAGTCAAATTGCTGATGTTCGTTGCTAGTAAGCAGGGTCGTTCTAATACCGAAGTTGGTAAGGCACTACGCTCATCCTCTGGTCCATCGTTCTTGCAAGTTGACTGAGTAATACACGGTATGTTTCCAGAGTGTTGCAGATGTGGTCGCACTTCGGGGTCTAAGACGTCAGTACATTGAGTTCCCGTAAACAAAGATGAGTGAGAGAGGTATAGACCCATCATTGACGCTGCAACATCCAACTCAGGGACGTTCGTACAAGCACCTAACATTCTACACAGTTCGCTAGGCGTTCAGATGGGTGTTCAGGCAATACTCGATAGCATCGAGATTCGTAAGAGTTCAGAAAGGAGTGAAAAGATCACGTTCAGGTAGGAGGCAATCACGGTTAGAACTCCTATAGATTTGTTACGTTCCTTACTACTCGAATAACGGAACAGAACCCCTTTTTCACTTGTTAAGCCTCACTAGGACTCGCATGCACCCCACATCATTATTATGTGTGCACCCACAATAATATTGTGATTTGTATGCTCATCTCAGTTCCGCCTAACTCATGTCAAATGGTTCCTCAAACTTGAATGCCGAACAGAGGTTATCGAAACGATAAGATCAAGGAAATCCAAGGACTATGGCATACTATCAACGCATCATAAGGTAAGCAAGCAATCCATGCCATCATGCTATAGTGACGAGTGTGTGTTCGTATGCTACGTCATAAACAAATGTGTACCAGTCATGTAATGTATGCAACAAATGAGAAAGATGAACCTTGCCATATGGAGCTGAGTGTCATGGTCGTATTCACGTATTCAAAACTGTTCGGTTATAGTCTGGTTTTACAAAAACGTTTTAAAACCAAGTTCACTATAACCAGTGGCCCTGATACCAAACTGTCACACCCCCAAAATACCACCTAGGGAAAGTCCCTGCTAGGCGTGTGACGTACCAACAACGGTTCCTCAATTATTAATGAAACATACCATCAACAAGTTTTAAATGAAAACCAACATGTTCAGTGGAAGCAAATAGTAAACCAAAGTTAAACTGTTTCAAAACCAATGTATAGTATCAAGAATCCAATCACATGAATCCCTCCAGTCGACCCATGACCACTCCAGCTACCCCAGACAACAAGTTCCAAATCCAAGACATCTAACGACCTGCGAGCATGCAACAAGTGTATCAGACAACGCTGGTGAGTTCATAGTTATACGAAAACGTTGGTTACCAAGTGTTTAGTTAATCCATTGAATTTAATGTTGATAATATCCCGAATACAAGACGGCTCCTGATTTACATTGCCCTTTCTCCAATGCTCCTATCAAAGCGTTGGTCATGACTAGGTCATTAGTTCACACCCGTCCTCTCAGGTACGGGATGAGGGTGCCAAACCTAAGTAGCGCAACTAACTAATACCTTGTTACCTCCCAGGTAACCAAACAACACGGAGGGACTTTAATGGTGATAGGATGAGTATATTATCCAACATTCTAGATTTACCCAAAAGACATATTCCTCTCAGGAATACCCATGATTTACCTAAAACCAATCCCTCTCGGGGATACCCAAAGACTGTCCCAACCACCGGGACGCATGCTCAAGAGAGATGAACTCACCTTTGATGTGCTCGGTAAGAATATCTACTTAATTACCAGTTGATCAACCGCGTCCTATCATGGTTACCGATAACGGTCAGTTTTATGTGCACATAGATTGCATATCGCATATACAATTAATTCACGTATTCATCATCCACATAAAACACATTTATTGTACATGTAACGCACGCATGTAATTTAAGTCATGATAGTTAATCCTTTCACATAGTGCCGTCGAATACTCACTTAACATGTAGTAGCTCAAACATACTACATACATACATACATACATAATTTTACTTGCATACACTTCAATCCCAATTATTATACATGTGCAGCCCATATGGTTCAAGCCCGATGAAGTATACAGCCCACTCGGGTGCACAATCCAATAAGCGGACCGTTTCACGTGGCCCATTTAACATTAGATGGATCCTTTGATTGTGCAGCCTAGTTATTTATATAGGACCCGACTAGTGTCGACCCAAATTGTGATCTGTCTTTAAACCCGGCCCAGCATCGGCCCAGCCGATATCCGGCCCACTTACGAACGCACACAAGATGTTGGTGTGGGTCACAAATCCTTACAGGCCCAACAGCACACCTATCTAAAGTAGCAGCCCAATCTAATTCCACTTGTGTTTTAATTGCTAAGGTGGTCCGATTAATTATATAATACCCAAAACAATGCCCCCCACATATTACTAATTCATATAATTTATGATCACACCACAATATAACCTAACATGTAACATCATCATCAATCAGTAACTATCTAACTGAACCAAAACAAGCATTGTTTAACATATTATTCTTTTATAACCCAACTAACCATCTAAGTAATATATGGTTTTCATGCAAACATGTCAATCAGGTTCTTTAGTTAATCAGATTTCGATCTCATTAACTCAGTACATCCTAGCATGGTTCATTACACAAAGCATACAACCTATCCAGCAATTTTCATAAATCAAGTTCACTATAATCATATGTGCTATTTGCTAGTAAACCATGAATGAGCAGTCCTAACTTATTAATATTAAAACCGAACCATAACATCAGATTCATCACCCTAAACATTTATTCCACATTATTCACATTACATTATCATTTAGAACTAAGTTATCATAAAATAGAATCATAATAAACCTAACAAGAAATCATTATCTTTTCGATTATCATAACAGATATCATTGTCATCATCTAAAACAAACCAACAAGATTTATCATAATCGCCATTCATCACGTAAATATGAAGTCACGCAAGCGGTTCCTAATCCTCATTAAATCACATACAACCGAGATCAATTAACGAATTCATAATAAGTATAAAGACTAACCGAAGGGGATTAGGGAGTAGGGACCTCCTGATGATTGCGACCGAGTGGGGGAGAGGGATGCCTCCTTGTTGTTGTTGAGTTGTAGGAAGGAAAGGGAGAGTAGGGTTTCATCATGAAACTTGCGTACCATATCAACTGATGGTGCTTAACCCATTATTTAGAAAGTGTCGCTAAAGGAGGGGGGGGGGGGTTCTGCCATCGCAATATATTGAGAGTGGTAGGGTTTCTTGTTTTGAGTTTATTATTAAGTAATAATATGATACGTAATATGATATATGTTCTAAATAATCAAGGTTTAGGATGGCCATATCTTGGCCGACCTGGGCCTGAGCCCATATGATATGGGCTGCCGCAATACATGGACAAAGCAGCCATTACCATGTGCAAAAGTGGCGGTTTGGGTTTAATATACATGGGCCGAAATAATAATAATAAGAGGGGTGTGGCCTTAGGCCCAAATGTACACGGACCAACAGTGTGCGAGAGTGATTGTGGTGTGCGACCCGACATAGGGTGTGGTTAATAATTGTATTTATTCATTCATAACAGTCAAACATAGCAAACACCTTTATTAGCGTTTCACATAACGAACACATAAACACAAGAGTTTCACATAACGAACACATAAACACATAATTGCAACATCTGACAGAACGTTAATAGAGGTAACACACACACGTAAAGAACCTTGGAACTCCGAGTTGTCACAATTATGCCCTTTTGATATAAAAACGAAATTTTTGTAAATGTGAGTGGACAAAAATCTTCATTACTGATTTATAAGTATGTCCTAAAAATTTGACATCCGTTTCTGGTCTCAAATAAGAGTTATGCAAGATATCGTAAAACAAAAGCTTTTTGTTAATTAAATTGCCTTTTTAGCATAAATCATATTTAAACCCAATTTTTGGCATCCAACTTGCTACCCACTGTTAAGATATAATATTTAGGGATTTTTGGAAATTTTTTTCAAATTTTATATTGACCATAAGATAGAGCCCTAGCATAAATTCGGTAAATGACGGTAATACCCTTTATGTTCATAAAATGAGTTTAACATATGATTTGAATACCAAACCTTTTCCTACTGATATCATATGTTAAATAAAATATTTTAAGCTTTAGAAACTGATCAAAACTTCAAAATTTTATAAACATCTTAAAAATCGTCAAATACCGACTTTTACGCTAATTAGGCGCATAGTATGGTTTAAAACCATATTTAACGCCTAAGACTTGTTACCTACTGATTTTATAAATAAATTTTTATACTTTAACAGTAAGTATAAGTCTTGAACTCAGATTTCCAAATTTAACCTTAAAAGCATATGTGAAATGACCAAAATGCCCCTACGGTGCATAGTTTGGCCATCAATGATAAACCTCACATATGTATGATATCTTGCTGAATTAACTTGATAAAATAAATGTTTTTACTGATATTTTTAGACCAGAACCTCAGTTATTATTTAACCTCTTTTATAAACTTTAAAATGACCAAATTACTCTTTCGGGGCTTAACTTGGTTTTAAATTCGTTTTGGGCATAATGGAAGATATCCTACTGATATCACAACATAATTTAAGCGTAATAATGTATGGAACTTGTACACGACTCATCCGGTTACCCGTTACGCATATACGCGTTCGGTACGGTTTATGTGACTAGTTTGCATAAATTAGCCGAAACGGGTCAAACCTTATCATTTTTACTTCAAAATACAGAATGTGATTAGTTTACCCATTTTATACAAGTCTTCATACTTGCTGGGTCAAAATCACGTTCTAATCCGGTCTTCGCTTAATTTTGCGTTTTGAACCGTAAACCTTTCTTTAAAACTAACCGGTCTAAGTCATAACTTAAATAAGACCCGTTAGGAATCTAATAGGTTGTTAAAACCTTCGTTCCAGATTAGGAGCCCAGTAAAAGCTCCCTGTACTTGCTGATTAGAATATACGGCTGAGAATAAATTACATTTTAGCTCAGGTAAATACTTTTAACTTATTTTCCCTTATATACGGGATTGGGATACGGTAAATTATTACCGCTTGGTCGGGTATTGAATATTTAATCGATTAGTGGTTAAATCATTGAGAGAACCCGTTTTAATCTGTCTTGTTTGATACAAAGCATTTGGGGGTTAATGACCGTGTCCTGGATATCCTCGGCTCATTCTTTTGAAATGGCCACGACTTAAGCACGGGGTGTAGGCATACACCTGACAGTTTCATATGTATAAAGGTATAACTACATGTGAGTATAACTCCTTGTGGGACTATACTAGTGGTGTGTCTATTAATTTTGTCTCGGTTTCCATACCGGGCCCTGAACATACGACAAACATGTAAATCTGTATACAAGATTATTTCTAATGATTATTCAAGTTATAAAAGAATATTTGTGCCTTGTGCATTCAAATCAATTTTATAAATGTTTTCAAAAGAGTCAGTTAATTGTATTTAACAGTGTAAACTGACGTATTTTTCTAAAAGATTAAGTGCAGGTACTACACGAAATGGGCTGGAAGCTCCTGAGTATTAGTTAAAGAGTCTTGCAAGCTCTTAGTACTTAAAGTCTGTTGAACAATATTTACTTTCTGTTTTAGATCCGCCTGTGGATCAACTTACAACCGCTTGTATAATATTTCATTATACTTTGTGTTTCGGTTTGTATTAATATTTTACTTTCAAGACTTCCGATGTGCATTAACTGTGATTATTTGACTATGATGATATCAACTACGTCACGATACTCCCCACCGGGCCCATCGGTAATACGTGGAAATATCGGGGTGTGACAGGTTGGTATCAGAGCCAATGTTTGAGTGAATTAAACACTTGCCTTAGTGTTTAATCTCAAATGACACAGTAGCATATTCCTTAGACCTTCTGAGTCTAGACTTAACGTAGGAATGCTCTCATCCCTATTACGTAAACATTGTTTTTGATTTTATGTATTTTAAATATGTCACCAAGCAAAGAAGCCGTTGATGGAGATTCTTCTCGTTCGAAGCCAATAAATGCTAAGTTTCGCACTACGGCTAGGATAAGCGTGCAACCGGTTGGAGGAAAGACCTTTATGGACCTATTCCCAGAACCAAACTTGTTTAAACCCTTAACCAGACTTCGGAGTCCATACCAGAAGGTCCCTGAGGCTCCCATATTGAAGATGATACATGTGGATGCTATCAATCCCTATTTTCTATCTCCAAGTTTTGAAATTCCAAACTTGGACTATACTTATTTAACTACAAATCCGTGATCCAATTTAAAATTTTCAAATCATTAATCCTTGGATCCTACTCCTAGCGACAAATCCGAACTGGAATGCTTATTTAATTCACTGAAATCTTCCATGTCGCTGTAGCATACGGCAAACAAAGAAGAGAAACAATCGGAATGAAGCAAGGAAGGCATTAGAAAATTGATCTTTCATTATATTTCGGTTTTCACTAAATCCCTGTATGGGCATTTAATTATTATAGTCCCTTCGTGGACATCATATTACAATATAGTCCCTTCGTGGACACTGTACTTCAACATAGTCCTTCGCGGACATTATATTTCAATAAAGTCCCTTTGAGGACACCATGTTTCAAAATAGTCTCTTCATGAGCATTATATTACAATATAGTCCCTTCATGGACGTTATATTTCTATATAGTCCTTTCGTGGACATCATACTCTGTTATAGTCTTTTCATAGACATGTCATTCCATTTAAAATATTTTGTAGACATGTTATTTCATTAAAGTTCCCTGGCATACATAATAATTCACCATAGTCCTTTCAAGGACATATCGTTTCACTATAGTCTCGATGTTGACATGTCTTATAGTCCCTAAACGGACTTATATTTTTCTCTTGCGTCCCTGCGTGGACAGGTATTGCTTCAAAGTCCCTACAAGGACCTAACTCTCCTATATAGTCCCAGTATGGACATTTGTTTATTATAATCCCTATATGAACATATCTTTCGATTTAAGTCCCTGTGAGGACATCTTTTCAGCAAAGCCCTTATGTGCGCACGCTGTATCAATATAGTCCTTTTATGAACATGTTATTTTATTAAAATCCCTTTTGGCGATATGCTATTCGAAATAGTCCCTTAGCGGACATAACATTTCATTATAAGACCCTTAGTGGGCAAGTTGTTTCGATATAGTCCCTATACGGACTTGTAATATTTTAATAGTACCCTTACGGACTTGAAATTTCCTTTTAAGTCCTCTGTAGACAAATATAATACTAAAAGTCCTGATTAAGACACTATTGTAAATTCCTGATGATTTATGGAAAGTTTTGAAAATTTTATATAGGTATTCATTTCGTCCTTTATCTAACAATAGTATTAATTTTATTCAAATTTCATCGATCTGCTAAAAATTTCAAAATATCTTCTTAATGGTATAACCTAGCCAATATGTCAATACAGACATGCTATGATGGTAAAACTCTCTTGAGACAATTAATCCTTGTTAACATCTAAGAACATGTTAACACTCCTGGTAGTGTGACTTGAGAAACCACACCAGCCATCAAGGTATTTGGACTATATCCAAGCCTTAAAACCTATATGATCGAATTAGATCATGGCAAGTATCATCAATGTGATGATCAAAATATAAACATCCATTTGTGATGAAGTGCCTACGGGCTATAACATATTGTCCATTTGAGACATTGACATTGTGATCTTTATGATCCCCTGTCCAAGGTAGAGAGCTATGCTCAAGCCTAATAGTCTATATATGATCAATGCGATCGTGACTAATATCATCTAATTCGATGATCATATTATTTAACATCCTTTAGTGATGTTTTGCCTACGGGCTATATATTATATTGTCCATTAGTGACATTGACAAATGTGACCGTTATGGTTCATTGTCCAAGGTGACGGGCAATGCCCAAGCCTTATAGTCTATAAGATCGATAAGATCATGACTAATATCCTCAATTACAATAATTATATATACTTATATGTATAAACATCCATTAGTGATGTCCATTGATTTGCCTATGTGGCAAAATAAATCGTCTTTCGAAACAATGACAGTTATGGTCTATAACTCCCTGTCCAAAGGTGAAGAACTATGTTCAAACCTTAAAGTCCCTGATCAAATAAGATTACGGCTTATATATTAATGTCCTCTGTGACAGGCCTTTTTGTGCTATTTCGTATATGTCCTTTGCGACAAGGCCTTAGTGCCATATGACTATTAATGTCTTTCGTGACAAGTCTATGCGCCACATTATATGTCCTTTGTGACAAGCCTATGTACTACATTTTTATGTCCTTCGTGACGGACTTATGTTCCATATTTAAAAAGTCCTTGAAGCAAGCCTTCGAGCTATCTAAAATCGTCAAAATGACAAAGACAGTTGTAACATTGTGATTCCCTATCTAAAAGGTAATGGACTCGGTTCAAAACCCTTAATGCCATTGATGGTCCTTTTGTGACCTAGGCTAAATATAATTGATATACATACAAATAACATTCATTAGGAATGTTCATAACCTATTAGCCTATATGGTTTAATGATACCATGGCTAGTGTATGTTAGGTCGCCGGGATGATGACTAGCTATTGTAATACAACTAGGCAATTGTTTAAATTTGGTGTATAGTACCAAACTTCGAGTATGGAAAACTCAAATGAGGCAAACAACAGTCGCGATGATATAGATGCGACAAATGCAAACGATGTAACAAATGTGAACCTCAAGGTTAATGGAGTTAATCTTCAAGCTGTGATTGACACAGCTATTAGAAAACTATGAGGAAGGTCATGAAAAGGTTCAAAAAGCCAAATGCTACTTGCTCTAAAACACATTCCTCTACTCATGAGAAGAGCTTTATTCATACTTGGAATGCGAAGAATAAACCAAATAAGATCATAAATAGCAAGGAGCCCCATTCCTCTAAAGGATGTACTTAAAAGTACTTCATCTCTTGCAAGTCAAGAGACTTCAATGGCGAATAAGGGGCCATTGATTGCATAAAATTATTGGATGAAATAGAAACCATTAAGTGTATCAGAGGTTGTGCTGGAAAGAACATTGTGAGTTATGTATCACAGTCATTCGATGGCGATGCCTTTAGTTGGTAAGGACATTAATAAAGTCAACAAGAAAGGTATCCTCATATAATATGGGATGGTCCAAGTTTACGGACCTTATCAGAAAAACCTATTGTCCGCAACACGAAATGGAAAAGGTGGAATAAGAATTTTCTGACTCTCACCATGAAGGATCTAGATTGTCGACAGTATGTTACAGACTTTTATTCATTATCTGAGATAGTACCCTATTCGGTTAACCCAAAATCTAAGCTTAATGCATTAATTATTGGTGTTTTAGCATCGAAAATAAAAGGGCATATTAAGGTTTCAAAGCCTGCTTCTTATAAATCCATTATGGATCTATCTCAGCCACTCACGTTATATGGGTTAAGAAATAAACCAGCTAAAGCTGAGACTGCCCTAAAACTGTCAAAGATAGTATAGCTAAGTATAAAGAGGCTAAGAATGGAGACCCTTAAACCCTCCTGATGAATGCCAAGAGGAGGTTCATATCAATAATGACACTAAGTAAATCCCTTATCATGATTCAAGAATATTATTGCGAAGAATTCTGTTTGATTTAAGTACTCCTAAGTCTTTCATAGATCATAAGCATTAGCAAACTTTTAGAATTACCCCATAAGAACTCCAGATATTAAGTGTAAGGTAAAAATTACCGACGAAAATCATAGGAACCATTCCTTCTATTCTTGTCAGAAAATATTCATTCATAAAATCTAAAATACTCTTTCTTCAGATAGAATACGATAATATATGTTATTTTATTTCATTTTCTCATTGATTTCTATCAACTACGAATGCTAGACTGTATGATAAAAGAGCCATACGAGGATTGGCGTATCCTAGTGTGTCCCATAGATTACTTCCATGCCTGATCAGTATGGAGGTTTAATGCACGTAACCACTGAGATATTCCAATGGTCATATTGTACTAAAGTCAGCTAATGGTATACAAAGAAGATATCCAGAATAGAAATATCCTTGTAAGTGTCACTACTTAAGGCATCCTAGCATTCATAAAGAAATGTGTCATTTGTATGGCACGGATAACGATAGATGAACTGAAGATGAAGGTTTAGAATACCTCTGTAATCTCTGTATGTCTTGATCATCTTCTACAAGGATCTACCCTGTTTACATTCTGAGAGGCAAGTAGAGTTAAGATTGATATCCCGCTGAGGGCTGCATTATTGTAAAAGATTCATATTGGCTAGTGTCAACAGTAATAGGAAGATTGAAACCCTAATTAAATGAGTTTTAAGATAAGGGTTCATAAAGCCCAATTCATAATTCTGAGAGCTCCGGTGTTATTAATTAAGAAAGACGGTTCAATGCACTTATGCATTAATTACCGCAACCCTAACTAGGTAACGATTAAGAATTTCCATTAGCTGCCCAGGATCGTCGATTTGTTCGACTAACCGTGAGGTTAGCTATTCTTTAAATATTGGATTAAGTAGTTGTTGGAATGACTATCTCACCTTAAATAAGCTTTCCTACAACTAATAGTTAGTATATAAACATCAAGGGTGCTCCTTTGGAGACCTTGTATAGATAGAATGTTAAACGTCCGTTAATGGACGAAAGTTTGGTAAGTCCAATTGTTAGGACCTGAAATTTACCCAGGAGACAACAGGTAAGATCGTATGAATCTCTGATCATTTGAAGACTGCCAGTAATTGGCAGAAGATCAATATTTGATGAGTCACGAACCTCTTAAGTTCTTAATAAGGAACAAGATTCAATAGAAAGCACCACCTTGGAAAGGTGTGATGCGTTTTGATGTAATGGGCAGGTTAAACTCTAGATAAATAGGACCATTCGAGAAAATCGAATAAGTCAAGATCAGTAGCTTATAAGCGAAAACTTATCTAAGGAGCTTGGTGGAATTCACAATGTATTCCACGCCATGAAAAACTAGTGTCGATTAAGGATCGACAGGATTAGAAGCTCCGAAAGAAAACATGTACCTATTATAAAGGTCAACTAGAGTGCCCTTAGAGGCCCCAAATATACTGTAGAGGTCAAGACCATTATACGACAGAAAGTACTTCCATATTTTGAGCAAATCTCGAGGTCGAGATTTCTTTTAAGGGGGCGAGGATGTAACACCTAGTAAAATCATGTCCAATGATGTATCGACAAGTGTACTAAACTCTAATGAAGTCAAACATTGACTATTAGGGACTAATTTTGCGAAAAATCAAAAACTTTGAATGTGAAAGGACTAAAAGTGTTAACATGCTCAAAATAAGTCTCTGAATAGCAACACACGGTATTCGGAATTAGAATTAAGCCACTCGTTAGTCTAAAGGAACCGTTTGCATAATTATTTGAAACTTTGCGCGTCGAAGGGTTAAAAGCGTCAACATGTTAATTCTTACCTCTGAGTGACCTATTAACATACCGAGAGCTTCATGATGTGTGATTATACTCTCGCGAATACCCAATATTGGCCATCTAGGGCTTTTATGCCTATAAGTGACGTTACGCGCAACTTTGCAAGTTAAAGGGGTTAAAGGCGTCAATATGTTTAATTATACCTCTGAATGACCTTTTAACAAACCCGAAGTATTATGAAGTGCAATCATACTCTTGAGAATGCTTAATATGGATTGCACAGGGCTTTGATGCTATTAAAAGAATGATACGCGCAAGTTTGCGTGTTAGAGGGACTAAAAGCGTCAACTTTTAAATCCACGCCTTTGGGTGACCATTTGAGTGAACGGGAGCGTCGTAATAATTAAGCACATGCTTGGGAATACTCAATATGGGCCACGAAAGGCTTAGATATTGTTAAACGGTATTACGCGCTACTTTGTGCGATTAAGGGACTAAACGCGACGACTAGCGAAACTACGCTTTAGAGAGGCCTTTTGAACGAACCAGAAACTCCGCAATGTTCGTTCATACCCTCGGAAGTATTTAATAGTGGCCATGTAAGAATTTTATACCGTTTCGCGATGATGCGCGCGAATTCGCGAATGAAGGGGTTAAAGGCGTCAATGCGCAAATCTACACTTTAGGGTGATCTTTTATAAGAACCGGGAACTCCGTGATACCCGGTCATACTACCGGTTGTGCTAGAAGGGCCATTAGAAGTTTATGTATCATATATTAACATAATATGATATATATGGAAGTTTAGTGCATAAATCATAAGGTTTGAAAGTTAAAAAAAAATGCATAATTGAGGAACAGGGACCAAATCTGTCAACTACCAAACTTACGATGCTGGGCCGGACAGCCTCGCGGGCCGTGAAGCCCACTGGGCTCCTTGTTCGCGGGCCGCCAGCAAGAACACAGCAACAGCTGGTTGTTTTTGAAAGATAGTTTTGATTGTTCCTTGCTTCCAATCCATTCCAAAACCATTTTTAATCATTCTAGGTGCTGCCAACTGATTTTATAACTGGTATTACACCTGTTTTAATCTAGTTAACCCACTCAAACACTTGGCATAATCAAATCATTCCTCAAAAACTATAAATAAGGGTTGTTTCTTGTCACAACCCAAAATACGTCGCAGCGGAATATTTAAACGTAGTGGAGACGGAAGTTGGTGCCCATTTATATCTTGTCGAGCGATGCATTTTATTGTTGGACATATTGGTTTATTTTAAACATAAGTTGTTAAACATTACGTTTTAAGTCATGACGCAATTACATAGTTAAGATGTTTTTGATCCTCGCGGATCTTATTACAAAAGTTCCAGAAAGTTTAAAAGATGTCCAACATATTTAAAAGAAACAACATGCATCAACCACCATAAGATAGGCCATGATTTTCCTGAAGCCAAATTCAAGTACCTGTAGAACATGTTAAAAATCAAGTGTCAACACAAAGGAAGGTGAGTTCACTTATTCGTTTACTAACAAATTTTATTTCAAGGAAAACTTTCTGATTAGGCGTTTATTTGAAAACATCCATGTAGTTTTAGAAAGTCCATTTTACTCCTTTGATAAAATCCATGGGCCCGCCATCGGGTCATTACTCCGACAATTGTAATACTGCCCAGGTTTTGTATATTAAATTATAGCGTCAACTTTCAGACTCGTATGTTAGCTAGACGATACGAACTATATATTAACCATGCAGGGATAATCAAAACTAGACAATGAACAGAATTTAAATTCGTCGTTTGACATTGACTCGGGGTGACCGGTCACGACGGGGTTGTCAACCCGATAGATCTACCAACAATTCCTCGCGTGCAATACTTAAACTGATTAAACGACATCATGGGCGCAGGGTTCTTTCTCGAAGAACAATATGATGTCTGCCTCACATACAATATATGTATCCTACTAATATGACAATTTAATACACGATGTGTACGAATCCCCTGAATCTCCATCGTTCGAGACCCAGGCCGGCATCCGTACCCCAACCGTACGATCCTGTATCTCTTAAGAAAAACCGTACGTCCAATATTTATTCATCAAAAACGTTTTACTGTGAAACGTATAACTCATCAAATTTCATATATTTTCAGTGAAAATATATATTTTATAGTAAAAGGTATGTTTTATTTCAAAAACATTATTAAACCCTTTTAACAACGTGTTCCACCCCCAAAATATATTCAAAACAGTAAAAAGAGGGGTTTAGTGACACTCACCTTTAGGTGCGTATTTTAATACCGCAATCCCAGAATTTGATTATATACGTCCTAATATGGGAACAAATTCTAAATCAAAATAACATTTAATCACAAAAATCCTAAGTTTCTCAGTTTCTTAGAATCATCACATAACCTTGAGATTTTCTCGAAAAGCTGTCATTTTTTATTATGTTGGCACGTTAAGATGTATATATATATGAGTCCATATATATTTATATATATTTATTATGATTTTGCATTTTGAACGATTTTATTGGTGACCATTATTGTGTAAATCCGTTAACTCTCCCGTTTATACGTAATATATCTATGATTTGCGCCTCGTAACATATATACATAAACGTTCATATAATCTAACGCCGAAACACTACTAGCTTAACTATTTTATCATTTTTAAAGCAAATATACATAAAACATCTCATATATACTAAATTTCATACTCGGCAAACAAGTTACACATATTTAACGCACATTTACCATTTCTACTGCACAAAACGTACATGCATACATGCATAGTCTACTTTTCCATTATCGAATTAACACTTAACATATAATCACATTTACATGTTCAAATCACTTAATACATTTTATCACATAAGATTCACTCAAAATTCATCCATACTCGTATTCATTGAAAAATGCGTATTTTAGCGATTCGGTAATGTTTTTGGGCGTCGGAAATCATGTATGACCAACCAAACACCAAGTAAACTTAAAATTAGTCAAAATATTTATTTTTAAACTAACAGTATTAGTTTATTTACTGATCTAAATCAGTTTTATGAAAATCATCCGAAACGCCGATTTTTGACCGTTTTAACGCATAGTTTTGCGTTAAATGTTACCGTAACCATCCCAACTCGAAATGATTTGATATTTTAACATAATACATGTTATTTACTGATTAAAATGGTGATTATATTCAGATTAGTGCAGTTTTTATTTAAGTCACATAACTCATGCGATTTCACATCTTTTACAACTTTTAATGCACCAAGTACAACTTACAAAGCTAGCACACATTATGACAAAGTTACATATCATTAAACACTTCATAATAACTTTATTTTAAGGTTTATAATCTGATTCTAAAACTATTTTTTATCAGAACATCATTTATCCATCATTTTATGTACATACACCCACATGCATGACTATGTACAAGCACTTAATGCATATATATCATATCATCATCATCTTACATAACCTTAAATTCATCTAAGGATACATTTACTTCATGTTCTTATAAATCACAACATGTTCATCTCACAATCATTAGATCATTTCACATAAATGCATCATTCTATCTTTATTTACATATGACAAAATTTTAGTGTATACACTTACATATATATACATACATACACGACATACACACATATACACATGCATAAACTTCCAAAACCTCACTTTTTAACACATCTACTTCAAATCATGGAACCTTTTCAAGAACTTTCTGTTATGACACTTTTACAACACATGCATGTAATCATCTTTTCAAAATCAAATCAAGTAAGAATCATTTAACAAAATCAAAATACAACTAAATACCCATATACATACAAGTTACGGCCACACATATATATGTACACACATCCATTTTTAAATCTCTTTAAAAACCCATTTGTCATTTGTTCTAAGTTAGTGTTTAGATTCAAGAATAAGAGAAACTTCCATCATTATTTAAGATTATCAAGAATCAAAACAAGATTTGTGAAATGAACTTTATACCTTCAAGATTTTAGATGGGTTTTTGAGAATAGATGATGAGATGGAGGTTGTTCTTGCTTCAAAATCACTTCCAAACACCCCTTTTATCTTGAAATCACCTTGAAAGAACCTTGAATCTTCATGAAAATAGTTTGAAATTTTTGAATGTGTGTGTGTAAGGGGTGTTTCGGCCGAGCTTCATCAAGAGAGGGAGAGAGAGTGACTTTTTGATATTGATTTGTTGAAATGAAGTGTTTAGATGGTTTTAATGATTAAGGTTCAAGACTCAAGATCCACTTGGCAAACTCTTATATTTTCAAGGTGGGTGGCACCTCCCTTAGCCACCACCTTTACTTTCTCTCTCCTAAATACACACATAAGATCATATATATACATATACATATGTAATTTGGTGTTAAAAACAGGTATTTCACTGGATACCGGGTATTTTACCTAGCGTTTTAAACCCGTTTTAGTGCGTTGTAAATTATTTTTAGTGCTCTATAAAAATAAACTCACCAAAATATTACTGTACAATATTTTGTTTGCCTGGACTGACGACGTTGTCGGTATTTGGCAGTATGCGCGCTGTGCTGCGCGGTATACGTTAAAAATCGCAAAAATAGGAATTTAAGAATTTTTATTTATTTTTGTCATTCTATAAGAATAAACTTATCAAATTATTGCTAAAATTATTTTCAGTTGTCTTGACGGGCTGCGTTGACAGTATTTTGTCGGTATACGTGCTGCATCGCGCGGTACGCGCTTAAACTCGAAAAATAGAGTTTCTTAGCGTTTTCATTTATTTTTCCTCATGAATAGGATTAAAATTATTATTTTAATCATAACAGAGTATTTTTAGGATTTTAACACTGTCCGGGTGGTCACCGATGTTCGTTTCCCATTTTAACCGTTACGCGATAAGCGTCTATCTTACCGTTGCCAACATAATTTTTATCAAAGTTTAATTTTATCAATACACTAAATTTCACATATAAACACCATAATCAGTCAAATATAGTCCTGTTACCTATTCACAACATGTGCTATAATTGTACGGTACGGCCTGAAAAGCCGGATGTCACAGTCTCCCCATGTTTAGGAAATTTCGTCCCTGAAATTTTTACTTTACAGGTTTTGTTTTCGCACAAATAAAATAACAAAAAGAATCAATTGAATATAGTCTCATAGTTTCTGCGAGAAACTTGGATTCTTCCGAAGAATCCTTGTAGATCTATATTACACACGTTCTCGACTTCTATACTCTCATCTCAACACTCTCCACCCTTTCCAGAGTCCGACATTCGTAGCCTTACATCAAGGAAATTCAAATCAAAGTTTCATCACGGCAGATGCATCTCGTGGCGATAAACTTGATCGAATGAATTCCTTGTTCATAGACTCTGAAAACTTTCTCGTCATTTCTATAACTTCAGGCAGTGTTTATTCTGTATTAAGATTGTGCAATCAGGCGTAGCACCGTGAGTTAGATCAATACGAAGTTCGATCCATCTCGTAGGGAAGATCCAGGTAATTCTTTTTAGGAAGACCTCCGGATAGTTGCGTTTTGATAGAAATCTCTCCGACGTTCCTACATTCAGTTTCCGTATCCATCGCGTTTTCTACAAACCCAACAACTCAGCATCCTCTCTATACTTACCAATCCCGACTATCAATACTCAACATTTGACTCTATCGCTTCTCGCGAACAGCTTCCGCCTTTCTATTATCATCGGGTCGAAAGATTCCAACTAGCTTCTCCGAGCAACAGTTCTCATTTCTTCCTCTGAAAGTGAATCCATTCTTGCATTTTCGTCAAAACTCCTCAATTCCACTGATATGTATCCAATCTCTAAAACTACGATCACCTTACTAAATGCCATAACTACGAATGACCTCGCTAGTTTCTATCAATTTACCAATTATTAGTTCTATCGGACACTTTATACTTGGCTTACTTATAGGTGAACACAACAACGGTTCATAGTTTCTCGAACGAAACTCAAGTCAGCTTTAGCATTATAAGTATGAACATAAATTGGCTTTGGATTCGAAACATACCGGTAACAGTAGCAGGGCTCTCGCTTGCCTTCCTGACACTTGTCCCAATGGAATTACTCTTGATATCCTGTCCTTTCAAATTCGGGCATCATCTTTTGTAGTGTCCTTGTTCACCGCATGTAAAGCATCCTTCAAGCACAGCTCCATCCAATGTACTCTTAACGTAACACTGGGAAGTCACATGTCCTGTTCGGCTACATCTGGCGCACTTCTCTTGTCCATCGCCATCCTTACCTTTTCCTGACTCTTGAGGGTTAGCTGCACTTGCTTTCTCCAACTTGCGTTTCTTCCTACTTCCAACTTCGGGAGTCTTCTTGGAGCTCTCGGGTTTACGCTTCTTCAAATTTCCAAATTAAGGTTCAGACCGCTGAAATACTCAGATAACTGACTCATTCTGACAGCCTGATATCACGCATATCGAGGTCACGTCATTGCATAGAACACCGGTAAATGATCTTGGGCTACAACCCTGGATTGTTTTGTGTACGCTCCGGTGCACTGTTCATATAGTTATTAGAAATCAGGAATACGTTCCAATGAGATGATGACAAATGAACAACCAAAACTTTTCGATCATTATTTTACCTGAAGGGTTTCCAAACTGTGTCCCACCAAGATCCTGCCCAGGGCTATCACATTCACGTTTCTGACCGTCATTTTGGTTAGCATCACGCTGTTCCAAGGCAGTATTAACGTGTTGGGTTATGAGTCGTGCCAACTCCTCCAGGGTGGCAGGTAGTCCAGTACCCGGTTTTGCTTTTGGCGGCATTTCGTCGTTTCTATTATTTACAACAATAATAATCACATGAGACGATAACCAAAATAAAAATAATTCAATCATTAAATATTAGTGGACTAAACATAGCACATGTATAATATCCACATATTAATGCGAACAATTTTTAAACCAAAAGTTAACTATCTGATATTATCATAGAAATTAACAACTTGTTTCCCAGTACATCATGTCTAATCATCAGTATGTCTACATCGACATTCATAACAAGTTTTTCACAAAATTTCTACCTAATATCACAAAATATAATCGGCACGCAGGCCCCCAAAAGAAAAGAAAATATCAAGAGAGTATCCAGACACAACAACCAAAAACAAACAATCATCCATAAACATAATCAACATCTAACGCTTCATCCCTATGAAATCTAGCATCTTCCTAACCAATTCCTCCAAATCTGCTATCCTCCAATGCATCTGACTCATCGCGCTATCATCTAACTCCTTCAACTCATCAAACCAGTCGACTTGTCCCTCGAGGTCCTTCAGCTTTCCCTTGGTCATTTCCAGCTCTTCACGCATGGCAGCGAACTGTCGATCACAGTGGCAACATCGGTCCACCCAAACTCCTTTCTGCTTCTTAGAAGCAGATGCAGTCTCAGCTTGTGATGTAGAAGCTACCTCTCCAGCAAGCCTAACTCTCTTTCTGCGGCGATAATACACTAATAGAGTCGTAGGAGATGCGCGTGTCTCAATAAAAGGTAAAGGTGTCTCTGATAAAACAGGTGGAGGGACCTCAGGAACAAACTCGATCATAGTAGCAGGTGGAGCAACAGACGACTCTAATGGTAGAGCAGTAACAATATAATGGTAGAGCAGTAACAATAGTGGCATCCACTGCTGGTGCAATGCTGAAAGGTCCTCCAAACACAGGGATATCTCTGATCACGTCATTGATAACTGGTACTATGCCAGATGATTGTCCTATCTCATGGATCGAGAGAGGAGCGTCATCGTCGTCATCAATCCACCCGTTGCTCGTGAAAGCATATCGGGGGTCTACCTGACTAGCGAAAGCAGGGTCGACACGGAATGATGAAGCAAACTCAGCCATACCAACCATCTGTGGGGTCGTGATAGGTGCCTCTGGTAAAATAGATCTGGGTGAAGTCTCGAAATCTGGCTCGCTACTAGAGTCGTTGATCTCGATGACCTCGTGCTCGTGCGACATCTGTGACACATATATAATCGTACAAGTAAATGTGTGATCAACATAAGTAGTAACACATAAGGCTCGAATAAGCAGAATATCACGTATGCACATAAAACACATAATAGTTTTCACACATGATAAAATATTTTCTATGTTTATTTAGAAATTTTGGCTTCGAGAATTTTGGACTTTATATCTCAAAATTCTTCGGTTGAAGTCTAGTGTTTTTCAAGAAAACATCTAGTTCGATAACAACCAATGGCTCTGATACCAAATTCTGTCACACCCCAAAATACGTCGCAGCGGAATATTTAAACGTAGTGGAGACGGAAGTTGGTGCCCATTTATATCTTGTCGAGCGATACATTTTATTGTTGGACATATTAGTTTATTTTAAACATAAGTTGTTAAACATTATGTTTTAAGTCATGACGCAATTACATAGTTAAGATGTTTTTGATCCTCGCGGATCTTATTACAAAAGTCCCAGAAAGTTTAAAAGATGTCCAACATATTTAAAAGAAACAACATGCATCAACCACCACAAGATAGGCCATGATTTTCCCGAAGCCAAATTCAAGTACCTGTAGAACACGTTAAAAATCAAGTGTCAACACAAAGGAAGGTGAGTTCACTTATTCATTTACTAACAAACTAAGTCTCTGAATAGCAACACACGGTATTCAGAATTAAAATTAAGCTACTCGTTAGTCTAAAGGAACCGTTTGCATAATTATTTGAAAGTTTGCGCATCGAAGGGTTAAAAGCGTCAACATGTTAATTCTTACCTCTGAGTGACCTTTTAACAAACCGAGAGCTTCATGATGTGTGATTATACTCTCGCGAATACCCAATATTGGCCATCTAGGGCTTTTATGCCTATAAGTGACGTTACGCGCAACTTTGCAAGTTAAAGGGGTTAAAGGCGTCAATATGTTTAATTATACCTCTGAATGACCTTTTAACAAACCCGAAGTATTATGAAGTGCAATCATACTCTTGAGAATGCTTAATATGGATTGCATAGGGCTTTGATGTTATTAAACGATGATACGCGCAAGTTTGCGTGTTAGAGGGACCAAAAGCGTCAACTTTTAAATCTACGCCTTTGGGTGACCATTTGAGTGAATGGGAGCATCGTAATAATTAAGCACATGCTTGGGAATACTCAATACGGGCCACGAAAGGCTTAGATATTGTTAAACGGTATTACGCGCTACTTTGTGCGATTACGGGACTAAAAGCGACGACTAGCGAAACTACGCTTTAGAGAGGCCTTTAGAACGAACCGAAAACTCCGAAATGTTCGTTCATACCCTCGGAAGTATTTAATAGTTGCCATGTAAGAATTCTATACCATTTCGCGATGATGCGCGCGAATTCGCGAATGAAGGGGTTAAAGGCGTCAATGCGCAAATCTACACTTTAGGGTGATCTTTTATAAGAACCGAGAACTCCGTGATACCTGGTCATACTACCGGATGTGCCAGAAGGGCCATTAGAAGTTTATGTATCATATATTAACATAATATGATATATATGGAAGTTTAGTGCATAAATCATAAGGTTTGAAAGTTAAAAAAAAATGCATAATTGAGGAACAGGGACCAAATCTGTCAACTACCAAACTTATGATGCTGGGCCGGACAGCCTCGCGGGCCGCGAAGCCCACTGGGCTCCTTGTTCGCGGGCCGCCAGCAAGAACACAGCAACAACTGGTTGTTTTTGAAAGATAGTTTTGATTGTTCCTTGCTTCCAATCCATTCCAAAACCATTTTTAATCATTCTAGGGGTTGCCAACTGATTTTATAACTGGTATTACACCTGTTTTAATCTGGTTAACCCACTCAAACACTTGGCACAATCAAATCATTCCTCAAAAACTATAAATAAGGGTTGTTTCTTGTCACAACCCAAAATACGTCGCAGCGGAATATTTAAACGTAGTGGAGACGGAAGTTGGTGCCCATTTATATCTTGTCGAGCGATGCATTTTATTGTTGGACATATTGGTTTATTTTAAACATTATGTTTTAAGTCATGATGCAATTACATAGTTAAGATGTTTTTGATCCTCGCGGATCTTATTACAAAAGTCCCAGAAAGTTTAAAAGATGTCCAACATATTTAAAAGAAACAACATGCATCAACCACCACAAGATAGGCCATGATTTTCCAGAAGCCAAATTCAAGTACCTGTAGAACACGTTAAAAATTAAGTGTCAACACAAAGGAAGGTGAGTTCACTTATTCGTTTACTAACAAATTTTATTTCAAGGAAAACTTTCTGATTAGGCGTTTATTTGAAAACATCCATGTAGTTTTAGAAAGTCCATTTTACTCCTTTGATAAAATCCATGGGCCCTCCATCGGGTTATTACTCCGACAATTGTAATACTGCCCAGGTTTTGTATATTAAATTATAGCGTCAACTTTCAGACTCGTATGTTAGCTAGACAATATGAACTATATATTAACCATGCAGGGATAATCAAAACTAGAGAATGAACAGAATTTAAATTCGTCGTTTGACATTGACTCGGGGCAACCGGTCACGACGGGGTTGTCAACCCGATAGATCTACCAACAATTCCTCGCGTTCAATACTTAAACTGATTAAACGACATCATGGGCGCAGGGTTCTTTCTCGAAGAACAATATGATGTCTGCCTCACGTACAATATATATATCCTACTAATATGACAATTTAATACACGATGTGTACGAATCCCCTGAATCTCCATCGTTAGAGACCCAGGCCGGCATCCGTACCCCAACCGTACGATCCTGTATCTCTTAAGAAAAACCGTACGTCCAATATTTATTCATCAAAAACGTTTTACTGTGAAACGTATAACTCATCAAATTTCATCTGCTGACTCAAACCACTTAGCCGAGGGTAACGTCACCTTCAAAAGAGGGGCCTACCAGTTTTCGCATTAATAACTTAATTAATTATCTTTCAATATTCCGACCCTTTGGGATTGTATCCTTGCTGACTCAAACCACTGGGTTGAGGGTAACGTCACCTTCAAAAGAGGGGCCTACTACTATAACTAAGATAATCTCTTAAAAAGTCCGAAAGTGCAAAAATCATCAAATGATACATTAAAGGCGAGTCGGATCCAAGTGATTCATCTTGTCTATCTGTTTTATTTTTATTTCTGCATTTTTAGTTTTTATTTTTCATATTTCTAACCTTTTCTCAAAAAATTAGATTAATTAGACGTTGAGGATAAACCGGTACTAAAAGCTCTTGTGTCCTTGGACGACCTCGGTATCTTACCAACGCTATACTATGCTCACGATGGGTGCACTTACCCAAGTGTGTGTCTAGTGTTAGTAGAATATCGTGTTTTATAAATTTAAAACTTGATTAATCTGTAAAATGGGCTTAAAATATCAATAAAAACATATCACACTTTGCACACACCAGTTTCCACCATTGAAGCAACCATGATTTTGCAGCCATGGTGTTCACCACCTCTCAAATGACGATGCTTTGATTTGCCCGAAACCCTAGATCCATCATAAGAAGCGAAGGTCAAGAAGATGATGAACTTTAATAATCAATGGCTGGTGCCCTACTCTTCTCCTTATTTCTTAGCTATTTCTCATTCGTTGATTTTACATATAATTTCGCGAGTTAAACAAGGTTACAATCAAGAACAGGTATCCGTTACCCAGGATCGATGATCTATTCGATCAGCTTCAAGGAGCAAGTTACTTTTCAAAGATCGATCTAAGGTCAGGATATCACCAGTTGAAGGTCAGAGACGAAGACGTGCACAAGACCGCATTCAGAACTCGATATGGACAGTACGAGTTCTTAGTGATGCCTTTCGGGCTCACTAATGCACCTGCAGCGTTCATGGATCTTATGAATCGCGTTTGCAAGCCGTATCTAGACAAGTTTGTCATTGTCTTTATTGATGACATACTCATTTATTCAAAGAATCATGCCGACCATGAAAGACATCTCCGGTGTATCCTTAAACTTCTACAGCAAGAAAAGCTCTATGCCAAGTTTTCCAAATGTGAGTTTTGGCTTCGTGAAGTCCAATTTCTTGGACATGTGGTGAGCGAGCATGGTATCCAGGTGGATCCCGCTAAGATCGAAGCAATTATGAATTGGCAAGCACCGAAAACACCTACAGAGATACGCAGCTTCTTGGGTCTAGCAGGATACTACAGGCATTTCATCGAAAACTTTTCAAGGATTGCTGCACCTCTGACTTCGTTGACTTGCAAGAATGTCAAGTTTGACTGGGGTCCCAAGCAACAAGAATCTTTTGAGATTCTTAAACAAAAGTTGAGCAATGCTCCCGTATTGACTTTGCCAGAAGGGATTGCAGAGTTTGTTGTTTACTGCGATGCATCACACACCGGTATGGGTTGTATGCTTATGCAGAGAGGCAAGGTTAGTGCCTATGCTTCACGTAAATTAAAGGTGCACGAAAAGAACTACGCCACCCATGATTTGGAATTGGGTGCCGTTGTATTTGAACTAAAGCTTTGGAGGCATTATCTATATGGAACCAAGTGTATAATTTATTCTGACCATAAAAGCCTTCAACACTTGTTTAACCAGAAGGATCTTAATATGAGACAGCGTCGATGGATGGAGACACTAAATGATTATGATTGTGAAATCCGATATCATCCAGGCAAAGCGAATGTAGTCGCTGATGCTTTGAGCAGGAAAGAAAGAATCAAACCTATTAGAATAAAAGCCAAAAGCATTGAACTAAAGAACAACTTGAATGAAAGGCTGTTAGCCGCTCAAAAGGAAGCTGTATTAGAATCTAACTATCCAAATGAGAAGTTAGGCGTAACTGCTGATCAATTATCATATGGAATCCTTAGGATGAATGGTCGAATCTGGGTTCCAATCCATGGAGGGCTTAGAGATGTGATTCTCCAAGAAGCTCATAGTTCGAAATATTCAGTTAATCCTGGCAGTGATAAGATGTACCAGGATTTAAAGGCAAATTATTGGTGGATAGGTTTGAAGAAATCTATAGCCACTTATGTGGCTAAATGTCTGACATGCGCACAAGTTAAAGCAGAGCATCAAAAGCCGTCAGGTTTGCTACAACAGCCTGAACTTCCCACATGGAAATGGAAAATGGTAACCATGGATTTTATCACTAAGTTACCAAAGACAAAGCACGGAAATGATACAATTTGGGTTATAGTCGATAGACTGACCAAGTCAGCCCACTTCTTGCCTATTAAAGAAACGCACAGCTCCGATAAGCTAGCTCAACTGTACGTGGATAAGATAGTATCTCTCCACGGTGTGCCAGTATCTATTATCTCTGATAGGGATACAAGATACACGTCTCATTTTTGGAAAAGCTTTCAGCAATCCCTAGGCACTCGTCTAAATTTCAGCACTGCTTATCATCCTCAGACAGATGGCCAAAGCAAGCGTACAATTCTAACACTCGAGGATATGCTCAGGGCTTGTGTTATTGATTTAGGAGGAAGTTGGGATGACCATCTTCCTTTGATTGAATTTTCGTACAATAATAGCTATCATTCGAGCATTAAAGCAGCGCCTTTTGAAGCATCGTACGGAAGGAAGTGTAGGATGCCAGTTTGTTGGGCGGAAGTTGGAGAAACCCAACTGTCAGGACTTGATATAGTCCTCGAGACGACGGATAAGATTTTCCAAATCCGTGATCGTCTCAAAGCTGCCAGGGATAGGCAGAAAAGCTACGCGGATAAAATGCGTAAACCTCTAAAATTCGAGGTGGGTGACAAAGTGCTACTCAAGGTATCGCCATGGAAAGGAGTAATGCGTTTTGGCAAAAAGGGTAAGCTTAGCCCAAGATACATAGGACCATTCTAGATAATCGAATGTGTCGGAACTGTGGCTTACAAGCTAAACCTGCCAGAGGAGCTTAGTGGAATTCATAATGTATTCCACATCTGCAACTTAAAGAAATGTCTAGCCGATGAATCGCTAGCAATGTCGCATAAGGACGTGCAGATTGATGAGAGTTTGAAATTCATTGAAAAACCTTTGTCAATCAAAGATCGACAGATCAAGAAGCTTCGAAGAAAGCATGTGCCGATTGTGAAAGTAAAATGGGATGCCCGTAGAGGCCCAGAATACACATGGGAGGTTGAATCCACAATGAAACAGAAATACCCTCATTTATTTTAGTAAATCTTGAGGTCGAGATTTCTTTTAAGGGGGTGAGGATGTAACACCTCGCAAAATCATGTCCAATATAATAAAGACACGTGTCATGAGCTTTAAACGTGTATTGATTTGTTTCCAAGGGACAATAGTGGACAAACGATGAAAGCATGTGTATAGAAGGATCAAATGTGTCAACATGCCAAAATCGTGCCTCTGAATGACCTCATAAGATGTTCGTATTCATGAATGAAGAAATTGGCGGACCTAAGAAGCCGTTTGTGCTTAAAAATATAAAGTTTACAAAGCACAGGGGTTAAATGTGTCAACATGTTAAAAGTTACCTCTGAGTGACCTTTTAACGATCCCAAAGCTTTGTAATACTTCATTATGCTTCCATATATAACGAATAATAATTTCATGGAGTTTCTACACACTTAAGGAACTTTTCGGGTGATCTAGTAACTAACCGGGAGCTTAACGAAGTTAAATAATGACCCAAGACACTTGAAAGTTAACTATGGGGGTCATTAGTGCAATAAACAATAGTTATTTAAACTTAAAATGGACCAGGGACTGTAATTTCAAAGTTTGTAAACTTTTTACCGGATTAAGAGGTTCTCGCGGGCCGCGTAGACTCCCTCTAATGTCTACGCGGGCCACGACAGAAGTGCCAGCGACTGAAACATGCACAACTGCATGTTGCAGCCTGTTCCACCGCCATTGCATGGCTGTTTTCAATACCAGGGATTGAGCAAATGGTTTTTACTGCCCTAGGGATACTTGGGAACATCTGGTAACATCATAGGAACATATGGATTAATCTTGAAGGTCATCAAAGTCCTATATATACCCACATTGTTTGCACTTGTTCTTGCACACTTTAAAATTTCACTCAAGCTCACTCTCTGAAGCCTCCTAGTGCTAAAGGAAGCTTTCTTAAGTTCAAAATTCATGCTAAGGACTCTTGTAAGCGTTCTTAGCTTCTATAGTTAAAGTTTTATTAGCTTAATGAGCGAAAGTCAAAGTTAGCATAATTAAGCTTTGACTTTGTGATTAATCACTAACGATCCAGCCATTATTCAAATTGAAAGTGGCTATGAGTTGGTAATTATGTAGGTAATAAACCCTTAAAAGGGCACCTACTGATTATCACTTTTACTTGGTCAATTGTCGGGTCAAACTATTTAACGAAAAGTCAAACGGGTCAGTTTTTACAAAATAATTCATAACTGATAATGCAGAGGTTATGGAACATGCTTTAACACTTAAACAACTTGGTAAATAATATAAGAACATGTTTAGGCATGTTCAACCTGACAATTCTGAGTTTAGGCTCGGTTCACAACCGAAAGTCGCAAAAGTAGACTTTTGCTTTGACTTTCAGTTCTGACCCGATTTAGCTCAGTATAGTTATGCCTTAGGGTTCCTTTGGGACCATATTTTATGATAGTATAACTCTCTGAAGTTATACTACATGGTTCCTTAGAAATCATAGATTACATGCTTAAAATTGATCATTTTGCCCTTTTAATATAAAAACGAGATTTTTGGAAATGTGAGTGGACAAAAATCTTTATTACTGATATATTAGTATGTCCTAAAAGTTTGACATCAGTTTCTGGTCTAAAATGAAAGTTATGCGCGATATCGTAAAATGAAAGTTTTTGTTAATTTAATGACATTTTTGGCATAAGTCATATTTAAACCCGATTTTTGACACCCAACTTGCCACCTACTATTAAGATATAATATTTAGGGATTTTTGGAAATTTTTGTTAAATTTTAAACTGATCATAACATAGAGTTCTTGCATAGACTCGTTAATTGACGATAATGCCCTTTTCGCTAATAAAATGAGTTTTGCACATCCTTTACATGTCAAACCTTTTTTTACTGATTTTATACATTAAATAAATTATTTTAAATAGTAGAGACTGATCAAAATCTCAGATTCCCTTAAACAACCCGAATATCGTGAAATACCGACTTTTATGCGATTTAGGCGCATAGTATGGTTTAAAACCACATTTAGCACCTAAGACTTATTACATACTAATTTTATGAATAAATTTTTATACTTTAACAGTAAGTATAAGTCTTGAACTCAGATTTCCAAATTTGACCTTAAAGCTTATGTGAAATGACCAAAATGCCCCTACGGTGCATAGTTTGGCCACAAATGATAAATTTCACATATATGTGATATCTTACTGATGTAACTTCTTAAGATAAATATTTTTACTGATCAATTTAGACCAGAACCTCAGATTACCATTTAAACCATTTTATAAACTTTAAAAATGACCAAAATACCCCTACGGTACTTAATTTGGTTTTAAATTCGTTTTGGGCATAATGGAAGATATCCTACTGATATCATAACATATTTAAGCATAATAACCTATGGAACATGTTCATGATTCATTCGGTTACCGTTATGCATTTACGCGTTCGGTACGGTTTATGTAACTAGTTTGCATGAATTGACCGAAAAGGGTCAAACCTTATCATTTTTACTTGAAAATCCAGAATGTATTTAGTTTACTCATTTTATGCAAGTCTTCATACTTGTTGGGGCTGAATCACATTCTAATCCGGTCACCGCTTAATCTTGCGTTTTGAACCGTAAACGTTTCTTTAAAACTAGCCGGTCTAAGTTATAACTTAAATAAGACCCATTAGGAATCTAATAGGTTATTAAAACCTTTGTTCCAGATTAGGAGCCCAGTAAAAGATACTTGTACTTGCTGATTTGATATACGGCTGACAATAAAATTACTTTTAGCTCAGGTAAATACTTTTAACTTATTTTTCGTTATACGGGCTTGGGATATGGTATTTAATAATGCCGCTTGGTCGGGTATTGAATCTTTAATCGATTAGTGGTTTAATCATTGAGATAACCCGTTTAATCTGTTTTGTTTGATCTAAGCCTTTGGGGGGTTAATAACCGTGTCCAGGATATCCTTGGCTCATTCATTGAAATGGCCACGACTTAAGCACGGGTGTAGCCATACACCTGACAGTGCGTATGTAAAAAGATATACCCGTCTGTTGAGGATAACTTGCCATGGGTTTATATTATGTGGTGTGTCTATTAATCTTGTTCCGGCTTCTATCCCAGATCCTGAACGTACGATAAACATATAAATCTGTATACAAGATTATTTTTAATAATTGTCCCAAGTTATAAAAGAATATTTGTGCCTTGTGCATTTAAATCAATTTTCTTAAATAATTTTTAAAAAGAGTGTAACACCTCGAAAAATCACGTCCAATGATGTATTGACACGGTAATAAACCCTAATGAAGTCAAACATTGAATTAAGGGACTAACTTTTCGAAAAATCGAAAACTTTGATTATGAAAGGATGGGAGGTATTAACATACCTAAAATAAGTTTCTAAATAACCTCTCACGATATTTATATCCACAAATGAGCCACTTGATGATCGAGTGTAGCCGTTTGCGTAATTAATTAAAAGTTTGCGCGGTGAAGGGTTAAAAGCGTCAACATGTAAATTCATACCTCTGAGTGACCTTTTAACAAACCAGGAGCTTCATGATATTTTATTATACTCTCGGGAATGCCAATTATTGGTCGTCTAAGGTTTTTATGCCTATAGGTGGAGTTACGCGCAACTTTGCAAGTTAGAGGGGCTAAAAGTGTCAATATGTTTAATTATACCTCTGAATGACCTTTTAGCGAACCCGAAGCATCGTGATGTTTAATAATACTCTCAAGAATACCTAATATAGATTAGATGAGGCTCCGATGCTATTAAACGATGATATGCGCAAGTTTGTGCATTAGAGGGACCTAAAGCACCAACTTTTGAATCTACGCCTTTTGGTGACCATTTAGGTGATTGAGAGTGTAGAAATAATTAAAATCATGCTTAGGAATGCCCATTATGGGCCATGGAAGGCTTGGATGTCATTAAACGACATTTCACGCTACTTTGTGCGATTAAAGGACTAATTGCGTCAAACTGCAAAAGTATGTCGATTCGTAAGGTATCGAACCTTCCGGAATATGATCATAAGTTAAACATGCCCTAAATATCCTTGGTATGGCTTAATTATAGGCCTAGAGGTGTTTGGTGCACAAAAATAAACTTTTAAGTCATGTAGGGACTAAAAGTGTCAAAAAGTGCACAAGTTTGCACTTTCGCGCATATCTCATGTTCTGAATATATCCGGACATCCAAAAACTTATGTAATCATTAAAATATTTTATTTTAGTGATTGACTTGATAAAATTCCATCCGTCTCCTAATTTGGATCGTTTTCCGCGTCCGTCCGTGTTTCGTCGTAATTAGCCGAACAACGTGACCGTACGACCAAACGAACCGAAATCCGGCATGTTCTTAAGCATGCTTCACGTTCCCTATGTTTGGACATCATTGAAGAGCCTTAAAAATGGTTTAATAGGCCTTAGATGTGTCGGAAATGGCATTTGCAAGTGCAGGGGCTAAACATGTCAAAAGTTGAAACTTTGCTTTGCTGACCAGGTCCTTACGGACCGTATACACTGGACCATACGGTCCGTATGCATGTGTCAGATACGAATTTTTTCTTGGTCTCTACTCTATTCCATTTTTAACCAATCAAAACCGAATCCTTGGGCTCCAAGACAATTATACAGCTGTCCTAACAGATGTAGTAATCTGATTAAACCCTTCAAACACTTGTCTCAATCCTAATCATGTCCAAAAACTATAAATAGGATGAGAACCCAACACTTTCATTTGCTCATTTCATCCCATCTTGCTCTCTTCTCATTTCTGGAGGAATCCTGAGCTTTTGGAACTTCCTTGGATTTCTTTTCAGTCCTAAGGACCATTTCTAAGTGTCCTTAACCTCCTAATTTCAGTTTTGATTAGTTTAAGGGCCAAAAGTCAAACTTATCGTAATTAAGGTTTGACTTAGTGTTTAAACACTAATGATCCAGTCTTTAGTCAAATTAAGAGTAGTTATAAGTTGGTAATCATATGGGCAATAAACCCTTAAAAGGGCACCCTTTGATTCCCGCTCTAACTAGATCATTTGTCGGGTCAAAGTTAGTTATAAAAAGTCAACAGAAACATAATTTTCGAATTAACACATAATTAGCAATATAGAAGCCATACAACCTGTTTTACCACTCATATAACTTGGTAATTAGTATAAGAACATGTCTAAACATGTTCGATCCGACAATTTTCAGTTTAGGCTCGGTTCGGAACCGAAAGTCGCATAATTTGACTATCGCTTTGACTTTCAGTTCTAACCCGATTTAGATTAGTTTAGACATGCCTTTAAGTTCCATTAGGACCGGGTTATATGATAGTATAACGCTCTGTAATTATACTACTTGACTCGTTGATTGTCCGATGTTCCGTTAATTGCTTAATGTTGACCATAATGCCCATTTGACCCTAAAACGAGAATTTTGGAAATGTGAGAGGACAAAAATCTTTGTTACCGATTTATAAACATGTCCCTAAATTTTCACATCAGTTTGAGGTCGGGATTAGGAGTTATGCTTAATAGCGTAATTAGAAAGCTTTTTATTAATTAAACAGCGTAATTAGCGTAAAGCCTATCTAAACCCAATTTTGACACCAAATATTTTACCCACTGATGTAACATAATATTTTGGGATTTTTGAAGATTTTTAATTATTTTTAAACTGATCATAACATAGTGTTATTACCTTGATTCGGTAATTACCGATTATACCCTTTTCGTTTATAAAATGAGTTTTACGCAACATTTAGACACCAAGTCTCTTGCTACTGATTTTATATGTTAAATGAAGTATTTTGAACTTTATAACTGATCAGAAAACTCAGATTTCCTATTATAACCCGGAAATCGCATAAAACGACCTTTTACGCGTTTTAAATGCATAGTATGGGTTAAAATCATTTTTGTCATATAAGACTTATCACCAACTGATATAACTTATTAATTTAAGTTGTTTTACTGATTATTTCATACCCAAACCTCAGAATTATATTTAACCTCTTTTATAATCTTTAAAATGACCAAAATACCCCTACGGGGCTTAAATTGAGATTAAACTCGTTTTGGGCATAATGGAAGGTATCCTACCGATATCACAAAATATTTGAAGCATATTAACTCAGGAAACCTATTCATGACTCTATTGGTTACTCGTTACGCACTTTCGTATTCGATGCGGTTTATGTAATCAGTTTGCATAAACTGACCGAAACGGGTCAAACCTTATCATTTTTACCTCAAAATCTAGAATATGTTTAGTTTACCCATATTATACAAGTCCCCAAAATTGTCGGGTCTGAATCACATTCTATTCTGGTCTTCGCTAAATCATGCGTTTTGAACCGTAAATCTTTCCTAAAAGCTAACCGGTCTAAGTTACGACTTAAATAAGACCCGTTAGGAATCTAATAGGTTAATAAAACTTTCGTTCCAGATTAAGAGCCCCAGTAGAGGTACTTGTGCTTGCTGATTAGGATATACGGCTGAGTATAAATTGCATTTTAAGCTCAGGTAAATACTCTTAACTTATTTTCCCTATACGGGCTTGGGATACGGTATTATAATAATACCGCTTGGTCGGGTATTGAATGTTTAATCATATTGTGGTTAAATTATTGAGGTAACCCGTTTTAATCTGTATTGTTTGAAATAAAAGCCTTTAGGGGTTAATGACCATGTCCCGGATATCCTTGACATCATTATAATAAAATGACCTCGTCTTAAGCACGGGGTGTAGGCGTACACCTGACAGTTGCTTAAGGGAAACGGTATCTCACTCTCTTGTGGGCCTATACTTGTGGCGTGTCTGTTAATCTTGACTCGGTTTCTACATCGGGCCCTGAATGTATAACGAACATGTAAATCTGTATACAAGATTATTTTTATATAATTGTCCCAATTTATAAAAGATATTTTGTGCCTTGTGCATTCAAATAAATTTTTATAAATGTTTTCAAATGAGTCAGTTAATTGTATTTACCAGTGTAAACTGACGTATTTTCCAAAAAGATTAAGTGACAGGTACTGTACGAAATTGGCTGGGAGCTCAGGGCGTTAATAGGCAATCTCGCAAGTTCTAGATGCCTAAATTCTGTTGAACAGTTTTCTTTTATTTGATCCACCTGTGGATCCATCTTACATTCCGTTGTAATATTTGATATTACTTTTGAATCGGATTGTAATATATTTATCTTTTGCTTCCGCTGTGCATTGAAATTGTGTTGTTTGACTATGATGATATCAACTACGTCACGATACTCCCCACCGGGCCCACCGGTAACACATGGAAATATCTGGGTGTGACAGGTTGGTATCAGAGCCAACATTGAGTGAATTAAACACTAGCCTTTTGTGTTTAATCTCAATGACATAGTAGCACATTTCTTAGACCTTCTGAGTCTAGACTTAACATAGGAATACTCTCAACCCTAATTTGAAAACTATTGCTTCCGAATTTATATATTTTGAATATGTCTCCAATCAAAGAAGCCGTAATGGAAATTCTCCACATCCGGAGCCTTGAATTGCCGAGCTTCGTACCGCGGCTAGGGTACAACGTGCAACCAAGGAGAAAGCATTCAGAAGTAAAGTAAAGAAGAAAACTCCTTTTGCTGAAGTTTATTTCCTTAGTAGTCCTTATAAGGACATATTTATCTTTTAGTCCCTTCATGGACAACGTCATTCCTTTCAAGTCCCGTTTAGGGCAATTATATACTCCTTTTAAAATCATTTGAATATTTTATCTAAATTCCATTTTATCATTTTATATGAATATAACATGTGAAGTAAATCAAAATATAATTCCTTTTCGTAATTGATCTGCCAATATATATAATGAAAAGAATCTTAAAGGGCATAACCTAGCTTGTATGTCATTAAGGACCTAGCTATGATGGTAAAACCTGTTTAAAAGAGATTCAGATCCTTGTTAACATCTAAAAACATGTTAACACTCCTGACAACAGTGATGCGATAAAAATCACGCTTGTCATCTTTATAATGGGAATTTCCAACCCCTTATCTAGCCTAGTGATTTAGAAATCATGGCTTAAATCATCAAATTAAGATGATCATTTTTACAAACATCCATTAGTGATGAAACGCCTACGGGCTATATCTACTGTCCTAAAAGACAAAAGACAGTTGTAGTCTTTGACTCTCTGTCAAGAAAGGTAATGAACTGCGTTCAAACCTTAATGCCTCGATCCTATAAGATCATGGCTTATAAATTCAAAACTGTCCTTGTGATTAGGCCTGTTGTGCCACTTTAATATCCTTAATGTTTTATATACTAGGATAAATTATAATGAAAGTACTAATATAACTAACAAATTAACCAGTATGGTTTATATTACCATGGTTGATGAATCGTCAAAAATGATGATTCCATAATAACCTCTGAATAAATCATTGTTAATATTTATGTAGCAATCAAGCTACATGGCTGCATCAGAGGAGGTTAACAGCCACCCGAGGGAGAATAATGATGCTACCAGAGTTAATATAACTGGTGCGGAACTACAGGCATTAATAGATAATGTTGTTACTCGAGCTCTTGACAGACAATATAATGAATCAAGTGATACACACTCTAAGACTCTATCTGTGGCTCATAGTAAGCCCCCTTCTAAATCACACGAGTCAAAGGAGGACGATGTTCATCACTCGTCAAATCAGAGGAGTGTTCCGTCTAGACATATGGTGCTTAATCAAGAGCCACATGTTAAAACCTGTTCATATAAATATTTTATCTCCTTCAAGCCCAGAGACTTCACGGGAGAAAAAGGAGCCATCGACTGCATGACATGGCTCGATGAGATGGACACCGTTGTTGATATTAGTGGATGTGCAGAGCAAGACATTGTGAAGTTTGTTTCACAATCTTTTAAAGGAGAAGCTCTAGCTTGGTGGAGGTCACTAATCCAAGCTACTGGGAAAGTCTCGTTATATAATCTGACATGGGATCAGTTTGCTGCTCTTATCAAAGAAAATTACTGTCCTCAACACGAAGTTGAGAAAATCGAGACTGATTTCTTGACATTGGTCATGAAGAACCTAGATTGTCAGACATATCTTACAAGTTTCAATACCATGTCTCGATTGGTTCCGTACTTGATCACACCGGAACCAAAGCGTATAGCTCGCTTTATTGGAGGTCTAGCCCCAGAAATCAAGGCAAGCGTGAAAGCATCGAGACCTACTATATTCAGGTCAGCGGCAGATCTGTCGCTATCTCTCACACTCAATGTAGTCAGAAACAAGGCTGCCAAAGCTTCTGATGAAGGAAAGCGAAAAAGGGAGGATGAGAATTCTTATCACTCCGTTAAGAAGAAAAAGGGGAACTCTGATCATTAGAAGAGTTCCGGGTCTAAGAAAGGCAACCAGCAGTCGGGTGAAAAGACCAGGTGCAAAACCTGTAAGAAATACAACCTTGGGAAATGCAGATTTGAATCTCAGCCTCTACCCTGTGGAATCTGCAAGTCTAAGGAACATAAAACCTTGGATTGCAAGAAGTTGAAAGTTGCAACCTATTATGGTTGCAACGAGAAGGGGCATATCAAGACTAACTGCCCTAGGAATCAGAAGAAGCCTGAAGAGGCCAAGAAAGTGAACGCGTGAGTCTTCCAGATGAACACCCAGGAGGCAGTATAGGAAGATGACATGATAAAAAGGTACCTTTCCTTATCAATGATGCTTATATGGAATTCATTTGATTCTGGCGCAGAAAAGTCTATTATGGACAATAATTGTTGTAAGCCGTTGTATCCGCCTATTAGGACCTTAGGCTTATGACGTGAGGTAGAATTGGCTGATGATACATTAGAAAATACTTCAACAACCTTAGATGGATGCTTTATATCCATTAGGAAACACTCTTGTCCAATATCCTAATGTATAGCTTTCAAGCTATCCAAAATCATCAATATGATCAGGACAGATGTGACATTTGATCCCTGGTCAAAAAGGTGATGGACTAGGTCCAAACCTTAATTGCCATTAACGGTCTTTTATTGCCTAGGCTAAGTATCATTGATATATACACATATCTACATGACATTCATTGAGAATGTTCGTACTATATTAGCCTGTATGGTTTAACGATACCATCGTAAGTATATATTAGGTCATCAGGATGATGAATAGCGGTTGTTGGATTGCAACTAAATAATTGTTTTATTTGGTGTTAGGATCCAAATATCGAGTATGACAAACTCGGATAAGACAGCCGTTGATCGTGTTATGGATAATGCGACACATGCTAATGATGCCACAATTGTGAACCTTAGAATTTCCAAGGATGTTCTTCAAATTATGATAGACACAGCTGTTGGAAAAGCTGTGAAGAAGGCCGTGAAAAAGTTCAAGGAGCCCCATGCTACTCGCTCCAAATTTTATCTAGGACCACATTTCCTTACTCATAAGGAGGATCTTGTTCATGCCTCAAATGCAAAGGATGAGCTAAAAAGGAAACGGAAGGAAGATAACTCCCAGAGTTCTAAGAAAAAGGGTAAACAAAAGCCCAACGAGAAACCTGTATGCAAGACCTGCAAGAAGCGCCATTATGGGAAGTGCAGGTTCGAATCAAAATCCCAATCATGGCCTAGGGCTTGTGGGATCTGCAAATCTGGTGAGCATAGAACATTAGAATGCAAGAAGATAGGAGATGCGACTTATTACAACTGTAACGAGAAGGGGCATATCAAATCAAATTGCCCAAAATATGCAAGGAAGCTTGAAAAAGTTAAGGAGACCAATGCTAGGGTCTTTCAGATGGGGGCAGAAGAGGCCATGCAAGATGACAATGTTATAACCGGTACGTCCTTATCAATAATGTATATGCAAGGGTGTGTGATTCGAGTACAGATAAGTTGATTGTGGATAATAAATTTCGTAAGTTATTAAATCTGCCTGTTAGAACCCTAAGCATAAAATACGAAGTAGAATAAATGCCAAGAGTTCTATTTTGAATAGGATCCCAATATATCCTTCATAGATGGTAAGCATAACAAACTTTTAAAGCCTTCCATTAGAACCTCAGAGATTAGGTGTAAGGTAAAACTTACAAATGAAAATCATAGATTCCATTTCTTTTACTCCTGTCAGAAATCTTCAATCGTAAAGTCCTAATGTACCCTCTCTCCAGATAAAGTACATCATCATATGAAATTGATATCTCTTTGATCTCTATTGATTACGAATACCAAATGGTATGACAAAAGCGCCATATGAGGATTGGTGTATCTTAATATGTTCCATAGATTGCTTCCATGCCTGATCAGTATGGGGGTTTAATGCATGGAACCACAAGGATATTCCAATGGTCATACGGCATTAAAGTCAGCTAATGGTATTCAAAGAAGATATCTAGAATGGAATTATCCAAGTAAATATCCCTGATAAAGGAATCTGTGGACTCATAGCATAAATGTGTCACTTATTTGACACAGGTAATGATAGATGAACTGAGGCTTGAGATTTGGAAAAATCTTTGTAACTTCCTTGTGTCTTGATTATCATCTCCATAGACTATCTTGTTTACCTCCTAAAAGTCTAGTAGAATTAAGGTATACATCCCGCTAAGGGCTGCAGTATTGTGAAATCTCCATGTTAGTACCTCCAACCCGGGAATAATAGAAACCCTAGTTAGATAAATTTTAAGATAAAGGTTCTTAAGGCCTAATCCGTAATTCTAAGAGTTTCAATGTTATTAAAGACGGTTCTCTTGCTTATGCATTGATTACCGCAACCCTATTTAGGCAACAATTAAGAATCGCCATCAGCTGCCCAGGATCGTCGATTCGTTCAAATAACTGTAAGGATTAGCTATTCCTTAAGACTGGTTTTAAGCTGTATTTAGAGTAACCATCTCACCTTAAATAAGCTATTCTATAACTAATAGTCAATATATAAATATCAAGGCTGCTCCTTTGGGGACCTTGTATAGATAGAATGTCAAACGTCCGTTTGATGGACGGGACTTGGGTAAGTCCTATTATTGGGATCTGAAAGTTGCCTTAGAAACAAAGAATAAGATCATACAAATTCGTAATCATCTGTAAGATTTCCAGTAATCGGCAGGAAATTTAGGATTGATGAAATTCGCAACCCTCGTAAGTCCTTAATAAGGAATAAGATTCAAATTGAAATCATCGCCCTAAGAAGGGTGTGCTAAAATTTTTTTTATGCAACAGGCTAGTTAAGCTTTGACTATATAGAGGATCATTCGAGGAAATCAAATACATCAAAGGTCAAAAGCTTATAAGCTAAAACATGTTTATGGAACATGGTGGAACTCGCAATGTGACCCGCACTAATGATTTAAGGATATGTTTCACCAATAAGTCGAGAAGCATTATCACATAATGATATGCAGATTAATGAAATTTCTTGGTTTGATGAAAAAACAGTATCAACTAAGGATCGGCAGGATTAGAAACTAAGGAAGACAACGTGAACCTATTATAAAAGTAATTTGGGATGCCTATAGAGGCCCAAGTAGGTTGTGGAAGTTAAAATCAATTGTTCAACAGAAAGTATATCTATTGCTTTAACAAATCTAGAGGTCGATATTTCTATTAAGGGGGTGAGGATGTAACACCTCGAAAAATCACGTCCAATGATGTATTGACACGTGTAATAAACCCTAATGAAGTCAAACATTGAATTAAGGGACTAATTTTTCGAAAAATCAAAAACTTTGATTATGAAAGGACGGGAGGTGTTAACATACCTAAAATAAGTTTCTAAATAACCTCTCACGATATTTATATCCACAAATGAGCCACTTGATGATCGAGTGTAGCCGTTTGCGTAATTAATTAAAAGTTTGCGCGGTGAAGGGTTAAAAGCGTCAACATGTAAATTCTTACCTCTGAGTGACCTTTTAACAAACCAGGAGCTTCATGATATTTTATTATACTCTCGGGAATGCCAATTATAGGTCGTCTAAGGTTTTTATGCCTATAAGTGGAGTTACGCGCAACTTTGCAAGTTAGAGGGGCTAAAAACGTCAATATGTTTAATTATACCTCTGAATGACCTTTTAGCAAACCTGAAGCATCGTGATGTTTAATAATACTCTCAAGAATACCTAATATAGATTAGATGAGGCTTCGATGCTATTAAACGATGATATGCGCAAGTTTGTGCATTAGAGGGACCTAAAGCGTCAACTTTTGAATCTACGCCTTTTGGTGACCATTTAGGCAATTGAGAGCGTAGAAATAATTAAAATCATGCTTAGGAATGCCCATTATGGGCCATGGAAGGCTTGGATGTCATTAAACGACATTTCGCGCTACTTTGTGCGATTAAAGGACTAATTGCGTCAAACTGCAAAAGTATGTCGATTCGTAAGGTATCGAACCTTCCGGAATATGATCATAAGTTAAAAATGCCCTAAATATCCTTGGTATGGCTTAATTATAGGTCTAGAGGTGTTCGGTGCACAAAAATAAACTTTTAAGTCATGCAGGGACTAAAAGTGTCAAAAAGTGCACAAGTTTGCACTTTCGCGCATATCTCATGTTCTGAATATATCCGGACATCCAAAAACTTATGTAATCATTAAAATATTTTATTTTAGTGATTGACTTGATAAAATTCCATCCGTCTCCTAATTTGGATCGTTTTCCGCGTCCGTCCGTGTTTCGTCGTAATTAGCCGAACAACGTGACCGTACGACCAAACGAACCGAAATCCGGCATGTTCTTAAGCATGCTTCACGTTCCCTATGTTTGGACATCATTGAAGAGCCTTAAAAATGGTTTAACAGGCCTTAGATGTGTCGGAAATGGCATTTGCAAGTGCAGGGGCTAAACATGTCAACAGTTGAAACTTTGCTTTGCTGACCAGGTCCTTACGGACCGTATACACTGGACCATACGGTCCGTAAGCATGTGCCAGATACGAATTTTTGCTTGGTCTCTACTCTATTCCATTTTTAACCAATCAAAACCGAATCCTTGGGCTCCAAGACAATTATACAGCTGTCCTAACAGATGTAGTGATCTGATTAACCCCTTCAAACACTTGTCTCAATCCTAATCATGTCCAAAAACTATAAATAGGATGAGAACCCAACACTTTCATTTGCTCATTTCATCCCATCTTGCTCTCTTCTCATTTCTGGAGGAATCCTGAGCTTTTGGAACTTCCTTGGATTTCTTTTCAGTCCTAAGGACCATTTGTAAGTGTCCTTAACCTCCTAATTTCAGTTTTGATTAGTTTAGGGGCCAAAAGTCAAACTTATCGTAATTAAGGTTTGACTTAGTGTTTAAACACTAATGATCCAGTCTTTAGTCAAATTAAGAGTAGTTATAAGTTGGTAATCATGTGGGCAATAAACCCTTAAAAGGGCACCCTCTAATTCCCGCCCTAACTAGATCATTTGTCAGGTCAAAGTTAGTTATAAAAGGTCAACAGAAACATAATTTTCGAATTAACACATAATTAGCAATATAGAAGCCATACAACCTGTTTTACCACTCATATAACTTGGTAATTAGTATAAGAACATGTCTAAACATGTTCGATCCGACAATTTTTAGTTTAGGCTCGGTTCGGAACCGAAAGTCGCATAATTTGACTATCGCTTTGACTTTCAGTTCTGACCCAATTTAGATTAGTTTATACATGCCTTAAAGTTCCATTAGGACCGGGTTATATGATAGTATAACCCTCTGTGATTATACTACTTGACTCGTTGATTGTCCGATGTTCAATTAATTGCTTAATGTTGACCATAATGCCCATTTGACCCTAAAACGAGAATTTTGGAAATGTGAGAGGACAAAAATCTTTGTTACTGATTTATAAACATGTCCCTAAATTTTCACATCAGTTTGAGGTCGGGATTAGGAGTTATGCTTAATAGCGTAATTAGAAAGCTTTTTATTAATTAAACTGCGTAATTAGCCTAAAGCCTGTCTAAACCCAATTTTGACACCAAATCTTTTACCCACTGATGTAACATAATATTTTGGGATTTTTGAAGATTTTTAATTATTTTTAAACTGATCATAACATAGGGTTATTACCTTGATTCGGTAATTACCGATTATACCCTTTTTCGTTTATAAAATGAGTTTTACGCAACATTTAGACACCAAGTCTCTTGCTATTGATTTTATATGTTAAATGAAGTATTTTGAACTTTATAACTGATCAGAAAACTCGGATTTCCTGTTATAACCCGGAAATCGCTTAAAACGACCTTTTACGCGTTTTAAACGCATAGTATGGGTTAAAATCATTTTTGTCATATAAGACTTATCACCAACTGATATAACTTATTAATTTAAGTAGTTTTACTGATTATTTCATACCCGAACCTCAGAATTATATTTAACCTCTTTTATAATACTTAAAATGACCAAAATACCCCTACGGGGCTTAAATTGAGATTAAACTCGTTTTGGGCATAATGGAAGGTATCCTACCGATATCACAACATATTTGAAGCATATTAACTCAGGAAACCTGTTCATGACTCTATTGGTTACTCGTTACGCACTTCCGTGTTCGATGCGGTTTATGTAACCAGTTTGCATAAACTGACCGAAACGGGTCAAACCTTATCATTTTTGCCTCAAAATTCAGAATATGTTTAGTTTACCCATATTATACAAGTCCCCAAACTTGTCGGGTCTAAATCACATTCTATTCTGGTCTTCGCTAAATCATGCGTTTTGAACAGTAAACCTTTCCTAAAAGCTAACTGGTCTAAGTTACGACTTAAATAAGACCCGTTAGGAATCTAATAGGTTAATAAAACTTTCTTCCAGATTAAGAGCCCCAGTAGAGGTACTTGTGCTTGCTGATTAGGATATACGGCTGAGTATAAATTGCATTTTAAGCTCAGGTAAATACTCTTAACTTATTTTCCCTATACGGGCTTGGGATACGGTATTATAATAATACCGCTTGGTCGGGTATTGAATGTTTAATCATATTGTGGTTAAATTATTGAGGTAACCCGTTTTAATCTGTATTGTTTGAAATAAAAGCCTTTAGGGGTTAATGACCATGTCCCGGATATCCTTGACATCATTATAATAAAATGACCACGTCTTAAGCACGGGGTGTAGGCGTACACCTGACAGTTGCTTAAGGGAAACGGTATCTCACTCTCTTGTGGGCCTATACTTGTGGTGTGTCTGTTAATCTTGACTCGGTTTCTACATCAGGCCTTGAATGTATAACGAACATGTAAATCTGTATACAAGATTATTTTTATATAATTGTCCCAATTTATAAAAGATATTTTGTGCCTTGTGCATTCAAATCAATTTTTATAAATGTTTTCAAATGAGTCAGTTAATTGTATTTACCAGTGTAAACTGACGTATTTTCCAAAAAGATTAAGTGACAGGTACTGTACGAAATTGGCTGGGAGCTCAGGGCGTTAATAGGGAATCTCGCAAGTTCTAGATGCCTAAAGTCTGTTGAACAGTTTTCTTTTATTTGATCCGCCTGTGGATCCATCTTACATTCCGTTGTAATATTTGATATTACTTTTGAATCGGATTGTAATATATTTATCTTTTGCTTCCGCTGTGCATTTAAATTGTGTTGTTTGACTATGATGATATCTACTACGTCACGATACTCCCCACCGGGCCCACCGGTAACACGTGGAAATATCTGGGTGTGACAAAGAGTCAGTTAATTGTATTTACCAGTGTAAACTGACGTATTTTCCCAAAAATGTTAAGTGCAGGTACTAAGCGTAATGGGCTGGAACTCCTGAGTATTAAATAAAGAGTCTTACAAGCTTTTGATACTTAAAATCTGTTAAACAATATTTCTTTCTGTTTTAGATCCGCTTGTGGATCCATCTACAATCCGTTGTATAATATTTTATTGTACTTTCAATTCGGTTTGTATAATTACTTTTAGACTTCCGTTGTGCATTGAACTGTGATTATTTGACTATGATGATATCAACTACGTCACGATACTCCCCACCGGGCCCACCGGTAATACGTGGAAATATCGGGGTGTGACAATAACCCTTTGAGGTTATACTACAAGATCATAATCAAAATCTGAGTTTTTATACAAGTTTCTATAATATGCCTAACTTTGACCAAAATACCCTTTTTGCATAAAACATGGTTTTAATCAATGATGAACTTGCAAAATGATTTACCTACTGATATGTTACTATAATTAACATATTTTGGTATATTGAATCTAACCATAACCTGAGTTTTGATATAAGTTCGTAAATTATGTTATAATATGACCAAAACGCCCTTTTGGCGCATAGTATGGTTTTTAACCATAACTATCATACAAAATCTAATACCTCCTGATATTATAACATAATTAAAGTGTTTTCACAGAATGTACTTGATCATAACTCAAATTTTTATGCAAGTTCTAAAACTATGTCACATAATGACTAAAATGCCCTTATGGTGCATATTATGATTTTAAAACCTTCATGGTCATATAAGTTGATAACCTACTGATGTTACAACTTATTTAAAGTATATTGGCATATAGAACTTGTTTATAACTCATCCGGTTACCCCGATATCGCTTATACGCATACGGTTGAGCTTATGTAACTAGTTTACAGAAGTTTACCGAAACGGGTCAAATCTTATCATTGTTACTTCAAATTCCAGAATGTATATTGTTTACCCATATTATACAAGTCTTAGTACTTGCTGGGTTTAAACTACATTCTATTTCGATCATCGCTTAATCAAGCGTATCGTACCATTTTCGTTAATTTAAGTTAACCGGTCCAAGTCTATGACTTGAATGAGACCCGTTGACATTCTAATTGGTTATTTATACCATTCATTCCAGACTAGGGCCCTCCGGTAAATTGCAACCAACCTTAGTTAATTGATTACGACTGAGCTATTTATAATTCTTGCATATTAAGACGAGTTTTAGCCAGGTAAATACTCTTAACATATTTTCCCTATACGGGCTTGGGATACGGTAAATTATTACCGCTAGGTCGGGTATGGGATCATATGTCGGATTGTGACTACAAAATCTCCATAACCCGTTTTAATCTATTTTGTCTGATAACTTAAACATTGGAGGTTAACGCGACCGTGTCCTGGATATCCTCGGCCCATTTAAGTTACTAATGGCCACGACCGAGCACGGGGTGTAGGCATACACCTGACAGATGCTAATGCTATTAATAAATGTTTTTCTTATCCATTTATTGGGGATACCCCTTTATGGGTTTAAGTGGCATGTCGGTTAATCATGTTATTCTGTTTCTGCACCAGACCCCATATGTATTGACAGGCATGTAAAACTGTATACAAGATCATTTTGAATTGTCCCAAGTTATTTATGAAAATAAATGTGCCTTGTGCACTTAAAACATTTTTGAAATATTTTCAAAATGAGTCGGTTATTTGTATTTATAAGTGTAAACTGAAGTATTTTCAAAAGACTAAGTTACAGGTTGCAAGGATACGTAAATACGATGGAAGTTGCCTGGTAATGCTAGAAGAGGAATTTGCAACTCCTTTGCATAAAGCCTAGTAGTCTGATTATTTCATTTTGTTTCGATCCAATACTTATTATTTTGAACACTTGGACAATTATGTTTATAATAATATTTTAAATCCAAGACTTCCGCTGTGCTATCTGTGTTTGTGTATGTTGTTATCAATCTTGTCACGATACTCCCCATCCTGGCCCACTGAGCGATGTGGTTTAAATGTTTTTTGTCTTCTTCTGAAGGGATGAAACATAAGGGTGTGTGAGATAGGCATGAGGGAGTGTTAATTTGACTGTCTTCTTGCAAAACTCTTGATTTTCACCGCGAGTTTGCTTCTTTTGTCGTTTTCAGCATTTTTAGTCCTGAAAATCAAACATAAACAAATAAATTACTTATTTAATAAATTCGTACAAGAAAACTCTCAAAACACGCTCCGATTGATGTAAAAACATGTTAGGTTTTGCGCATATTAAAAAATGTGAAGGCATTCCTCTGAAGTTTTGTTATGTTCACAATGGATGTGTAAGTTTCTTTTCTTTCAATGAAAGTAAGTTTCATGTTCATCCTTGACTTACTTCTATTGTTATAAACACCAATGTTCTTAGTAGTTGATACGGAAGTTAGTGTAAAACTTGAGCTATATCTTATTTCTTGTTCATGTGGCCCTTGTTAAGATACACACAATAGTAAATGTTAACTATTATGAGAAGACAGAGTTAATGAAGTTGGTTACTTTCATTATATTTGGCACTACTTCTAAAAGTAGTCCCTTTAAGACTTCTTTTAAAGGCGAGCACACTAGATTTCGTTAAGTAGAAACACACAGTCACTTTTGTCATCGTTGATTGTTATACATGCCCCCTTTTATAACTACTATGTTGTATGTGTGCTAAATTCACACAAAGTTTATTTTCCATATTGGATATATCTTACAAGTGATGACATGGTGTATAAATGGGTATATACATACATTCACTTGCAAGTTGAAACTGGTAGCAACTGCTATATTCTGACCTTACACTAAATAAATTAACTTCTTGGATAGAATTTCTAGACACCTTCAAGTGTTTGACATTACACCATTTATAATGTTCTCGAGTAGGAAGCAACCAATGAGAACACAAACATTGTTATTCTAGATATCTAAGTCTTATAGTAAACATAAAAACATGTTGATTAAGTGAATGATTTCATGATAGGGCTAAACCCATGTCGAATACTGGTGTCCCAAATTTTGTCAATGTTGAAAACTTCTTCCCCACACTCATTCACTTTCCAGTCTTCTAACCCGTGAAGTATCCCTGCAATTCTCCATGCACTCAATACCCTTCTTGGCAACCAATTCTGTTGAATGCATCAATATTAAGAATTACTATGTCAATTGGTTCAACCATGAAGAACAAAAGTTAATTGACCAACCTCACAAGAATCAACATTCTCAAGATATTTGGGAGTGAGCATTGATGGTGTGGTGTAGTAAACACAATCTTTGCGCACTTTCTTTGGAGGGAATTGAGAGTAAGGAATGATTATGGTTCCTTTTGATGCCTTCATTTGTTCTTCTTTGGTTAGTCCTTCTCCCACCAACCATGTCTTCACAAATCAAGTAACAAACACAAAAGATAAGTTTTCTCTCAAGGGTTTTGGTGCATTAAAAAAGACATGTACGATAATTTACCTTGTGGGAGTAAACATGTGAAATGATCAACTTATCATGGTCATCAACCGAGTTTAGCTTGGATTTCAATGTCTCATAATCCTTCTCTCGAGATACAGCAACCTAAGTTGAAACAAAGTAAACTCAAGAGAATGTATTTTAGGGTGTAAATGTTTGGCTCCATGCATTCATTTATCGTATTTGTGATATCTATCGGTAAGGGAAGTTACTTGGATGCCCTTTTGACATAGAGCTAGAGCAAGGTAGCAAGCAATTTTATTGAAGTTTCCTCTGAAAACAACTTGTGTTGTGCCTCTTGGAATGTTGTTTACGACCACTGCAACTACTAAACTGCACCCATCCACCAACTTCACTTTTAGTTTTGGATTTCTTCTTATGAATAACTCTCCACTGTTATTAAATTCTTCCCTCTAAAAATTTATAAAACTACAATTAGTTTATATGCCAAAACTAAAAAAAGATAATAATAATTAAACTAGTTTTAGAAACAAAAGAAAAGATGGCAATGGGTCAGTCAAATCATGCGAACAAGTAGTTGTGACCCATTTTTATGTCACTGTATGTTAGCAGTAGTTTAGAACTATATAATTTGTCTTTGGACCTTAGGATTCTATGAAGTCTGGTTTGTTGTAGCATTAGTCATGCCTTAGTGTTGGTGTGGTTGTGTAGTCCTTTTTATGGGAGTGTATAAGTACTTACATATGGGTTCTTGAGCCCTTTTTTCTTGTCTCTTTACTATTTTATATGTAGTCACTACATTTTACTCATCACTGTATATTAGATGTAGTTTCACTTACTATTATTATTGTTTGTTTTCTTTGATTATCTTAGCTACATTTCATGCTATCTAGGTATCTAGATTACTATACTATAAGCAAAAGGGTATTTGGAACCAGGGGACTTAACGGGAGCAACCTCTCTATCTCATATCGAGGTAAATATTACCCATTACACCCTCTCTAGGTCCCATCAATAGTTAAAAAGGATATAAATACTTCAAGAAAATTGTTATTACTTGGTTGGAGAACTGTGTTATAAGATATGAATTGTATAAAGTACAATTTCGTCAAATGCCCACAAGACACACGCCTAGCAAAGCGAATGCATCACACCTAGACTAATATAAAATTGTGTATTTACTAATAAGATTGTGCACTAACCTGATTAAATAGACCAAGAGTTAAAACTTTCACACCCTTTGCGTCAGCATCTAGTATAGCATCCTCAATTAAGCCATTGATGGTTTGTCTTTGCCCTTGCATTAGGTACTATAGATAAAAGCCGAATAAAAATCTTGAAAATTAAAGGAAAGGAGAATAAATAAATAAAAAGTATGCATACTTGTGTCCTGTATTTTGGTATGGTCCAAGTTTGTAATATTAGGTCTTTGAAGACATTCCTTTCAATGACGAATGTTTTCCCGTAAAACCGTGTAATCAACATGGACAAAAATGTGACAGGCGAAAGAATCCACAAATACCATTTGGAAGAAGTGTGTGGTTTAGAAGCTAAGGAAGCAAACCCGAGCCTCATGTGATAAATCGCCTCAGGGGTTGTTAGATGTGTTAAATGCACGACATGTGGTGATTCTTCCTTTTGTTTTAGCGACTTCTCATACAACATGTCTGTAGATTTGTCCATCGTGCCATAGATGTAGTCGTAGAATGGCATGAAAAGCGTGTAGTTTGTTCGAAATTGAGTATGGTGCAAAGCAATGTTGTAGAAGGCGCTAGGCGCTAGTCGGGCGGTGAGGTACAGCCTAGGGATTAATCGGGATTAACCGGGATTAATCGGGATTAATCGGAATGGGATTTTTATATGTATTTTTTCAAAATTATATATATATACCCAATAATATAAAAATAATACTTCAAAATTCACATAAATACTTCAAGTTTCAGATAGTATGGTTCGATTTTGACCGATTTTGACCAATTCTGACCGACTAGGACCGCCTAGGACCGCCTAGGACCGATTTTGTCCGATTTTGTCCGATTAATGTAGTCCGATTAATCCGATTAATTGACCGACTAGGACCGACTAGGACCGACTAGGACCGCCTAGGACCGCCTACGACCGACTTTGACCGATTACCGATTAATTGACCGACTAGCTTATAATTAATCAGTTGGTGACCGCCTAGCGCCTAGGCGGCGATTAATCGGCCGCCTAGGCCGATTTCTGCAACAGTGGTGCAAAGAGTGGTACCTAGGTTGGAAAGAATGTAAAAAAATTTTATATGCTTTCTTAAAATTTGTTATAAACAAGGTATTTAAAAAATACGATTATAAAACTATATAAGTAAAATACAAACTTCGGTTCTCATAATGAAACAAACTAAAATGTGATAAGCAAAATCACGAGACTAAATGTGTATACTAAAATAGCCATCAAATTTTTTAATTGGTTTCATTGTTATATATATTTCGGGAAACCAACTAAAACAAAAACTGTGGCAGTATTTGCACCACATAGGATATTATTGTATAAACATGATCAATTTTTGCGTTAAGATGTTCTACGTGTCTAATATTGACTGATTTTTCTTTTATTAAAATATTTGTAATGTTAATATTGATAAATTAAAAAAAATGGAGTTTGACGTACGTTGGAGTATACATGATGTACTTGAGAGGAGGGAACATAACGAATAGTGATTTTGGAATGAACTCAAAGTTGCAGTGACCCATATTGTTCATTGCATCGATATACATCACGTACCCCGCAAGCGTAGCCATAGATGCCTTACCGCACAGGATTACCGTCATCAACGGGATTGCAAACAATGCAAAATATACAATGTGTTCCGCAAACGGATGAATCACCGCTGCAATCAATTGGTTAGACGACAATAAGGTAATACAACAACTAGTACAATATATAGTTGTACCATTAGGAATAGATTTTTTTGAATAGCATAGAAAGATATCACTATCTCTCTCTCTCTCTTTTTCTCTCTCTCTCTATTTATATTTTATCTCCAACATTATATTAGTATTCACCTTGTGAAAACGTCACACAAAAATCGAAATTTATAAGACATCATATTTTAAATTAAAGGCTATAAGAGAAAAAAATAGTAAAAAAAAAACCATGAAAGAGCTTTGATGATTTGTATGTTTACGATTCTAGTATATTTATCATGCACAGCTTAGTTTTGAATAAACTTTACATGGAAACGTTGAGCATCAATCTATACCAAAGGTCCTTATGACATAACCAAATACGAACGTAAGACACTAGGTCCCTAACTTGGACATGGATTAACTTTATGAGTTAAGTATATGTAAAATGATCAAAACTAGTATTAAGCACCCCCTGCATTGCGGCGAGGCCACCAAGACTGAACTTGCGACGTGTTAATTCGAATAACTTAGACTGAAACGTAAAATATTAGAAAAAATTTGATCTAGGACCCGCGCATTGCGACGAACCAGTCAAACGGGAAAAAATAGGCGACGTATAAACGTTGAACCACACACACGTTACGCCGTGTTAATTCGCATAATTTAAAACGGAACGTAAAACGGAAAATTTACGTAAGATGAAAAGTACAAGGGACCAAAGTTGAAAATACAAAAGTTATAACGTTAAATTGCAAAAGATGTAAATTTTAGTGTTATAAGTAAAAAGAAAACATACAATTTAAGCTTAAAAGTGAAAAATCGATAATTTTTTAAAAACTCCCAAAGCATGAGGTTTACACCTCCATGCACACAAATATTGTAAATTTAGAGAATGTAAATGTTTATAAATAATAAAAATAAACTATTTTTAATTTAATAAATTGATTATTGAGGACTAGGGTTAATGTCAAATCTTTAAAAGTGGCTAGGAGGTTTAATTTTTTTGAGATGGCTAATTCTCTCTTTTGCAAAAAATTTCGAGATTCTATTTTCTCTGTTGGGGTTGTGTCAGGTGTCTACTAGAATTGTTTCGATTTTGGTTTAGGTGTCAAACGATTTTTTCATCATAACCTTATGTTCTGGGTTTGATTTGAACACCGGTAACCGATTTGGGAGATGATTTTGAAGATTGGAGGTAATTTTGGGGCAAAGATGAGGCGGTAGGGAGGCCATTTGTGTTACGTTCGTACATGCCATTGGGACTACACATATAATCCCTCATACTTGAGGAACCAATCTAAAATGTGGGTATATCATACATACCTTTCCGGTAGTTTACTCTGTGTAAAAGGTTATAAAAGAAAAAAAGTGTATGAGTGGGCTATGTAAGGATGAGCTTGGTAGCAACCGGTATCGAAAATCCTAAAAAATAGGTTCCGGTACCGAAAATCCTAAAAACTAGGTATCGGTATCAGTAACGAAAATACTCGGTACGGTATGGTTCGGTTTCGGTACGGACCAATATTTGAATGTAAAAACCTGTAAATGGTACCGAATCGGTACCGTACCTAACTGCTATCGGAAACCCTAAATGTCGGTATCGAATTGATACCGAAAATATTTTGATTCGGGAGATTCGATACTAGCTGCTTCCAAACCAGTACCTACTAGATACCATCTGCTTATCCCTAAAGTCATGGGATATAAAATGGTTGGTTAAAATTAGCATGATATAAAATGGTTGTATAAAATGTGATAACTTTTTAAGAGAGTTAAATTGTAAGTTGTATAATACATGCTTAAAAAACTTGTGCAAATGTACACTCTTACCTTTGATTTGATGTAGTGAGCAGTGGCCAATCGATCACATATTTTTAATAATAATAATAATAATAATAATAATAATAATAATTAATATTATTATTATTAGTATTATTTATTATTATTATTATTAATATCTTTACGGCAAAAACAAGATTAAAGTGACAGAGTTTAAATGAAAAATTAGTAAGGGTCAGACTCCTAAAATACAAATTAGTGGGGGCTACACTCTTAAAAATCAAAATATTTTACACTACAAAAGAAAAGAAAAGATAAAATTAACACTATGAGTGAAAAATCTGAAAGTGCTAGGGCGCCCTGGACCACTAAAATGCTTAGCCAGTGCAAGATTCAACACTAAACACAATGGTTTAAATAGAAACCTCTAAATAACTACAATGTATTCGGTTAGTTAGGCTGAAGGGTGTGGGAGGCATGGGTTGGGTTATCCAGGACCATTAATGGATTGCTACACAACCCCATTGTCTCATCCGGTTCGCATGGATTAAACCATTGCAACCATGAGTCTCATTTCCTTTTTCAATATTTGGTTTTCCTTTTCATAAAAATAAATTAAAATAAGAGAATAGTGATTTAGGTCATGACCACTCCTTTAGAGTTGTGGTTTTGGATGATGGATTAAAAGTAGGTGACATGATGCTGATGTGGAGGGTCATGATGATCATGACCACAACCTATAGCCTTTAAAGAATAATTAGAAAGTATTTAAAGAGAGAAATTTACAGGTGATTGGCTCTGTGACTATGGAGGAATGGTGGTGGGAATGGTAGCGATTGTAAAGGAAATGGTGGTGGAGAGCTCTGTGAAACCAATAATACAAAAATTCTACAGGTCCAACATGTAGCACAGTAACAATGGTAACCCCATCCAACCTCCATATAGGTAAGTGTTGAGCCCCTTCAAAATAGTAATTTACCAAATAATACAATAACCCATTCAATATTATTTGGTCATCCCTGAAAAAAAGAAGTCAATGGCAGTTTAGTTATTGAAAAATATTTTTAGGAATACATCATGTGTTCATAAAATTCGATCCCTGACTTATCGGGGCTATAATGTATAAGAAAAGGATGGGAGATTGATAAACCAGTTTCTTTCACGATCAACTTGTTCCAACTCAATATTCTTGTCAACTATTCGGTTTTGACCTTTTGCAGTTTTGTATCGAGAGAAAGAAATCCAAATTTGATTATGAAGCATTCTTGTCAAGAGTAAAAGAAAAATGAGGATAGTCGTTGAATCTCTTGTGTTTACATCCATTGTCATGAAGTCATAGACGCTCTTCACCACCCATGGTACCAATACAAGATACTGTAATCGTTTCATAAAAAGCAATAAAGTTGTTAATAGACGATGAAAGAAATATAGGAAGCATTTCTTAATACATTAGTAGTGTGAGGTTCATTGGGGAACACTAAAAAAGTGAGTAACAATGGGGAACCGACTCAAACGAACTCCGATTGGACTCATTCCAGCGGCGTTGGAACCGGCTCATCGAACCCTAACTAGGATCTGTTAACCCTAAACCCTAAATCATAACCCCTAAATATATTAGGGTTTGGCTTTTAGGGTTTAGCTTTAGGGTTATGGTTTAGCTTTAGTGTTTAGTTTTAGGGTTTAGGTTTTAGCTTTAGGTTAGCCTTTAGGGTTTAGCTTTTAGGGTTTATAGTTTAGATTTTACGGTTTAGCTTAGATTTTAGCATTATTTTTTAGCTTTAAGGTTTAGAGTTTAGGAGTTAGGATTTAGGGTTTAGGGTTAAGAGATCCTAGTTAGGGTTCGACGAGCCGGTTCAAACGCCGCTGGAATGAGTCCAATTAGAGTTCGTTTGAGTCGGTTCCCCGCTGTTCCCCACTTTTTTAGTGTTCCCCAATGAACATTTCCCTACATTAGTAAATACTAAATATGAATGTTTAAAAAGCACAACTTACACAATCCATCTAAGGATGTTAATTTGACACACAACGTAAAACATGACATATACACCATATAAGATTCCTGATTTTGGATCAATCCTACGAACGCTTTTAAATTACGCAAGTCGGTCTCGTTCAATGTGGTGAGTTTTACAGATTGATTAGTTTGTTTTTATATATTTTTTAAGAAGTTGTTTAATAACATTTTTATGTTCAAAAAGTAAAATAAATAGATAAGTGAGCTATGAGCTATCTAGTTTTACGCACTATTAAAATGTTCAAGTTAAATGACTCGCGTCTATGTCAAGTCGTCAACACACAAGTACATGAGAGATGCTCGTAGGACTGGCAAATCGTGTCTTATCGTGTTTAACAGGTCTCTAACGACGACACATGTATTAAACATGAATACAACTCGTTTAACTACTTTATATCTCATGTTTATAAAAAGAGTTTTACGTTTTATGTACCAAAAGGAAGAAATGATGGATCCTAATATCATAATTATATTTATTTTTAAAAAGTAAAAAAGTCACGTTGTGTACTTTTTCAGTAAACAGCTGTAATCGTGTCTTGTATAGATATCTATTCTAGCGTGCTCGGCTTCTTATGCCTTGACAAGAATTTGAGGTTCATATAATCTGTTTATAATGGATTCAAAAGTACACCTTGTTTAACTCCCATATTAATCAGAAGATGAAAAATCATAATCATCTCATGCGGATTACCACCTCTAATTTCTAAAAAAAGGTCAAGAGATTAATTAGGTGTCAATAATCATTTCAGAAAGAACACATAATCGAGCGTTGTACCTTAAAGCTTCCAAGTGGTTTCCATGGCCAGTTTGTGAGGAAACCAGGAGTAGCAGCCATTGATGAACCCAACTCTAACTTCTGTTGCGCTTTGTTTATCTTGGCTGAGTTTGTGTTAATATATATACACAAATATTGTCAAGCTTTTGGTTTTCACTTTGGTGACATAAATAGAAAAAAAGGTAAAAAAAAATGTGCCGTTGTAGTTATATCTATTTTCTAACTTCTAGGGATTTTAATGCATTATATTATATATTATATAGACATATTAATAATTGAAGGTGATGAACAGTTAAGGAGAGCATCTTGGTAATTTCCAATGCCTCATCAACTTAAAGAGAACTTTTGAAAAACGCAAACCCCAGACTATTTAATTCGTCACTCTTTTTCTTTTTTTTTTCTTTTGCTTAAAAGATATTTTAATTTCGAAGTAATTCAAAGCATGTGTGCTCTACTGATAAAAAAAAAAAAAAAAAATTCATTCCAAAATCCACCCACACGGTATTTCCACCACTTGATAAAGTTAGTATTTGAGTGTTGGAAATTTTATGAAAATATCAATTTTCATAAGTATAGGAAATGCATTTTATACACATAATTGAAGGTAATGAATAGTTAAGGAGGGCATCTTGGTAATTTTCAATGCCTCATCAACTTAAAGAGAACTTTTGAAAAACGCAAACCCCAGACTATTTAATTCGTCACTCTTTTTTTTTATTTTTGCTTAAAAGATATTTTAATTACCAAGTAATTCAAAGCATCTGTGCTCTACGGCTCATAAAAAAAATCATTCCAAAATCCACCCATACGGTATTTCCACCACTTGATAAAGTTAGTATTTGAGTGTTGGAAATTTTATGAAAATATCAATTTTCATAAGTATAGGAAATGCATTTTATTTAATTTGATGAAAATGATATTCATCAAAAGAAAACCTTTTAGAAAAAAATATATTAACTTCAAAATAAAATAAAAAGATAATTTCTTGTAAGAGTAAATATATTTATAATATTTAATATATATATATATCACTAGGTTATCACCCGAGAATGCTTCCCGGGTAGTTTTATTTTGTTACTTATTAAACATGCATACTATTTTTTAAAATGACGTATTATTTAATTAAACTTTGTTAGTACATTCTTAATTCTTAATACAATAATATGACATTAATACCTTCGCTATAACCAACTTCCATCAAAAGAAAAAAGAAAAAATAAAGGATCAAGGTAGCATGTAGAAAGATTATTCATGTTTACACTGCACTAATACAATGAGGCTCAATTATTTGTCCATCATCATCTTGTAACAAATAGACCTTAGCATCACATAACACACCAATTTCGCTTTTTGTCAAGATAGCTGCATGTTTCCCACATCTATCCCAAAGCCCGCACCCTCTACACCCATCAACATGACATCTTTATCGTCAACTAACACATGAAAAAGAATTGCATGACCAGCAAACAATCATCAAAAAGAATTGCAAAAATGTTAATTCAATAAAAAAAAATATAAACATAGATAAAAAATGCAAGCTAAACATACCAAAATCAACCGCTAGCGAGCCGAGCCGAGCTTGGCTCAAACTCAAACCAAGTTGGCTCGTCTCGAGCTCGAATTAAATTCGAGTTGGCTCGGCTCGATTTAGCTCGAGCTAACCAAGAACAATAAATTAACTGATGTGATTAACAGGCCATACAAATTACCCATGTTCACTCAAAAATCTATATTGAGGAATCCATGAGGTATCTAGTAATTTTCTTAAAAAGAATACCTGTAACCCATAAAGAAGGGATCCACATGTTGTTTCTACTTGCAGAAGTGGACCATACACTAACATCTGACATGAACAAAAGCTAAATATTAGAATCAATTAAATCTTTTAACCCAACACCAGGTGATTTCGACTTCGAGGCTGAATCCACATGCTCTTTTCTTGACAATGTTTACAATGCATATATTGGAGCCTTACATTATGGTCAATATCTTGAAAATATGTGCACACTAATAAAAGAATACCAGGGTAGGGTACCGTACTGATGCACTTTTATCTTGAAAATATGTGCACACTAATAAAAGAATACCAGAAGCATATCTATGTTAGAGTTGAAAGAAACCGGCCATGCCAAAAAACAAAAACCTTTTTAATAACAAAATGGTCTAAAAGATCTTATGCATATTTTGACAATCAAGGTTAAAATAATTATTATTTATAGAACATTTACAATATGAACAAAAGTAACCCAACGGGCCCAAGACCGTATTGACTCATACAGAAAATGACCAGTTTCAACACTCATTTTTTGACCTTTTAACCATTATTTAACAATATACTTATTATTTATAAATAATAAAAAATGGACAAAAAGTATTTGTGGGTCAACCCAAGCCCGTTATCAACCCGTACTAAAAACAATCTATGTCAACAACAAATTTGCCCCGTTATCGATCCCGGCAAAACACCCATCTTGTAAACTCTAGCAAATACAGGAGAAAAACGAAAACACAAGATGGAGCTGACAAAAATATATACGCCATTACCGCAGGTAGCTCTTGTTTGGCAGCAGGTTTAGCCACGATACTGGATGTAACTTGAGAATATGTACCAGCAGTTAAAAGCCCATGGGTATCTCCACCAGAAGTATTGAATGGCTGCATAAAGTTACATGTAGAATAAGATTGTAAATATAGTGTGAAATAATCATTGATACAAAGAGCTAGAGGTGACAATTTTGACCTATATACTTATAAATGGGTCATTTTGGGTCAATTAGTAATATACTTTATAGGTAACATATTGAAAGTCGCCCAAAGTCTATTCAAAATACCTATATATAATAAGAATCAGAACACTACTTGACCCTGAGCCCGAACCGGGCCCCAGGTGGAACTGTCTATTCATACTTTGTAACCCACCGAAATTGGTAGACTGCCCCACAAGTCCACCTGGGCCCATTCCCTGTTCTGTAGCCATTGGGTTCTGACTCATCATTGGTGACAGAGCCTTGGGTCCAATGCGACCATCACTACCCATTCCGAACCCAACCATGCTATTATTGTTACTGACAATTCAATGCCCCGTGGCGTCAGGTCCAATCATCATTTTCCTTTGGTTATGAGATTGTTCCTGTTGCTGTAAAAACAGATTTTGAAGCTGTGACTCATTATTATTATTATTATTAACTATATGAGGAGGATGCATCCTTATAGTTGAAACTCTTGGGGACAATCCTACGCTTCGAGGACGCATGCTATGACGGCTCGTCTCATCAATATATGGTTCAGAAACTTGGTTAATTTTGGGATTGCCTTTTAGAATTTTCTGAAGCCAGTTAGTGAAATCTCCAGGAGTAGTGTTAAGTTGACCACCCGTTGACTGATCTGTGCTGTTTAGTTTCGGTTCTAATTCGTCACATATTTGGTGATAACTGTCACGTAACATCTGCATAAAAAAAATTTAAAAATTCTTTATTTACGTATGTTGGAGAATAAATGCCACTTTGAACGTATAAACATTAGATTTGGCAGTTTCGACCCATTACCTATGAATGGGTGATCCGTCATGCCTCATGTCTAACGGGTCAAATAAGTGAAACTCAGAAAATAGCTAAAAAGGAAATGGGTCGAAGGGATTGAACATGAAAAACAGATAGCAAAACAACATTATTACTTTGAGTGAATAATGTTTTCTATGTTTATTAACTGAAACATGCTGCTATAATATGATTCCTTTTAAGTATTTTGAAAGCGCAAATATGATATTATGAAATTTTAAACACGTTGAAAAAACCAATTACGTTTAGAAACACGTTGAATGATATAACAAACACGAAAAAAATTATAAATCCATAGAAGACTCACTTTTCCCCATATATATCCTCCTGTGTTTTTCTGTCCTTCCTGAAATTGTTTAAACAGATTCATCATTAGCACTCCCAAACAAATTCACTTCATTCCCATCTTTAATCTTTAAACAAACAAAATACCTTGTTGACTTATAAAGTTGACCTTATATCACGCGCTGACTTTGTTGTGTTCATGTGTGTTTGTTGAGAAGATATTGATTCAATAAGCTCCCCGACAACTACATGGTTTCTGAACAAAGGGCAAATCTGGAATCTCTCAACCTTCCTTCCTACGGTGTCATAAAACCACCATCCCCAATTTTCTGCAAAAAACGGTTTACTTTCTCTGCAAAAATAGCAAAATCAACTCCCACGTCTCCCACAAACTCCCACAAATCATGACAAAGAACTCCCTAGTCTGATGTTAAAGAACTTGAAAAAAAGACCAAAAGCAATTAAATTAATAACCTTATGTGGTCATCTTTCTCCCTAGTAATTGCAAGATCTGAAAAACCAAAACAAAGAACTCCACCAATCGAAATGTCAATTCAGATTCAAATTTCACCACTCCGTACAAAAAAAGCCCTAAAATCATACTAAAAAAGCCCTAGATTCCCAATTTTAATAAACTTCACAAACTAAAATCAACAATCGCACAAAATCCATATAACAAAACAATCAAGTAAAAAAACAACACAACAACAATGTTACTGAATCAAACTTTTCTACTAAATCGACGAATTTCATAAAATTACTGAACAAAAACATGACAAAAAAGTTAAAAAATAATAAATAATCTCAAACAGGTGATATATACGTACCGGTGTGTAACGGAAAATGTGAACTTGAGGTAGAAAAGACTCGATCTTTCACATGTCGACCTATTTCTAGTTACGTCGTCGCTGCACTGAGGATGGTTGGAGTAGAGTCAGATCTTGGATCATCTTCAGATTTAGAGTTTGTAATGATAAATAATCTCAAACATATTTAAATCAATCCGAATAGAAATATAAACAAAACAACATAAAAGGAAAATCATACCTTGATCTTTTGAATCGATGTTGTGGCGATGAACCGCCATGGATCCCGTATGCTTTCTCCGACAACCCGAATCTTCCATCACCGTTAGACTTTTTGAGGGCATTAATGTAACAAATAAACATTCTTACCTTGAACAACATCTGGATCCGAAATGGACTTGAGATTTTCAGAGATGATATAATCAAGTGAATGATGAGAAGATAGTTAGCAAAATCATACCTAGGTTTTAGAAAAGAAGTGACGGTGAAGAAGGAGATAGAGAGATCAGTAGCTTCTCAAGGAAGGAAGAATGAAAAGGAATTAGGGTTACATATAGGGTCCGAATTAAATGGGTCGGGTTGCTCAAAAAACAGATCCGCGAGCACCATCCCATTTTCCCGCCAAAATGAATTCTGAGAAGCCCTAAGAACCTGACACGTGTCCCAAATTATTTTTGTTTATTATATATAATAGATTATAATCATTTATATACTATTAGATTAAAACATAATTATACCTTATTATAATATTACTTGGTAACTGTTGATGGACCGTATTACCCTAATTAACTAATAAAGGTTTCCCCTTAGGTGTATTTAAGGAGATGACTAGAGAGAGTTTTAGATTAAACATTCACAATACCATCACACAATAACCTCTACCTCCTATCTCTCTATAATAACGAGTTCTTCATCCTCACGAACTCGGAACTACAATCCACATATCCTAAACGAGAACCAGATCAAGCCGACTGGCATGTTGAACTCTATGGCGGCTTCCATTCTAGAATTTGTGCTGGCCTGAGTGCTATAACAAATATAACTTTTACATGTTTTCCATTACATACTACCAAAACTGATCAACATGTGGTATCAGATATGACGTTGCTCAAATAAGTTCTGTTAGTTTTTCCTAAATCTGGAATTAAAACTAGCAAACTAAAATTTTGATGAAAAACGATTTTAGTATGATGTTAACGTTTTTCTACCAAGAAATCTAGAAAAAAGAATAAATTTTAATCGGCTTTAACCTTATTAAATCCGAATTATTGACATTACATGAAATCTTCACATAAAATTTGTTTAAGGTTTCGATTCCATATGAGAAAGTCATAAAAATTCGTCGATGATATTCTTTGTGTTCATCATAAAATTCGAAGAATTACTTATATTTGGGATGAATCAAATAAAAGAGGGTAAATTACACTTTTCGTCCTTTATGTTTGTATCGAATTGCAATGGATGACCTTTAACTTCAATAATTACAGTCACAGTCCTTTATTTGGAAAACTCAATACATCTTTCGTCCTTTACCACTAACAAAGTTAAAATTTTCAGTTAAATATAACATGTGCATTGCACATGAGGGCAATTTGGTCATATAACGCATTAAAAATATATATTTAATAAATAAAATAAAGAAAATTAATTAATTAGTTAAAATGTGTGTATATAGTATATGTATGTATTATTTAAGGGTTCCTTTATTTCCACATCCTTATAATCTTATTTCCACATCCCTATAATCTTATTTTCACATCCCTATATCTATACGGGCCGTATAGAATGTTTATGCACAGAATTTTATGCGGTGGAATGTTTTTTTTGTTTTTATATATATACGGGACGTATAGTTATATACTGGCCGTATACATATTTGCATAATTTTGTTTCGAAGGTTTGCCAAGGGTTTTTAGTTTTGGAATCTGTATACGGGCCGTATAATGTAATACGGCCCGTATAGCCCTTATAGAAAAGTTAACTTTTTTGTTGCAATCAGGAAACCGTTTAATAAATTTTTGTATTTAAAATAGTGTTGTATATATCGGATTATGTTACGAGTTTGTAGTTAAACGTATTTATTATGTTTAATAAGTTTCCTCTTTGTAAAACGATAAATATGTATAGAAAAGTTAATTTTTTGTTGCAATCGGGAAACCGTTTAATAAATTTTGAAAATTTTAAAATAGTGTTCTATATATCGCATTATGTTACGAGTTTGTAGTTAAACGTATTTATTATGTATTATAGGTTTCCACTTTGTAAAAACGATAAATATGTATAGAATAGTTAATTTTTTGTTGCAATCGGGAAACCGTTTAATAAGTTTTATAAATTTTAAAATAGTATTGTATATATCGGATTATGTTACGAGTTTCTAGTTAAACGTATTTATAATGTTTAGTAAGTTTCCACTATGTAAAACGATAAATATGTGATATGATTATGATAAACTACGACAACAATTATTAAACAAACAACTTAACATCTAAACATAAGATTAATATTTATAATGTTTTACATCTAAAAAAAAAAGATAAACTTTTACAAAGTTTCAAACGTAAAATAACAAAAAAAAATAATAATAATACAATAAGCAGCTACGGCGGTGGTGGTGGTGGTGCAGCGCCAGCTCGTGGAGGTAGGGGCGCGGCAGAATGCATAGCCACAATCGCCTCGACCATCCAATGTACATCCTCTCTCACTGCAGCTAAATCCCCTCTGACTGCAGCTACATCCGACTCGACCTGAACGAGTCTCTCCTCCACCCCCGGTGGAGGCATCACACGCTGTCTCACGCTGCGTCGAACGTACGGGCGATCACCTCGTAACTCCTCCGCAACTAGCTGTGATCGATCGACAATATGAGCAACCCCCTCTCCGTCGCCTCCCTCTCCCACGCCCTCGCCTACCTCGCCCTCGCCCTCGCCTCCCTCTCCCTCGTCTCCCTCCTCATCACCACCCTCTCCACGGGGTCCCTCACCCACACCATAAGCCCAAACCAGCTGCCCTCCCTCGACCTCGCGAGCCAAACCCATCGATAGGGCTGTGTCCCTCCCAACCCTGTCAAGCTGGCGTGTCAGGGTCATATCATTTGCCACCTGCGGGGACAGGAGGCGAAAGTAACCCTTCGCCAGACGGGTGACGAAGGCCCCACAACTGATGTGGGAAGAGGGTCGCTTAAAAGCGTACTCGGCGAGATATGCGGCCAACTTGTACGCCAAGTTGGCCCTCCCGCCGGTAAGTAAGTCGTGCAAGAAGAATAGGTCACTTTGGGTGACCCATTCCCTGCTATCATGACGACCGGCGATCGTCACGTCGATACACCGATGTAGGTATCGGTGTAACGGGTCGTGAAGATCAGTTGCCCGTGCCTTCGGGGATCGCTGATTCGGTTTCGCGAACTCCCCGAACCCAATACTGTGCCAATACGGCCACAACACGTCAGTGGACGTGCTGACTGGCGCATCAAAAAATGCGCGTGACCTTGAGTCCTCTTGTGAGTACAGACCTAAGGCAACAGCGAACTGAGGAAGTGTCATCCTCTGAGTCTTGCCGCAAATAGTAAAAGTTACGGCGTCTGTCGTCAAAAAATGCTGAAAACCCCCACCCCGGGTGTCCATAAATGTAAAGGTAGATAAAAACTCTAAAGTAATCTCCCTGTGGGCCCGCTCTGCGGCGGCATCAAATAAGCGGTCCCACGGGGAGTTAGCTGGCATGAGCTCCCGAACCTGACCGATCGCTCCAATATCTGTCAAAAACTGAAAATCTATGGTCCGAGGCGCATCCAGCACCATATCCCGTAATTTGCCCAAAACCCTATAGGCAACCGAACCTCGGGGGATATCTCTAAGAAACCGCCCCGTCTCAGTAAAATCGGGCACAACCTCCTCCTCCTGTCCACGTCCACGTCCCCGTCCGCGTCCACGTCCACGGCCCCGACCCTGACCCTGAGCTCGACCTCTACGGGCCGCACCAGCTGCTGATGACTCAGCCATATCGTCTGTAACAAATAACAATTACAACTTAGCAATCACTATACGATTATCGTTAACGTATTATACGAATACTGTTCTTGTATACGAACGTATTGTACATATGATATACGCTCGTACAATGTTTGAAGATTCAACAAGGATACGACCGTATATAAATATACGAGCGTATAATGGTTGAATATTCAAAAGTTATACGAGCGTATATAATGTATACGATCGTATAACCTTTGATTTTTCAAGTGTATACGGTCGTATAAATTGTATACGATCGTATAGTTTTTGAATATTCAAACATTATACGATCGTATACAATTTATACGACCGTATACATATAATAATCATTTGAAATTTTCTGTTTCAATTTTTTTTTTGAAATTGAATTATACAATCGTAATCGTTACGCCTATCTACGCTTTACTATACAAGACCATAATCTAACATGTTACGGAATTTAAAAGTTTACTATACGAAAACGTACCGTATAGGAAGAACGAGAAGAAAACGCCAAAAACGCCGAAGAACGCTGTCCAAGAACGATCCGAGAGAATTTTTGGTGGAATGTTGAGGCCGTATGGTGGAAATGAGGTCGTATAAAACTTATACGATCTTTTTGATATGTATACGGGCCGTATAAAAGTATACGGCCCGTATACAGTAATTTAAAATATTTTAATTCTGTCGTATACTTAATATACGATCACGGTATACGAGGCGTATATTTTTATACGGCCCGTATACAATTCATTATTTTTCATTTTTTTTCAATTACTATATGCGGAACTGACGAAAATACGGTCGGTATGCGTTAACGTTGATTCGTTTAAACATTTTTTCAAATTCAATTTCAACAAGTTGCCAAAACATTTATATAACGTGTATGTTTATCATTACAAATTGTCAAAACATGCAAATTGATTCGTTTAAACGTTTTTTCAAGTTCAATCTCAAAAAGTTGCCAAAACATTTATATAACGTGTATGTTGATCATTACAAATTGTCAAAACATGCAAATAACATTTTATATTCATAGGGCACCTAAATCTATGTAATCCCTGGTCCTATATTCATCAACGATCGTATTATATTGGTCAATACGTTCCTTGTAATAGTGATACCAACTTTCTACTGGCGTATTCCGTGTCGGTTGTCGCCAGTATCCTGATGGGGTTGGCATTGGATATTCCCCTTCTAATCTGACGTGAATAAAATGGTTCCTGTGTACATGTACAAGCGCGACTGTTCGATTCGGAATACTTTCTTCGGCTGTTCTGAACATGGGAAAAAATGAAGCACAACCAAGGTCACTTAATAAGAGACAAATGACATTCCACCGGTTTGCTATCAGAAGCCCCGTGAATGGCATTTGTAGCCACTTATGTCGAGGTGCTCCGTCTATATGGTATTTTGACCAAACTAATGATTCCAGAACTTGTTGATACTGAACTTCATTTATGTTTTTCCAAAATTCGTGGAACCTGTTGCACTCATCATGAAGTTGCTCCCGTATGAACGGCCACTGCCACTCTTTAAGCGATAAGCCGATCGCTATAGATCGAAACCCACAATTACCATCACCCTGCACATTTTGTATGTGACTGAGGTGTGGATAGAAGCACGGTGGAATGAACTTTTTGAAGTGCATGAACATATTAACTTGTCCGACAGGCAGCAAAGGTAAGTCTGATGGCTCTTCCTTTGATTTTGCGACCTTCTTTTTTGTTTTCGAATTCTTAGCGCCTTTCGCAATCTCGCCGAAGAACATAGGTGTTTCAGTACAATAACTTTGTGACTCGACAAACGAGCTGTGCCTGGTAGGTTCGATATTTGACTCTTGTGTGCCAAACTCATCATGTGTGCGAAACCCATCTTGTGAATCACTATACTGGTCCTGCGTTGTAAAAAAGCTGTGTCTTGAAGGCTCCGTAAACGAATCATCCTTCCTTTGTTGCTGAGCTTTTAAAGTTGGACGACCCCGTGTGTTTTTTTGCACAACTGGTTGTTTAAGCTTTGTCTTATTGAGTTGTACCAACTCCTTCATCTTTTGAATCAAGTTTTTCTTGAGTTCTCTCGGCTGAGCACTTAAATGTTGTTTGAGAAGCGCAAATTCGCCGTCTAAGTCGAAAGAGTCCACCTTGCTCGGTTCCACTATGGAGTCCAAATTTAACTTTCTCCAAAAAGGGTCTATCAACTCCAACGGGATCATTTGACCTAAGAAACATATCAACAAACAACATTAAACGTCAATAAGATTTTGCGTGATGAAAGGCTATGATTATAAAATGTGGTTGGTCGAATAATGTATTACCATTCGTTATATACGCTTCCAACCGACACGCGCATGGCAACCCACTGCTTGTATACAAACGGCACGCGCATGTACGGTTATATAACTTTAATTTTTCTATTTCATTTACTTCGTCTGATATCAACTCTAGGCAGGCATGTGAAACCTTCTTTAGTAGGAGATTAAATATTGGTTTGTTATGATGACCCAATGTTCGGCTCCTGCTTGTTTCAATGCTGCCTTTGATTTCTGTCACCTGGTTTCTTATGAGCTTATCGATAAGTGGTACCACTTTCTCCATGGTGTAATTAGAGTCGCCTAGGTACTGCTTCAAAAGGGCATGTTGACCCTCTGCCCTGTTCGTTGTACGTTGACCGAAGTTCAGATGTTGGTCGCTCCAGAACGAAACAAACCGGTCTCTATATGGTTGTAACCAGATTGAATCCAAATAGTTCATAATCTCTGTAATCAAAGTCAAGTGCAGTTAAGACAAGTCAAATAAATACGATTATTAAACAAAAATTATATAAAACTTACCGTCGGTTTTTTTGCGTGGCAAGTTTGATCGTATTCGCTCGTACCAGTAGTTGTAGTCATGATCGGTCGTTGAGTTAATTAGCTCGCCCCACTTGAAAAGAAACCTCTCCCATTTATCCTCTGTTTTAAAGCTTTTCCTGTAATGTTTGAAGATGTTTTGCTGTATGTGCCACCTACACAATGAACGTCTAGCCCTGGGAAACACGGTTGCACATGCGTTCATTAGGGCGCGATCTCTATCCGTTACTACTACACGGGGTTCCATAACACTGTCTAATGAGTGTTTCAACCTCTGTAGAACCCATGTGAAGTTTTCCTGTTTCTCGTTGCTTACGAACGCATGAGCTATGCAAAACGACATCAACGTGGATGTAACACCGATAATCTGGACTAGCGGCATTTTGTACCGATTCGTCTTGTAGGTGGCGTCTATAAGCAACACATGCGGGAAAGCGCACCACAACATGTTCGACTCCGGGTGGATGAAGAAAACATCCTCGACCCGTTCGTCGTTTTGAGATGTTCTATGGTAAAAAATGTCACACCCTGTCTTTTGCGGAAGCGTATGATGTGTGACTAGCTTGTTATCATTGCATTCAATCGTAATAAACCACTACATGATCTAAACGATGTTCATCCATTCATGTAAATTTGAGTATTACAAACACTTGTTATTTAAGTTTTCAAAACACGACCTTTGCACAAGGTTACTATTCAACAAAAGTGGATGACACCTAAACTTGTAGTCTACTTCTAGTTACGACACTTGCGCCCAAGATCCATCCTGTCACCTGAAATACATGTAATTTTGGAAAACATCAACATAAAGTTGAGCGAGTTCATGCGTTTTTGTATTTCATGTTTTTATACTTTGTATGAAAACATAATATGTGTTATGTATTATTCAAGTCTTTCTTGAGTACCCCACGTACTCAAGTATAATTCCCGTTTTCTTGAGTACCCCACGTACTCAAGTATCATTTAGTTTTCTTGTGTACCCCACGTTTTAAATGATTGTTTCTACAAGGACATTAAGGCACGTGAGGACATAGGGAGCATTAGTATATTCTCCTTCATGGCATGTGAGGACATAGGAGCATTAGTATTTTCTCCTTCAAGGCATGTGAGGACATAGGAGCATTAGTATATTCTCCCTCTAACTATGTCGATTTCCCTCGACTGTGTCGATTAACCTCGACTGTGTCAATTTCCCTTGACTGTGTCGATTACCCTCGACTGTGTCGATTAACCTCGACTGCGTTGATTTCCCTCGACTGGGACACCGAAGCACTCAAGTGGTCACATAAGGACCATGAGTGGGGCTCGGCCGTACCCGTTAGATCTAACCCTCGTCCCTAATTAAGTATTAATGGCATCTTAATATCTAGTTTAAGCTCACATGATCTAGTATTTTCTAGGCTTTTCTTAAAGCTCATCATATTGCACTCACCACGAGTGCTTCTCGTATTCTCAAATCATATTGCACTCGGTTCTCGTTCTCACCAAGAGTGCTTCTTGTATTTTTACCCTTTGTAAAAATTATAATATTTGTAACATGTATTTCACCCCCGAGAGTTATAAAACCAAAAACAGTTAGAGAAAAGGGGGAGCATGAACTCACAACTTTGCGTTCCTGCGTCGTAAACTTCACCGGATTTGCTTATCTAACGTCGTGACCTATACGTGTTTTCTTAACGTTAGTCACTAGACTTGTATCGCACAAGTACAGTCACTATCTCTTGTGTACGTATTCTTGTGTTAAAAATATTCTATATTTTTAACTACGTATCTTACTTATATTATTTTCTCTAAAATTAATATAAGTATCTCGTGTTTTGCACTTTGCACCCGAATTATGTATCTTGTATGTTGTATGTGTATTTTTATGTTTATACTCCTCATGAGTGTTTAGTGTATTTTTAAGTCTTAATACACTAGCACGTATAACACATACTATATACACTTAGCACAAAAGTTGGTGATAAAATAATAAATAATATATATTTTTCTCTAAAAAATATACATACTTATATTCATTTTTATTCTTGAAGAAATCCTCATTTCTAATCACCAAAAATTAGGGAAACCTTGGTAATACTTTAAATACATTTTTAGGGAATAAGTTTCCCAAAAACTTATATTTTTCTAAGTGTCAAAATTTATAAAAATTTTGACAGAGTTTCCCCTAAAAATGGAGGTTTCCCATGTTTTCAAAACATGTGTTTATTTTCTTTTAAATCGTCAACAATCATCAACAACAATTATCAACAATAATCATCAACAACAATCACTAATTTCTCCATGTCATGAACTTGAATATTTACAAAAATGTGTAGTAATTTCCTAGCACATTTAGTAAGCCTTGTTATCTTTAAAAATAAGTTTAATTTCTTAAAAACTTTATTTTTAAAGAATATGAAGTTTCACAACTTCTAGTCGGTTTTTACGAAAATTATTTCTTTGTTAAAACTTTTGTTACACAAGTGTCCACACACTTGTTTGTTCATAAAAACACCTCTCCTTCATGAAAGATCCGGTTTTAAAACATGGTTTTGTCTTACAGTTGGTCTTTCGAAAATACCACTTGTAGATCTTTAGATCTACTAGTTTAGAACTTCATTTCATAAGATAAATTGTTTTTACACAAGTTCATGTTTAGTGTGTAGTAGAGTTTCATCATTTAACCCTTTTCATTCTTAACATATTCTATGTCATGTTTCATGAACATAACTAATCCGGGTTAGATGATGATCCAAGCTACCACAACATAGATCGTCACTAAATAATCACCACAAAACAAGTCTTACAAGTTTTACACAACTCTTATGCTTTTAACCAACATATTCATCATTTATGTAGACTTTTAGTATGCACTCTTGTAAGTTCATAAATTTTAACCGACAAAGTTTATTTTAACCACTTTAGAATAGATCAAGAAGGTGTTTTAGAACACTTACTACTAGCTCAAGGCTAGGGAAGTTCAAGAGTGCAAATGAGGTGGGTAAAAGCAAATGGTGAAGGTCCTTCAAGATCCGCTTGCACCGAGCTTCGTTAGTGACCTTCTTACACCCCAATAACACCTTGGAATGGATGGATGTGGATCGAAAATGAAAGTGTGTGTGTGTGTTGATGAGGCCGTAGCCAAGGAAGGAGGAAAGGAGTGAGTTCTTGAGTTTGAGTGATGAATGAAATGAAGTCTTGAACTCTATGTGCAATCTTATAACCCATGTTTAAGTATTAACCCAAGTGTAATGTGCTTCTAATAGGACCAACAAGATCAATTTAAATAATCAACAAATCAAAGGGTGGGTCACCCTTGTCTCCTAACCGTAAGTGGGGGGGGGGGGGGGGTCCTAGTTCCATCCTAAATGTTACTTACACTATCTAGTTACATGTTAAGTATTAGGTTTAGTGTTTAAGTATGTTAAGTAATATATAGTGTGTTAGGGTATTCGGGGACCCTAACTAGCTTAGAAAAATAAAAACAATGCTTCTAGCATTATTTTGGGTGTTCCGGGTATTATCCGGTTGTTCGGTTAGACACTGGTTCGTTAAAGTGCTAAATCACACTTTTTAGTGTCTTTTAAGTACCCTTCTTGTACCCTTTCAATTCCCAACACTTAGGGAAATATTCTGGATGATAAAACGAAATTTATGCATAACATTCATATGATTAAATGCTGAATTGAGCTGAATTATACGAAATTATGCACTTAAAGTGCGTTTCGGGTGCTTTTTAGTGCTTATTTTTGCTTTCGCAATGTCTATAAATTAAACCCTTACATGTACTCTTGGGTTTTAATGTACTTTTGTCGTCGGACCTACACCTAGGCCTCAATTCTAATGTCTGACTGCTTTCTGCAGTTCTGTTGACACGATGTGTCTTACCGGTGAGTTTACTAATATTTCTGACGCAATGCTCTCGTTTATGCATAAAGCTATATTTTATAGCACAAAATGTGCATGAATTCACTTGCATGGAATTCAGAAATTTATTTGTCTGGTAAACCAGATCATGCACAGTCATTTAAGCACAAATTACTGTTCATTTCGTGTACGGAATGTACGGAAAAGTGACGGTTGTCACAGTCTCCCCCCGTTAAAAGAATTTCGTCCCGAAATTCAAGCGATGCCATTGGTCGCAGGGGAGTTGTGAAACCAATATGGTCACTTAGATTCATGATTTGTCTTCATGTTCCCATGAAATCTCTGGGTCATGTCATGAATTCTATCATACTCAAGTAGATTAATCATGACTTTTCTGTGTCTTGTGGACTCTTGGTCTCTAACCTCAACAGGTTTCTATCGTATCACAGACTCTTGGTCCAAAACCTCAGCAGGTTTCTATATTATCACGGACTCTTGGTCCAAAACCTCAACAGGTTTCTATATTATCACGGACTCTTGGTCCAAAACCTTAACAGGTTTCTATATTATCACGGACTCTTGGTCCAAAACCTCAACAGGTTTCTATATTATCACGGACTCTTGGTCCAAAACCTCAACAGGTTTCTATATTATCACGGACTCTTGGTCCAAAACCTTAACAGGTTTCTATATTATCACGGACTCTTATTCTCACATGGTTGATACGGGCCGTATAAGGTTATACGGCCCGTATAGAATAAAGTGAACCGACAAAGGCTGTGCCAGGCTGCTACAAATGTCTGGCACAGCCTTTGTCGGTTCACTTTATTCTATACGGGCCGTATAACCTTATACGGCCCGTATCAACCATGTGAGAATAAGATGATACCATGTGGATTCACACCAACCACGAGAATCTCCATCACCACCGCCACCCTAACTCTCCGGCAACCGCCACCAACTTCGCAACAACCACCCTCACCGCCACTTTAACCCATGAAACCCTGTCTCATATCTGAATCCCTTATACATCTCAACCATCTATTGCCGTATCCGAGTGCTAAATGAGTACAGACCTGAAATTACGGCCGGAAATTGGTGGTGGGGTTTAAAGGTCTGAAATTATGGTCGGAAAATGTTGACTTCTTGTTAACTGCCTTAGATCTGAAACCCTTGCAGCAAGAACTCTCTTTTACACATCCAAACTCTCTTTTCCATCGGTTTTGACTTTAGTCAATCAAGAATATTGGTTTTTTACCCTTTATTTTTTGGTGATCTTTGTTAATTTATTGTACTTTTCATCATCTTTCAGATGCAATGGTTGCAAACAAACCGTTTAATGAAAGTCCTAGCATAATCTGTTATTTGGATATTTTTAATATGTTTTATGGTTCAGTAGTTCAATTGTAATCAGATAATATGAATATTTTTATCAGTTTGAAACATTGGAGAATGTGAAAGCTAGTTTATATCATCATATATATTTGTTGTTGACTTTGACCATTTTTGAAGGAACAAGTTGTTAATTTATAAAATTGATCATTTGGGAATGTGTAGAATTACCAGATCTGGAATTTATTTCGTTGATATTGACTTTTTAGTCAATATTGCATCGCCAAAATACGCATCCGTGATAAAGTGGCTCATACAGTGTTGCCATGCCTGGTGAGGAATAAATGTGGGAAAGATTAGAAAGGAAGAGAATTGAGCTATCAGTTGCTTCTTTATATGAGGAGTTTTGATTTTTAGCTGAATCCTTAAGTTCCATTTGCGAAAAAGTAATTTTGATTTAGGTGATTTAGGGGCTGCTTGGACTGAAAACAGAGAGAGAGAGAGGGAGAGAGATAGCTGAGAGAAAGAGATAAGGTTTAGGTGTATTTATAATATATTTTAAACAAACAAGTAAAATTACCGATCTACCATCATGTGCAAGTCACATGATCAAACTTAACTTAAAATTTTAACTTGGTTAGTGCCAAAGGACGGGTGTAATGTGTTTTCCAAATAAAGGACTGTGACTGTAATTATTAAAGTTAAAGGTTATCCATTGCAATCTAATACAAACATAAAGGACGAAAAATGTAATTTATCCAATAAAAGATTATGTTTTTTTTCCTAAGATCGATTATTTTTTTATCCATAAGATTTTCGAATTAATGATATGGAATATTGATAATAAGATTTCAAAATCATAGATAACAATTAACAAGCATTAATTTAGGAAACAAGATAATCTATAAAATTATTATACTTATCACAAGTTCATAAGAGATATGTATTAGTTTTCTAGTTAGGTTCATATGATTTCGACATCTTATCATTAACTCGAAATCTCAATAAAACTTGAGATTTCACCACACATTTCAAGATTTCATAAGAGAACTCGAAATCTCATAAGAGGAATTGAAATCTCGAGAGAACTCGAGATCTCATAACATGTCGAAATCTCATAGGATTCAAGATTTCATAAATAAACTTGGAATTTATAAGAGGACTCGAAATCTCAAATGTCACACCCTCAATTTCCACATGTGGGGTATTACAGCAAAGGCGTGTGACTGGCCAGGATCATGCCACCAATCATATTGAACAATTAAGTAAAAGAAAACAAAGTAAGTCCATCAACATCAACATGATTAGTGACTAAATGTTCAAGTCCCAAAATGTATCGCGACCTCAAGGCCTTGTACTAGTGGCCTAACATGAAAGCGATCATAGCAAAGTACGTTAGCAAATGCTTGACATGTGCTAGGGTCAAGAAATCTAGAAAAAAGAATAAATTTTAATCGGCTTGAACTTTATTAAATCCGAATTATTGACATCACTTGAAATCTTCACATAAAATTCGTTTAATGTTTCGATTCCAGATGAGAAAGTCATAAAAATTCGTCGATGATATTCTTCGTGTTCATCATAAAATTCGAAGAATTATTTATATTTGGGATGAATCAAATAAAAGATTATGTTTTTTTTTTCCTAAGTTCCATTATTTTTTTATCAATAAGATTTTCAAATTAATTATATGGTATATCGATAATAAGATTTCAAAATCATGGATAACCATTAACAAGCATTATTTTAGGAAACAATAAAATCTATAAAATTAGCATACTTATCACAAGTTCATAAGAGATATGTAGTAGTTTTCGAGATAGGTTCATAAGATTTCGACATCTTATCATTAACTCGAAATCTCAATAAAACTTGAGATTTCACCAGACATTTCGAGATTTCATAAGAGAACTCGAAATCTCATAAGAGGAATTGAAATCTCGAGAGAACTCGAGATCTCATAACATGTCGAAATATTCGAGATTTCATAAATAAACTTGGAATTTATAAGAGGACTCGAAATCTCAAATGTCACACCCTCAATTTCCACATGCGGGGTATTACCGCAAGGCGTTTGACTGACCAGGATCATGCCACCAATTATATTGAACAATTAAGTAAAAGAAAACAAAGTAAGTCCATCACCATCAACATAATTGGTGACTAAATGTTCAAGTTCCAAAATGTACCGCGACCTCAAGGCCTTGTACTAGTGGCCTAACATGAAAGCGATCATAGCAAAATACGTTAGCAAATGCTTGACAAGTGCCAGGGTCAAGAAATCTAAAAAAAAGAATAAATTTTAATCGGCTTTAACTTTATTAAATCCGAATTATTGACATTAACTTGAAACTTCACATAAAATTCGTTTAAGGTTTCGATTCTAGATGAGAAAGTCATAAAAATTCATCGATGATATTCTTCGTGTTCATCATAAAATTCGAAGAATTACTTATATTTGGGATGAATCAAATAAAAGATTATGTTTTTTTTCCTAAGTTCGATTATTTTTTTATCCATAAGATTTTCGAATTAATGATATGGTATATCAATAATAAGATTTCAAAATCATGGATAACAATTAACAAGCATTATTTTTTGAAACAAGATAATCTATAAAATTATCATACTTATCACAAGTTCATAAGAGTGTAGTAGTTTTCAAGATAGGTTCATAAGATTTTGATATCTTATCATTAACTCGAAATCTCAATAAAACTTGAGATTTCACCAGATATTTCGAGATTTCATAAGAGAACTCGAAATCTCATAAGAGGAATTGAAATCTCGAGAGAACTCGAGATCTCATAACAAGTCGAAATCTCATAGGATTCGAGATTTCATAAATAAACTTGGAATTTATAAGAGGACTCGAAATCTCAAATGTCACACCCTCAATTTCCACATGCGGGGTATTATCGTGAGGCGTGTGACTGTCCAGGATCATGCCACAAATCATATTGAACAATTAAGTAAAAGAAAACAAAGTAAGTCCATCACCATCAACATGATTAGTGACTAAATGTTCAAGTCCCAAAACATTATCATAGTTATCAGCGGAAGCATATGCTTTGAAAATCTAAAACAATAGTTCTCAAAGTTCATAATTATTGTTAAGAACACAACAATGGTTCAACGCAACCACCACACTCCTCCGCTGCAAGCTCCAGAGCTGTACCTAGTGACCTGCAAAGCATGCAATAGGGTATCAACATAAAGTTGGCGAGTTCACGGTTTTCCAATTTTATTTTCAAAAACATAGGTTGTTAAATTACTCATTTATAAACATGTCATGGGGAGCTACCCCATCTTTATGCTACTAAATGTATGATACCGAATACTTGTGACTGTTAAGTTATTTGTGCACCAAGTCAATGTCTATCATCATTGACTAGTTATCTAGGCATAATAGCTCACGCCCGTCCTCCCAGGCACGGTGTGGGGTTTGTCAAATCTAATAGCGCTATCAACTAATATCCTGTTCTCCACCGACGGTTAATCGGTATACTATGTGGGGGCTTTCCTGATAGAGTTTCGTTTAGTCCGCTAAAGACAAGGAATATAAATAGCATTTAATAGTATTCCTCCTAGGAATACTAGGCAATCCTAAACCAGGGAAAGTGAGGTTCGTTCCCAACCACCGGGAATACATGCTTTTTGTAAGAATGTGAACTCACCTTGTTTTGCTCGGCAGATAAATTACGTGTTTTCTATACGTATCTAGCAGGTAGCATACAAGTATCACATATCACATAGACATGTGGGCCATTTATGAACAATATTGTGCAGCCTAACATAGACAGTGTGTGGCCCAACACGAGAGTATTTGTGGCCCATTATCGATTGTGCGGCCCTTCTTGGGTGTGCGGCACACTCACAAGTGTGCGGGTATGGATAGTAAGGCTGTACCACGTGCAACAAGTGTTTGTACTACAAGAATGTACCAATTAATTGTACGTTGTGCATCAGAAATTGTACATCTGCAATGTGCGAGTGATTATTGTGCGACTTGCACTATTATTTGTACGTCTCGCATTGATGATGTAACATTTAGAAGTGTGCGGTGTTAATTTCTTCAAAAAGTAAACCTCCCAAGTTTCTATGATCAAATCAATCAAAAGCACATATTTTTACTCCAAACCTTATGAACCCTAACATCATATTCATTATTCACAAAAAGACTTTATTTATTCTTATCATACACATTCATCAGGTGAACAATCTATTAATCACAATCATCAATCATCATGTTAATAAAAGTCATTCAAGCAGATTTATGACCTCATTATTATGCATAATCATCAAGATCTCATCATACCACATGAAAACCATCCAAACATGATTATCATGCGAATGCAGTTCATCAATCATCACAATAAATCATCATAGCAGATCTATGAGTACCGAGTCATGCGAAAACTATCAACAAGACATCATTCAACACTTATTTCTATCATTTCATTTACATTAATCCGGGTTCATAAACGGATTAAGAATCACAAGGAGTTATCAACATTCTTTTATCTTTTAAATATTTTATGAACATCATACCATGCCAAATCGTTCACACTATCATCACACAACCCTAGTTCATCAATTTCATTTTTAAATTATGTTATCCAAATAAGTCATCAAACAAGTAAAAACATTACATGAATCAAATAGTGGTAATATATACTAACCTGCAAGCTGAGATGCAAAAGAGTGTGTAATAAAAGAAATGGGATGAAGCTCCGAGCGAATGAGTGTTGGTTGCTGTTGAAATGATTTGAGAAGGTGATGCCGCCATCAAGTTCAAAAGGAGAGGAGAATTTTCTAGGGTTTGCAAAAAGGAAGGAATGTTTGCTAAAAGAAGAGAATGTTTCTAGAAAGCCTCCATCATAATGATTGGGAAAATTCCCTAGGGTTTGGCAGTAGGTGGGGATTTATACCCATCAAAGATTCTGCACACCCCTGTGTGACCTGGTGTGCGGTCCACGTTGGTTGAGGGTGTGTGTTCCAGTAGGGTTTGGGCTCAGCTAGCTTAGGCCCACAATGGGAGTGTGCGACTGAGTGGGGATGTGCGGCTAGGAGGGTGTGAGTGTCCGAGTTTAACAAGAGTCTGGACTTAGGTGTGCACGTTTAGGTGTTTTCGTCTGGGTTTAAGTAAGACAAAGGGGTGTCTGGGTTTACAATTTAAGTCATTGATCCGAGTTTATCATAACTTGAAGAGTCCGAGTATACTGGTATCACAAGGGTCCGAGTTTATATAATGGGTGTGCGGTTAGGTTTTTATTATAATTTATAATTTCATACGCTTAACAGTACTCACATATGTAAACAAACCAATATAATAATTCACATTTATTAACTTCACATAATTTACAACGAAAGGTGGAACGTGAAGGGAAAGTTCGAGTTGCCACATTATCACCAAGTTCAAAGAAATTTCGTCCCAAAATTTAGCGTTCAGACACTGAATAAGCTAGAGTAGTTAAGCGTTTTCGCGGGGTCTCACATCATCCCCCTGTTGGTTTGGAATTTTGTCCCGAAATTCAGTAGTGGCTTCAGTACTGGATTCATTATTCTTAAACAACTGGGGATACTTGCGCATCATTTGGTCTTCCTGTTCCCAAGTAAACTCTGGACCATAACGTGAGTTCCAACGAACTCGAACTGTGGGTATCTTACTACGTGAGGGTCTTGATCTCCCGGTCCATAATCTCGACCGGTTCCTCAAAGAAACGAAGCTGATCATCTGGAGTTTGATGAATGGCTGTGGTAAACCGACGGATCAGCTGAAACGTATTGGGTGGGTATTCTAAGGGATGAGCTGGATAAAATGCATCTGATTCCAGAAACAAAGCGTTAAAATGGATAACTTGGCTTCCAAAAAAAATCAAGTGTTTCATGTGGCGGGTCGTCCTAAACCAAATACCAACAAGGGAGGCTCTTGCAAGATGAAATGTTACTTTACCATCGGTATCATGTGTGCTGACGTGTTTGCGAGTGTGTACGGATTTTCAATATATTTTTAAGTACTGTTTACTCTTTTATCAAGCTTTAAATTTATAAAACACGATATAAACTATCACTCTCTACAACACGCTAGGGCAAGTGCACCCATCGTTGGCGTAGTATAGTGATGGTAAGATACTGAGGTCATCCAAGGACACAAGAGCTTTTAATACCGGAATATCGTCGACCTCTAATCTAACCAAATTTTGAGATAATTTTTTTTAAATAAGTAAAGATAAGAAAAAAAATAAATAAAAGAACAGATGACAAGATAGAATCGCTTGGATCCGACTCGTCATTTATGTATCCTTTGATGATTTCCCCGCTTTGGGTTTTTTAAGAGATTATCTTAGTTATAGTGGAATGTCTCTCTTTTGGAGGCAACGCTACCCTCAGCCATATTGGTCTGATTCAGCAGGGATATAATCCCGCAAGGCTGGATTATTAAAAGATAATTAAGTAAGTTATTAAAGCAAAATGTGGCATGCCCCTCTTTTGGAGGCAACACTACCCTCGACCATATTGGTCTCGTGAGTGCATTATGTCTATTGCCTCCGTCAATGTATTGAGTCCTAGTTAGATGTATAGGAATACGTTTTAGAAGGTGTCGGACCTGTAAAAGTTATACGTCAAGATCCTTCCGCATGAAAGGACCTTTCGTGCAATAGGAGTCCTGTTGTGCGAAAGGAGTCTTGTTGTACGAAAGGAGTCCTGTTGTGTTAAAGGGCCTGTTGCACGAAAAGGCCTTATGCACGAAAGGGCCTATTGCACGATAGGGGTTGCCTATAAATAGGGGATTTGGGTCTTGTCATTTAGAACTTTTGGGTCTTTGGTAGCGAAGCTCTGCCCGTTTGGTTTTGTAGTTTTGTATCATCATATTACCATTAGAAACCAGTTTAATTAGAGAGTTCTTGTGTATGTCATCATCATACATGGATTCCGCACATGGTATGGTGAATATCTGACCGGCCGGAGCATTTGAAGAACCAAAACGGTCCTCACAAGTGGTATCAGAGCATGGAGGCCGGTTTCAGTGACAAAGAACATAAGAATTCAGCCGAATTGAGCAGATTTGAAGCCGATTTCACATCATTTCACTTCTACTTCTACATTTTCTTCTTAAAACATCAAATTGACAATGAATTCACGGACAAAATTTGTTAAAATTTGAACATATTATGAGAATTCACTTACAAACTATGAGTGTTCGAAGGAGTCGGTTCTCTCTAAAAAGAAGAAGAATGTGGTACGAATCGATCAATACTCAGGTGCGGAATCCCTAAGCATTGTCAGAGAGTAATGAACAACGAAGTCTATGATAAACATGTCCAATCTCATTCACTGATATAAAAGTACAAAGATCCTGATAACAACTGGACAGAGCTTCGCTACACAAACGGGAAAAAGGTTCTAAACAATGACCCCTACACATCTATTTATAGGCATCATGGGAGAGGTGGTGTCATCCGGTCGGAGGGTCATCTGATCGGATATCCATTTGTCCGGATGACCCATATCATCCGACCAGATGTGTTTACAAAATCTCATTCCGTCTCCCGTTTTGTCTAGATACAAAATAACATACATACACAAATGTACAACGACACATACAGGACAAAATACATAGACTCGATACAGACGGAAGCTACAGACATAATGCACTAACAGACTCCCCCTTGGATGTAGCTGTAGTCTTCCTTCCTGCATAGTCTTTATTTTACCTTCCTGCTGCGCCTGCTAGCTCTAGCCTTCTCTCTTCTCTTCTCTGCTTTCTCTCCTAACATTTTTCGCCTTAGAGGCCTTCCGATCTCGTTCCAGTACTTCCTATGCTCTGGATCTCCATCTCTTTTCCTATCCCATCTTGGTATCTTGTTCTCCTCTGATTCTATTGGCGTTTGATCAGTTGGAGGAGGTCTTTCGAACTTTCTGCGCCCAAGAACCACTGCTCTTTCCCTTATCTTCTTGAACTTCTCGCTTCTCTTTTCTCTCTTCAAGAATTCCTACAATTCTAAGTCTCTGAATTTTGATTGTCAATATCTACCAGAATTGATGTCTTTTGAAAAGCACACGTTCACAATTTTCTGGTATTGTTGGGCTTGTTCTCTGTCAGGACCATCATAGACTATCTTGTTGAAGAATAAGCAGTTGATATCCTTCTTCGATCTAGTTAACCAACCACATAGGATCTAACACGTTTATGCGCCTTGTTTCTCCAGTCTTCTTATCAAATAAAGATATAACTGCTTCTGCCGTGCTTTGATTGTATAACCTGCCTTGAAAATCTTCGTGAAAGTCTTGTTCCATAGCACATTGTGGCATCTTCTTCAAACATGTCGGAGGCTTTATCTTTAATGTAATATCTTTCTCTCCTGTTACTGGATCAATCTTTATAACTTGTTTTGGGAAATGAGGCTTCCAATCAAGGAACTTGTTCTTTTCCTGGAGCTTGATGTAGTTCCACAACTTTTGATCATGCGTCTTCACTTCTAGACCATAGTAGAACTGTTTGATGTTCTTAGTTTGCACGAGCTCCTCCACATCCCACCATGGGAGTGTTTTGATGTCTGACAAGAACTCGAAGTATTGATCTCCATGCTCCCTTCTGATAGCATACACCTGAAGGTCTTCAAGGTAACCCCAAGAAAGAATATCACCCAGAGATTTATCTGGATGATCCGTGAAATACAGGAGTGGTCTCTTGGACTTTCTTTCCTTTGGCATCACTTTAAACCAATTCTTTCGACCTTCTAACAACTCTTCCTGAGGAACAACTTCAGGAATACCTTCTGTAGAAATCCTTTCAACCACTTTCCTCCTAACCTCTTCTTCATTATGTGATTTGAACATTTCAGCGAATGTCGGAAATGTATCATCAACACCCGAATAGTGAAAGGGCATGTCTTCATCATATATTAGATCCTTCCTCTATAATCACATCCTTAAAGTTTTCAGCTTCATTGGCAAAATTGAAAGTATATTCTCTTTCGGGCGATGGTGGAATTTCATCCTCTATATCAAACTTCATGTGACCATCATCCATCCCCAACTCTTCTAACATCTCCTCTCTCGTCCTAGGCACCTCTAACTCCCCCTCAAATTATGAATGCAAATAAGTAACTTTGGGCTAAGTTTGGAATACCTGATCAACATATTGTTTGCCAGAAGAAGAAGACTCATGCAGTTGATCTTCCTGTTGTTCATTCAACTGGTCGTTCAGGAAGTCGTCGAGAGTATACTGAGTAGTCGGCTTCACAACTAGCAATCCCATTGCCCCTTGATCATCATCATCATTGTTGGGATCATAGTTGTCGATATCGTCAAATAATTGCTCCAACTCCTCATCCTTTAGCTTTTCTTCTTCTTCCTTTTGACGTTTCTCAATAATCTTCCTTCTATCGAGCTTGATCTCTTCAGGAGTTACATCAATCACATCACCAACAGCTATCATTGCAAGTGGGTTAGAATCTGTAATACCTTCAGCTTCAGGTTGAACTTGTTGGCTAGAAGACCCAAGAATTTATTCTTTATCAACCACAACACTTTTCTTCTTCTGCGTTGCTTCTTCAACCAACTCCTTTTCTCTTTGAACTCTTCGTGCCTCGACCCTTTCAATCTCTAAATCATTATAGACAGCTTGGACATTGATTCCAAGCGTGTGTCCATCACAGTATACAACATATTCAATTGTTCATCTTTCACAGCTTTGTCTGCCCTTAAGGCTTCAATCTCTTGCCTCAGAATTTTGTTTTCATTTGATGACGATTCATGCAGCTCACCTATCATTTGATGCAGTGTCTTGTTAGTTTCACTTAACAACTCATACCTTTCATTCACTTCTGCAAACTCTGCAGTGAGTCTGTCAATGACTTTAGCATTATCTCCGAGATCATTAGTCAAATCATCAATTCTTTAAGCATGATCATTCACTGCTTTCTTCAACTCTTCATTCTCTGCCATTACTTTCTCAAGCTTCTTTTTCAATTCATCACATTCAGCTTCAACTTTTTCTTTTTCCTTTTCAAGAAGACTTACATTCTTTGTCAACAGTTTTATCTTTCCATCATGAAACATATCATAATCACCTTTAGGAAGATCATCTGGAAATTCACCATGAACCTTTGGAAATCCATCAAATGAACTAGAAGAAGTATCTTTCTTTTCAGGTGACTTCTTTGGATCGTCAGGAATGAGACTCGTTGGATTGACTGGTGGAGGTGGTGGAGTAGACTCTCTTTCACCCATGAACTCTACCTCATCATCATCCTTCTCAGCATTCTTTTCAACCCTTTCATATACTGGATTGTCAGGCGCTTTCTTTTCAACTTCTGCAGTTTGATCTTTCTCAACTTCAGGTACTTCAATATTTTGAACTATTTCAGCTTCAGGACCCTTTGTTGTTTCATTATGCTTTTCAACTTCAGGAGCTTTAACACTTTCAACTTGAACATTTTGAACTTCAACCTCTGGAGCTTTTACACTTTGAATTTCAGGCATTGTTGCTGCTCCCTTTCTTGCTCTAACACTCCTCGGAATAAAACCTATAGGATGTGCTTTACGCTTTCTAATAACCTTCTTCTTTTTCTCTTGAGGTGTTGGAATGTACGTAGAATCCTCTTCATCGGAATCCTTCTTTTTCTTTGGAGGCTTCACCTTTAACTTTATCTTTCCAACACCCAACTTTGATGTATCATATTCAGGTTCTGTCTCACTTTCTGTTGCACTTGAATCTGTTTCAACAACACCTTCAACTTCCTTTTCTTTCAAGCTTTCAGCTTCAACATTCTTTGCAGTAGTTTCAGCTTCCTTTGCAGCTTCTTTTGCAGCTTTAGCAGCTTCAGATTGCTTCACAAAGTCATCAACTGTCATTTTCATCAAGTCAACAACTTGCTGTACTAGATTTGTAGGATCAATCACAGGTTCATCTACAAGCCTTGGTGGAGATTTCTTCTTTGTTGGCTCTGCAAAACAAACATCAACACTTATTAGTATAACATTTAATAAGAACAATCTACCAACCTCTTATGTTATTACTGCTTTCCAATTCTACCCTTAATAACAATCTTCGGAGCAACTACTTTGGGTGAAACCTTCGGAGTCCTTTTTCTTTTTCCATCCTTCTCAAACCAAAACCAAAACCAAAACCTTAACTTTTTCTCCACCATCTCACTCAAACGTTCACTTTCGTCTTCAGAATTACTCTCTTCATGCCTCCAGTGATCATTCTCAGGTGCCACATAGTTTGGATTCTTAATATTTCCAATAATCCCTTTAACTCTTGGCTCCTGATCTTCTGACAAACCTTTATACTGATTCAATCTATTCAAAGTTTCACTGGTCATATGATGTCACTTTAATTCATCAGCTGGATCCTTTGGGAGATCTGACACTTGATCGTCTAGCAATATTTGAATGAACCTCGGATACATTATGTATTTCTCGCCCTTCACATTATCCACCATGTGATTAAACAACACCTGCGAGATGTTGTAAGGCCTGTTGAGAACCAAACATGTGATAATTTTCATTATGTAATCCGATGTCTCATCATAGGCACCTTTCCTATGAGAGAGTGCATGAACAATGCAATGCACTAAAAACTTATAAGGTACAAAATCTGGACTTGGTGTATTTGTCATTCATGTGCCCTGTGTAACCCATTCTGAACCAGAAACCTTTGCATAACCTCTCTGGTATAATGATCAGATCGTCATCACTGTCTTTTAAGTCTAATACCCTTCTCACATCAGCCACTATAAGCTTAACTTCTACATATATATCCTCTCCATCATCATCTTTCTTTTGTACCACTGAATAAATCATCTTTTCTTTCTCGTCATATCTCACAGACTTCCAGAACATCTTAACATGTGACTCATAACACTTATGTTTTTCCGTTAGAGCCTTAGCAATTCTACTTTCCTTCATAAAAGATATTATTTCTTTAAACGGTTCCATATTCGGAAAGTTCTCATCTAAGATGCGATAGATGTTGTGATTTGGATGCCAATCAGTTGCTCTTGCCAGCAAAAATATGAATGTTAGAATCTGCACACTTATCGAGACATAATAGAGAAAAGTGAAAAAATTGCTAACACTTGCACCTCATATACTCCATACAGTACTGATGAACGGATGGCCATCCGATCGGATAGTCATCTGATCGGATGAGAAATATCCTATAAAATCATAACTTTCAAACCATGTGCATTTGGATCGGATGGCCATCCGATCGGATGGTCATCCGATCGGATTGTCATTCGATCAAGAAAGATTAACAATTGAGCACATTTGAAAAACAATCATGTGAGAGTGTGTTTTGGATCGGATGGCCCTCCGATCGGATGATCATCTGATCGGATTGCCATTCGATTCAAAAACATCAGTAACAATTGAAACATGTTGACCAATTATGCAGTATGATGAACATTTTATCAACAATAATAAAAAATTTCAAAACACTTAGAAAAATATTCAAACATATAAGTGTCATGGATCGGATGGCCCTCCGATCGGATAGTCATCCGATCGGATTGGCATTCGTTCCATGTGACTATGAAGAACAGTTTGAATCTCACATGAAGATCAAAAAAATTTATCATCATTTTCCTAAATTGAACAAAATTTCTCTTAAAGAATCAGCCAACTAACAAAACCCTATGTTCAGAGTTTCTCAAAACTTAATAGAATGGGTTTAATTTCACTTTTAGTACCTCGGCTGCCGAACACCCTCAAACAATCTAACTTTAAATCTAAGGTGTTTTTTGTACAAATTGGAATGGTAAACCTATAGATCTAAGGCCGATTAACACTAATCTAAGTTCAATTCATGCAAACAAGGCCTAAACAATCCTAGATCTAAGTTTCTCCTATGTCCGAGCTGACAACCCAAATAAACATCAAATATGCAAAATTTAGCGGTGAAAATTAGTAAACTTACCTTTCCCATAGTGAAGGTTGAGTGTGCCAAAAATCCTATGTGCTTGGAAAAACAAGAAAGTGAATCAAGATCAAGAACAGTTGAGAGAGTTTGTGAGTGACACAGAGGGCAGTTCGGTTGAATGAGGTTGACCAAACAGTTTGACCCTATATACCCTTGACCACCACTCAGATGGCCATCCGATCGGATTGCCATCCGATCCAAACTCAAACTTTTTCAAATTTTAAGTTTTTCACATTTTTCAAATTTTATCTGATTTGGTCAGTTTTAGATATCCACTCAAGTATCTAGGTCCAAATTAATGACCCTAGGTACCATTGAGCTTATCAGCTGCCCACTAGTCACAGGTACTGTTGAGCTTATTTTCACATTTAAGTTTTAAATAGTTCACCTAGATTGTCGATTGATGTATGTAAAATGCAACATATAAATTACATCAAATGAGGCATAAAACTAAGCCTTTTTTAGTACTAATGTTGGAAAAAGTGTGCTTTTGTCTTCCTTTTGTATTTTCAGGATTAAATGAGCATAAATGAACAAAAGAAGCAAAAATGTAGCCAAATCTAACATAATTACAATAAGAGGAGTAAACGTGGCATGCTCGACCCCTCGATAGCATCTTCCCAAGCAAAAACAAGTAAACAGAAGGCTGACCACGGCCCGTGCCCAACGAACACGGGGGGCATGTTCAGGTGTCTGCAGAAAGGACAAAAGCATAGAAGCTTCTATTTCCTGACACGGGGGTGTGCCCAGCTCAACACGGCTGTGGTCAATGCTAAGATTCGCAGAATACAAGCAAATCTCGATAGTACAAATACGCTTCTGCACATGGGGTCGTGCCCAGCGGACACGGGGGCGTGTGGAGCTAATGCAGACAAATTGCAATTAATGAAGAAAGAGAAAGTGGATGGACACGGGGCCGTGCCCAATGGACACGGGGCCGTGTCTGGGCTTCTGTGCAGGCTATAAATAGGGGTGCTTGGTTCACTTCAAAGGCATCCCTTGACAAACCACCTCTCTCCCACTTTACCCACACTCTACCACCATCACAACACCCACATCCACCACCATCATCCATCATAGAGAGTGTGTAGTAGTCTCGGGATCCAAGATTAATAGTAAGAGTTCTTGACAATCAAAGGCCATGTTTGCCTAAGTCTCTTACATCACTTGGTGAAGACAAGCATTTAGTGTAATACTTTTGTTTTTTAATCTTTTCGCACTTTTTATTTGGTTTTGTATTAATGACTTTAATAACTAGTTTCTTATGTTGAAGGTGAGACTTCCTTATCATTTGTCCGTGGTGTCTTGGCGTTATTTTACTGTCTATATAAGATAAAAGATTTACACCATTCATATCTCTACGGTCTATATAGAGATATGTTGGCTACCTGGTCGGGGGTTAAGGGAATGGTTTGGTAAGGTTCTTGCCTTGTTCAGTGTATAGATCCTGCAAGGACCTGGGTCAAGCTTACTAGGACCTCCTTCAATACCCACTGGTATTGGATGGCGGGGGTGCGAATGGCTTGATCCCCTCATATGTAAGCTACTATTAATACATTAACACGGGTACTTGGGATTGTATCCCTGCTGACTCAAACCACTTAGCCGAGGGTAACGTTACCTTCAAAAGAGGGGCCTACCACATTACGCATTAATAACTTAATTAATTATCTTTCATTAATCCAACCCTTTAGGATTGTATCATTGCTGACTCAAACTACTGGGTTGAGGGTAACGTCACCTTCAAAAGAGGGGCCTACTACTATAACTAAGATAATCTCTTAAAAAGTGCAAAAGTGCGGAAATCATCAAAGGTTACACTAAAGGCGAGTCGGATCCAAGTGATTCATCTTGTCTATCTGTTTTATTTTTATTTTATTTTATTTTTCAGCATTTTTAGTTTTTATTTTCATATTTAAAACTTTTCCTAAACTTTTGATTTGATTAGACGTTGAGGATAAACCGTTACTAAAAGCTCTTGTGTCCTTGGACGACCTCGATATCTTACAAATGCTATACTACGTTCACGATGGGTGCACTTGCCCATATGTGTGTTTAGTGTTAGTAAAATATCATGTTTTATAAATTTAAAACTTGACTAAAGTGTTAAAAAGGGCTTAAAATAATATATAAAAACTTATGACGCTACACACGCATCAAGTTTTTGGGGCCGTTGCCGGGGACACAAGGATTTTAAGAAAGTTAGGAATCAACGGCCTAATCGTTTTTCTTATTTTTCTGTTTTTTTTTTAGGATTTTTCTTAAATTTTCAGTTTCTGCAGAGCTCACCACGGGGCCGTGCGTGGTCGGACACGGGCCGTGCCCAGCATCGTTACTGGCAGTTTTTATTTTCCGAGTTACAGAGAGTTGAGCACGGGGTCGTGTCGGTGCAGCACGGGGCCGTGTTGAACTCTCCAGTAACAGGGATCCAGAAAACAATCACTGTAACTCCGACCACGGGTCGTGTTCATCTGAGCACGGGGCCGTGGTGAAACTTCTGACCGACATTCTTTTTGTTTCTATTGCAGGGCTTGGAACCCAGGCGCCGCACCTGAACTTTCTACGCAGTGTATGAGCTCCTGTTCCAGTAAAGACATAAAAGAACCTCTAGACGAACCCGAACGCTTTCTAAGAAAATGACTTAAAGCTAAGCACCAAGAGAAAGTTTCAGGGGACCCACTTCCAATGGCGGATCAACGTACCCTCATGGATTACCTACGACCCACTGTAGGTAATCTTGGCGACGCTATCAATGCGCCGAATGTCGATGCCAACAAATTCGAACTTCACCGCATTTGATCCAAATGCTCCAAAACTCCGCAACTTTCCACGGGCTCGCGGACGAAGATCCTCATTTACATATTACCAACTTTTTGGAAATATGTGATACTTTTCGGATCAACGGAGCATCAAATGACGCCATCCGCCTCCGAATGTTTCCATTTTCACTAAAAGACCGAGCTAAGGCTTGGCTTAATACCCTCCCAGTTGGTTCGGTAAACACCTGGGATGAACTAGCCCAAAAGTTCTTATATAAGTATTTCCCTCCTGCTAAAACGGCTAAATTAATGACTGAAATTAATACATACTCACAAGAGGACGGGGAATCTTTATATGAAACTTGGGAAAGGTTCAAGGAGCTACTAAGAAAGTGTCCTCATCATGGTCTTGCGGTGTGGCAACAAGTATCCACTTTCTATAATGGGTTGCTGCCACACACAAGACAAACACTTGACTCTAGCTCCGGGGGACTTTTAGGTAATCGTCGCCCAAACAAAATTCATAATCAAATTGACGAAATTGCTCAAACCAATTTTCAGTGGCACTCTCCCCGAGGCACAAAATCTATTGCCCTGGGCGCCTATAAGGTTGACGAAAGCACCTCTTTGCAAGCTTAAATCGAGGCCCTTTCTTCAAAAATCAAAAAGTTAGAAATGGCAAAAACGGCTTCGGTTATGGCTTGTGAAGGGTGTGGTGGACCACATGAAAATTGGAGTTGTATGAAAGAAATGGATAATCAAACAGAAATGGTAAACTACATTGATAATAGACCTAGGCCGTCAGGTCCGCCAACAGGTACCTACAACCAATGATGGCGTAACCACCCTAACCTTGGTTGGAGAGAACCCGGCACTAGTAGTAACCAAAAAAATCAAAACCAACGAACAAACTTTCAACAACCAAGAAACGAGTCACAAAATTTCTCTCAACAACAACAAGGGGGACGAGAGAGGCTTGAAGATACTATATCTCGCCTCATCCCCGACACCGAAAAGAAAAACTCGGATCGATTTCAACAAGTAGAATCAAACTTTAGAAATCAACAAGCTAGTATTCAAAACATTGAAAAACAACTAAATCAACTAGCTCAAAATTTCTCCGAGAGACCACAAGGCGCATTACCCATCAATACCGAAACCAACCCGAAGGCGCAAGTACATCTCATCACATTGAGAAACCGTACCGTAGGTCCCGGGGAGGCTCCACTACCTCCAACTGAAAAGAGCCAGTCTAACCAAATCGCAACTTCGCCGACGCCCCAACAAGAGACGGCTCTGCCACCAAATCAAGATCCTACCAAGAATCCCCCGGTACCGTACCCCGGTCGGTTACTTCGCCAAAAGACCGATGAGCAATTCACAAAATTCATAAATTTACTAAAACAATTACATGTTAATATTCCTTTTGTCGAAGTCCTAACTCAAATGCCTAAATATTCAAAATTTATGAGGGACTTCCTCACTCACAAAAGGAAAATCGAATCATTGCAATTAGTAAATTTAAGCGAAGAGTGCTCCGCCTTGCTACTCAACAAACTCCCACAAAAGAAGATCGATCCCGGAAGCTTCACTATCCTTTGTTCGATTGGGGAATCACCCATACGCAATGCACTAGCCGATCTCGGGGCTAGTATCAACCTCATGCCCGCATCAATGTTCGACCGACTCGAACTAGGGAAAACAAGCCTTACAAAAATGAGCATACAACTCGCCGATAGGTCCATTAAATATCCACAAGGTGTCGTCGAAAATCCATTGGTAAAAGTCGGAGACTTTGTCTTCCCGACCGACTTTGTCATACTAGATATGGAGGAAGTTACCGAAGTACCACTAATCTTAGGAAGACCATTACTAGCTATGGCTCATGCAATGGTAGACATGAATGGTGGGACACTAACATTGAGGGTTGGGGACAAGGAAATGAAGTTTAGGGTTGGGAAAAGAGTAGAAGACGACGACCCGGTCAATTACATGAAAGTCATAGACTCAAGTTTGGATGATGCTCTCTAACATTGCAACATGGGATGCAAAACATCCCATTTGGGTAACATATGACTGACTTTGGGTCTAGCCAAGGACCCTTATAAACGTGGCGCACCACGGAGGCATTCCGCGGAACTATCCTTAGTTTTAGTTTAGATTAACTTTTATGCTTTCTAGTTTAGTATTAATTTTCAGGAATATTACACACTCGGGATGGTGAAGGATACTAAGGGAAACTTGAACCCACACCCCATGCATGAAAACAGAGCCTTCCGACAAATTTTCTTCATTACAGCACGGGGCCGTGCTCAGCCAACACGGCCCGTGCTCAAGGATCTGCAGAAAAACGCCCAGTTCAGGTAACTGGACACGGGGCGTGTTCGCTGAACCCGCCCCCGTGCCTAGCCTTCTGTAAACCATGATACTGGCAATCTGAACACGGGGCCGTGCCCGGAAACCACGGGCCCGTGTCCAGATGCCCAGTAACATAAAATTTTGCTTTTTAACACCTTTTTAGATATTCAATCAACCTTAAAACTTATTTTTGGGACACATTGAGGACAATGTGTAATTTAAGTGTGGGGGGATGCTAAAATCTTGAATTTTGCAAGTCCTAATAACAAGCCTTACACCAAACTCTATTGGAACCGCTAATCACCCCAAATTTTTTTCAAAAACTTTTCATTTTTTTTACTTGTCTTAGTTTAATTTGGGAATAACAAGTTCTAAAAAGGTTATATTTTTACAAATTTACAACCGATAGCGTCATGATAAAAAGAACCAACAAAAGAAAATTTCGAAACGGCATGATAAATCTAGTTAAAATTTAATTATATATACTCGATCACATTAAAAACCCATTCTCACAAAAAGTGAGTTTTGAGCCTTTATTGAGCATACAAATACACATCTTTAAACTAAATGCTCAATTTTCGTTTCTTGTATGAATAGCCGCTTCGTTTCTTACGACTCTAGAACTTGCCATGACGATACATTCCCGGTCCTTACCAACTTAAACCCAAGTAAGTAAATGATGGAGGCATTAGGACTAACCCTTTTTCTTTTCAACACCATTGTTTTTCTTTTTTTTTTACCACCTACCCAAAATCCCCCTAGTTAACCCTTTTGAGCCTAAACCTTTTCGTTTCTAAACACACAAAACAAACACCCTTTACCCACCAAAAACCTTTTTTTTATTTTTAACCCTTTATTTTAGTAAAAAGCTCGGTCTTCATGTGACATCCTTATCATAAAAAAATGATGAAGTATAGCAATAAACAAACAAGCTCCTCAAAAGAAACTTTGTTTGAAAATGCTTCGTTTGAATAAAAAGTCACAAAAATAAAAAGTTTTACGAAGACCAACGCTTTTTACGCCTTTCGCCCCTTCTACTAACCACTAACCCAAAACCACCTACCTTTAACCCAAGCCTAACCCTTCCCCAAGTCCTCTTGATATTTACAAAGGTGTATAGTTAAAAAGGAGGAGGATTTATTGCTTGGTAAGCATATGGTAGAAGTAAGTTCCATGCCGGTCTCGAGTGTTTCACAAAAATACATCTTCGGCCGAGTGTTGAGTGATCTCCCGTGAGGTATGTGAACTTGTATATAAATGGAATTTTAAAGAGGCATGTTATACCCAAATAAGTAATTTCTCTTATGAAACGTTCTAAATAAATCATAATGAATAGGATTGTAACTAACATAAAAATAAAGCCTAATAAAGATCTTGGAATCCCGACACTCAAGACAAGCCCAAAAAGTTCTCTTCTACCCATTCCATTTGGGAGTGTAAGCCAAATTATAAAGCGTTTTGCTTGAGGACAAGCAAAGATTCAAGTGTGGGGGTATTTGATGTGTGTATAATTCAACATATAAATTACATCAAATGAGGCATAAAACTAACCCTTTTTTAGTACTAATGTTGGAAAAAGTGTGCTTTTGTCTTCCTTTTGTATTTTCAGGATTAAATGAGCATAAATGAACAAAAGAAGCAAAAATGCAGCAAAATCTAACATAATTACAAGAAAAGGAGTAAACGTGGCATGCCCGACCCCTCGACAACATCTTCCCAAGCAAAAACAAGTAAACAGAAGGCTGACCACGGCCCCGTGACTAGCGGACACGGGGGTGTGTTCAGGTGTCTGTAGAAAGGACAAAATCACAGAAGCTTCTATTTCCCGACACGGGGGCGTGCCCAGCTCAACACGGCCGTGGTCAATGCTAAGATTCGCAGAAGCCAAGCAAATCTTGATAGTACAGATACGCTTCTGCACACGGGGCCGTGCCCAGCGGACACGGGGGGGGGGGGGGGGGGGCGTGTGGAGCTAATGTAGACAAATTGCAATTTATGAAGAAAGAGAAAGTGGATGGACACGGGGCCGTGTCCGGGCTTCTGTGCAGGCTATAAATAGGGGTGCTTGGTTCACTTCAAAGGCATCCCTTGACAAACCACCTCTCTCCCACTTCACCCACACTCCACCACCATCACAACACCCACATCCACCACCATCATCCATCATAGAGTGTGTGTAGTAGTCTCGGGATCCAAGATTGATAGTAAGAGTTCTTGACAATCAAAGGCCATGTTTTCCTAAGTCTCTTACATCACTTGGTGAAGACAAGCATTTAGTGTAATACTTTTGTTTTTTAATCTTTTCGCACTTTTTATTTGGTTTTGTATTAATGACTTTAATAACTAGTTTCTTACGTTGAAGGTGAAACTTCCTTATCATTTGTCCGTGGTGTCTTGGCGTTATTTTACTGTCTATATAAAATAAAAGATTTACACCATTCATATCTCTACGGTCTATATAGAGATATGTTGGCTACCTGGTCGGGGGTTAAGGGAATGGTTTGGTAAGGTTCTTGCCTTGTTCAGTGTATAGATCCTGCAAGGACCCGGGTCAAGCTTACTAGGACCTCCTTCAATACCCACTGGTATTGGATGGCGAGGGTGCGAATGGCTTGATCCCCTCATATGTAAGCTACTATTAATACATTAACCCGGCTACTTAGGATTGTATCCCTGCTGACTCAAACCACTTAGCCGAGGGTAACGTCACCTTCAAAAGAGGGGCCTACCACATTACGCATTAATAACTTAATTAATTATCTTTTAATAATCCAACCCTTTAAGATTGTATCCTTGCTGACTCAAACTACTGGGTTGAGGGTAATGTCACCTTCAAAAGAGGGGCCTACTACTATAACTAAGATAATATCTTAAAAAGTGTAAAAGTGTGGAAATCATCAAAGGTTACACTAAAGGCGAGTCGGATCCAAGTGATTCATCTTGTCTATCTGTTTTATTTTTATTTTATTTTATTTTTCAGCATTTTTAGTTTTTATTTTCATATTTAAAACTTTTCCTAAACTTTTGATTTGATTAGACGTTGAGGATAAACCGGTACTAAAAGCTCTTGTGTCCTTAGACGACCTCGGTATCTTACCAATGCTATACTACGCTCATGATGGGTGCACTTGCCCATATGTGTGTTTAGTGTTAGTAAAATATCATGTTTTATAAATTTAAAACTTGACTAAAGTGTTAAAAAGGGCTTAAAATAATACATAAAAACTTATAACGCTACACACGCATCATCGATATACTGATCATTTTAAATTCTTACACAGACTTCAACTTATTCAGGATACAATTTATATGTTTTAAGTACTTAACTTATACGTGTGTCCCACCTCATAATAAACTCTCGTATCCAGATCTCTATATTCCATCTTATAGGTGAACATACAATAATGATATTTGTAAAGGGTAGTGCGAGGCCATGAGAGCTCAGGTTAGAACTTCCGTTCAGACAAAGAGGTGATGGCTCAACTTTCGGTGTGTCCCTCTTGGGGATCTTTTATTCAACAGCACATGATTCACATTTTGCAATGTTTATCATTTTTTATGCTGAGGGGAGGCTTTAAAGATTAAAGACGTGCAGAGTATTATACGAGGACTAGGCTATTGCTTCCGCAAAATCAGAAGTCCTGGTATAATACCACAGATATCATCAAGTACATAGACCTAGTATGTCAGAAATAGAAAATCTTTCAAACAAGATTTCAGGGGTTACCTATATATCCGAGAGATGTTCCCCATGAAATAAGCAAGGAATTATTTTATGTTTATATCCCGAAAAAGTCTACTAAACGTGTAAAAACCTATCGGCATATTATCAGTGAGACTGTTTAACTCTTTAAAACTTTTCACTTATTTAGCATACCGTAACTGTCTAGCTGATTTACTATCATTTCCTCTTTTTACACAAAACTCTTTTTGGGTTTTCTAATGTTTTTGGATTTTGAAAATATCTAATGTTTTTGTATTTTTGCATTTTTATTGTTTTTGTATTTTCTAAAAACTATCTATATCCCCCTAAGTACGAAAACAACTAAAAAGTCGACAAACCAAAGCAGTCTGCTTTTCAACATCCTCTGCTGTGGTCTTCTCATCAACACCAAGTATTTCCTCCTCCAACGACAAAAGCTTCATACCATTCAATTTTAATAGATACTGAAAACGTGATTTATCAAAAGCTTTGATATGTAAATTTGCCTTTTGTTCGTCGGTGTGGATTTTATCTATTCGAATCAACTTCTTCTCGAAACAATCTCGGATGAAGTGATGTTGAATTTCTATGTGTTTAGTTTTAGCGTGATGTACCGGATTTTTCGTTATGTTGATTGCAGCCTCATTATCAACAAATATAGGAGAAGTAAGAAATTGCAAACCGTAATCGTGCATCTGTTGCTGGATCCACAAAATCTGTGAGCAGCAGCTATTGGCTGACACGTACTCTGCTTCACACGTCGAAAGAGCAACAGAGGTTTGCTTCTTACACTGCCAAGTGACCAAGCGAGGTCTGAAGAATTAGCATCCTGTAGTTGTTGATTTTGCATTGAGCTTGCAGCAACCGAAGTCAAAGTATGAATATCCTTCGAGCTTGAAGTCACCATCTTTGGGATACCACAACCCCAGGCTTGGAGTTCCTTTAAGGTAGCGTCAGATCCTTTTGACGATAGACATGTGCGAGGCTCTAGGACTTGAATGATATCGGGCCGCGAGGCATGTCAGATACATTATATTAGGTCTAGAAGCTGTCAGGTACATTAGCGAACCAATCATTGAGCAGTATAGCGTCTCGTCGACCTTCTCTCTGGTGAGACCAGGGTTGATACCATAATTAGTTGCTAATGGGGTGGACATTGGCGCCGTCTCGGACATCCCAAATTTCTCTAGAACGTCGTAAACGTACTTTGTTTGATGTATGAAAGTTCCCTCAAGCATTTGATCGACTTGCAGCCCTAGGAAGAACTTCATCTCACCCATTGACGACATCTCGAACTTCTGCTTCATCACTTGTTTGAATCTTTGCAGAGCTCGTCGTTCATTGACTCGAATATAATGTCATCAACATAAATCTGAACGATCAGTAGATGACCAGCGACCTCCTTAGTGTAGAGAGTAGCATCCTCCTTTCCTCGGATAAAGCCGTTGGCAAGCAAGTGTTGAGAGAGCGTCTCGTACCAGGCTCTCAGGGCCTGATGCAAACCATACAGCGCTTTGTCTAGGAGGTAGACCTTGTCTTTGTGTATCAGATCGGTAAATCCCAGTGGCTGACCGACATATACCTCCTCTTTTACCTTTCCGTAACGGAACGCCGACTTGACATCTAACTGGTAAAATTTAAAACCTTTCCAAGAAGCAAAAGCAAGAAATATTCTGATGGTTTCAAGTCGAGCAACCAGAGCGTAAACTTCAGTGAAGTCTATCCCTTCTTGCTGACTAAAACCCTGAACAATGAGTCGAGCTTTGTTTCTGACTATCGCTCCTCGATCATCTCTCTTGCATTTGAACACTCATTTCGTGTTTATCTTTCTGTGTCCGTCAGGTAGATCGACAAGTTTCCAAACTCCAAGTTTTTCAAATTGGCCCAGCTCCTCTTGCATCGCATTCACCCATGATTCTTCCGTCAGTGCTTCTTTATATGTTTGAGGTTCAATCTGCGAAATAAAGCAACTGAGTGAGAATTCAGTTTGTAATAGAGCAATTTTAGTATAAAAACATGTAAGGCCATGGTCAATTTGGCTTCTTGTGCGAACTCCTGATTGCAATTCTCCTATAATCAACTCCTCGGGGTGTTAGGATAGAGTCCTCGGCATAACTTCATTGGGAACGTTCACCTCGCCTTCCAAATTTGTGACATTCTGGTCTGCAACTTGTTCATCAACATGGACTGTCTGGTCTGAAGATTGGATCTGCTCCCCCTCAGATTCTGAATCACCGCGATCAAAGGTCGGGCTATCCGAATCAGACTCTGAATCATCATCATTAATTATCGTTGTCTGAACATCATCATTTTCACCAGTATGACTGGGACCGGCTTCATTATCATTGGAAGTATGTTGACGTTTAGAAGACCTTGCTGGAAATCTACCCTGCGATGCTTCATAATCCTGTAATATGTCTAATTCATCAAAGTACTCTGGCTTTTCTGGTGAATCGAATGAATCCCATAAAGAATCATAATTGAATCACCATGAGTCTGCGGGCTTCTGTGGAGGCATAGTATAGCCTTGACATTCAACATGTTGTGCTTCGATGATCCTCCCGAGACTTGGAACGAAGACTCGTCTAAGTGGACTGGAGTAGCCCACAAAGATTCCTTCCAAATTCTTTGATCCAAACTTTCCATCAGGATCTAGAACAGTGCAGGGAGACCCAAACAACTCTAGATATTCAAGATTAGGCTTGCGTTTGTCGAGGAGCTCGAAACATGTTTTATTATGCTTCTTAACAGTGAGTACCCGGTTGAGTGTATAGCAAGCGGCAGACATAGCTTCTCCCCAAAAGTTGATAGGAAGCTTTGAATCAGCTAGCATTGTTCGTGCCGTTTTGATCAGCGTCCTATTCTTTCTTTCTGCAACTCCATTCTGCTGTGGAGTGTATGAGGCGCTGAACTCTTGCAATATACCTCATCTGTCACAGAATTCTTCCATTTTGTTGTTTTTGAACTCCGTACCATTGTCACTTCTTAGTCTGCAAATGCGGGTCTGGTACAGGTTTTCCATCTCTCTGAATAACTTCAGCAAACTCTCAAATGTCTCATCTTTAGAATTTAGGAACATCACCCACGAGAATCTCGAATAATCATCGGTAACCACTAGGCAGTAAAGATCTCCAGTAATGCTTTTGGAATTCACGGGACCGAAGAGATCCGTGTGAAGTCTTTAGAGTGGCTTCGAGACTGAATTCACCAGTTTTCTAGGATGGGATTTCTTGTGTTGCTTTCCTTTCAGACAGCTTATACATTCTCCCTCCAGGTGAAAACTTTTCAGATGAACACCTCTAACAAGATCGTTATGCACCAGGTGATTCATCTTACGTAGTTGTATGTGGCCCATTTTTCGATGCCACAGCACTGACTCCTTTTCAGTAGCTTTTGATATGAAACACTGAGGGTGACCCGTGGTAGTCGTAGCAACGCTCATGTCCAACACGTACAGATCATTTACCCTTGGTGCTCGCATGATGATCCACTCCTCGGGAATAACAAATCCCGGCTTCAGAATCAGACACTCCTTGTCGGTAAAGTGAGTTGTGTACATCCTGTCACAAATCTGAGAAATGCTAAGCAAGTTGTTCTCCAGCTCTAGTATGTAGTTGACTCTTTCAAATGTAACTATACCATTTGATAACGTGCCATCCCCGATAATACGTCCTCCTTGCTCTCCCGCGAAACCAACATAACCACCATTGAAACCTCTAACGTCATATAGAAGGGTCTTTCGCCCTGTCATGTGCCTGGACGCTCCGCTATCCATAATCCACTTTGAAATCGATCTCGGGAGCTCCTGCACATTTTACAGACAATTAGTTAGAAGTTGAAGCAGCCCAAGCCTCCTTTGACTCGGGTAGCTTGTCATTAATGTGAGTTTTCATTGTGTATAGTGGTGGGAAGTTTTCGTCGTTCATTTTCAAGCTTTCCTCGGTTCCAACCTCAACCTCTTTGTGTAGAAAGAATTTGTCTTTTTGAGGTTGACCAGATGGTTGAACCTTCTTTGGCACATACTTCTTGCCTGGTGGGGTCGAAGAAGTTTGTTTCTCAAGCTTTTGATAAAAATCCAAAGGTACATTCATCTTAACCGGTTTGGTTGAAGATGATTGTTTTGCAGCAGTGCCAGAAACCTTTGGTTTTGAAACATTTGATGTCTTATCTTGAGATTTTGGCTTCCATGTTTGTTCTGGAGAAGCAACCCGTTTGTAAAAATGATCATTTTTCTTTACCACTTGTTCAATAGGTTTAGATTTGTTTTTATCATGTTCAGATTTTGAAATCTTCTTCTCAACAAACATTGGCGCTTTGCCTTTGACATCATTTTTCTTTTTCGGATTCTCGACAACCACAAACTTAGGCTTCAAATTGGTACACTTTCGTGTGATGTGACCAAGTTGGTTGCATTTGAAGCACGTGCGGGTATCAACATCCCGACTTTTACCTTCGGTCTGTGGCTGTGAGACCTTTTTAGCAAAAAAAATTTCATTTGTCTTTGAAAAGATTTCCGATTCTTGTTCGGAAATTGAGCTTGAACTCTTTACAAGCGTTTTCTTTTCAACAAACTTTTGTTTCTGAAAGTTCCTTCTCGGGTAATTCTTACCACCCTGATATCCACCCGTCCATCTGTTTTGGTTGTTTTTTTTAAAACGTGGTGGCACAACAGTTTTCTTGTAGTAAGATTTATCACGTTCAAAGTTCAAAAACCTTTTGGAACTTGTTAACCCGTTAACTTCATAAATATTGATCTCAACAAGTTTGAAAACCTTCTTCAGTTTATCCACATTCACATTCTCAATCGGAAACTCAGTATCCGAGTACAACTTATCAGAACCACACATCTTGTACAATACAAGAGTCGGTTCGTCACTTAAGTTGTCCTGGGACTTAAGTTTTGGAATGTAATTATTTAGAAAACATTCATCCTCTTCTGTGGAATCACTGTCTGTTTTTAGCACATTTTCAACAACATTTTTCACAACTTCAGATTGAATACTGTCTTCATCAGATTGTGAAGTGAATGTGAAATCAATGCTTTTTAGAAATTTTTCAACATCTGTTTTCTCACTTGTTTCAGATTCATTAGCCAACCCAGATTTTTTTCTTTGTAAAATTGTTGCACATGGGTGGTGGAACATTATGATAAGCCACCCATGTTCCATCTGAGTAGACATCCTCACCAGCTTTATTCTTCCCAATTGGTTTGGGAACTATGTGCTGAAGAACAAAACTAGCGGAGTTATAGCTATTTAACTTCAAATTATTCTCTCATTTTCGATCTTAGCTTCTTGGAATTGAAGCTTGAGATTCGCGATCTCATCCAGTTGCTGATTTATCAATTTTTCTTTTGCTTGAAGAACTCCTGATAAATGAGTATTTTCTTTGTGAGTTTTACCGTTGCGTTCATCTGAATCTTTTACCGATCTTTTCAACTTGTCAAAATTTTCTGAAATTTTTCAGTTTTCAAGAATTAATTTCTCATTTTCCTTTTGAAAGCGTTCAACATCACTTTTATCTTTTTCAATCTTTTTGGTTAATTCTTTGATTCTTTCACTTGAAGCTTTAACCAATTTATCTCGACTTAGAACTTCTTTATCGATTAAAACCATTTTTTCAACCAGCTCCTGGATTCTTGTGTTTGAGAGATATGTGTGTGTGTTGCAGACTTTGCACTCTTTCGTGCAACCTTTGCAAACACTTTGTGTTTGAACACAATCAGCCTTACCTGACTCGTTTTCAGAACCACTACTACTGACCTTTCCTGATGATTCAGAACTAGAAGCAGACTTGGAATCTACCTCAAGTGTTTTCGCCATTAGAACTTGATCTGCCATTTTCTTCAGATTCTCGGCTGTCATCTCCTTGTTAGTGTTAATGATCCCTTCATCCACTTTCTTTGGTTCCAGGGACTTCAGATATCTTTCACGACTCTCCTGCTTGAGTCTTTGTTTCTCGGCTCTCTTTGCATCGCTGATCTTGATCTGTTCTTCAACTGATGGAATTGCTTTCTTGAGAGTTTCGAGATCAATTGTTGATGGTCAATGCAAATGTTGCCCTTTGGATCTAAGTAACATTCACGGTCCGGATCCCACCTTTTTGCCTTTTTGGCTTCTTTGTAGGCGTCGTAGATCTTTTTATTTTATCTTTGTGCCAAAGACCTTTCTCGATTGTATGTTGACTCTGTTGCTGCTGGTTCAGTAGTGGCCACAAATGCGTAACCAACCGCGTCCTCTTCTGGCAAAAATTCACTCCAATCAAAACCTTCATCATCCTGAATTACTGCCAAGGCTCTTGATTTTTCTTTTGGAGTCTCCTTAATCTGTTTCATCCTCGGTGGCTCCTCACGCTTTCGATGATAAACCGCCTTTCTGTAATAATCATCATGAAATGGATTTGCGGTCTCATCTGATGCAGAATTTCGACATTCTCATTTGAAGTGTCCCTTCTGCTTGCACTTAAAGCAAGTCACCTTGGATTTGTCGAAGCTGAGCTTCGTTGAAGGACCTCCAATGGAATTTCTCCCAGTAATTTCCATAAACCTTTGCGCTCTGCGAATCACACTCGCCATGCACCAGCGAATATCTATCAACTCTATCTCCTCTGGATCTATTTGGTCGTAGTCCTCTTTTGTGAGATTGGTGTTCCCAGTCTTTCCAGCAACTAGGCTTTCGTACGACTCTAGAATAGATACTAGGAATACCATCTGCTGCTTTGCTGTTTCTTCGTTAAAATTCTGTGCGTTATTTAGATTAACAGCAATGTTGCACTGGAATACATTCTTTGAAGTATTTTGTGATTGCTGATTGTTCGATCCAGATGAAGAAGATTTACTAGAACCAGTTCCGTGATAGCCACTGTTTGGTGAAGAACCACTGCAGGGTTTCTTTTGTGATGCAACATTTGAGCTTTCAGCGCTAAAGGCAGTTTTTGGTGATATAACTTTGGGAATCATACTGCCCCGATAGTATAGATCAACATTCTGTTGATATGGCGTGCTGCTCACCTTGTTCATCTTCTTTATCTCCAGCTCATGACCTTCAAGTCTCTCGATTAACCAGTCTACCGTCATCTCTGACATTGGTTTGGTGTTTTTTAGCACAAGACCGAAATATTGCCAGTCTTGCTCATTTGGCAAAGCCTCAAACATTTTGTCAACCATCTCATCTTCGTCTTTCTTGATTCCATATCTCACCAATTCTGCCTTCAGATGGTAGAACCTTTCGATCATTTGACGCACACTTTCGTTTTTCATACATGTAAACAAATCAAATTCCTTTTTCAACAGACTTTTCTTATTTTTCACTATTTCCTCACCCCATGTACATTTCTTTTCAAGTTTACCCCATAAATCTTTCGAGTCGTTATAGTCAATCAGTGATATGATGTCATCTCGAACTAACTGATGTAATAGGGCAATACATTTCTGTTCAGCTACGAACTCCTCCTGTTCAGTATCATCCAGATTCTCATGATCCTCTCTTGAAGCTTTGTAACCATGTTTCATGCATTTCCAGCTATCATATGTGAATGCCTTTAACCACCCATCGAATCTCTTAGCTCATCTATTATAGTCTTCGATTGCCATTAGCTTTGAGGGTTTGTTGTATGTTCCGTATACATTGTCTATGCTCAGCGAGTCTGAGATCGAATTGGTAGCAGTCTTTGGGTTCGTGTTGGTATTCGTGATGGAAGATGTGTCCCCTATGTTATAGGCGAAAATATCTCTAAAAGGATTCAAGAATTCGTCTGCCATCCTGAAAAGTTAAACACTTAGTCAAATTACAAAATGTAAACACAAACACTTGGATCGGATGGTCGTTCGTACGAATGTCCATTCATACGAATCACTACAGTGAACAAAGTAACAAATGCCCAAGTAATGAATGGCACAAGTGACGAATGGCAATCCGATTGGATGGCAATCCGATCGGATGGTCGTTCGTTGAATGAAGCTTGAACCTTTTAAACCACAATACTTATCCAGTCGGATGGCAATCTGATCGAATGAGTATGACGTCAGCAAGTGAAAATAGAACAAGAACTAGTGCAATCCGATTGGATGGCAATCCGATCGGATGAGTGACGTCAGCATGTTCGACGATCTGTTCATGATTTTGATCAATTTGAATGTGTTTTAGCTCGAATTTTGGATTGAAACTTTGTAGGATTATGCTGTAACTGATTGCGAACAGTTTGATACCAATTTTAGTCCATTTTGTCCGTAAAATCTAGGTCAATTTTGAGTTTTTAGCAGTTTTAGGTGTGAAAATATGAAAAACAGATAGAAATGTGGAAGGAGATGATGAATTTGTCAAATTTCCTGTGAGATTTGACTGAAAACGGCTTAAAACGACTAAATCCTCATGAAATCGCTGTAGCTATATCCGATTCGACCTCCTGTGGCTCTGACACCACTTGTGATTGTTTGCAGGAGTCGGTTCTCTCTAAGAAGAAGAAGAACCTGGTACTAATCGATCAATACTCAGGCGTGGAATCCCTAAGCATCGTCAGAGAGTAATCAACAACGAAGTCTACGATAAACATGTCCAATCTCATTCACTGATATGAAAGTACAAAGATCCTGATGACAACTGTACAGAGCTTCGCTACACAAACTTGCAAAAGGTTCTAAACAATGACCCCTATACATTTATTTATAGGCATCATGGGAGAGGTGGTGTCATCCGGTCGGAGGGTCATCCGATCGGATGGCCATCCGTCCGGATGACCCATATCATCCGACCGGATGTGTTTACAAAATCTCGTTCCATCTCCCGTTTTGTCTAGATACAAAATAACATACATACACAAATGTACAACGACACATACATGACAAAATACATAGACTCGATACAGAAGGAAGCTACAGACATAATGCACTAACACAAACAAACCCTTGAACAAATCAGACCTTAATTAAATCAAAATCAGTGAAAAATCTTGAAAAAATGACAAAAACATAACTTGACTTTCGAGAGAAAGGAACTTGTCGCACGAAAGAACAATTCTTTTCGCACGATTCGTCCAACCTTTTGCACAAAAGGACTGGGTTTTGTTGTTTGAAAATTGTCACGGCCCCAGCCCCGGTTTGACCCGGTCAGGAGCTGCGGGACAGGAACCCGTGGTATCTATGATGCGACAGCGGAAGATTTTACAGGATCTTTTTAAAACTCGAAAATGCCCGATTATTTTATTTCATAATTCGGGATAAACCCCGTATTTTACAATAGAGGAATTTCACAAGTAAATTCCCTGATTTATTAAAACATGTTTATTCATTTTAACTGAGCCACCTCTTCAAGCTTGTTAGTGCTCCGTAGCACGTTTTCCTTGATTTACAGCAGGTCGCCTGAAACATGTTTTAAAAATATTTTATCAGTGGGGAAATGCTGGCGAGTCATTCAAGTATGTAAAATGACACATTAGTTATCAATTACAGCATAAGAGCGATTACAATGGCTTCTATCTTATTTTTATCTGGTGCCGTGTCACCTGGTGACGATGGTCAAACCACTATTGGGTCTTTCCCCAAGTAGTGACGTTTATCACTGTTAGGATTTATTAGCCTAACCCGTGAGAAATTAGTAATGTGCACAATACCCCACTAGCCAGTGATTAAGATAACCACGACTTACTCCCTGTAATTATAACATTTGAAAATGAAGTATTGTAAAATATTTTTGATAAAAAGAGAATGACTCACATTGCAGATTTATACGGGCAGAGTTTAGCCTACTGATTAGCCTTGTAACCTAATTTAAATAACAATGCACACGAACTAGGTCAGTAACTAATACAGCATTTACGATAACTCACGAGATTAAAAACCTTCACAACGAATGACAAAGTGCAATACTTAAACATCCATCGAATTCACGACGAATGACAAAGTATAACCCAAATTTTGAGCAGCACTTTAACATCCATTGGATAGTTTTCAATCGATCGGACATTGAATCGTAGTAGCGATCGAGTTAATACCCTGTATCGTAGCAGCACCCCACTAATTTTGGAAGTAAATTCAACCTTTGGACAGTATACTTTCGTTTTTGAATTGTGGTTTCGACACAGAATGAAAGCTCGATGTCCAGGCTATTTATAGGTGAAAAATAGGGTTCACGCGGCCCGCGTGAACTCTCAGCCGACCCTTACGCGGCCCGTGTAGCCACCTAGTCTACGTGTAGGCTTGCTGGGTCACGAGTAGGTGTGCCACGTGGACGACACGTGGATCCGGAACACTTATCCGGTCAACCCATCTTTGACGCGGCCCGCGTAAGACAAGGCTAACTCTTACGCGGCCCGCCTGAAACTCCAAAACTTTGTTTTCTTGGTTTTTTATGTACAGTAGAGTTTCAGGGGTTCGGGTTTTTACTTGTGGGTCGGTTTAGGACATTTTTGAAGGTCCTTACATCCTCCCCACCTTATTTAAAATCTCGTCCTCGAGATTTACTGAAACAAGTGAGGATACTTTCGCTTCATCTCCGATTCCAGCTATCAAGTGTACTCGGGTCCTCTCTTTGAATCCCACTTGAATTTAACTAGCACTAGTCGCTTGTGCTTGAGAAATTTGATCTTTCTGTCTTCTATCTGAAGTGGTTTTCCACAAATTTCAACTTTTCATTTACCTCTACATCTTGAAGAGGTACTACCAAGGATTCGTTAGATAGACATTTCTTGAGATTGGATACATGAAATACGTCATGTACCCCAGCGAGCTCCTCTGGTAGTTGTAAGCGATAAGCAACTGGTCCTATACATTGGATTACTGGAAATGGTCTTACGTATCTTGGACTTAGGTTTCCTTTCTTACCGAACCGAACTACTCCTTTCCAAGGAGAAACTTTTAAGAGAACCTTGTCTCCGATTTGGAATTCTAACGACTTACGTCGATTATCTGCATAACTCTTCTGACGATCTCGAGCCGTTTTTAGTCTTTCCTTGATTTGAGTAATCTTGTCGGTAGTTTCTTGTACTATTTCAGGTCCTGATAATTGACTTTCTCCTATTTCTGCCCAGCAGACTGGAGTTCTACACTTACGTCCGTATAGTGCTTCGAATGGGGCAGCTTCGATGCTTGAATGATAACTATTGTTATATGAGAATTCAATTAAGGGTAGATGATCATCCCAGTTTCCACCAAAATCTATTACACATGCTCTAAGCATGTCTTCCAGAGTTTGGATCGTCCTTTCACTTTGTCCGTCTGTCTGAGGATGATATGCAGTACTTAGATTTAGTCGGGTTCCCATAGCTTCTTGGAAACTTGTCCAGAAGTGGGAAGTGAAACGACTATCCCTATCCGATACAATGGAGAGTGGAACTCCATGTAAGGATACTACTTCATCTACATATAACTTGGCTAACCTTTCCATGCTAAAGGTTTCTTTCATAGGTAGAAAATGAGCTGATTTGGTTAATCGATCCACAATTACCCAAATCGCATCATTACCTTTTCTGGTCTTGGGTAACTTAGTAACAAAGTCCATTGTTATGAGCTCCCATTTCCATACAGGCATTTCTAATTGTTGGAGTAGACCTGAAGGTTTCTGGTGTTCTGCCTTAACTTGTGAACAAGTAAGACATTTAGAAACATATCTAGCTATGTCCTTTTTCATTCCTATCCACCAGAAATTATTTCTTAATTCTTGGTACATTTTATTGTTACCAGGATGCATGGTATACCTAGATTTATGGGCTTCCTCTAAAATCTTATTTCTTAATTCTCCCTGCTTTGGTACCCAAATTCTTTTCTTATGGAATCTCCAAATTCCATCACTTCCTTGCTCTAATTCTTTTATTCGTCCCTTCATTCCTTCAGCATCATCCTTGATTGCTGTTTCCTGGGTATGCTTTAATTGTTCCATTAAATCTAACTGTAGATTTAATCTAAGAGCACGAACTCTCTTTTGCTTTTCATGATACTTACGACTTAAGGCATTTGCAACTACGTTTGCTTTTCCTTCGTGATACTGAATATCACAGTTGTAATCACTTAGGATTTCCATCCATCTCCTTTGCCTCATATTCAATTCTTTTTGCCCAAATATGTATCTTAAACTCTTATGATCTGTATAGACAGTAAACTTACTTCCATACAGATAATGTCTCCAAATCTTAAGGGCAAAAATTATGGCTCCTAACTCTAAGTCATGAGTTGTATAGTTTTCTTCGTGCCTTTTCAATTGCCTTGATGCATACGCAATTACCTTCTTGCGTTGCATAAGCACACATCCAAATCCTAGCTTTGAAGCATCACAATATACTTCAAAATCTTCTGTTCCTTCTGGTAAGGCTAGAATTGGAGCGTTTGTTAGCTTTTGCTTCAAAATCCTAAAGGCTTCTTCTTTCCTAGGTCCCCATTCAAACTTAACTGATCTACAAGTTAGCTTAGTTAACGGTATAGCTATCTTGGGAAAATCCTTAATAAACCGTCTATAGTATCCAGCTAAACCTATAAAACTTCTAATTTCCATTGCTGACTGCGGAACCTTCCATTTAGTGATCGCTTCTATTTTAGCAGGATCTATGTGAATGCCTTCATGATTCACCATGTGACCTAAAAATTGCACTTCTTGCAGCCAGAATTTACACTTCGAGAATTTGGCATAAAGTTGTTCATTTCTTAACAAAGTTAAGAGTGCATGCAGGTGCTCACAATGCTCTTCTTGGCTTTTGGAATAAATAAGTATATCGTCTATAAAGACAATTATAAATTTATCCAAGTACGGTTTACAGATTCTATTCATCATGTCCATGAATGATGCGGGTGCATTCGTTAACCCAAAGGGCATGACTGTAAACTCGTAATGACCATACCTAGTTCTGGAAGCAGTTTTAGGTTTGTCTTCTTCTTGTACCTTCAATTGATGATATCCGGAACGTAAATCTATTTTAGAAAAATATCTAGCTCCCTGGAGTTGATCAAAAAGATCATCAATCCTTGGTAATGGATATCAATTCTTAATTGTAACCTTATTCAATTCCCTATAATCAATACACATTCGCATCGAACCATCTTTCTTCTTTACAAACAACACTGGCGCTCCCCATGGGGATGAACTAGGTTGTATGAATCCTTTGCTTAACAATTCATCTAATTGCTTTTTCAATTCTAGCATTTCTGTGGGTGCTAACCGATAAGGTGCCTTAGCTATCGGTGTAGTTCCAGGAATTAGATGAATTCTAAATTCTACTTCCCTATCAGGTGGTAATCCAGGTAGTTCTTCTGGGTATTTTGATACTACTGGAATTTCTTTGAGTTCCTTACCCTTAGTGTTAATGATTACTGAAATCATATACACTATTCCTTGCTTTCGTTCATAACTAGCAATTTTCATTACTGAAATGAACTTTAAGGGCTTTCGTGGCTTATCTCCTGTAATCACCACTAATTCTCCTGTGGGTGTATGAATTTCTATGGAATTCTTATCACAAAGAATTCGAGCATGATTGACTACTAACCAATCCATTCCTAACACAACATCGAATCCGGCTAAATTCATAGGTAACATGTTTGCAGAAAATTTATGACCTAAAAGTTCTATCTTTTCTTCTCGCAAAACCTTATCTATGTTGACAGAATTCCCATCTGCCGTTTCGACTGTAAAAATCTGCCTAAGTTTGGTTAAGGGTAAATTAAGAGCTTGGCAGAATGAAGTATTTATAAAACTTTGGTTTGCACCAGAGTCAAATAATACTTTTGCATAAACGTTGTGAACTAGGAACGTACCAGCTATCACATCCGGGATTAGCTCGGCTTCTTGAGTAGTCAACTGGAAGGATCTTACGCTTTTCTTGTTAGTTCCTTCTGCAGGTTTGGCTTTGTTATCAGCTGGTTTGACCAATTTTGGGCAGTCTGGTCTAATATGTCCAACTTCTCCACAGTTGTAGCAAACTGTTGCTTTCCTCTTCCTGCAATCTTCTTCTTGGTGCCTCGGGATTTTGCAGAAATTGCAATACCCTTTGCATCTTCCAAAATGCTTCCTTTTACAGGAATTGCAAAATGGAACAGTGGAAGATTGCCCAGTTCCCTTTCTCTTGAAACTACTACGATTACCCACACGGAATCCTTGGGTAATCTTTTGGGCCACTTCCTTTTTCCTGGTTTCTTCTCTTGTGCGTACCAGTCCATCAGTGAGGGTATTAGCTAATTCCACAGCATCGTCAATAGTGCGTGGTCTCGCAGCTTTGACGATATCTCGAATTTCGCCAATCAATCCCCAAATATAGCGGGAAATAAGTACCGGTTCTGGCGAAGCCAGAGTTGGTACCACTCTCGCATACTCGAAGAATGTCGAAGTATACCCTCGATAATCTACATTCACCATTCGGTGGTTCAGGAACTTATTTTCCATTTGTTCCTTTTCATATTCGGGACAGAATTTTCTTTCCACTAGCTGTTTAAATTCTTCCCAACTCATGGCATAGGCCATATTTCTTCCTTTGGCTTGAAGTACCGTATTCCACCATTCTAGTGCCCCTTCTTTAAAAAGATGCGACGCATACATGACCTTGTCGTCCTCAGCACATTTACTTATCATAATTACTGCTTCGGTTTTCTCCAACCAACGCAGTGCTGCAGTCGCCCCTTCATTACCTGCAAACTCAGCTGGTTTACAGGCAAGAAATTCTTTATAAGTGCAACCAGGCGTTGCAGCTTTCTTTTTCTTAAGGAGCGGGGCTTGCATTCCATCATTGTTGTTATTAGTATGGTTGCCGCCTCCATTTACACTATTACTGAAATTGTCACCGTGTGTGCGTTTGCTAGGAATAATTTGTTGAGGTTCAACAGGTTTCTGGGCAGCAGCCAAGATTGCTGGAATAGCATTGGCTATTCTCTGAGCAACGATATTCTCGATATCTTGCCTATTCAGAAATTGATCTTCATTGTTATGCTCAGATTGATTACCCTCGTTAACTTGTTCATTACCAGCGTTTGCCATCTGGTAATTAATTTATATAAGTAATTAGTATAAAATAATTAATAACCAAACATAACAAATAATTACACATAATCATGTAAACAAATATAACCAAAATTGTTGATTTCCCGACTTCCCGACTTCCATTTTTATATATTATATTATGCATCCATACACATTGTTATCTTACAAAAGTTTTATTTTTAGGTTATTCTACATACTTATATTTTTATTACTATTAGTATTATACAAACACAGCTTCACAACCACACTATCCTTAGTCCGCTGGCCTTTCAGAAACGATGTTCCCTTTCATCGTATTTCCAGGAGATTTGTTCCCCTGTCTCCCGAATCTTATTCCCTGCATCCATTAGTTCTTCGCCAAAATGGCGAAATTCAGCTAAGTTTTCATTACTCATTGGTGGGTTTGGTGCAGGTTCTGGGTCGAACTGAGGGAAAAAGGTATAGGGATTATTTAAGAGGTTTTGAAATTGCCAATCGTTGGTCCACCATTCGTCCATTTCTTGAGGTTGGGTGTGGATTAAAGGTTCTGGAATGGCTGGTTCTAAGTTTACTGGAAGTCGGGTTTTAGCAGGATAAGGGAAAAGATTTGTATTGATAGGCCTAAAGATATCACAGCTTGCCAGTATGTGATCCAGTTCCTCCTGCAATGGTAATTCCTCGGCTTGCCTAGAACTTTCGCCAATTTCTATTCCTGCGGTTCTAGAACTTTCTCCAATTTCTATTTCTATTCCTTTATCCATAGGATTTTCTATTTTGGGAATTTTCCTAGTTACTGGTTTCCTTCTGCGTACACGTCTCCAACCCACAAATCTTCTTCTTTTCTTAGGTTTTGATTTCTCCGGAGGTGGAGCTTGAAATTCCATAGGTTCTTCAACATCGGCTAAGTAACCAGTAAAGTCTCTGGAAACTTCTATTTTCACAGGATAGAGATTGAGATTCTCAAGAGCTTCAGATAATTCATTCATGCTATTTAGCATTTATGAAGAAACACATAAACTTTTAGTTTAAAATTTTGTAAATTAATTTTCACAGAATTATATAACGGAAAGCAAAAAATTTAATTACAATTATCTAACAAACCATTTTATTGAAACAAAATATTTATTTTTAGTACAACTAAAATATTAAAGTTTCTGGTTTGTAGGTGACATAGGTGCTAATACTGGTTTGGCGATTTAACTATAAGTTAGCATTTACTGCTATAGTGGCTAACATATAGAGATTTGCCCATTGTTCATCTAACTCATCTTCCCATGGTGGTTTAGTGTCTATTTTCTGAGTTTCCTTATTGATCATAACTCCTTTTGGTTGTAACTTCCTCATTTTCTCTTGACTTTTCTTAATAATCAAACTTCTTTTATTAGGGGTAAGTGGTTGCTCATATTGTGCCTTACGAACAAATATTCCCTCCTCAGTATCTGCTGAGTATCTTGAGGAATTTGATTGGGATGAAGTTCCCTTATCTTTCGGTAAACTATCTAATTTAAGATAGATATCCGACACTCTTTGCTTACCCATACTGTAACTAACAGATAGTCAAGATAAGAGCACATAATTACAAGATGATAATCAGGAAAATTAAGTATTTGAAATACTTAATAGGCTTAAATCAGTGGCTCTTTCAGTAGCTCTGATACCACCTTTTCCTGTCACGGCCCCAGCCCCGGTTTGACCCGGTCAGGAGCCGCGGGACAGGAACCCGTGGTATCTATGATGCGACAGTGGAAGATTTTACAGGATCTTTTTAAAACTCGAAAATGCCCGATTATTTTATTTCATAATTCGGGATAAACCCCGTATTTTACAATCGAGGAATTTCACAAGTAAATTCCCTGATTTATTAAAACATGTTTATTCATTTTAACTGAGCCACCTCTTCAAGCTTGTTAGTGCTCCGTAGCATGTTTTCCTTGATTTACAGCAGGTCGCCTGAAACATGTTTTAAAAATATTTTATCAGCGGGGAAATGCTGGTGAGTCATTCAAGTATGTAAAATGACACATTAGTTATCAATTACAGCATAAGAGCGATTACAGTGGCTTCTATCTTATTTTTATCTGGCGCCGTGTCACCTGGTGACGATGGTCATACCACTATTGGGTCTTTCCCCAAGTAGTGACGTTTATCACTGTTAGGATTTATTAGCCTAACCCGTGAGAAATTAGTAATGTGCACAATACCCCACTAGCCAGTGATTAAGATAACCACGACTTACTCCCTGTAATTATAACATTTGAAAATGGAGTATTGTAAAATATTTTTGATAAAAAGAGAATGACTCACATTGCAGATTTATACGGGCAGAGTTTAGCCTACTGATTAGCCTTGTAACCTAATTTAAATAACAATGCACACGAACTAGGTCAGTAACTAATACAGCATTTATGATAACTCACGAGATTAAAAACCTTCACAACGAATGACAAAGTGCAATACTTAAACATCCATCGAATTTACGATGAATGAAAAAGTATAACCCAAATTTTGAGCGGCACTTAAACATCCATTGGATAGTTTTCAATCGATCAAACATTGAATCGTAGTAGTGATCAAGTTAATACCCTGTATCATAGCAGCACCCCACTAATTTTGGAAGTAAATTCGACTTTTGGACAGTATACTTTCGTTTTTGAATTGTGGTTTCGAAACAGAATGAAAGCTCGATGTCCAGGCTATTTATAGGTGAAAAATAGGGTTCATGCGGCCTGCGTGAACTCTCAGCCGACCCTTACGCGGCCCGCGTAACCACCTAGTCTACATGTAGGCTTGCTGGGTCACGAGTAGGTGTGCCACGTGGACGACACGCGGATCCGAAACACTTATCCGGTCAATCCATCTTTGACGCGGCCCGCGTAAGACTAGGCTAACTCTTACGCGGCCCGCCTGAAACTCCAAAACTTTGTTTTCTTGGTTTTTTATGCACAGTAGAGTTTCAGGGGTTCGGGTTTTTACTTGTGGGTCGGTTTAGGACATTTTTGTAGGTCCTTACAAAAATTACCTTTCGCGCGAAAGAATCTAGTTGTTGTTGATTTTCAAAATTCAAACCTTCCACACGAGAGGCAATCCCTCTCACACGAAAGGTAGTGTGTTCCTTTCATTCCAAAGTTTTGTTTGACCAAAAGTTTGACTATTTTTCAAGTATTTGTGAAAGAAGTTCAAGATCTTGACAAAAATGGATTATGAAGAGTTTAACTGGAATTATATTTCCAGAGTTGAAGAAGTTGCACTGATAGCTGAAGTGATCGAGGAACCCGAACAAATGGTCGAAAAAGTAATTGAAAACGAAGGAGAAATTTGTTTTGATGTTGCCCTAGAAGATTATGATGATCATTCTTCTCATGAAGAAGTTATAGAAAACAAAGGAGTTATTCATTTTGATGAAATACCCGAGAAGTCTGATATAACTTATTCTTTATCTGATGAGCTTTATGATGTTGTTGTAGATATGTACTATAGCAGTACTGGAATGAGTAGGATGAAAAGAGAAGAAAAGAATATAGAAGTTATAGAAGATATTATTGCAGTATCAAGAATGAGAGATGAAGAAGATCACGCCTACATAGTTGATAAAACTATGATGCCTAGGTTTGATGAAGAAGAGAAGAATGATGAGTTGATTGATGAACAGATCAGAAGTGAGAAGAATGAGAAAAAAGAAAGTATAAATGCTGAAAGTAGAAAAGATGAGGATGCAAAAGATGATGAGAAAAATGAATCTAAGTGCAAGAAATGCACAGGACCATGCGAGTTCTGCGCTAAAAACGAAGAATTTTTCAAACAAAAATGCACAGTAATTGCTAAAAAAGAAGAATTTTTAAACAAAATGTACTCAGAGGTTGTTGAAAAAGAAGAGTTTTTGAAACAGAAATGCACAGAAATATTGGAAAAAGAAAAATACTTAAATCAAGAATATGTAAAGCTAACTAAAAACGAAGATGTTTTGAATAAAAAATGTGCAGAGTTAGCTAAAAAGGAAGAATTTTTTAAACATAAATGCAAAGAAGTTGATGAAGCAAATGAAGTTTTAAAATAAAAATGTTCAGAAAAATGCATTGTATGTTGTGAAAAAGAAAAAGTAATTCAAGAATTGAAAGAACACAACAATCTTTTGAAATATGAGTATACTCAGATGAAAGAAGCATATGACAAGATGAGTAGCAAAACTAAACAGTTTATTGACCTTAGCCATGAAAATGATGCAAAAATAATGATGCTTAAAGGTACCATGATGGATAAGCAAAATGTAATAAATGAGCATCTTGATACAATTGCATTGCTTAAGCAAGAATTAATGACAGCAAAAATTGAAACAGAAAGGATCAATAAGAAACTATTCAGTTACTTAACTTCATCGTATGTACTTGATCGTATTTTTCAAAAACCGACAAAAGAAAGTGAATCCGAGGAGAAGATTGTTGGGAATAGAAAAGGGTTCGGATATCATCAAGTTCCACCTCCCATAATGGAAAGTTATTGCCAGAAAAAATTTGAGGGGGTAGAAAAGTGCTGAGCATCAAATTAAAAACTTTTCAAAATCAAATTGATCAGCTGCCCGATGATATTGATGTGACATACACCAAATCTGATGATGTTTGTGAATCAGAATTGGTGAATGATGTGGTTGAAAAAGTTTTTGATGATGAAAGTCAAAGTAATTCCACCAAAATTGAGAGTTCTAAATCACAATTTGAAGATGAGGAAAGTCTTCACAAGAATTATCTCAGAAATCAAAATCTGACTCAAAAATGAATGAAGAGCCAATAATGATGATGTACAAAATGGTTCGATCTGACAAATTGTTTTCAGATGATGAATTTCTGATTCAAAACGTGAAGTTGGAAAAGCTCGAAAAAGTTTTTAAGTTGGTGGAAATCAAAGTTTTAGAGATTGAAAATCTTGCAACTAATGCAAGAAATTTGAATTTCAATAGAGAGAAATCTTTTTATACCAAACCAAGAAACTCGTATTATCAAAAGAAAATTTTTTAAAATGAAAGAGCTGGTTTAGGATATAAAAAGAAGAAAAAATCAAAACAGATGATTTCAAAAGTCAAATTTTTAGAAAAAGATGAACTTTGTTCATGGAACAAGTTCAGAGAAAGAGAAAGAATCCCAATTTAGTCGCCAAACTTATGAGGAATTCTTTGCTCAAAAGAAACAATATCAACAGGCTAAAAATGTTTCAAATAAAACGTGTTTCAAATGCAATCAAGTTAGATACATTGTTCGCAAATGTCCACAAAATTCTAAGTCTATTAATGTTGAACAAAAGAAATCAGAAAATAAGAAAGTGAAATCGTTCATGTTTGTACCAAAACAAGTTTTAAAAGGAAACATTCAAAAAGATTCAAAGTTTTATGTAAAAAGGAAGGTTTCAAAAGGTCAGACTTGGGTGATCAAAAAGAAAGAAATTTCTGATGTTGATGAGAAGAAACTTGACTCAACTGAGAAAGTTGACGTCAAGAAACAAGATGGTGTTTTTGAAAAAAAAAAGAAAAAGATTTTCCAAGCTTGAATGAAACAATTCATGTTAAGTTACCCAAGACTAAGCATGCTTGGGTTGCATTGTTCAAGTGATTGATTTGTTGCATGTGCAAGTGTTTCGAAGGTCAATCAAAGTAAATCATGGACAACGGAGTAGCCTGGCACAAGAAGAAAATATAGTCTGAGTGTTTAGAAACAGGCTAAGACTAGTTTGATTGAAAAATTTTATCATGAATGTTTGAAAATTTTTGAAAAATTGAAAATAGAAGTCGCAGAACCCTCACTGTTGAACAAACAAAACATGATAAAACAAGAATTAAAAATGTTTTTCGAAATTCAAAAGTATCGATGTTTTGTCATCATGAGGCATAAAAGAATAAACAATCTACTAAATGTGCTAAACAGCAATTGCAAAGCAGAACTGGATGGCGAGATGAAGTTGTCCATATCGGTTTGTTAAATTTTCTTTAAAAATGTTTTGAATTTTTGGGGGAGTAAGAGAGATATTAAAAAATTCTAAAGCATTTGAAAATTTTGAAAAAGTTCAAAAACATGAAAAAGATAAAAGAGTTGAGTGTAAAAAGAGGAAATGATAGTACATTAGTAGACAGTCACGACATGCTAGAGAAATGAACAACTAAAAAGTGATAAACACTCTCACTGATGATACGCCAGTAGGTTTTTACACACCTAGTAAGATTGTTTTTGAGATATAAACCTAAATCAAAAACTTTCTTAATACGTGCGTAATATCTCTTGGATATATGGACTTAGTACTCCGAAAGTTCGTTTGAGAGATTGCCTGATTCTGAGATATTAGGTCTTTATACAGAATTGATATCTAGGGTATTATACAAGATCTATGATTTTGCGTCAGCAATGACCTAGATCTTGTAGAAAACTTTCACGCTTTAAACCCAAAAACTGCACAAAAAATTGAAAATGTTGAAAGATATATCAATTGCAGTCAAAAGATTCCTAAGTGGAACACACCTCTAAGTCAAGCCTTCATCTCTTTGTCGGTACGGTGGTACTAACCTGAGCTCTCAAGGTCTCGCACTAACCCAGAGACAGATATCAATTAGGTATATTCACCTGTAAGACTGAATATATGGAATCTTGATACGGGGGTATATTCTGAGGTGGGACATACTGTTAAGATAGTTCCTTAGGCATTAATCTCATATCTTGAAACAATCGAAGTCTGTATAGAAATTTAAGTGGATCAGTATATTGACAATCTAAGTGTTGGCTCATGTGATCCTTCCATTAAGAACAGATGATACAAAGCCAAAACTACTCTGCAACAACTGATCCTAAATAAATAGAGTTTTGAATTATGTTCCCTCCGATGACAAAGGAATCTAACATCTGCTGGTTTCCAAGGTCTGTTAAGTACAAAGTTCTGATGAAATATAAAGACTGTTGATGACCAATCCACTAAAGAAGTCAAAGATCTGCTGGAAGTCAAAGGACTGATCAACCTTTGTGGAAAGCACTGCTAAAGCTTCATCAGCGGTTGAGCCCATCAGCTAATAGCATCAACAGCACTTTAGTAATCAATGTTTAATTGTATCAGTGTTTTGTATTAAGCAGTGTTTAGAGTCAGTTAGTATTGTTAGATGTCACTATCTAGGTGACGTCAGCCAAGATGCCACAGTGGTTAGGATTTTACTATAAATAGACAGTGCTTGTACTGTTCTATTAGCTTACACACTCACTTGCATTTTGTACGAACAATCACTTGTGAGCTCATGCTGAGGGGGAGATAGTAGTTCATGCATACATATTGAATCATTGTGTAATACAATCTTTTGATTAAAAGTATTCATGATGAAAGTTGTTCTTCCATTATTTGTGTTATAAAGTTTTCTTCATTTCCACCGCAATTACTCATCTATTTATCTTCTTTCATCTTACATTTCTTAAACAAACACAAACAATTAAACTCAGATCCTAACAATTAGTATCAGAGCTTCGGTCAGTCAAATTCGATTTAACAATCAATTTGACATAAAAGATCAGCTCAATTTCATTAATACTGTGTTGTTCGTATTTGTTGAAAAAACAGAGTATAAGCTTAATCACGTTCAAAGTTGATTAATCAAAAACTTTGTAAATCAACCAAAATGTCTTCACAATCACAAGATCCTCACAACACTGACACACTATACAAGCCACCTATGCTTGTCAGATCTGAATACAGTATCTGGCAACATAGGATGGGCCTGTTAGCACCGCAAAACACCGGTTGCTGGAAGTCTGTCATCTTTGGACCTCATGTTCCAATGGTGCCAAGTGCAGAAGATCCCAAGGTCCAAGTACCTAAAAATCCTGAAAATTACTCTGAGCAGGATTTTCAGAAGATTTAGTTAGATGCTAAAGCATTCAGTATAGTTGCTACAGCACTACCCAATGACATATATGCTGGCTTGTTACACTATAACAGTGCTAAAGAGCTATGGGATGCACTCAAAGAGCAATTTGGTGGGACATAAGAGATTATTGAAAACAACAGAGAGGTCTTAAACCAACAATACGAAACATTATGTCATGTTAAGGGGGAGTCATTGACCCAGCAGTTTGAAAGGTTTAGCTGACTAATTAGTGAGCTAGAGCTAGTTAATGTTAAATATGCTAACTCTACTTTAAATAGTAGGTTTCTTAGATTATTACCAGAAAAGTGGGACACAATAGCCTTTGTCACTAGCAATTTTGTTGGGTTTAAAGAGATGAGTCTGACCCAACTTCATGGTAGGCTTCTCACATATGAAAGAGAGCGGAACCAGAAAAAGAAGTTGCAGGAATCTGGAAAAGTGGCTGATGATTACTCTTTTGGTAACACATCACTTTTAGGTCAGGAAGAGTCATCTGGTGGCAGTAAGGACCAGAGTTATGATCACTATATTGACATAACTGCGGGTGGAGCTTTCAACTCTGAGCCTTACTCACCCAATTAAGCTTTACAGCTAATGGGGAAAACCAGATCTTTGATAACTTATCCTTTGAACTGAATCACCTTCAACATTTTGATCCCATTGATCTGGAAGAGATGGACATTTTGCACCAGCTTGCCTTGTTGAGTGTTAGAACAAGCAAGTTTTATAAAAGAATTGGTAGGAAGTTTCCAGGATTACATGGGAATTTAAAGGTGGGGTTGGATAAGTAAAAAATCAAGTGCTATAAGTGTAATAGGCTTGGTAACTTTGCTAGGGAATGTAGGAGTCAAAATAGTGGACCAATTATTACTCACCCTAGTCCAAGATCTCAAAACACTCAAAGCACTGCGCACTATTCCCAATATACCCCTGCTCCTAATATGCAAAACACTGCCCATTTTGCACATCCTATAAACATGGTTCCTATCCAGTATGTTCAAACCAATATTCCACAGATTCAGTATGTTCAAGCCCCTGCACCCCAGGTTTAAGTGTAAACTGCACCACAACAAGCTGCACAAACATCTGCTCCAGCAGAGGCTAGTCAACAAAGTTTCTTCACTCAGGGCTTTGTTAATTGGAGTAGCTTACCTGAGGACTTAACTGATGAAAATTTTGCTCTAATTGCTAATCCTAATTTTTCACCTGATGAATTTTGTTTCATGGCATTAGAGACAATACTTGAAGGGAAAGAATCTAAGGAAGTGGAGTCCAGATCTGAAGTGGTGGAAGCAATTGCTGAAACAGTGGTTACAGTAGATGTTGTTGGTGAACAGATGTTAGAAGAGAAGGAAGCTGAACCTCTGTTGGAACCTCTTACTGATCCATGGGATTCTAGTGTATGTGATGGTGAATGTGACTGTGCCATGATAGCTGCTGCCAAGGTATCACCTTAGGTCTTAAAAGATCTATGTTCAGATAAATGCATTATTGCTTTTGCTAACATAAAAGAGGTGAATGAAAACCTTAGGAACAAGATTTTAAACGATGAAGTACAATTTGAAAAGACTTTTAAAGAGTTGAAAAACAAATTATTTTCCAAAGAAAATGAAATCAAGAGCTTAAAACATGAAAACAACATAACAAAAGACCAACTCCAAACTATGGTAGAAAAATGCCAGAGTTGCAAAAAGGAGCTTGAATCCACCCAAATCACTTGTGAGAAATGGGTGGAGTCTTGTAAAGGTTATGAGCTGATGTTGGAAAAGCAGATCAAGAGCAATGTGAAGTTTGGCATTGGATTTAGAAAACATGACCAAACTTCTGAAAACACTGTTGAAATTGAATCTAGCTTGGTTGGAGTGATTCCAACAAACTTGGCTGGTCAAGAGATTAAAGTCACTGATAAAATGGAAACAAAATTGTTTTAGAAAGACCAGATGGGTCATTAACCTTTGAAGAGATAGGAAAATATTAATTCAAACCCACCGGGTCTGATGAATGTGACATCCTTGAAAAACTTTAAGCCAATGGATTTTTTCACAAGTAAGGGTGCCAAAGCACTTAAGGCTAAAGTCATTCCTCTAAAAGACATCCCAACAGAGGGTAAAAACTTTGTTGAAAAGGAAGTTGAAAAGAGAAAAAGAGAAAAAACTGTTTTGTGATTTTTGTGAAAAAAAAAAAAGGAATCATGCTACAAAAGACTGTTTCCTTCTAAAAGCTTATGATATAAACAAAACAAGTGTCATTGAGCCTGCACCTAGGTGCACACTTTGTGGAAAAACCAATCATCTCACTCAACAGTGTGTGCATCTCAAAACTTTTGAGGTTAAAAGAAAAGAGTATGCATCTAAAACACTGGAGAGTCCACAAAAACCTTCCCCCAAAAACAAACAGACCTTTGTGCCTGTTCAAACATCTGTTACTAAACAATTGAACAAAACCTCTGCTCCTAGAGAGGTACAAGTAACAGGTGCACCACCATCAAACCAACTGTCACAGCCTGATATTTCCACATATCCCAGTGGGCCTGGTGGGGAGTATCGTGAAGTAGTTGATATCATCATGGACAACTAAACACAAATATAGCACAGCGGAAGGCTTGAAATGAAATTACTATTACATACCGAGTGTTCAAAGTTTAAAATAATAATTACAGGCGGATGTAAATAAAGGATCCACATGCGGATCTAATAAATATATAAAATGATGTTTAATAGACTTTGGGGCATCCTAAGGATTTGCAAGATCCTCTATTGATATCAAGCAGCCCCCAGCCTAATTGCGTATAGTACCTGCCACTTAGTCTTTTGAAAATAGGTCAGTTTACACTGGTAAATACAACTAACTAACACATTTGAAAACATTACAAAATAATTGATTTAGGTGCACAAGGCACGAAATTTTTTTTATAACTTGGGACAATTAAGAATTTTAAATTGTACACAGTTTTACATGTTTGTCAATACATATGGGGCCCACTTAGAAACCGAGACATGATTAACTGACACACAACTTTTAAAACCCACAAAGGAGTTATTCCCAACCTTGTGGGTATAATATATTTTTAGAATTTGCATCTTTCAGGTGTATGCCTACACCCCGTGCATAGGTCGTGGCCACTTGCAATTAAATGCGCCGAGGATATCCAATGTTTAAGTTATCAAACAAAACAAGTTAAAACGGGTTATGCAGATTTGATAGCCACAATCCGGCTAAGTGATCCCATACCCGACCGAGCGGTAATAATTTACCATATCCCAAGCCTGTATAAGGGAAAATAAGTTAAAAGTATTTACCTAAGTTATAACTTGATTTAAATGCAAGAATTAACAACTCAGTCGTATAATTCACTTAGACACGTGTAGATAGCTTTTTCCGGGAGGCTTTAGTCTGGAATAATGGTAATATTAACCAATTAGAATGCTAACGGGTCCTATTTAAGTCATAGACTTAGACCGGCTAGCTTAAAGAATGAATTACGGTACAATACGCTAGATTAAGCGACGACCGAAATAGAATATGATTTAGACCCAACAATTATGAAGACTTGTATAATGTGGGTAAACTAAATACATTCTGGAAAATGAAGTTTAAATGATAAGGTTAAACCAGTTTTGGTTAATTTATGCAAACTAGTCACATAAGTCGATCCGAACGTGTATAGGCATTAACGGGTAACCGGATGAGTCATATACAACTCCCATATGTTATTATGCCTAAAACATGTTATAATATCAGTAAGATATCAACATGTATGCCCATAAAGGTTTTAAAACCGAATTAAGCCTCATAAGGGCATTTTGGTCATTTTATGACTTATAAAATGAGCTTGCAAGTAAACTGGAGTTTTGGTCATAAACATTCTGTAAAAATATTTAATTTATGATATATTGTTGGTAGGATATCAAATATATCTGTGGTTTATGCTTTAAGACCAAACTATGCACCGTAAGGGGCATTTTGGTCATTTCACACATAGTTTTAAGGACTTATTTAGGGTTCTGAGTTCATGACTTATATCTACTGTATAAATATTAAAAATGATTTATAAAAATCAGTAGGTAACAAGTATTGGGTGCTAAGTATGGTTTAAAACCATACTATGCACCTAAACGACGTTAAAGTCATTAAATGACGATAATCACGATGTTTAAGTAATTTTGATGTTATGACCAGCTTTGAATAATCAAAATATGTTATTTGTCATAACATATCAGTAAGTAAAAAATTTTGCATGTTAATTATGTTTAAAACCCATTTTAAGTGCCATAAGGGCATTATCATCATTTAATAACATTATACAAGAACTTGAAGTTAAACTCAGTTTACAATCTGATTTAGCATCCCAAATAATCCTAATTATGATATCATATCAGTAGGTAATGAGTTTTATCAAGAAATTATGTTTAAAACTCATTTTTTTATGTATAAGGGCATTTTAGTCCTTTTAAAAGCATGATTTATGATTAAATAGGTAAACTCAGTTTATGACCAGAACATTTATATCAAAACATGCTAAATATTTTTACTTATCAGTATATAACTCATTTGCATGCTCATATGTATTTAAAAACTCATTTTTAAACAAAAGGGCAATTTAGTCAACATCAAGTATAATAACGGAACTTTTCAAAATAACTCATATTACTATATGACCATGTAATATAACCTCAGAAGGTTATACTACAATATAATATGGTCACAAAGGAACCTTAAAACAGATGAAGCTCTACTAATTCAGGTCAGAACTGAAAGTCAAAGCAGAAGTCAAACTTCGCGACTTCGGTTGCGAACTGACTCTAAACCTGGAATTATCGAGTTGAACATGTTTACACATGTTCTAATACTTTTTAGCAAGTTATTAAAGTGATAAAACATGTTTTATAACACCTACATTATCGAATGTGAATTATTTTAAAAACTGACCCGTTTGACTTTTTAAATTAATAACTTTGACACGACAATTGACCAAGCAAACGTGATTATTAGGAGGTGCCCTTTTGAGGGATTAGTACCTACCTAATTACGATCACGTAGCCATGTTCGCCTCGAACAATGGCTTGACCATAATGGTCTAAGCCGGAAGTCAAAGCGTTTATTGAAAAACTTTGACTTTCGACTTTTAGAAGCCTATAAAACGAAAAACAGTGGCTAAGGACACTTACAAAGGGTCCTAGCTCAAAAACTTGACTGAAGGGGAGTCTCTTATAAGCAGGAATCTCCAAGAAAGCAAGTACAAGTGAGAAGAGAGTGATTTTTGAAAGGTGCAAGGAAATAAGGCTTCCCATGACCTCTATTTATACTTGAACAACAAATCCTTGGATTATGCCAGGTGTTAGGGAGCTTCAGAGATCACTCCAGGTGTTTAAGCAGGTTTTAAAAACCATCAAAGATCCATGGTTTTCGAGTTTGAGAGTGAAGGAGGTTTGAGTGGTGGCCAAGAAGAGAGACCTGCAGCTGTCACAAGGTTTCTGCGAAAATGGACTCGTCGTGTCACGCGACAGGATTGGGGGTGTTTGTGGCGTGACACTAGGGCACCACAAGGTTTCATAAATTGTCAATTTTGGTCCCTGGTCCTCTAAAACTCATAATATGATTCATTTTCGAAATAATAAGCCCCTCTAAGCCATTTTAAGTTTTATATTTGGCATTTTGATCCTCCGAGATAGGTTTTAAGTATTCTCGGAAGTATAATTAAACATCTTTAAGCTCCGGTTCCGTTAAAAGGTCACTCAGAGGTATAATTAAACATGTTGACGCTTTTAACCCTTCGATTCACAAACTTATGATTTAAATCACAAACGGTTTCATATGTCCAACATGTGGCTCGTTCTTAAATACGAATACCGTAAAAGGTCATTCAGAGGCACAGGTTATGCATGTTGACACTTTTAGTCCCTCCACATACATCTTTCCATCGTTTAACAACATTAGTCCTTCATAGTCAATGTTTGACTTCATTAGGGTTTAGTACACGTGTCAACACATCATTGGACATGATTTTACAAGGTGTTACATCCTCACTCCCTTAAAAGAAATCTCGACCTCGAGATTTACTGAAACAAGTGGGGGTACTTCTGTCGCATAGTGGACTCGACCTCCCACGTATATTTGGGGCCTCTACGGGCATCCCATTTGACCTTTACAATAGGCACATGTTTCCTTCAGAGCTTTTTAACCTGCCGATCCTCGATCAATATTGGTTTCTCAACAAATCACAGGTTTTCATCTATCTGCACGTCTTTATGAGACATTGCTAGCGACTCATCGGCTAGACATTTCTTTAAATTGCAGATGTGGAACACATTGTGAATTCCACTGAGCTCTTCAGGCAAGTTCAATTTATATGCTACAGACCAGAAACATTCGATGATCTCGAATGGTCCTATATATCTCGGGCTTAACTTGCCCTTCTTACCAAAACGCATCACACCCTTCCAGTGTGATACTTTCAACAAGACCTTGTCCCCTACCTGGAACTTTAGAGGTTTTCACCACTTGTCTGCGTAGCTCTTTTGCCTATCTCTGGCAGCTTTCAGACGGTAACGGATTTGTATAATCTTATCCGTCGTCTCTAGGACTATCGCATGTCCTGATAGTTGGGCCTCCCCAACTTCTGCCCAACAGACGGGCGTTCTACATTTTCTCCCATACAATGCTTCAAAAGGAGCAACCTGGATGCTCGTATGATAACTGTTATTGTAGGAGAATTCAATCAGGGGGAGATGGTCATCCTAGCTACCACCCAAGTCAATGACACATGCATGAAGCATTTCTTCTAATGTATGAATAGTATGCTCCCTGTGTCCATCCGTCTGAGGATGGTAAGCCGTACTGTAATTCAAACGAGTGCCCAAAAATTGCTGGGAACTTTGCCAGAAGTGAGAAGTATATCTAGTATCTCTATCGGATACAATAAATACTGGCACTCCATGAAGGGACACAATCTCGTCCACAATTAACTTTGCTAATTTATCGGTGCTATGAGTCTCCTTTATGGGTAAGAAATGAGCTGACTTAGTCGGTCTATCAACGGTAACCCATATTGTTTCATTACCATGCTTAGTTTTTGGTACCTTGGTTATAAAATCCATAGTTACCATTTCCATTTCCATGTGGGAATTTCTAGTTGTTCTAGAAGTCCTAACAGCTTTTGATGTTCGGCTTTAACCTGTGAGCATGTCAGACACTTAGCTACATGTGTGGCTATGGATTTCTTCAAACCCATCCACCAATAATTTGCTTTCAGATCTTGATACATCTTGTCACCTCCATGGTGAACTGGATATATAGAGTTATTCGCTTCCTGGAGGATTAAATCTCTAAGTCCTCCAAAGATTGGAACCCAGATTTGACCATTGAATCTAAGGATTCCATCGTTTCCTAGTGACAAATGATCAACAGTTCCACCCAATCCTTCACTCGGAAGGTTACTTTCGAACGTAGCTTCTCTTTGCGCATTCAACAGCTTTTCATTTAAGTTATTCTTTGCTCTATACTTTTGGTATTAATCTGTATAGGCTTAATTCTTTCTTTGCGGCTTAGCGCATCAGCGACTACATTCGCTTTGCCAGGATGATATCTTATTTCACAATCATAGTCATTTAATGTCTCCATCCATCGGCGTTTTCACATGTTCAGATCTTTTTTATTAAACAGGTGTTGGAGACTTTTATGATCAGTGATCATCAGTGTATATAACACACTTTGTTCCATATAGATAGTGTCTCCATAACTTTAGTGCAAATACAACGGCACCCAATTCAAAATCATGGGTGGTGTAATTTCTTTTGTGCACCTTTAGTTGTCGTGATGCGTAGGCAATTACTTTGCCCCTTTGCATAAGCACACAGCCCATGCCAGTGTGCGAAGCATCACAGTATACAACAAACTCTTCAACGCCTTCTGGCAGAGTAAGTACAGGAGCATTGCTCAACTTGTGTTTAAGAATCTCAAAAGATTCTTGTTGTTTAGCACCCCAATTAAATTTAACATTCTCGCGGGTCAAGGTAGTCAAACGAGTGGCTATCCTCAAATAGTTCTCAATGAACCTCCTATAGTATCCCGCCAGACCTAAGAAGCTACGAATCTCTAAAGGTGTTTTTGGTGTTTCTGATACGTGGTCGAATAATGGTGTTCGTTTATGTTTAAGTTTGGGATTTTACTCAACTTTTAATCTTAAAAAGCCTACTTTTGATTAGATTTATGTTTTGCATGTCTATCGAAGTTTAAGCTGCTTTGGGGAGCTTTACGGGTCGCCGGGATGAAAAACGGACCATCGGGACGCTCTACGGGTCAACCGGATTCAAGATTTGAGAAAAATGGAGAAGTGAAGATGTGGGCATCGTCGCCAACGTCCAAATGGGTCGTCGGCGATGCTATCGAGAAACCACCGTCGTCCAAAATGCGCGTACATAGCAGGTTAAGCCGTCACCGGAAAAGTCAACATAGACAGCCCGTCGGCGACGCCACTCACATCTGCAAAATGCGAAATTTTGTTCTTTGGTTGTTAGGTTCGAAGTTTATAGGATTTTGGCCATTCAATACGAGAGTTACACAACATTTTGAGTTTTGAACTTGATCTTGGAGCCAAGAACTATCACCACTTCATCTAGATTTTCAAGAGCAACGAAACCCCCATAACAGGTTTCACCAATTCTTGCTTGTTTGAAAGATTTCTGAAGTCAAAAATTCGGGTTTTTAGAAAGGGTGTTCTTCAAAGCTTTGATTTGCATCTTTTGATTGTGTCTTGTCATCCTACTACATAAAGGTATGAAATTTACTTGATTTTTAGCCGTATTCTTCTATGGTATGTTGAAATTTTCCAAAATCTTTGATCTTGTGCTTGAAGACTTGGTTGTTTATCATAATGTAGGAGGTTATTGTTGAAAATTGTATGTAAATTCTTGATTTGGGTGGGATTTGAACATGTAATGGTCATAGTGAAGTGATTACACTAGATTTTTGCATGATTGAACATAGTGATGATGTTGAATATTGTTGAATCATAAGAAATTGTGAATAAACATGTTAAATTGATATGTAGATGATAAAATTTGCGACTTTGGAAGTTTAAAAAGGTGATTTTGCATCTAGTTATTAATTGAAACTCAACATCACACACTATGTTCAAAGTTTTAGATTGTTTTGAACATTGGGGTGTACTAATTGTTCCTTTTTTATGTTTGTAGCCATGTTCGGGAGAAAGAGAGCCAAGACCTCCGGAGAGGGTTCGTCTTCTAGAGCCGGTTCAGGCTCAGGTAAAAGATGGGAATAATTAAGTAATGTGGAAGAAGGAGATGGGCAGTTATATAGACAGGATTGGGCCTGGGAAGAGTTCAAAAACAGTCGCTCAGCTTCTGCATGGAATGATAACAAAAAGAAAACTCTTTCTAAGTACAAAAACAAGAAGTTGGAAGCGAAAATATGGAAGTGGAAGATGGTGACGGGAATGACAACCTCTGTACCGGAGAGGGTAGTGTGTGAGCGCGTGGTAAATATTGAGGAATTCCATACAATTGGTATAACTCAAAGGTTTGAAGAGCTTGGGTGGGAGAGAGTATTGGATTGGTGTGAGGACATCACCTCACGGGTCTATCTAGCGGCAGTATGTGAATGGTTATCAACTCTGAGGTTTGTTAACAATGACGGGCCAGCTCGTACATGGCAATTGATTGGCAACATTGGAAAGAATCAAATGATTATGTCATTTGAGCATATGAACGCCATTGCTCGGTTTGATTCATTAGGGGTCGGGGCATACGATTATTATGAGCTTGACCACTTCTTGGATAACAAGACCAATACCGCTGATCCGGATCAGATGCTAGTGGCTGTGTTGCCAGGTTCTGGGGGTTTGGGAGAGTCGAGGAATGATTTGTCTTTAGAAGGAAGAATTTTGCAAGGCATCTCGTTAGAAAATGTGATGGTGCGGTTCAGAGACCGCGGAAAAGTGAAGGCACCCGACTGCCGGGTTTTACATGCTTTGTTGTATGGGACGCCAAGGTTGTCATGGCGGCAAATTGTGATGATGAACACTTGGGACACGAGGGAGTCGTGCACAAGAAAGATGATCCCATATGTGTGGCTAATTAGCGCGATGATTCTACAACAGAACGCGTTGCCACAAGAATCGCTATGGGTTTCTAAACCCGTTGATCAGTTTAGCTTCGCTTCAATGAATCATCATTGGAAAATAACGGTTAAAGTCTTTGGTCATCTGCACACGGTGGAAGATGAACAAGGAAACATTTATAATTTTTCCACAGCCTAAGAGGGTGCCCATGATGAGGAAATGGTGGATGAAGAGGATGAAACCGAGCCTGCCGGTCCAAGGGGACCAAGTCAGAGATACAAGCGGCCAACTCGAGAAATTTCCGCAGAAGTGGCAAATTTTGTGAATCGGCGACGGGTACCATCGTACCGGGATTTTTACCGTGGTCAACAGGCGGTCTTTGATAATGTGTCGGTGGGTATAGGAGAAGGTAGATAGTATGAGGCGAGAAGGAAGAACTGGGAGGAGACACACCAAGCCCAGTTGCAGGCACAGTGGGACCTTGAAGCGGCCCACCGGGAAAGGATGGAAAAATATATGGAGGAGCAGCAGTTGTTCCAAGCTCTACAAAGATCACAAATGGAGCATTTGGTACAACAGCAGCAGGAAGAGATGACCCGAAGACGAGAGTGGGAGGAAAATGAGGAGAGGCACCAAAACGAACAGAACGCGATAGAAGGCCGCCGATGGAGTGCTTTATACGTCTCCACTGAATTGGCTATTAATAACGCCAAGGTCCTCCATGATCAGGAGTGACACCGGAGAGATTGGGAAGCCGGCCTCCCCTATGCAGAACACGCGGGGTGGACCGACTACTCTAACCTCCCCGTTCCCCGAGGCACTTCCGATCCATCACCTCATTGGCCCGAGGCAGTGGGGTCAAGCTTTATCCTGCCACAGTTTCAGCCGCCAGCGCAAGGAGAGCCGGGTCCCCTTGACAACTACCGGGAGATGTTCGAGGCGCTCACAGGATCCTCATACCACCCGAACCCACCAGTCAACCCGAACGAGCGATACCAGTGGTGACGGTGAGGTATTTATTTTGTTGTTGTTGTATATTTTTGTTTTGTTTATTTTTATTTCGTTAGTATTTCATTTTTCCTAGTTAAATGAATGTTGTGGGTGTGTTCCCAATATAACCCTCACGAGACCTACTCGTCCTCCCAAGCTATTGGGTGGTTTAAAAGGGCTTGTTGCATAAGCTAAATGCAACCGTGATTCCTATGAAAGTGATTTAGGATTGTTGTTGTTGTTGTAAATTAATTTTCCACATAAATCAAGGTAAATTAACGCATGACTTGGTAAGACTTTCATAAAAATGGTAGAACTAAGTAGCTAACAAATTTCAAAGGTTGTGAGAAGCATGCTTCTACACAAGGGTTAAGATTTGTAGGTACATTATGTTCGAGGGACGACCGTTTTCATGAAGAAAAGAAGAAGACATGAGCATCTAATGAGAAAAACCAGGTGCATGCGTTTCATTTTACCTTGATTCTTAGTTAGTAATAAGTGGATTATAATTGTATTTTAGTTTTCGGGGTGGAATTTTTGGGAAATTAGCCGTGTCACATCCCTTGTGCGATTTATAAACTCTAGTTCTTACACATTGATGACAATGTTTACCTCTAGTGTGGGGATGGGGGAGTAGTAAAAGTTTTTCAATTTTGACAGGTTCGTTTAAACACTACACATTGAGGACAATGTTTACCTCAAGTGTGGGGATGGGAGAAAATTTCAAAAAAATTTCAAAAATGCCTTGGTTCAAAAGCGATCTCAAAAGCACAAGTAACTAGGTCAACAAGGGATGACACAACCCATTTGGTCATTTGTCATGGTCAAGTTCGAATTAGTAGCATGATAGGTATTTAGCGGGTGGTTATTTGCGAATAATTCGCCTAATAAACTAACACATTATGCATGTCACATACCATACCCTTTATATATGGTGAGGTTTTGAGCCACTTTTACATCATAGAATTACATATTTATGTTTCTTTGTTTGAGTGGGCCATTAGTCATGTATTGTAGAACTTGCGACTTTTGATACGTTTGAGACTATAGACCGAATACAAGCACAAGAATGAATAAGGCATTAGGTAAACCTTTTTCCTTTTACACCATTTATTTATCCTTACCTAAAAATTTATCCCTTAGTAGCCAACTTTGAGCCTAATCCTTTCGTTTGACAACCCATTTAGCCCATAACCTTAAACCTTTTTCTTTTAAACTCGTGTGATGGAAATTCGATTATAGGAGTTAAGTTTGTATAGTTGTGAATTGTTTGTTTGCATAAAAAAATGTGTTTCTAGTTTGTGGAATAAGAAGTGAAAATTGTTGCCTGTTAGTTTGATGTTGGTAGTTCGTAGTGTGTAGAATAGTTGTTTTGTAATAAAAATCGAGTTTTCATCACCTTTGCCACTTTAAATATCCTATTTCCTACCCTTAGCCTAGCCCCGTTACAACCCTTACAAAGACCTTATGGCTTGTGCTTAGTATTCGTGTTCGGTGGTCGAGAATGACTGAGTTACAAGCTTATGCGGGTACGTGTTCTAATCGGTTTGAGTGATTATTTCAAAAGTGCTAATACATCAACTATTAGCTAATTTATAAACCGATTGGAGAGAACACTGTGAGGGATGTGGTGATTTGTTGGTTTCACGGGCGGGTTAATCTTGGATAACCATTTTTACATAATTAATCAGTTATTACTAAATATGTTGAACATTGTAAAAAGTTTGAACTTGGGCATGACAATTGACCTTAACCTTCATCTCGGGAATGGGGAGTGTATCTCTTGTTCGACCCACGTGAAAGTGAAAAATAAATTTGCTTGAGGGCAAGCAAAAGACAAGTGTGGGGATGTGATACGTGGTCAAATAACGGTGTTCGTTTATATATAAGTTTGGGATTTTACTCAACATTTAATCTTAAAAAGTCTACTTTTGATTAGATTTATGTTTTGTAGGTCTAGCGAAGTTTAAGGTGATTTTTGGGAGCTTAACGGGTCACCGGGACGAAAAACGGACCATCGGGACGCTCTACGGGTCAATCGGAGTCAAGATTTGAGAAAAACGGAGAAGTGAAGATGTGGGCATCGTCGCCGACGCCCAAATGGGTCGTCGGCGACGCTATCGAGAAACCAACATCGTCCAAAATGCGCGTACACAGCAGGTTAAGCCGTCGCCAGAAAAGTCAACATAGACAGCCCGTCGCCGACGCCCAGTTGGGCTGTCGGCGACGCCACTCACATCTGCAAAACGCGAAATTTTGTTCTTTGGTTGTTAGGTTCGAAGTTTATGGGATTTTGGCCATTCAATACAGGAGTTACACAACATTTTGAGTTTTGAACTTGATCTTGGAGCCAAGAACTATCACCACTTCATCTCCAATCCATCACACACACACCTTCCATCATCCAAATCAACCGAATTTATCCATCCAATTCATACCATAACCTTCATAAATTCATCAATCATTCGATTCGCTCATCAATTCCACCATTATCACTCACCAAACCCTAATCCTTAATTATTCACCATTCTATAAGTTCCAAGATGTTTCAAATCAAGTCTCTAACATCCATTGATCAAGTCTTGTTCACCATGAGCGGCTAATTCTTGGAGGTTTCACCCCGGTGTAGACTTTTGTAAGATTTAGGGTTTATTATGTTTTGATGTTTAATTTCTGATAACTTGAATAACATTTGAATCTTTAGACAATTATCCTACGTTTGTATTGAATTTACGAATTGTCGAGTGAATGATTAAATTTGACTTTGTGAAATGAATACACGTGTTTATGCCTTGTCTTTTGAAAGGATTTGCTAGTCCAAAGTAACGAAGTACATCATGGTCCGTTTTCTATGACGTTGATAGCGATTGGCACCTAAGCTTTGTGATTGTTGACCAGTTAATGAAGGAAAAGAGCTTGGAATAAAGAAAACGAAAAGAGCCTGGAATTATTCAGAGATATACATTATTTAAAAACTTTTTATCCTAAATCTAGATTTTCAGACATGGGACAAATTTTGACATATACATCAACTGGCAAGCTTAATCAGCACAAGGTCAGTATAGGCCTATACCCTAAAAACGCCTTTTTCTTGGCTAACAAACGGGTTGCCATAATTCGACCACTATGCTGATAATCTGCCTGTTTAGTATATAACCAGTCCGAAACTATCCCGACTTAAGTTGAAAATTTTTTAATTTCCAGACTTTTTTTTAAGTCATGGATTATAACTTAATCATGATAGGATTCAACACCGGGGTGATTTTTAGCCTATCATTAGGCTAATGAATATAAAAGAAAATTTTTTAAATAACATAAATAAATAAAAGAAAATAAATACTAACCTTTCAAAGGAATACCAGAATTATAAAAGCCTTCAGTCGGCACAGATTATTATTATAAGAAAATATTTTACAAGAGAGTAGAAGGAGTAGGAAGTAGAAGGATTTTTTCCTTCGGTCTCCCTTCCTATTAAAACTTGAGCTCCTTATATAGGAAGAGTCTCAAGGTACAGACAAAATGGAAACAGTAAAATAAAATTATTTTTCATCAATAATTTTTTTGAAATTTTCAAAAGTAGACATTATTATGTCTGGCGTGCATTACTTTAATAATTGCTCTGTCCCACACGGTAGACAGCTTTTAACTTTTGTCTTCTTCTTCCACTTTGGATGCTGATCTTTTGAGATCTTCTACCATTGTCTCGATCTCTTCTGGAAGGATTTCTTCATCCTCTAATCCATATGTATCTTGGGATTCCCCTGCTAGAACATTTTCTTCTTCTTCTGAGTAGTTAGATTCAAACATATCTGATGTATGCTCTGTCTGGACAATATTGTTTTTAAGATTTTTCATTAAATCTTTCTCTAATTCTTTAAAGTATATGGCCAATATTTCTTTTTTCGAAATATTGCTTTCTCCTTGCATCCTGAGCTTTCTGGTTATTTCCTGGAATGAACTTGGAGATTCTCTCTGGGCTTGTAGTTGAATTTGTTTAGAATATAATTCTATGGTGTCCTGGATTTTTTGTAGTGTTTCTTGTCCTTCTGGAACACCATCCTTATCAAGTTTTAACATCTTTTTCCAGAATTTTGTATAAAAAACTCTTCTATGACAAGGAATTTGTTGGTGAGTATAACCTACTTCTGGAGACCATTTCCAGATCCATGGTATTCCAAATTGAATAAAAAGTGGCATAAAGATAATCCTTCTATTTGGATTCTTTGATGCTGTAATTCAATTAAAGTAGGAGATATTTCTACCCATGTATTATAACTTTCTTTTAATTTTTCTGGTAAAATTTTTACCGATGGGCCATATGATAGCCACCACTTGTATACCCAATTTGGGATGTCCCGTTTATAAAATTCTGGACAAATCTTGAAGAACCACGAATGTTTCTACTTAGAGTTTTCATATAATAGGGCTTTATTAAATGCCTCAATATAATCCCAGTAATTAAATTTAATAGGGACCCTTGTGTCGGGATGGTACATCTCTTTTTCTTTCAAAGGAGATGTTCCCCATTCTTCCACAGATATTATCTGCTTTATGATTATTTTACTGAAACTGTATTCCTGAGTATTTCCAGCCATATAATGATGAATATCACAAGATTCTGTGACTTTGAGAATATTTTCATAATAATGTCTTTGCTTATATGAAACATTCGGATTTGCCCCTGTGTCAAGGTACCTTGTAATTAAGGTCCATGGCTGATCTTTCCATTTAAGATCTTTGAATTCCAGGAGTAACAATATCTCCTTGTTTGGATTTTGTTCATATAAACCATCATCAGAATCTTCTATTACAATAATAACACAGGATAAATTATTCTTTCCTTCAATTTTAGCTTTATAAGCTAAAAATTCTTGGAATAATTTGTCATCATTATTATTTCCTCTAGTATTACTGGAGGATGATGCAGTATTTGCAATATTCGTGGCTATTAGCCTTTTGTGAGCAATTTGCCCAAGAACTCTTTCATCACCATAAGGTCTTGATTGACCTCTGCTTCTTCCTCTTCCTTTATTAGGAAGGGGTTGTTTTCCTCTGTCTTGAGGATTCATTCCTGAAAATATCAAATCAAGCAGAAGAGATTATTTTCTCTTTTTCTTTAAGAATCTTTATTTGATTCTTAACAAAATGTAATTTGGTAAATTGTTCGGAAAGCATATTAGCTTTATCGGCTGAATGAAGACTATAATTATTCACTAATTCATTAATTTTATAGAGAGTAACCCTTATTAGGGTATTATAATCATCAATTTCAATCCTTATATTGTAATAAACAATCTTCAAAGGTCCTTTAATTTTCTTCATCAGACCTGCAAACATCCATAAGAAATCTAGTTTCCATTTATTAATTTTTATTGAAAAATTAGTATGATTATTCATTTAAATATTCGCTTGTTAGAAAATCAGGTAAACTATTATCAGTTCCCTTTTTATAAATTATTTCAAAATCAAATGGAGCAAGATGAGATTGCCATCTAGCAAACATTTGCTTTGAAACATCATGCAGCGAAATACATGTTTGATAAAGACTTTAAACATGATGTTTCAAAGCAAATGTTTGCTAGATGGCAATCTCATATTGCTCCATTTGATTTTGAAATAATTTATAAAAAGGGAACTGATAATAGTTTACTTGATTTTCTAACAAGAGAATATTTAAATGAATAATCATACTAATTTTTCAATAAAAATTAATAAATGGAAACTAGATTTCTTATGGATGTTTACAGGTCTGATGAAGAAAATTAAAGGACCTTTGAAGATAGTTTATAACAATATGAGGATTGAAATTGATTATTATAATACCCTAATAATGGTTACTCTCTATAAAATTAATGAATTAATGAATAATTATAGTATTCATTCAGCCGATAAAGCTAATATGCTTTCCGAACAATTTACCAAATTACATTATTTTAATAATCAAATAAAGATTCTTAAAGAAAAAGAGAAAATAATCTCTTCTGCCTGATTTGATATTTTCAGGAATGAATCCTCAAGACAGAGGAAAACAACCCCTTCCTAATAAAGGAAGAGGAAGAAGCAGAGGTCAATCAAGACCTTATGGTGATGAAAGAGTTCTTGGGCAAATTGCTCATAAAAGGCTAATAGCCGCGAATATTGCAAATATTGCATCATCCTCCAGTAATACTAGAGGGAATAATAATGATGACAAATTATTCCAAGAATTTTTAGCATATAAAGCTAAAACTGAAGGAAAGAATAATTTATCCTATGTTAATATTGTAACAGAAGATTCTGATGATGGTTTATATGAACAAAATCCAAACAAGGAGATATTGTTACTCCTGGAATTTAAAGATCTTAAATGGAAAGATCAGCCATGGACCTTAATTACAAGGTACCTTGACACGGGGTCATATCCGAATGCTTCATATAAGCAAAGACATTATTATGAAAATATTCTCAAAGTCACAGAATCTTGTGATATTCATCATTATATGGCTGGAAATACCCAGGAATTCAGTTTCAGTAAAATAATCATAAAGCAGATAATATATGTGGAAGAATGGGGAACATCTCCTTTGAAAGAAAAAGAGATGTACCATCCCGACACAAGGGTCCCTATTAAATTTAATTACTGGGATTATATTGAGGCATTTAATAAAGCCCTATTATATGAAAACTCTAAGAAGAAACATTCGTGGTTCTTCAAGATTTGTCCAGAAGTTTATAAACGGGACATCCCAAATTGGGTATACAAGTGGTGGCTATCATATGGCCCATCGGTAAAAAATTTACCAGAAAAATTAAAAGAAAGTTATAATACATGGGTAGAAATATCTCCTACTTTAATTGAATTACAGCATCAAAGAATCCTAATAGAAGGATTATCTTTATGCCACTTTTTTATTCAATTTGGAATACCATGGATCTGGAAATGGTCTCCAGAAGTAGGTTATACTCACCAACAAATTCCTTGTCATAGAAGAGTTTTTTATACAAAATTCTGGAAAAATATGTTAAAACTTGATAAGGATGGTGTTCCAGAAGGACAAGAAACACTACAAAAAATCCAGGACACCATAGAATTATATTCTAAACAAATTCAACTACAAGCCCAGAGAGAATCTCCAAGTCCATTCCAGGAAATAACCAGAAAGCTCAGGATGTAAGGAGAAAGCAATATTTCTAAAAAAGAAATATTTGTCATATACTTTAAAGAATTAGAGAAAGATTTAATGAAAAATCTTAAAAACAATATTGTCCAGACAGAGCATACATCAGATATGTCTCTATCTAACTACTCAGAAGAGAAGAAAATGTTCTAGCAGGGGAATCCCAAGATCCATATGGATTAGAGGATGAAGAAATCCTTCCAGAAGAGATCGATACAATAGTAGAAGATCTCAAAAGATCAGCATCCAAAGCGGAAGAAGAAGACAAAAGTTAAAAGTTGTCTACCGTGTGGGACAGAGCAATTATTAAAGTAATGCACGCCAGACATAATAATGTCTACTTTTGAAATATTTCAAAAGAATTATTGATGAAAAATAATTGTATTTTACTGTTTCCATTTTGTCTATACCTTGAGACTCTTCCTATATAAGGAGCTCAAGTTTTAATAGGAATGCAGACCGAAGGAAAAAAATCCTTCTACTTCCTACTCCTTCTATTCTCTTGTAAAATATTTTCTTATAATAAAAATCTGTGTCGACTGAAGGCTTTTATAATTCTGGTATTCCTTTGAAAGGTTTGTATTTATTTTCTTTTATTTATTTATTTATTTATCTTATTTAAAAAAATTTCTTTTATATTCATTAGCCTAATGATAGGCTAAAAATCACCTCGGTGTTGAATCCTATCATGATTAAGTTATAATCCATGACTTAAAAAAAAATTATGGAAATTAAAAATTTTTCAACTTAAGTCGGGATAGTTTCGGACTGGTTATATACTAAACAGGCAGATTATCAGCATAGTGGTCGAATTATGGCAACCCGTTTGTTAGCCAAGAAAAAGGCGTTTTTAGGGTATAGGCATGTACTGACCTTGTGCTGATTAAGCCTGCCAGTTGATGTATATGTAAAAATTTGTCCCATGTCTGAAAATCTAGATTTAGGATAAAAAGTTTTTAAATAATGTATATCTCTGAATAATTCCATGCTCTTTTCCTCTTCTTTATTTTGGGTTTTTAATCTTTTTCCCTTACTACCAATAGCTATTTGTTAAGGGTAATTTGGGTATATAAATCTTATCTTTGACTGGAGCATGACATTTCGATCAGTTTCCCAGTTCATGATGGCTTCTATTTTAGCGGGATCCACTTGGATACCATGCTCACTTACAACATGTCCAAGGAATTGGACTTCGCGAAGCCAGAATTCGCACTTGGGGAACTTTGCATACAGTTTCTCCTGCTGTAGAAGCTCTAAGATACACCGAAGATGTTTCTCATGATCAGATTGATTACTAGAGTAGATAAGTATGTCGTCTACGAAGACAATGACAAACTTATCTAAGTACGGCTTGCAGACTCTATTCATGAGATCCATGAATGTTGCAGGTGCATTAGTGAGCCCGAAAGGCATCACTAAGAATTCATAATGGTCGTATCTGGTTCTAAATGCGGTCTTGGGGACATCTTCATTTCTAACCTTGAGTTGATGATACCCCAACCTTAAATCAATCTTCGAGAAGAAGGTGGCCCCTTGCAATTGATCGAATAGATCGTCGATCCTGGGTAAAGGATAATGATTCTTGATTGTTTCCTTGTTTAACTCACGGTAGTCAATGCACAGACGCATTGAACCGTCCTTCTTCTTAACAAACAGAATCGGCGCTCCCCAAGGCGACGAGCTGGGCTGTTTAAAGCCTTTCTCTAAAAGTTCATCTAATTGAGCTCTTAGTTCTTTCATTTCAGTCGGCGCTAAACGGTATGGAGCTCGAGCAACAGGTGCAACTCCTGGCATGATGTCGATTCTGAACTCTACTTGCCTCTCAGGAGGTAATCCAGGTAGCTCATCAGGAAAGACATTGTGGTAGTCAGCGATGACTGGAATGTTATCTATTTTTGGGCTTTGGCTCATCCACTGTTACCTGTGCCATGTAGATGACGCATCCGCTCTTCAAGCACTTGGATGCCTTAAGTATTGACACTCGATCAGGCAATCCATATTGTGTATCTCCCTGAATGGTGATCGTTTCACCGGAAGGGGTTTTAATGTCGACGAGTTTCTTATCACAGACGATACGGGCTTAGTTGTGTGATAACCAATCCATACCCAAAACTACATCAAACCCCGCCAATTTCATTGGCAAAAGAGATAACGAAATAGAATGATTCTTAATGGATATTAAACATCCATCAAGAATGGTTGAAGCAGTTTCTAAGGTACCATCAGCAAGCTCTACCTCATATTTAATGTCTAGAGTTCTAATGGGTAGATTTAATAGTTCACTAAACTTAAGGTCTACAAAAGACTTATCTGCACCTGAATCAAATAAAACTCTAGCATAAATGTCATTTATGAGGAAGGTACCTGTTATAACATTGTCATCGTTCACCGCCTGGTTCACCTTTAATTGGAATGCCCTCGCATTCCCTTTCTTAGCCTCATCAGGCTTCTTCGCATTCTTAGGGAAATTTGTTTTGATGTGCCCTTTTTCATTATAGCCATCGCAGACTGCATCTTTCAAATTCTTGCACTCCAGGGTTTTGTGACCCTTCTTCTTACAAATTCCACAGGGTTTAGCCTGTAAGTCTATGGTGCACTACCCCCAATGCCTGCGGTTACGGTTTTTGCAGGTGGGCTTCTCGCCTGATCTATCCTCATTCTTCTTGAACCCAAAGCTCCCCTTTTTCTTCTTGTCAGAACGGTAGGAGTTATCATCTTCTTTTTTTCTCTTTCCCTCATCAGTGGTCTTTCCAGACCTGCTTCTGATTACGTCTAACGTGAGGGACAAAGATAGATCCACAGCAAACCTATACGTAGTAGGCTTTGAAGCCTTCACATTCCCTTTAACCTCTGGTGCTAGGCCACCAATCAAGCGCGCAATGCGCTTGGGCTCGGGTGTAACCAGGTATGGGACTAGCCTGACATGGAATTGAATTCAGTGACGTAAGTTCTGCAGTCCAAATTCTTCATGACCAGAGTCAAGAAGTCTATCTCTACTCTTTCTACCTCATTTTGAGAGCAGTAAGTTTCTTTTACAAGGTCCACAAACTTGGACCATGACAGATTATAGAGGGGAATCTTCCCCCTGGACTGACAACGGTTTCCAATTCATCCAACCACTTCATGTAGTCGATGGCCCCTTTCTCGCCATTAAAGTCTCTTGGTTTACAAGAGACAAAGTATTTATAAGTGCATCCTTTGGAGGATCGAGGCTCTTGGTCAAAAACAATCTTTTTTGATGGTTCATTCTTTGCAGTTGATGAGTGAACAGATTCTTCCTTTTTAGATGTATGTGGTTTGGAGTGGGACTTGGAGCGAGTAGCACTCGACTCCTTAAGAACTTTTTCTATAGCTATACTCACAGCTGCATCAATCATGGCCTGAAGATCAGCGCCAGTAACATTTATATTCGCAACATCGTTTCTTTCCGTAGTACTGCTATGGGCTTCGTCGGAGTTCACCATATTGAATTTAGTGCTAAACATAAATAATAACAACTGCTTAGTTACAATTTAAAATAAATCATCGTATTTGATGATTAACAAGCCATGGTATTAATAAACCATATAGGCTATTAAATTATAACATTTCTAATGAATGTTATTTCGAATTTATTTCAATATAATTGGCATAGGTTACAGAAGAACCATCAATGGCTTTAAATTAAGACATAATCCATTAATTATTAGACAGGGGATCAAAGTCACAACTGTCATTGTTATATTGACAATATGATATAGTTCAAAGGCTCGTCACAAAGGTCATTAAATATGGCACAAAAGGCCTTGTCACAAAGGACATTTAAGATTCGGTACATTGGCCTGTCACGAAGGACATTAAATATAGCACATTGGATTGTCACAAAAGACATAAAACTATTCCGCGATCTTATTTGATCAAGGGTTTTAAGGCTTGAACATTGTTCTTCACCTTTGGACATGGAGTCGTAAACTACAACTGTCATTGTCATGAAAGACGATATATTTTGGCCCATTGGCAAATCAATTGACATCACTAATGGATGTTATTATAATAATCATCACATTGATGATATTAGTCATGATCGCATTGATCTTATAGACTATAAGGCTTGGGCATAGCCCACCACCTTGGACAGTGAACCATAATGGTCACGACTGTCATTGTCTTATTGGACAACAAGCATAGTCCGTAGGACTTAATCACTAATGGATGTTTATATTATGATCATCACATTTATGATACTAGCCATGATCTAATTTGATCATATAGGCTATAAGGCTTGGATATAGTCCAAATACCTTGACGGCTGGTGTGGTTTCTCAAGCCACACTGCCAGGAGTGTTAACATTTTCTGAATGCTAACAAAGATTTATTGTCTTAAGAGGGTTTACCATTATAGCCATGTTCGCATTAACATATAGGCTAGGTTATACCATTAAGAAGATCCTTTGGCACTTTTTAGCAGATCGATAAAGTTTGACTAAAATCGAGACGATCCCTTGAACAATGATGTAATGAAATACATATATATATATATATATATATATATATATATATATATATATAATAACAACAAATATTAATTCCAAAAGAAGAAATTTCCATTAATTTAACTTAAGGTTACAAAATTGCCCTAATCGGGTCTTAATTAACATAACAGATTGTCCACGTAGGGACTTAAAATGAAACAAGTCCACGCATGGACTAAAAGGAAAAATATGCCCACATAGGGATTATAAGAAGCAAATGTCCACGCAGGGACTAAATAGAAGAGACATGTCCACGCAGGGACTTAAAGGAAAAGAAATATAATAATACAAGGTTTCTTCAACGCCTTCTATGCTTCATTCCTGATAGTTCTCTTCTTGGTTCACCGCGTACGGTATTGACACTGAAGGTTTCAGTGGATAGTCTAAGTTTTCCATATAGGGGCCCATTGTAGAAGTAGAATACAATGATTCAATAGTTAGAGAATAATACGGATCACGAATTGGAGTTGGACAAGCATAGTCCAAGTTTAGGATTCCAAAACTTGGATGTAAGAAATAGGATCATTAGCGTCCATAGGTATCATCTTTGAAGTGGGAGCCTTAGGGACTTTTGGTATGGACTCCTCAGATGTAGACTTCTCATTTGAAGTTTCAAGGACCTCGGGTATGGAATCTGAAGTTTGGTTAATGGTTTTAGCTGGATTGATTTTGGGAATAGGTCCAAAAAGGTCCTTTCTCCATACTGGTCAACGCTTATTCGAGCCGTGGTATGAAGCTTGACATTCCCTGGCTTCAGGTTTGGAGAGTTTCCATCATTGGCGGCTTTACTCGGCGACATGTTCTTGAAATACATAAATATCGAAAACAATGTTTACTTAATAGGGATGAGGACATTCCTATGTCAAGTCTAGACTCGGAAGTCTAAGGAATGTGCTACTGTGTCATTAAGATTAACCACAAAAGGCTAGTGCTTAACCCCTCAATGTTGGCTCTGATACCAACCTGTCACACCTCGATATTTCCACATATCCCGGTAGGCCGGGTGGGGAGTATCGTGATGTAGTTGATATCATCATAGACAATTAAACATAGATATAGCACAGCGGAAGGCTTGGAATGAAATTACTATTACATACTGAGTGTTCAAAGTTTAAAATAATACTTACAGACGGATGTAAATAAAGGATCCACATGCGGATCTAATAAATGTATAAAATGATGTTTAACAGACTTTGGGGCATCCTAAGGATTTGCAAGATCCTCTATTGATACCAAGCAGCTCCCAGCCTAATTGCGTATAGTACTTGCCTTAGTCTTTTGAAAATACGTCAGTTTACAATGGTAAATACAATTAACTAACACATTTAAAAACATTTCCAAAAATTGATTTAGGTGCACAAGGCACGAAAAATCTTTTATAACTTGGGAAAATTAAGAATTTTAATCTTGTACCTAGTTTTACATGTTTGTCAATACATATGGGGCCCAGTATAGAAACCGAAACATGATTAACCGACACACCACTTTTAAACCCACAAAGGAGTTATTCCCAACCTTGTGGGTATAATATATTTTTAGCATTTGCATATGTCAGGTGTATGCCTACACCCCGTGCATAGTTCGTGGCCACTTGCAATTAAATGAGTCGAGGATATCCAAGACACGGTCGCGTTAACCCCCAATGATTATGTTATCAAATAAAACAGGTTAAAATGGGTTATGCAGATTTGATAGCCACAATCCGGCTAAGTGGTCCCATACCCGACCAAGCGGTAATAATTTACCATATCCCAAGCCCGTATGAGGGAAAATAAGTTAAAAGTATTTACCTGAGTTATAACTTGATTTAAATGCAAGAATTAACAACTCAGTCGTATAATTCACTTAGACATGTGTAGATAGCTTTTACCGGGAGGCTCTAGTCTGGAATAATGGTAGTATTAGCTTTTACCGGGAGGCTCATGTCTACAAGCTCAATAAAGCTTTGTATGGCTTGAAACAAGCACCAAGGGCCTGGTTTGAAAATCTTTCCACTTTTCTCATTTCCATAGGCTTTACAAGAGGTAAAATTGATAAAACATTGTTTTTAAAATGGAGAGGAAAAGATTTTATGATTGTCCAAATTTATGTTGATGACATCATCTTTGGAAGCACATGTACCTCCATGTGTGAAGAGTTTAGACAACTCATGACAGCAGCGTTTGAAATGAGTGCTATGGGTGAACTCCAATGCTTTCTTGGTCTCCAAGTTAAGCAATTGCAAAATAGAACTTTCATTCATCAAAGCATATATGTAAAGAACTTTAAACAAATTTGACATGAATGATTGCAAACCATGTAGTACACCCATGGCAACCACAAAGCTTGTCACAACTGATGAAAAAGATGACTTGGTTGATCAAACACTGTAAAGAATCATGATTGGGTCTTTATTGTACCTAACTGCATCAAGGCCAGACATCATGTTTGCAACATGTGTCTGTGCCAGATCCCAGTCAGCACCCAGGAAGTCTAATCTCATTGCTGTAAAAAGAATATTCATATACATAAAAGGTGCTCCCACACTTGGTATCTGGCATCCTGCTAATGGGAATATCAAGCTTTCAGGTTTCTCAGATAGTGACTTTGCTGGATGCAACACTACAAGGAAGTCTACTTCAGGAGGGTGTCAATTTCTAAGCAATTTCTTAGTATCTTAGCAAAGCAAAAAGGAAGCAGCTGTTTCCACATCCACTGCTGAAGCAGAATACATTGCTGCTGCAAGCTGTACAGCCCAACTGTTGTGGCTTCGAAACCAGTTACTGGATTTTGGTATAACTGCTCTAAAGACTTCTCTCATATTAGATAGTCAAGCAGCTGAAAATATCATCAAAAATCCAGTATCCCACTCAACCACCAAGCACATTGACATCAGACATCACTTTGTGAGGGATTGCTATGAAAAAGGTTTGATTTCTCTGAATCATGTTCCAACTCAGGATCAGCTGGCAGATGTCCTAAAAAAAGCATTAGACACGTCTACCTTTGAAAGCTTTATCTCAAGAATTGGCATGCTTAACTTGGACTAGAAGGAAAAAACTTCTTTCCTTGAACAAAAAGCATTAAAATGTTTTCAGAAAATCAAAAATTCATCCTTAAAAATAGCTTAAAATGAATTTTTTTCATAAATCCTTAAAAGTCTGTTCATATCCAATAATTGTTTTAAACCTCTGATTGGTTGAAAATTCACCCACTGCTAAAAGACAACCTCTATTTTCATTTCCTTTTTTGGCCACTGTTGACCAAATAACTGTTGGTTTTAACCACTGATAGACTAAAATCAGCTATTATTCATTCACTGTTCCCAACCACTATTATTGTCCAATAGTGGTTTCCAAACAACTGTCATCCACTTTTTCATCAGAGGTTGCCACGTGGGTAGATGTTAACCGTCTGATCTTTGAAACTGCTGCCACATCAGCATTCACTTTTTTTCCATTTATTAAACCCTGTTTAATCCCAAAACAAAGCTTCTATTCGCCGTATCGAATTCAAAAATTCTCCAAAGGGGCTTCCATCTTCTTCTTCACTTCTTCTTCAACCTCTCGTAATTTCTAAGCTCCGATCATGGCTCTGATAATCAAACACCCTCATAACTACCTCCCCACTTTCGAGAAAACTGACAAAAACACCGACTTCCACTCAATAATTGACATCCTGTCATCATCCAAATACAAAACACTTCTTACTGCTGATGCACCAATTTACCAAGATACACTCCGCGATTTTTGGGTAAATGCCAACATTGAAGAACAAAACAATGAGCCATTCGGAATAACTTCCAAAGTCAGAGGTGAATTGGTTGCCATAACCCCAACTACCATATCAACAACATTTGGGATAAACGACTTGGCAGGTAAGGCATCATTCCCGAAAAATGAGTTTCAAACAGAGTTGATTGAGAGGGGATATGATGGACAGTAGAATAAAGCCACTATGTTTAAACCAAATTTTCCACCCCCAATGAAATTCATGTTCCATACCCTCTTAACAAGTTTCTCAATTAAACCACTGCTTTTAATGAAATACCTTTGAAAATTCAGTACTTGGGGTATGCAATTTTAACTACTCCCAAGCATTGTTTTCTGACTTGGTTACAAATTTGAAAAACATTAAAAACGGGAAAAATGTTGCTTTTCTCATGTTTCCAAGACTATTATGCTACTACTTGCAAAAACATGTTTCTCAAAAGGCTTTTGAGCAAGGTACAACTTTTAAAATGAATAGTGTATCATCAGAAACTTTTACTCGCCTTATGGCCAAAGAGTCAAATGTTTCCAAAACAAAAGCAAAGAGGAATGAGCAAATTGTAGATGAGTCCACATCTGCTCATCAAACCTCTATTGTTGAGCCCACTGCTCTTGGTTATCACAACACTACAACCACTGCTGTGAAACCCCTACCAACAGAATCCAAAAAGTCCAAGACCAAGACCAAAACAAAATCCAAAAATCCCACCAAACCCACTAAAACGGGTCCTCTGAAGATGAGATCCCAGAGGTTAACCCTGTGACAACACAAATGTCACTAGAAACCACTGTTGCTACTTCCTCACAACATGTGGAAAGATCTCAACCCATAAACCAAACTCCTCATGATTCCTCATAAAAGGAATATATTTTAATCACAGGGACACCACAATATGACGCCATACCTTCATTTGAAAGTATGCTTAAAAGCCCTTCTCCCTAGGCAATGTCTCTTTCAACACCACTCCCTTCATCTCCTATTCCACCAACCCTTGTACCACTGTTTGAAGCTATTGACATTTAGACCCAAAGTAGTCCCTCTCACCAACACATTACTGAGAGTGCAACTTCAACAATGGCTGTGTCTGAACCTGTTCAAATAGCTATCCCATAAACAGTTGAGGAGGTTACACCTCTTGAATTTCATGAAATTCTTGATGGTATTTCAAATGGAGCAGCTACTACAAATGTTGAATCCACTGATTTACATTTGGATAGTAGTTTCATCTCTAAGACTCCCTTGAAGGCAACCACTGTTGTGGCTACTACGGTAACCACTGATCCAGTGGGAAGTCCCCAGAACCAAGAACAAGGGGCATTTGCTACTGATGATTTGGAGTTAACTCCTATCACCAAGGCAAATACAACCACCTCTGGTGGGAATTCAGATGATCCTATTAAGTTAAATGATGAATTAAGATACAGAGAATTGAAGGATAGAATGTCCACCATTGAAAACACTGTTGGTGAAATGAAAGACATGATGAAACAAGTGTTGGAGGCTTCTAAAAGTCAGCCTAGCCATCAGCAAATCACCCAAGAGTTATGGAATTCTGTGCAACCAATATTAGAAGCTCAAAGGGAATTAGATGAAATCAACCAAAATTCACACATGGAATTGATAAGAGTAATGGTTGAGGCCAGGTACAAGGATACTCAGGCAGACATAAGGGGTATCAAAGAATCCCTTGCTAAACTTACTGGCTTCTCCCCTGCACCAATCTTTGAAAAAAAGATGATGCTAAAAAAGGGGAGAAAGATTCAATGAGAAAGCTGGATGTTGATCCCAAAGCAAAACCAAAAGGTCAGCAACAACAAAAGCTAGGGTCTGCTAAAGATACTTCTGCAAAATGTTCTGAAAAATCTGATGTTGGAAAGAAAAAGGGAATTGATGAGACCCTCAATATCCAAACAGATGAAGAGATTTTAGAAAAGTAGAAGAGGAAAGATATAGCAGATAGCAAGGCCTACAATTGGAATAAAGAACAGGAGGAAAAGATGAAAAGAGAAAATATTGGTACTTCTAATAGAAAAAAAAGTCTTTTAAAAATAACAGACCACAAATAGCCACATTTCCCAAAACATCTGCAACTCCTAAAAAGCCTATATCCTCTGCTGCAACCAAACCCAAACCTAAACCCAAACCTTCACCTGAAAAACCACCACAAAAGAAGCAGAAAAAAGCTTCAGAACCACCATCCTCACCCACTAAACCAACAGATGTTGATGCAACAAAAGCATCAGCAGATGTTAAGCCAACAGTTGTTGAAACACCAGTGGTTTCAATAGCTGATAGCCAAACCACTGCTTCCATCCATTTCAACACCCCACCATCAACATAACTACCACCAACACCCCAAAGATTCCCTTCACAATCATCTTCTTCACCTAAACCACCTTCTCCATCAAAAACTCCTCCACCTCCCAAATTTGCCTATGCACGCAAAAGGAAATATCTTGTGCTAGATGATGATAAGGAGATTCCATCACCAATCCCCTTATCATCTGCTCCCACTCAAATCATTCCACCCTCATCATCTCCACTTACAAATCCACTTGATCATCCACCCATTGGTTAAATGCCATCTATCATCCCATTGGTAACTAAATATCCTCTGGAACTGCTTGCAGTTCAAACTGAAATGGAATCATTTTATAAGATAGAGGATCCATCTAAAAGAACCTTCCCATCTTTATTTGGCTTCAGAACACCTCAGAATCTGGATGAATACTTAAATTTGAAAGCTAAGCAAGCAGAGGTTATAGCCAAAGAAGAGAGTAAAGGGTTAGGGGACAGGAGATACCAAGGTCTGCTACAACATGGGCTTAGCAAAGTTAGAAAACTTGAAGACTTTGCTAAAGACCTCTGTAAATCCATGTCTGAGTTGCCACCGTATACTGGGCTTCAAGAGGAATTAAGGGTTGACTATTTAGACCACATCATGAAGTACAAGCCCTACAAAGCTAATAGAACCCAATTCAAAGATTGGTCTGTAGATGCTCTCAAGGAAGAAATTGATAGAATTGCAAAGATGAACAATGATCCTCTGATCAAGAAAACTACACCAAATTGGAAGAAATCCAAGCAAATTAATCAAGATGATGCATTAAGGTTCAAAAGAATGAGAGCAGAGCTTGTGGCTGCTGATTATGGTCTGCAAGATCAATTGCCAGATGGTCAAAGCAAAATGTTGAAGAGACCTATAGAAAACTGGAAGAACTTAGAAAGAAAGACCGAAATGTTCCTTAGAAGCCAGTTTATCCTGAAACCACTATTGGCAATCCTTAACAGACCCAAGCCTCCAAAAAGCTTGCCTTATCATCTGCTTTACCCATTAATGCCTTGAATCAACTAAAAAGGCAAAAGCAGATTAATGAGGAAGATGAGCAGAGGTTTGAAGAATACAGAAAAGAGGGGATCAGATGCCAGATTCAATTCCAAATGGATGATGCTGCTAATCAACTCACTGCTCAAATTGCTGAAACAATCAAACAGTTAGCAAGAAGACCTCAGTCCCCAAACTCATCACAAATAACTCTTATCCCTAGAAAGCCATCTGATCCAAAAATACTAAAGTGGAAGTCAGCATCAGACACCCATGTATTGACCTTGCTCAGATCAGATGGTAGAGTTGAAAAGATATCAAGGAAGGATGCATATGGTCTGAATGCAGGTGACCTTCAAGATCTAATGAACCTTCAACTGATTAGGGATGAAGAAGACACAGATTCCATGGATTTTTGAACTTCAATTCAAATGGAAAATCAGGGAACTGTTGATGAGGAAATAAAGATCAGAGAATAATGAAGGGTTTTGGCATCATCTGTTCTAGGGGAGATTGTTGGCTCATGTGATCCTTCCATTAAGAACAGATGATACAAAGCCAAAACTACTCTGCAACACCTGATCCTAAATAAACAATGTTTCGAATTCTATTCCCTCCAATGAAAAAGGCATCTAACATCTGCTAGTTCCTAAGGTCTGTTAAGTACAAAGCTCTAATGAAATGTAATCTTGAAGACCAATCCACTGAAGAAGTCAAAGATCTGTTAGAAGTCAAAGGACTGATCAACCTTTATGGAAAGCACTGCTAAAGCTTCATCAGCGGTTGAGCCCATCAGCTGATAGCATCAACAGTACTTTAGTAATCAGTGTTTAATTGTATTAGTGATTTGTATTAAGCAGTGTTTAGAGTCAGTTAGTATTGTTAGATGTCACTGTCTAGGTGATGTCAGCCAAGATGCCACAGTGGTTAGGATTGTACTATAAATAGACAGTGCTTGTACTGTTCTATTAGCTTACACACTCACTTGCATTTTGTACGAACAATCACTTGTGAGCTCAGGCTGAGGGGGAGATAGTAGTTCATGCATACGTATTGAATCATTGTGTAATACAATCTTTTGATTAAAAGTATTCATGAAGAAAGTTGTTCTTCCATTGTTTGTGTTATAAAGTTTTCTTCATTTCCGCTGCAATTAATCATCTGTTTATCTTCTTTCATCTTACATTTCTTAAAACAAACACAAACAATTAAACTCAGATCATAACACTAAGTGAACTATTTAAAGCTTAAAGTTTAAATAGATCAATGGTGTTTGTGAATTGTCAAAAGCTAATATGATCCTTTAACACAAACTCACAAAAATATGTTTGTACATAGTTGTTGTTATTCATTATAGATAAACCACAAAAAAAGATTTTGGGAGTGTTTTAGCATAAAATTTGTAACATATAAAAGGATTTTGATTCATCTTATGTTTCGACAACTGATGTAACGATGCTGAATTTCAAAATTTGAATATGCTGAACATAGTTTGATAAAATCACAAGTTCATTAATTTGAAACTTGAATTTGAAAAAATAAAAATTTTAGTTTGTTTGATTTAATCAACCAAGGTCGTTAATTTGGACTTGGTAGATAACTTGGATAATCAATGTCATTAATTTGGACTTGATTATCTGTGAGGTTTATTGATGATGATCATGTTTAAAAGTCAAATATGATGTTGGATGTTTGGTTTGGAAAAATTTCACAATTGAAATTTAAAATGTTTATTTGAATGTTAGTGAGATTTGATAATAAACTGCAAGTTAGGAGGAGCAAAACAGAAAGCTGACTGATAGGGGGATCTGTATACAACATTGAACAAAGAAAAGGGGTTGCCTATAAATATGGGACTTAGGTCTTGTCATTTAGAACTTTTGGGTCTTTGGCAGTGAAGCTCTGCCCGTTTGGTTTCGTAGTTTTGTATCATCATATTATCAATAGAAACCAGATTAATTATAGAGTTCTTGTGTATGTCATCATCATACATGGATTCCGCACATGATATGGTGAATATCTGACCGGCCGGAGCATTCGAAGAACCGAAACGGTCCTCACAGGTCTGAGTCAGCAAGGATACAGTCTCGCAAGGCTGGTTTAAAGTTTTAATAGTAGTTTATTTATAAGGGATTGAAACCACCCTTCTAGCCAGTTAACGCGCTTTATAAAGACCGTAAAGACACGCATGAGTGAATCAACAAAACATGAAGAGATGATTGAATAAAGTTCACTTTCAATATTAAAAACTAGTTATTAAAGTCATTAATACATACCCAATTAAAAAGTTACAAAATCTTAGAAATCAAAAGTAATACATAAATGTTGTCTTCACCAAGTGATTTAAGAGATTAGCCAAGCATGGCCTTTGTTTGACAAAAACTCTTACTATCAATCTTGGATCCCGAGATTACTACACACACTCTAAGGATGGATGATGAATGAATGTGGTGGTTGATGGTAGTAGTGGTGGTGGAGTGGTGGCAGGTGTAAGAGAAGTGGTTTGCCAAGGGATAAGTTGCAAGTGAGCCAAGCACCTCCTTTTATAGCTGAAAATAGTGAGTTTACAAGGCCTTGTGCCTGGTGGGCACAACCCCGTGTCCTTCTCATTCTCTGTCTTCATTTATTGCTATTGTCAGTCCAACTGCACACACGGCCCCGCGTGTCAACGGCACGGCCCTGTAGCCCTTGTACTTGCTGTACGAACCCAGATTTGCAAATCTGAGAGTTGACCACGGCCCGTGTCTAGGAAACACGGCCCCGTGTCCCTTGTCGTCTTCTGTTTGTCTTTATCTTCAGGGAATCTTGAGTGGGGCAAGACCCCATGCCTGGCAGGCATGGCCGCGTGCTTGGTTTCTGGTTTGTTGCTTTTGTTCTTGGGGAGAAGCTTGGAGGGTCGGTATAGTGTATCAACTTCCCTTCTTCTGTACTTATGCTGGTTTTTGCCGTTAATTTGTTCCTTTTTGCCATTAATTTTTCCTACGGTAGTTCAAGGATTAGTGGAGCAGGTATCGAAGGAGCGTCTTCTCCCACCCACGTCCCTTGGATTGACGCTGAGGAGCGTCTTCTCTTCCCATATAAGATGAAACATCTCAATTCAATTGCGTTTTTAGATTCTTTCTAATGCAATCGAACTCCGGCGTTTCAGCTTCCATATGTTTCTCGCTACAACCACCCTCTCGGTCAACGAACGTGTATCAACCTAGAAAAAGACAAATACGATATTGGTACCAAAGTTGTTTGGTCGGTGTTTGTTCAATTTGTGACGATAAAAAAGATCCACCATAAGAAAACTTTTATCGAATCGTAAATAATAATAAGCACATCATGATGATATATTCAAAATTTTATAAAACATTACATTATATTAATAAAAAATGAAAAGGGTAATCCATGCCATTTAAAAAAATGAACAGACGTTGTTGTTGTTCGGACGGTATCGATAATGTTAAAAAGAGAAAGTTATTAAAAGTTAAGAAATAACAAAATATAAATAAGGTTAAATGTAAATATAATAATAAACAATCTTAATATTGGTAAAAAGAACCGTTGTACGATTGAACTTGGCCGTACAAATTAGACGGTTAATTGTGAGGTTTAATCCTGACCAGAATAACCTGGTGGTTATGACCAGAATTTGAAGGTTTTTTAGGTGTAGCAGTTTTGCGAGGTGAAGTTTTATCGCTACATTGTGTTTATGTCATTGTGTTTTTATTAGACAACGAGGTTTTGTAGTTGTTTCTGTATTATATATGTAACATTGTGCTATACTATAGCATTGTGTTTTTGTATACACATTGTGTTTTTTTATATGACATGATATACTTTTTATTTGTATTTTTTACAACATACAATATCGTCGACTTTCAGTTTTTTATGTATATTTCCCTCCATTATAATTTTCATTAGGATATGTATTAGTGGTTTATTATTCGGGTTAAACCGTTTTTTAGTTTTCGATCATGATCTCCTACAAAACTGATAACATCAACGGTTGTATTAATGGTTAATAAAACTTTTATTTCTTGATAAATAAATAACCTCCCTCAACCCCCACTAACTCCCAATTTTTTCAGAAGGTAGTTAAGTTGAGCTGTTATTATTTACATGGGGTATTTACGTAAATATAGGCTAGGAGTTAGCTACAAAGTCCAAATTTTCTAAAATTTGTAAAAAGTAATAAAACACCATAATGTTAACCATAAAACACACAAAAAACCCACAAATAACATAATGAAGATTACTAAAACATCATATATGTAGGTTTTGTGTTGTGTTTTGGATGATAAGGCTCTGATTATGAAATGACAAACGTTATTGTGCTTTATGTTGAATAGCATGTTGTTTTTTTATATTCATAGTTCCATGATAGTGTGTTTGAAGTTTTTATGGACTATTAGGGTTTGAATATGGTGTTTTAGTAATCTTCACTCTGTTATTTGTGAGTTTTAGGTATGTTTTATGGCTGAAATTATAGTGTTTTATGACTTTTTACACTTTTTAGGAAATTTGGACTTTGTAGCTAAACCCCACCCGGTAAATATATACACTAACTACACGATATTGTGTTTTTTACAATGAATTGTGTTTTTACAAAGGCATTTGGTTTTTGTATAACATTGTGTTATTGCCATTGTGTTTTTATATGACACTGTGTATTTGTAGTTGTTTGTATTTTTTATATAACGTTGTGATCTACCATTGCATTGTGTTTTGTACAAACATTGTGTTTCTAAGAGACATTGTGTTATTATATGATATGATATACTTTTTATTTATTTTTGTTTACAACATACAATGTATTAACGGTTTATTATTCAGGTTAAACTGCATTTTGTAGTTGTCGACCATGATATCCTACAAAACTAATAATTAAAACCCTTATTTCATGATTAATTAATAGATGTTCCATCCTCCCCCAATTAACTTCAGTTATCTTCAAAATGTATGTTTCGTTCATAATTTTTTCATTTCGAAAACAATGTGGTAAAAAAAATATTTTCATGAGTTATACAACTTATGAAATGAAATTGTAAAATTTAGTGCACCATTAAACATATTATATATTTGATTGTCATTGATAGTTTGATTGTAAATGAAATGTATTCTCATGAGTTATACTACTACATCTACTAATCCCAGTTGTATATGAAATAATTATGATCTTAAATATACACATAGTTTGATTGACATTGATAGTTTTTTTTTTACTAATTTCATTGACATGTAATATAGATAGATCTCCTTTATATTAATTTTATGATGTTAGCTACTCCTATTAATCAACTTACGAATATTAAATTAAACATATTAAATTGTGCGAATTAAATATGAGAATTAAGTTATGTATGACAATTTAGGAAGTGTCATACTTATTAATCCACTTTGCATAAGAAGTCATTATGATATTAAATATACATTGAGTTTGGATAGTGTTAATCTTAATTACTCGGCCCAACGGACGGGTAAACTACTAGGATTCTCAGATACAATTAGTGTGGAAGCTATTGGTCAGTAGTTGGTTAGTATACGAGATAAACTTCATACGTTGGTTAGTATTGGAATGTTTAGTATACGAGATGAACTTCATACGTTGGTTAGTATTTGAATGTTTAGCGTAGATGTTCAATTGTGGAGACTGCAAAATGAAACTTGGTCGAAAGTGCTTAATTTTATACCCAGTGTGTACATGTCATTGATGATTGGGTCATCTGTGCACTATATTAATGGAAATAGCAAGTTAATTATAGTACAAGAGTGGGGTGAGGTTGTTGAGATAAACGTAAGAACAAAGAAGATGCATGGTTTTTCCCCTATCATCTTTACGCAAGGCATCAATTGTGCAATCTATACTAAAACTATAGTTTCACCATATGTTTAGTTATGGTATTTTAGTTAGTTGTTTTATTGTTTTCATTGCGTTATGGTAATTACTTTTTATGTTTTTTGTTGTTTTTAAATGTTTGGTGTATTTTGTTATATGAATATTCAACCCTTAGTAATTAATGTGATACTTTAATCGGGTCTACTTTATTTAGAATACATTTGTTAATGTTGATTGTATTAACCGAGTAAAGTATAGAAAACAATTTATTGCACCATTAAATAAATATATTGTATGTTTGATTATCATTGATAGTTTTTATTATTTTTACTAGTTTCATAGTCATGTAATATGGATAGATATCTTTTATCTTAATTTTGTGGTGTTAGCGACACTGATGCGTGTGAAGTGTCGTATAGATTTAATGTATATTTTAAGCCCTTTTACACTTTTTTGGCCAAGTTTTAAATTTATAAAACACGATATTTACTAACACTAAACACACATATAGGCAAGTGCACCCATCGTGAGCGTAGTATAGTGTTGGTAAGATACCGAGGTCGTCCAAGGACACAAGAGCTTTTAGTACCAGTTTATCCTCAACATCTAATCAAATCAAAAAAGTTAGAAAAATGTTTTAAACTAGAAAAATAAAGCTAACTAAAATGCTGAAAAATAAAATAAAAATAAAAACAGATAGACAAGATGAATCACTTGGATCTGACTCGTGTGTAGTGTAACATTTGATTATTTCCGCACTTTTGCACTTTTTAAGAGATTATCTTAGTTATTGTAGTAGGCCCCTCTTTTGAAGGTGACGTTACCCTCAACCCAGTAGTTTGAGTCAGCAAGGATACAATCCTAAAGGGTCGGATTATTGAAAGATAATTAATTAAGTTATTAATGCATATTGTGGTAGGCCCCTCTTTTGAAGGTGACGTTACCCTCGGCTAAGTAGTCTGAGTCAGCAGGGATACAGTCCTAAGTAGTCGGGTTAAAGTATTAAAAGTAGCTTACATATGAGGGGATCAAAGAGTTTGGACCCCCGCCATCTAATACCGGTGGGTATTGAAGGAGGTCCTACTAAATTTGACCCAGGTCCTTGCAGGATCTATATACTGAACAAGGCAAGACTCTTACCAAACCATTCCCTTAACCCCCGACCAGGTAGCCAACATATCTCCATATAGACCGTGGAGATATGAATGGTGAAAATCTTTTACTTTATATAGACAGTAAAATAATGCCAAGACACCACGGACAAACGATAAGGAAGAATCACCTTCAACATAAGAAACTAGTTATTAAAGTCATTAATACATAACCAAATAAAAAGTGCGAAAATATTAAAAATAAAAAGTATTACACTAGACACTTGTCTTCACCAAGTGATGTAAGAGACTTAGGCAAACATGGCCTTTGATTGTCAAGAACTCTTACGATCAATCTTGGATCCCGAGAAGACTCACACACTCTATGTTGGACAATGGATGATGGTGTTGTGATGGTGGTGGGTGGTGGGTGAAGTGTGAGAGAGGTGGTGTGCCAAGGGATGGTTTGCAAATGAGCCAAGCACCCTTATTTATAGGCTGAACAGAGGCTCGGGCACGGCCCCGTGTCCATTGGGCACGGCCCCGTGTCCACCTTCCTTCTCTTTCTTCATTAATTGCAGTTTGTCTGCATTAGTTGACCACGCCCCCATGTCCAATGCGCACGCCCCCGTGTGCAGAAGCGTATCTGTACTATCAATATTTCCCCAGATTCTATGAATCTTAGAGTTGACCACGGCCCCGTCTCCGCTGGGCACGCCCCCGTGGTGGGTGATAGAAGCTTCTACAGCTTTGTCTTTTCTGCTGACACTTGGGCACGCCCCCGTGCTCATTGAGCACGGTGCGTGTTCAGCCTTCTGTTCTCTTGTTTTGCTTGGGAAGATGTTGTCGGGGGGTCCGGGCATGCCACGTTTGTTCCATTTCTTGTATTTATGTTAGATTTAGTTGCTTTTTTGCTTCTTTTGTTCATTTGAGCTCATTTAATCCTAAAAATACAAAAGGAAGACAAAAACACACTTTTTCCAGCATTAGTACTAAAAAAGGGTTAGTTTTATGCCACATTTGATGTAATTTATATGTTGCATTTTGCACACATCAAATACCCCCACACTTGAATCTTTGCTTGTCCTCAAGCAAAACTCTTTATAATGTGGCTTTACACTCCCAAATTGAATGGGTAGAAGAGAAGGTTTTTGGGCTTGTCATAGAGTGTCGGGATTTCCAAGATTCTTTATTAGTTTTATTTTTATTTATTTACAATCCTATTCGTCATTATTTATTTAAAGCATTACATAAGATAAATTACTTATTAGGGCATAACATGCCTTTTTTAAAATTTCATTTATATACAAGTTCACATACCTCACGGGGGATCACTCAACACTCGGTCGATGTTAGTGCATGATGTCTAAAGCCTATGTCTTAAGTCTAGGGGTCTAATATGTCAAGTTTGTATAGTATAGGGGGCTAAAATGTAATTTTATGATGTATTTCATGTCAGTTCGCTTGAAATGACATCTGGTCATTTCAAGCGAGACCAAATGTTGTAGGTTCGCTTGAAATGGTCTGTGTCATTTCAAGCGAACTAGGATGCCTATATATAGGCTGTTTGTGTTTCTCATTTGGCACTGATCCTTGAAGTTGTAACCGAACTGCTGCCAGATTTTTCTGTGATCAATTAATGAGAAACAAGTATTAAAGTGATATTCTTCTGTTTTCTACTCCATTCTATCTGATTCTAAGCTGTTTGAGCGTTTCCGCCACTCAAATAGTGTGTATTGACTCAAATTGACTCATTTGGTCGGTCAAATCGATCCTACAAAATCAGAGGAGTCATTTGTTGATCAAAAAGGAGAAAATTCAGTTACGCCAATGGATGATATCAACTTTCCACCATTGTGGACTGAAAATTTTAAACAAAAAGATGGGAAAGTGAAAATTTCGAATCAGTTCTATTCTGAAAAGAAAGAATTTGATGTCGAAAAGGCTTTCAATAGCAAAGTAAAAAATATTTTAGAAAGCGTGAAGACTGATTAAGACTGAAGTTTTGACGTACTAAAGTCTCGTACTAAAGACTCCGTCAACATCCAAGGGGGAGACTATTGGTGCATATGTCTGTTGACTTCGTCTTATATCGAGTCTCGGTTTCGTTGCAGATCTGAACAAGAATGATGTAATCATATTTGATGATGACATCATAGACATGACATCACATCTTATGTTATGAAATCACAAAACACGAAACAGTACACAAAATAGGATTTTTATATTGTTTTTGTGAGGTTTCGCTTGAAAGTATATGATGTGGGTCCGCTTGAAATGTCAATGTATGGTTCAAGCGAGATGTGAAGCCTATATATAGGTTGTGGATGTTTCTCATTTGAAACAATCTCATCATTCTTGTACCGAACTGCTGTTGGTTTGTCAAGTCATATATGTATGAGAAGATCGTATTAAAGTGAAATAACTCTGTTTCTACTCATTTCTTTCTGATTCAAAACAGTTTGATTGTTTCCGCCACTCAAACTGTCGTGTATTGACTCTGATTGACTCATCCGGTCGGTCAAATCAATCCTACAGCCGAAGATGTATTTTAGTGAATCACTCGAGAGCGGCATGGAACTTACTCCTACCATAGGCTTGCCAAGCAATCAATCCTCCTCTTTTTTAACTATACACCTTTGTAAATATCAAGAGGACTTTTGGGTAAAGGGTTAGGCTTGGGTTAAAGGTAGTTGGTTGGGTTAGTGGTTAGTAAAAGGGCGAAAGGCGTAAAAAGCGTCAGTTTTTGTAAGACTTTTTATTTTTTAAAATTTTTATTTTGATGAAGCCATTATTCAAACAAAGTTATTTTTGATAAACTTGTTTGTTTATTTCTCTTTTTGCTTCATCATCATTTTTTTTTTTTTGAAAAGTCATACGAAAAACCGAGCTTGTTACTAAAACAAAGGGTTAAAATAAAAAGGTTTTGGTGGGTGAAAGGGTGTTTATTTTGGGTTATGAAATGAAAAGGTTTAGGCTCAAAGGGGTTAACTAGGGGGATTTTGGGTAGGTGGTTAAAAAGAGAAAAATAATGGTGTAGAAATAAAAAGGGTTAGTCCTAATGCCTCCGTCATTTACTTACTCAGGTTTAAGTTGGTAAGGACCGAGAATGTATCGTCGTGGCAAGTTCTAGAGTCGTAAGAACCAAGCGGCTATTCACACAAGAAACGAAAAATGAGCATTTAGTTTAAAGATAGAGTTAATTACTGTTTTCGTCCTTGAGGTTTGTCAAAAATAACGGTTTCAGTCCATTAGTTTAAAAATTGCGATTTCAGTCCATTAGTTTCATTTTCGTAACCATTTCAGTCCACTTTTCAAACGGCGTTTGTTTTATGCAGTTAATGGAAGCATGTGCTTGTCACGTGATGGGCAATTTGGTCATTTCCATTCCAATTCTCACAAACCCAGTTGTATTAAACACCACCTACCCCTTATTCATCCAAACCCTGACCCATGTAAAAACCTTTTCACCCCTCTTTTTCCCAATCCCTTAATCGACGATTCAAGATCATCAACCACAAGAGGTTCGTAACAAGAGTTGGTCGTTTTCACAATGGATTTTGCATTTCAACTTTGGAATGAACGCTTGGCAGGAGACGATTTTGACCGAGATTCAACATACAGTAAGTTACTAACTTAGCTAGTTTTTCAATGCATCTTTTAGTGAGTATTTTGTGTGATTATTGTCTGCATTGTTGTTAAAGAAAAGAAAATCACCCAATTTTGTGTTTTATTGACTATTAAATAGGGGGTCATCCAGGAGTGTTCAGCATGATGTTCAATCATAAGGGAGTTTTTAAGAAACCACCTGGAAGAAGCTATATCAAGGGTCAGGTGAGCTACATTGACATGGTGGATTCGTTTGAGTTTGGGTACAATCAGGTGGATGCAATGTTAGGAACCCTAGGTTATGATGATGATGAGGTACTAGCAAACACTTATAATTCTTGTACAATGTTGAAATCGCCTGCCTGGGTTTGAATCTGTCCATGATGTGCAAATCTCAGTGCTAGCCCCACATGGACAGATTACTGATTGGATTTTTGGCATGCTCAATCGATGAATTATGGATTCGAATTTCTTGTCAAGAGATGAATTGGGGGTCAGGGTTTAGATGAATAAGGGGTAGGTGGTGTTTAATACAACTAGGTTTGTGAGAATTGGAATGGAAATGACCAAATTGCCCATCACGTGACAAGCACGTGCTTCCATTAACTGCATAAAACAAACGCCGTTTGAAAAGTGGACTGAAATGGTTACGAAAATGAAACTAATTGACTGAAATCGCAATTTTTAAACTAATGGACTGAAACCGTTATTTTTGACAAATCTCAGGGACGAAAACATTAATTAACTCTTAAAGATATGTATTTGTATGCTCAATAAAGGCTCAAAACTCACTTTTTGTGGGAATAGGTTTTTATGTGATCAAGTATATATAATCAAATTTTAACTAGACTTGTCATGCCGTTTCATAATTTTCTTATGCTGGTTCTTTTTATCACGACGCTATCGGTTGTAAATTTGTAAAAATATAACCTTTTTAGAACTTGAAATTCCCAAGTTAAACCTAGACAAGTAAAAAAAATGAAAAATTTTTTGAAAAAAATTTGGGGTGATTAGCGGTTCCAATAGAGTTTTGTGTAAGGCTTGTAGTTAGGACTTGCAAGATTCAAGGTTTTAGCATCCCCCCCCCCCACACTTAAATTACACATTGTCCTCAATGTGTCCCAAAAATAAGTTTTTAGGTTGATTGAATGTGTAAAAAGGTGTGAAAAGCAAAAATTTGTGTTACTGGACGTCTGGACACGACCCCGTGGTCAGAGTGCCAGTAACAGGTACTTACAGAAGTTGGACACGGGGGCATGTTGGCTGAGCACGACCCCGTGTCTGGCAAAAATCTGCAAATTTTTAACAAACAGCAGGTCTGGGGCTATGGGCATGGGGGCGCGTCGGCTGGACACGACCCCGTGTAGACAATCTGCAAAGGTGAAAAACAGGTGTCTGGCTCCGTTTTTTCTGCTCCGGCTTAAGTAGCACTAATATTTAGTACTCTAAGCCTCGTATGTACCTGTTTTATCAATAAACACTACACCAAACCATAACAAGCATCCTAAATTACCATAGTTCAAAACATCCACATCACAAAGTTAAAAAGAAAACAAAATGCAGAAAATAAAAAGAGTTAAAGGAAGTAAATTGTTCAACACACGGCACGCAGGCCGGAAATTGTTCAAAAGAAAAAAGGGTTAACCTGTGGGATCACCAACCAGCCGCTCCTGCCTCTACTCCTCCCGCCTAGTCCATGTCCTCGTCCTCATCGTCATCACCTCCTCCTCCGTGCCCCGCCATGTACTCCCGGATATTCCCAATGTCATCCTAAATGTCGGATATGTTTCTCTCAATTGCTCCGACCCGGGTGTACGTGTTGCTTGCCATGTTATAGGTGTTCCTGGTGCACATGAGGTTTTCCTGCAATAAGTCATGTAAACTTTGGAAGTTAGGAAAACCGCCTCCTTGTGAGGAGGATTGGCCCGGATCACCATGGGGTTGGTACTGGTAGTGAGGAGGTTGTTGAAACTGTGGAGCGTGAAGGACGAGTGCCTCTTGTGGGTTCCATGCATGCCCCTGGACTCTTTAGAAGCTAACCGGCCTGTCTTCGGCTTCATAAATCAGGTTCATGGAGCGGCAGATGTGAATGTCCACTCTTCCCAACCATGGGCTATTTTGGAAAGATCTAGGCATGTTCACGAAATGCTTGAAGAGACGGTATATCCACCCCCCCGAAGAAGATCGGGGTTGGTGGAGTAGCAAGCCGGTTCCAATGCATGTTGCGGAGCAGGAGGTACGGAACATCGAGGTGTCTGCGGTTATGAATGCAATGAAGGACCACCAAATCTCTCAACCCATCAACGCCACTACTGTCATGCCTTTGGCTAAGAGAGTAAGTGACGACCCTATGAATGTAACGGTAAAGCGGGTCCCTCATGTCGCACCCCCAAAATCCACAAGCGGAGTATCACCACATGGAGGTGAGACTGACCAGGATCCAGCCACCAATCATATTGAACAATGCAATTAAGTAAAGAAAACCAAACCCAATATAATTGGTGTTCAAAAGAAACCAAACATGTTTAAGTAATCAGCGGAAGCATAGTACGTAAAACCAAAACATAAGTTATAAGTTTAGCAAGTTTAACATGGCACACACTGTCCATGTCCCACAACGACTCCTTCCTCTCGTGCAAGCTCCATAAATACCTAACGACCTGCAAGGCATGTAACAAGGAGTCAACAACAAAGTTGAGCGAGTTCACAGTTGGTTGTTTAGTTTTAAAAGTTTGTTTCGAAAACTATAAGTTGTTTCGTAAACCACGAGTTAACCAGTATCTTTGTTTCCCAAACCATATCCATAATCAGTGGGGGCTTCCCCATGTGAACCACTAGACCGTTACCATATCGAAAACTGACGAAAGTAAGTTGTGCCCTAAGTCAATGTCTATCATCATTGACTGAGTGCCCAGATCCATTAGTACACGCCCGTCCTACCGGCACAGTGTGAGGCTTGTCAACCCTAATAGCGCCGCTATTAACTAATGACCCGCTCGCCATTGGCCCGAAGATTAAGTCGATATAAAAATGAGGGACTTAATGATAGAGTTTTGTCTAGTAAGTTTAAGGTTGTTGTCCTACCCAAGGAGGACGAACGTACGTATTCTACCCAAGGAGAATACGCAGGATTAATATTGGCATCCTACCCATGGAGGATGGCGGTACATATCCTACCCAAGGAGGATATGCAGGTTCCGTTTTAGTTCTTTAACCCATTCCCAACCACCGGGAATCCCATGCCTTAGAAAGAGTGTAAACTCACCTTGGGTTGCTCGGTTGAACTCTATAAAATAGCTAACAATCGGTGTTGGTCAATCACGTCCTAGTATGATTACCACTTAGTTTATTAGTGACTTCAAATAAGCACGAAGTTCCTACACGCATCTACCACATAACATGCACTCACTTTAACGGTTCACGCCCATATAAACTTCCCATCAATTACCATTCAAAAGCAAGCATACTATATTGCACATACCACTTTCATTGACATTTAACATGTTAGATCATTCTTAGATAACATACCCGACATTTAGACACGCAAATTACTACTTATGTCGTTTCAGCTTTAACATCCAAAATTGGGCTGTTTTCGGGCAATTGAATAAAATAGTTAACTTACTCCAAAAATTCCCAAATTATTACAGAATGTTTGTAACGATCCAAATATTATTGTGTAAAAATTTCGAGATCCAATTCATTACCGATTATTTTATAAAAATCATTTACCGAGCTGCAATCAGATTCGTCACTTTCTGATTGCAGTCCACGGACAAATTCATTTAAAATTCATCGTAAGTCCGATTGACAAAATTCCAGTGGGAGAATTACAATTACATCAGTGGTCATCTACAGTACAAATTTCATGAGCTAATTCTACACATATTTCAAGTTATGATGAAAAACATAACACGCATTTTCTGCAGTAAAAACGCAGCTTTTGTTGCTGTACAAAACGGACCTTTAAAAATAGAAAACGGCCTCGAAAAATATGATTCCAGTGCCATTTGATTCATTTTTCGAAAACACATAATTTAGACTTCAAAAAATCAATTTTTCGATTTATAACGGTCCGTTTACAGCCAGCTGAAGTTGGCTGTAAATGTTACTCAGCATGCTGTTAATCGCTTAAATATTACTAAAACACGCACATATGATCACAACACCTTCTAACAACGACTAACATCAGATCATAAGTCATTTACAGTATGTTATCGTTTATTTAACTCATATTTATCATGTCAAGTACCATCGTTCATATCAGATTTCCAGAGTACAAGTTTTCATCAAGTAACCATCATCAACATATACAAAACAACATCATACTAGCATTATTTCATCATATTACATCTTTATGTTCAAGATTTATGTTCATGTCTTTTAGGGTTCTAGTGATAATCAATATACTACATCTTTTAACCATTAAAGTAGAAGTAAACAAGGGTTAATCAAGAACTTACAACTAGCTCAAAGCTAGGGAAGATAACTAGAGAAAATGATGATGAATATTGGTGTGTAAAAGCAAGTAAGAGAACTCCTTGATGATCCACAAGCTTCAAGCTCCAAGAATCACCTCCTAACACTTGAATTAAGCTTGAAAATGGATGGATATGGTGGTTGTATGGTGGTGGTGGTGGTGGCGGCACAAACAAGGCCGAGAGGGAAAGAGAGAGGTTAAGGGAGTGGAGTGAGTTTGAGTGTTGAAGTGAGAAGTATGGTCTTGCAAATCTCATGAGCCATACTTATAAGATTTCTCAATATCATGTTCACTAAATTAAGCAACAATCTAATAAAATATATAAGGAGATCTAGTGGGATATGGTGATCTAGGTGGGGTCCCTTGGACCGTAAAAGGGCATGGGGGGGGGTTACATGAAACTTTTGATGGTAAGTAGGTAAATATTAGTTCAATTTCAAGTATAAGGTTACTAGTGTTAATTAGTAGATATTCTAGTGGGTGTTATGGTGTTCGGGGACCATAACTAGTCAAGAAATAATTAAACAATGTTTCTAGCAATATTTTGGTGTCCCGGGTAATGTCCGGTTGTTCGGTTAGATACCGGTTCGTTAAAGTGCTAAGTTGTTCCGTATAGTGTCTTTTATGTAACTTTTTGTGACACTATTAATTCCCAACACTTAGGAAAGCATTCAGGACCATTTAGTCAATTTTCTGCACAAGACTAGTATGTGATGCATATGTATGTATGATGCAGAAATCATAAAGCAGTTACGTCATCAGTTGTAATTAAGCACAGTCATTAAGCACAATTTAATATTACTTAATCGTACGGATACCTGCAATTATGAGGGTTGTCACATTCTCCCCCTGTTAAGAAAATTTCGTCCCAAAATTTAGCACGTGGTTACTGAGGAAGCTAGTTAAGTTGCGTGGTTTCCTGGTTTTCCTGGGGTGTCACACCTCAGCTTAGTGCTCTTAGTGTTGCTCGGGTTGTAGTGCCCTTCTCCTATTTGAGCCCAAGCGGTTTGGCGCTCGTTTTCATTAAACTCTCGCACCCCTCCGGTGTTCTCTTCATTACCCGCATCTTCCTCTGCATACAACCCAACTATCGACCCAAACTATGCCATCGAAATCGAGTACTTAGTCCCACCACATCGGAACTCTACCCCATCATTATCAAACGGGTCGCATCTTGAATTGAACACAAAGGTGCTATAGAATTCCAGATTGTACTCGTGGACTGAGCGAAGTCGAGTGGTTAGGGCAGCTCTTAGTGGGCCGGTAACGAGGTTGTTAAACCGGTCAAGTTGGTTCACCATTGCCAAAAGATCCATGCACACTTGTCTTAGGTATTCTTCCGGTCTGGTTCGAAGCACATCGTATCTTGCTTTAGCGTCCTGCTCAGTTGCATTGAACCTTGTGAATTTCTTTGACATCTGAAAAAATACACCAAAAGTTAGCACGAAATAGTGAAATTTTTGGAGAAAACTGAAAACAGCTAGCTGGACACGGCCCCGTGTTCAGCGGACACGACCTCGTGTCCAGGCGTCTGTTACTCAAAAATTTCATTTTTTGACCCGGTCCCGAAAACTTGAAAATTTTTGGTCCAGTATGTGCGGTTTCCCCCGAAAATGAAACCCCAAGTGCCGTTTTTTCCAAAACAAACCGTTTACCCCTTCAATTTTATCTTTTTCGGTTCAAAAACAAGGGTTTGGGGTTTTTGTGAGAAATCGGGCAAATCTATGAACAATACAAGTGGATTTACTTCCCATAACACTAATCTAAACTAATGCTAACAGATTTATGCAAAAATTTGAGGTTCGATCCGGATGAAGTTCAAGAACCCTAGATTTTTCCCCAAATTTTTGATGTTTTAACTACATGTCTACATGCAAGTGCTTAATCTAACTACTAACGATGATAGAATCATACCTTGATGTTGTTAGAAGTAGAGGAGACGTCGAAATCTTGAAGAAAAATCTCCTGAACCAGAGCGTTTTTGGGGAAACGGGGCGTGTGGAAATGGAGAAACTGTGTTGAAAAGAGATTTTATCCCGACAGTTGCGCGGACACGGGCTCGTGCCGAGCAAAGTTTTTTTTTTTTTAAGTGCTTATGTGAGTGCCCTTGTTTCCCAAAAACTTGGTTAGAAGACTTACGGATTTAGATGTCAACCCATTCGTTCATAACTTACCAGGTATGATGTTGATGCTTTCATTCTTCGACCGTTTGAAGCGAGATTTCATCCTCTTCATCCTCAATGAATCATTGATAGAGTTTCAGCCGTTGACCATTGACTTTGAATGGAATTCCATTCCGAGATTTAATTTCTACTGCACCGTGTGGGAAAATATGGGTGATGGAAAAAGGTCCTGACCACCTAGACTATTGTTGTTTTATAAGCAGTTCTAAAAGCCCATAAAGCGTCATCTAATTTATCGGCCCATTCCTTTTTATTTAACCCTACGGTTTTTTCAAGTATTCGTTTTAAACATCTATTAGTCACTTCGGCTTGTCCGTTTGTTTGAGGGTGATATGCTGTTGAGACCCACGACTCTTCCATCATTTGTTGGAAGTGCCTCGGCCTCGGCCCATTTAGACAAGTAATCTACTGCCACAAGTATATATTTGTTTCCTTTTGACGGTGGGAAAGGTCCCATAAAGTCGAGTCCCCACACATCAAAAATTTCACAAACCAGAATGCCATTTTGTGGCATTTCGTTTTTGGAAGAAATATTACTTGTTTTTTGGCAAGCATCACATGTCTTAACAAGACTTTGGGCGTCTTTGTAAATGGATGGCCAATAAAATACTGAATCAAATACCTTTCGTGCGGTACTAGCGGCACCATGATGTCCTCCGTATGGACCTTCATGACAATGGCGGAGAATTCTTCGTGCTTCGCGACCATGTACGCATCGTCGGATGAGTTGGTCGGCACACATTTTGAAAAGATAAGGATCTTCCCAAAAATAGTGTTTTACATCAGCAAAGAATTTCTTTCTTTGATGATGTGGCCAACCTTTTGTGACTATACCGCTAGCTAGGTAGTTAGCATAGTCGGCGTACTAAGGTTCTTCCCTGTATTCCACCATTTCTAGGGACTCTGTTGGGAATTTTTCGTTGATTTGCTCGTCCCTGGTTGCCTCCAAAGCTGGATCTTCTAAGCATGAAAGATGATCTGCTGCGGTGTTTTCTGCTCCTCTTTTGTCTTTGATTTCAATATCAAATTCTTGGAGGAGTAGAATCCACCGAATCAAACGTGGTTTAGCATCCTGCTTCTTGAAGAGATATCGAATGGATGCATGATCTGTATAGACTATTGTTTTAGAAAGAACAAGATAAGAACGAAATTTATCAAAAGCAAATACCACAGCTAGTAATTCTTTTTCAGTTGTTGTGTAATTTTCTTGTGCATCGTTAAGTGTTTTACTAGCATAGTAAATTGGGTGAAAATGTTTTTCTTTTCTTTGTCCCAAGACAGCTCCAACTGCAAAGTCACTTGCATCACACATGATTTTGAAAGGAAATTTCCAATCAGGCGCTATCATGATAGGTGCATTGACTAGCATTTCCTTTAGGGTTAGAAATGCTTGATTGCAATCCTTGTCAAAGATGAAAGGGGCATCTTTTTCAAGTAATTTTGTTAGAGGCCTTGAAATTTTAGAAAAGTCTTTGACAAACCGCCTATAAAATCCGGCATGCCCTAGGAAACTTCTGATAGCTCTAACGGAGGATGGGGGTGGTAATCGAGAAATAGTGTCTATTTTAGCTCGATCAACCTCCATTCCTTCGCTTGATATTTTATGACCGAGTACTATTCACTCCGTTACCATGAAATGGCATTTTTCCCAGTTAAGGGCGAGGTTAGTTTCCTCACATCGGGATAGCATTCGTTCAAGGTTATCGAGGCATTGGTCGTATGAATCCCCAAAGATAGAAAAGTCATCCACGAAGACTTCCATTGTCTTTTCTATCATGTCATGGAAGATGGCTACCATGCAACGTTGGAAGGTTGCGGGGGCATTGCATAAACCAAATGGTGTTGGTGCATACGTCTATCGACTTCGTCTTGTATCGAGTCTTGTATTAAAATAAATAGATCAGGGCACGTAGTACGAGAAAATGTCAAATATGTGTTGAAGTTTGATTTCACACGAAATAGGCAATAGCTATTTCGCACGAAATAGTGATTTCGTGTGAAATTGATTTCGTGTGAGATGGTTTCGTGCGAAATACCTCAGCCTATAAATACTAGGTGTGTCTTGTCATTTGTAACTTTCCGGTTTGAGAGCCGAAGTGCTGCCGAAGTGTCTACTCGCTGTAAAACTTTGTTAAATCAATCAAAAGACAGTTTAAAGTGATTTGCAAGCTGTATTAACTCGATACGTTTGTTTCCGCCTTTCGTATTGAGGAAAAACTCTTCTGAACGACTCATTTGGTCGTGAAAATGATCCTACAAGTGGCATCAGAGCTCAGGAGGAAGAGTTCTTACAAATTCAGCTCGAAAATCTGATTTCTACACCTTTCTTTTTCAAAATTTACAAGTTTTCACGGATAAAATGGCTTGATTTTCTCACATTTTAAGCGTAATTGTGTTTTAACAAAGCCTTGAAAGAATTGGACCTAAAATTGGACTAAAACCTGATCAATTTTGTCAAAAACAGTTCGAGATGATGACATCAGTAGTATTTCGTACGAAATAGGAGTTTGATTTCGCACGAAATAGCATTTTCAGGGTTGTTTCGCACCAAGTTGGTATTTCGTTTGACCGTTTCGCACGAAAGCACCTATTTCGTTTGAAAGTTTGGTATTTTGCACGAAAGCAGTTATTTCGCATCAGAGTGGTTATTTCGTTTGAACAGGATCATTTCGTGTGAAAGTTGATTTCGCTTGAAAGTGTCTTTTCGCACAAAAGATCATTTCGTTTGAAAGGGTTGATTTCGTTTGAAAGACATAATTTGTGAAAGTTTTTAAAACCGAATCATGGAAGAGGAATTTTACAACGCCTTTGCAACTCCGATTAGCATTGCACAAAACACAATGTTGGAAAACGAAATAGGCACTATGCAAAAACCGCCAAAGCTTATGAATATCGAGGAATATAAGGGTTGAGAAGAACGATTTGAAAATTGGGTACAAGCAAATTACTTGGATGCTTGGAAATGTGTTGAAACGAAATATATTAGACCGATGAATGATGATGAGGAAATTATTGCAATTAAAGATCTTAGTGCTGAAGATAAAAAGAAATACAAAGATGAAAAGATGATGACAAGTCTACTGCATCAAGCTGTGAAAGAAGATATCTTGGTTTTATTGCAACACAATGGAACTGCATACTCTATCTGGAAAGCATTAAAATCAAAGTTTGTTGGAAGTAAAGAGATGATTAAGAACAAAAAGTCACTTTTGAAAAAAGAAATTGATCTATTTCGTGGTTTGAGAACTGAAAGCACCAAGCAGATCATTGAAAGATACTGCAATTTGTTAGTCAACATGAAGAGGGTGAGTATCACAAATGATAATGAAGAGTTGATTGAAAAATTGGCTGATGCGTTGCCACATGAAACTTGGGGCACATATCTCATGATGTTGAGGAATAAAAAGGATTTTGGAAATTTAACACTAAGTAAGTTCATTGAAAAACTTGAATCTCAAGAGATGGAACAAAGAAAGATCTCAAGAATGAAAGATTTTGATGGTGAACAAGATATCGGTCTTTATTACAAAGGAGGTATCAGTGATAAGACCAACATGTCACCAAAGGTTGAGACTGCATTCAATGTTAAAAGTTCATCTGGAGGGTCATCTAAAGCATCAAACAGCAAAACGGGATTTTCTTCATATACATCATTTGATCCAAACTTTTCAACAACAAAGAATGGCAAAGTTATTCAATGCAACATTGCATTAAATCTTGAAAATGATCAAAATTATTCGGAAGAAGTTGCAAAAAGTCACATGTCTTTGTTGGTAACTGTCTTAGAGTCATATGGGAGTTTAGTAGCAGGAAGGATCGGGAATCCAATGTTGACAAAAGAGGATTACGATCAGATTGATGCTGAAGAAATGGAGTTGATGGATATAAAGTGGTGTCTTGCGAGTGTGTTGAGAAGAGCTGAGAAATTTAAACAAATTACGGGAAGAGATGATTTCCGTGATGCAAATGTTTCTACTTTAGGATTTGATAAATCTAAAGTCACTTGTTTTCGTTGCAGGGAAAAAGGACATTTCAAGAGAGAATGCACAAACCACGAAGCAAGTGGAGCTCAAAATCCGTTCAACAACAATGATTACTATCGAAAAGCAATTTATCATCAAGTTGCTCAACAGTCGCATCAACAAGAACCACAAACTACGCATGCTAAGAAGGCTATTGAAGAGTCATCAAAGAGAGCTTTTTATGGTATAATAGATCAAGATGATGAAAAATTACCAGAAGGTTTTAGCTGGGAAAATTTTAGCTGGGATAATTACTATCCGGATAAAGAGATTTTAAAAGCCAAAGATTTTGTTGCTCGAGTTGCTGAAGACAGTGATAATGATGATGATTATTATGCAAAAAGAATGGAAGAGTATTTAAAATTGATGGAGGAGAGTGATAGTGATGATGAAAAAATTCGAAAGAAAAAGAAGAAAGTTAAAAAACAGGTTAGCAGTGATGACGAAGAAGTTCCTGTAATAAAAAGAAAGATAAAAGAAGTTCCAGATTTCAAAGTTGAAGCAGAAGCTGTTGCAAGAAAAATTCCTGTTAAATGTGAAAACTGTGAAGCAGTGAAGAAGCAAAATAGTACATTGATTCACAACATGAACAGATTAAAAGAATCCTATGATGTTCTAAACAAACCAATGAATCAGTACAATCAGTCAAGTAGTGAACAAGCAACAGCAATGAAGACACTTCAAGGAGCTTTCATGACAAAACAGAAAGTGGTGAATAATTACATTGAGAAGTGTGTTGTTCTGGAACAAAAACTGGAAACTCAAAGAATTGAGACAGAAAGGGTTAATAGATTGTTAAAAAGTTACCTATGTACGTCTTATGTTATTGACAGGATTTATCCAACTGTTGAAAGCATGAAGGCATTTGAAGAAGAGGAAACATCTAAAAAGAAGAAAGATACTGAAGTGAATGATTCTGGTAAGAAAAAAGGTTTCAGTTATACAAAATATCCGCCTCCGCTTGAAAATGGATATTCTCCACGAAATCCAAATTCAGAAAGAGTCAAAAAGGCAACCAACTTACAGTGGGAGTCTGAGTCTTCAGAAAATTTTCCAGATAACATTGATGTCACTTTTACTTCGTCTGACACTGATCATGAGTCCGAGTTAATAAAGAAAGTGTTCGATCAGGTGTTGGATAAAGATGAAACCGAGGAGTCAAAGTCGGGGTCAAATTCAGAGTCAAAGTCTGAAACTTCAAGTCCAACAGTCAAAAATGATAAACGGGTTTACAATAAAGAATTTCTTTTATCAAAATCTAATTTGAATGATGAAACAATTAAAGTGGCTTATACTTTGATTGATTCACACAAATTATATTCTGATGAGGAATTTCCAATAAGAGGTGTCAAAACCGAAATGATAAAAAAGGTTTTCAAACTAACAGAAATTAATATTTCTGAAATAAAAGATGTAAATCTTTCTGAAAAAACCTAAACTTTACACCTCAAGAGTTCAACAAAGAGAAAACAAGAAAAAGGGTTACAGTTCTGGTTCTGGTTTTCAAAAGAAACCAAACCATAACAGTAATTTCAAAAGGAAGGGTTTAGGATTTATTCCACGGAAAAATCATAAAAATGAGAAAAATTATAAACCAAAAACTGTATTTGTTTCAGGGATATCATCTGAAGAAGAAAAGGAGCAATTGTTCAGAAAGCAAACAAACAAAGAATTCCTTGCTAAAAAGCAAGAAGAAATGAAGAATGAAGCATCTCAGAAGAAGATGGAGACTAGAACCTTGTTTCAATGCAAAATAGTTGGTCACATTGCCAGGAATTGTCCAAAGGCAATCCAAACAAAACAGGGAGTCTCTGATAAATTCAAAGAAAAGATGGTTGAAAATGAACCACCAACTAAATCTTTTATAGTTTTCAAAAACTCAAAGTTTGAGATTGGTGAATGTTCAAAAGGTTTTTACAAAAGAAAAGCAAATCTTGACAACCAAAAGTGGGTTTTTAAGAAATCTGATGATAGTTCTAGCAATGATTCTGATTCGTCAAAATCAGAGGAGCTATTTTCTGGCGATGAATCTGATTCCACAAAGTCAGAGGAGCCACAAATTGAGATAAAATTGGAAACTTCAGTACCACAAATGGATGATGTCAATTTTCCACCATTGAGGGCTGAAAATTTTAAACAAAAAGTTGGTAAAGTTGAGATTTCAAATCAATTTTTCTCTGAAAAGAAAGATTTTGATGTTGAAAAAGCTTTTAATCCCAAAGTGCAACATATTTTTGGAAAAATGGTTGATAGCAAGGTAAAATGGGTGAAGGAATTTTATGAGAAGAAAATGAAAGGAAAGAAATCGAGTGTTGATAACTCAGAATCTCCCAAGGCCTGTCAGGCTTGGGATAACTTTCTTAACTAAAAAATATGACTTGCCAGAGCTTTCAGGTTGTAAGTGTGAAGCAGATATCGGCATCTTTCTTGAGAAATTCACGAAAGTGATTTCGACTTTCAAGAGATTATTGGTTTGTTTCTACAAGTGGTAAATTAGGGACATTAAGTTGTACTTGATTTTCTACAAGTGGTAATTGTTGTTAAAATCTAAAATTGTTATATTTTTCAAGTGGTTGAAAGAACAAGGTGATGAATTGATCCCCTAACCTACAAGTGGTAAAATCAACAAAACTTATTTTATGGAAAAACCATTTGATTAAAACAAACTTAAGTGTTTTGAAATCACAATGGGAAAATAGTTTGTTGTCAGGGGGAGTTCTGATTGTTTATCCCAAGTGGATGGCGAATTGAAGCGATTTGATATCTGTTGTCTTTTTACTTGTATAGTTTGTTTTTCAAATTTTTTTAAATGATTTTGAATTTTAGGGGGAGTAAGAATTTTAAGAAAATCCAAAAACATTAGAAAATTTGAAAAAGTCAAAAAACATGATAAAATCAAAAACGAGTTTTGTTGAGAAAAGAGGAAATGATAGTACATCAGTGGACAATCACAGCATGCTAAAGAATTGGAAAGTTAAAATGTGATAAACGGTCTCACTGATGATGTGCCAGTAGGTTTTTACACATTTAGTAGATTGTGTCGAGATATAAACCTAAATTTCAAACTTACTTATATCGTGGGGAACATCTCGCGGATATATGGGTAACCCCCGAAATCTTGTTTGAAAGGTCCCTCTTTCTGAGATACTAGGTCTTTATACTCAGTGATATCTGGGGTATTATTCCGGGACTTCTGATTTTGCGGAAGCAATGGCCTAGTCCCCGTATAATATTTTTCGCTTGCTTGAAATATAGCATCACCCTTAGTACAAAAAATGATGAAACCTTGAAAAAAGCTAATCATGTGCTGTTGAAGAAAAGATTCTCTAAAGGGAACACACCAAAAGTCGAAGCCATCATCTCTCTGATTTTGCGGAAGCAATAGCCTGAGCTCTCATGGCCCTCGCATTTAACCCTTTACAGATATCATCTAGGTATACTCACTTGTAAGACTGAATATTGGGATCTGGATACAGGAGTATATTCTGAGGTGGGACACGTGAATAAGTTTAAGTCTCTAAAACACTAATATCGTATCTCGAAACAGTTGAACTTTGTGTGAGAATTTAAGTGGATTAGTATACTGACAATCTAAGTGAATCGTTTAGAACTTAAAATGTTTAAAGCTTAATGGTGTTAGTGATTTGTCTCAAAAACTGATATGATCCTCTTACACAAACTCACAAAAATATTGTTTGTAAATATTTCCTTACTGTATTTTCTTTTAAGTTTAAAAATCCAAAAAGATTTTCGGAGTGTTTTTAGCATAAATTTTTGAAAAATTCAAAAAGAGTTTCGACAACTGATGTTGGAGAGCTGATTTTCAAAATTCCAAGTGCTAAACATGATGAAAATGGTGAGGGGGAGTATGTTTGAAACAAGAAAAGGATCTGAAAGAAAAATGTTTTTTCTACAAGTGGTTCATCAGAGATTAACATTGTTAAATCATTCATTGATTTATTAATACCTGCAAGTAGTATATAAATTTGTCAAATTTTAAATTTGTGAAATTTATTGTGAGGTAGAGTTTGTGCAGGAATGAAGCTTGGAAAGAGCCAGGTTCAGATTTCTGTGGATTATGTGGTTTCAAGAGAGCCAGATTTTGATCCTGAACAGTAGTGTGTAAGAGCCAGTCACAGATCTTGGTATAAAGGATGATAGAGCCAAGTTCTGATCTTGGATCTGATGTTCATGCAAGCTGAGGATGCTGATGAACTTAAGGAATCAAAAGATCTGATCAAGAGAATTAGAGAGAGATTAGAGCCAGATTGAGATTCTGGAGATGAAGAGAAGAGAAAGATTGAGGATGTTTTACATTGTTATATACTTCGGAAGTGGTCGAGAAGACTGATAAAGACTTAAGATTGAAGACTCGACACTGAAGACTTCGTAAACATACGAGGGGGAGTCTGTTGGTGCATACGTCTGTCGACTTCGTCTTGTATTAAAATAGATAGATCAGGGCACGTAGTACGAGAAAATGTCAAATATGTGTTGAAGGTTGATTTCGCACAAATAGGCAATAGCTATTTCGCACGAAATCAGTTGGCTATTTCGCACGAAATAGTGATTTCGTGTGAAATTGATTTCGTGTGAGATGGTTTCGTGCGAAATACCTCAGCCTATAAATAGTAGGTGTGTCTTGTCATTTGTAACTTTCCGGTTTGAGAGCCGAAGTGCTGCCGAAGTGTCTACTCGCTTTAAAACTTTGTTAAAGAAATCAAAAGACAGTTTAAAGTGATTTGCAAGCTGTATTAACTCGATACGTTTGTTTCCACCTTTCGTATTGAGGAAAAACTCTTCTGAACGACTCATTTGGTTGTGAAAACGATCCTACAAATGGCATGCGTCGATAAGCAAAAGTTCCATAGGGACATGTGAAGGTTGTCTTTTCTTGGTCTTCGGGTGCTATCGGGATTTGAAAGTAACCTGAAAAACCATCCAAGAAACAGTAAAATTTATGACCGGATAATCTTTCTAACATTTGATCAATGAAGGGCAAAGGAAAGTGATCTTTCCTTGTTGCTTCATTTAATCGTCTATAATCTATACATACTCTCCATCCTGTGACGGTTCTCGTTGGTATTAATTCATTCTCTTCGTTAGTTATTACCGTCATACCTCCTTTCTTTGGAACTACTTGGACGGGACTTACCCAAGGACTATCGGAGATAGGATAAATAAGTCCGGCGTCAAGTAATTTGATGACTTCGTTTTTAACCACTTCTTGAACATTTGGATTTACTCGACGTTGTGGTTGTATTACCGATTTGTAGTCATCATTCATTAAAATTTTGTGCGTGCACATGGAAGGACTTATTCCTTTAATATCTACAAGCTTCCAAGCAATCGCATTTTTGTGTTTTCTCAAAAGATTAATTAATTTTTCTTTTTCTAAACTACTTAATTTAGACGAAATAATTACAGGTGATTTACCATCTTTGTCTAGAAAAGCATATTCCAAACCTTTCGGAAGTTCTTTGAGCTCAAGAGGTGGGTCTTTAGAAGACTCCTTATTGGGTTGCTCATTTTGATCAAGAACTTTAAAAGTTTGCTCTATGGCGACCTCTTCTTCAACAAAGTGGTCAATCTTTTCACTTGTATCGGGTGGTTCATCTTCATCTTCAATTAGGGGGTCATTATTGCCGAATGGATATTTCATTGATCGCTCAAGATCGACACTCTTTTTAAATCCCCCTAATTGAATAGATAGATTGTTGTACTTCCGGTTTTTCAAAGTTTCGTGGGTTTTTACAAAGGGTCGTCCCAACACTAGAGGAGCGTCATCGAGGATGACAAAGTCGGTTGGGATTACCATTTGATTTGTTTGAACCAAGACATCCTCAACTACACCGATTGATTTTGTTACTTTCCAATTAGATAGAAAAATGGTATTTGAAGTGGAGAAAAATCACTAATACTTAATTTTTTGAAAATGTAGTTGGGCATTATGTTAACACAAAGATCTTTATCAATTGTGACATTACTAATAAACGAATTTTGAAAAAAAAAATCATGGAACCGGTGTAATGTTGATTTCAAATGGGTCTTCTTTTATTAGCGAGGTTTGATCATTAGTTAACTTAACGCTTACCGTTTCGTCAATTTTAGTGTTAGTGTTTAACTCTTTTAAAAACTTAGCATGAGTGGATACTAAACAATGATTCTGAAAAGAAGGTGACAAGAGATTAATTTCTTCAAAATTAGACTCTTCTTGAAATTTAACGTTAACGAACTCACCTTTTTCGTTGTTTAACTCATGTGTCGGTTTTTCACTTATTTGTTCTTCCATTTTTACACTTTCAACTATCTGTTCTTTGTTTAATTCTTCTCTTGCGCGGGACTCCTCTTCCCTTGCGCGAGATTCTTTTATGTAGCGCTCAATAGTTTTAAGGTGTTCTAATATCCTATCGGTCACCTCAGTGATAGAGTAAGGATCGGGATTATCAAAGCTTGAATCCGGTTGTTCGATCCTTTTTTCCTCATAATACCCATATGAAGTAGATGGTTCACACCATTGTTCTTCATTGTAAGTATATATGATGGATAAGGGTCGTAATTTTGTTCTTCATAATACTCATATGAGGTGGGTTGTTCACGCCATGGTTCCTCATAGTAAGCATATGGAGGTGGTGGCTCATATCTTGGTTCCTCAAAGTATGAGTATGAAGGTTCATACCTTGGTTCATCAAAATATGAGTATGAGGGAGGAGGTTCATACCTTTGGTCTTCATAGGATGAAGTTGATGGCTCATACCTGGGCTCCTCATAATAGGTGTATGAAGTGGATGGTTGATATAAGTTACAATATTGCACTGAGTGCGGGTCACCACAATTACTGCAATAATTTTCCCTATAATCATCCTCCTCATAGGTGTAGTTGTAACCTCCTGAATATTGATCCATAAGAATCACTCAGCAGACCACAACAAAGTCTCGAGATCAGAAAACAAAAATAAAAACGGAAACAGAGGCTGGACACGGCCCCGTGTTCAGTGGACACGGCCCCGTGTACAGAATCTGTATCTGGGCGTTTTAATAAAGGTTACTGATTTCGTTGAGCACGGGGCGTGTTCAGTGAGCACGGCCCCGTGTTCAGGCTCTGTATCTGGGTGTTTTATGAAAAATATGCAGCTCGGCCCGTGTTCAGTGAGCACGGCCCGTGTTCAATCTACTGTAAATGCAAAACTAAACTAAAATGCAGAAAAATGTGCGCGCGTTTTGAAAAAGTTTTGAAAAACTGATTAGGCCGTCGATTTTAAGCTTTCTTAAAATCCTTGTGTCCCCGGCAACGGCGCCAAAAACTTGATGCGTGTGAAGTGTCGTATAGATTTAATGTATATTTTAAGCCCTTTTACACTTTTTAGTCAAGTTTTAAATTTATAAAACACGATATTTACTAACACTAAACACACATATGGGCAAGTGCACCCATCGTGAGCGTAGTATAGTGTTGGTTAGATACCGAGGTCGTCCAAGGACACAAGAGCTTTTAGTACCGGTTTATCCTCAACGTCTAATCAAATCAAAAAGTTAGAAAAAGGTTTTAAACTAGAAAAATAAAGCTAACTAAAATGCTGAAAAATAAAATAAAAATAAAAACAGATAGACAAGATGAATCACTTGGATCCGACTCGTGTGTAGTGTAACCTTTGATTATTTCCGCACTTTTGCACTTTTTAAGAGATTATCTTAGTTATTGTAGTAGGCCCCTCTTTTGAAGGTGACGTTACCCTCAACCAGTAGTTTGAGTCAGCAAGGATACAATCCTAAAGGGTCGGATTATTGAAAGATAATTAATTAAGTTATTAATGCATATTGTGGTAGGCCCCTCTTTTGAAGGTGACGTTACCCTCGGCTAAGTAGTCTGAGTCAGCAGGGATTCAGTCCTAAGTAGCCGGGTTAAAGTATTAATAGTAGCTTACACATGAGGGGATCAAAGAGTTTGGACCCCCGCCATCCAATACCGGTGGGTATTGAAGGAGGTCCTACTAAATTTGACCCAGGTCCTTGCAGGATCTATACACTGAACAAGGCAAGACTCTTACCAAACCATTCCCTTAACCCCCGACCAGGTAGCCAACATATCTCCATATAGACCGTGGAGATATGAATGGTGAAAATCTTTTATTTTATATAGACAGTAAAATAATGCCAAGACACCACGGACAAACGATAAGGAAGAATCACCTTCAACATAAGAAACTAGTTATTAAAGTCATTAATACATAACCAAATAAAAAGTGCGAAAAGATTAACAATAAAAAGTATTACACTAGACACTTGTCTTCACCAAGTGATGTAAGAGACTTAGGCAAACATGGCCTTTGATTGTCAAGAACTCTTACGATCAATCTTGGATCCCGAGACGACTCACACACTCTATGATGGACAATGGATGATGGTGGTGGATGATGGTGTTATGATGGTGGTGGGTGGTGGGTGAAGTGTGAGAGAGGTGGTGTGCCAAGGGATGGTTTGCAAATGAGCTAAGGGCACGGCCCCGTGTCCACCTTCCTTCTCTTTCTTCATTAATTGCAGTTTGTCTGCATTAGTTGACCACGCCCCCGTGTCCGCTGGGCACGCCCCCGTGTGCAGAAGCGTATCTGTACTATCAAGATTTCCCCAGATTCTGCGAATCTTAGAGTTGACCACGGCCCCGTGTCCGCTGGGCACGCCCCCGTGGTGGGTGATAGAAGCTTCTACAGCTGTCTTTTCTACTGACACTTGGGCATGCCCCCGTGCTCATTGAGCACGGGGCGTGTTCAGCCTTCTGTTCTCTTGTTTTGCTGGGGAAGATGCTGTCGGGGGGTCCGGGCATGCCACGTTTGTCCCTTTTCTTGTATTTATGTTATATTTAGCTGCCTTTTTGCTTCTTTTGTTCATTTGAGCACATTTAATCCTGAAAATACAAAAGGAAGACAAAAACACACTTTTTCCAACATTAGTACTAAAAAAGGGTTAGTTTTATGCCACATTTGATGTAATTTATATGTTGCATTTTGCACACATCAAATAACCCCACACTTTAATCTTTGCTTGTCCTCAAGCAAAACTCTTTATAATGTGGCTTTACACTCCCAAATTGAATGGGTAGAAGAGAAGGTTTTTGGGCTTGTCATAGAGTGTCGGGATTTCCAAGATTCTTTATTAGTTTTATTTTTATTTATTTACAATCCTATTCGTCATGATTTACTTAAAACATTACATAAGATAAATTACTTATTAGGGCATAACATCCCTTTTTTAAAATTTCATTTATATACAAGTTCACATACCTCACGGGGGATGACTCAACACTCGGCCGAAGATGTATTTTAGTGAATCACTCGAGAGCGGCATGGAACTTACTCCTACCATAGGCTTGCCAAGCAATCAATCCTCCTCCTTTTTAACTATACACCTTTGTAAATATCAAGAGGACTTTTGGGTAAAGGGTTAGGCTTGGGTTAAAGGTAGGTGGTTAGGTTAGTGGTTAGTAAAAGGGCGAAAGGCGTAAAAAGCGTCGGTTTTCGTAAGACTTTTTATTTTTTAAAATTTTTATTTTGATGAAGCCACTATTCAAACAAAGTTATTTTTTATAAAGTTGTTTATTTATTTCTCTTTTTGCTTCATCATCATCATTTTTTTCTTTTTGAAAAGTCATACGAAAAACTGAGCTTGTTACTAAAACAAAGGGTTAAAATAAAAAGGTTTTGGTGGGTGAAAGGGTGTTTATTTTGGGTTATGAAATGAAAAGGTTTAGGCTCAAAGGGGTTAACTAGGGGGATTTTGGGTAGGTGGTTAAAAAAAGAAAAATAATGGTGTAGAAATAAAAAGGGTTAGTCCTAATGCCTCCGTCATTTACTTACTCGGGTTTAAGTTGGTAAGGACCGAGAATGTATCGTCGTGGCAAGTTCTAGAGTCGTAAGAACCAAGCGGCTATTCACACAAGAAACGAAAAATGAGCATTTAGTTTAAAGATATGTATTTGTATGCTCAATAAAGGCTCAAAACTCACTTTTTGTGGGAATGGGTTTTTATGTGATCAAGTATATATAATCAAATTTTAACTAGACTTGTCATGCCGTTTCATAATTTTCTTATGCTGGTTCTTTTTATCACGACGCTATCGGTTGTAAATTTGTAAAAATATAACCTTTTTAGAACTTGAAATTCCCAAGTTAAACCTAGACAAGTAAAAAAATGAATTTTTTTTTGAAAAAAATTTGGGGTGATTAGCGGTTCCAATAGAGTTTTGTGTAAGGTTTGTAATTAGGACTTGCAAGATTCAAGGTTTTAGCATCCCCCCCCCCCCCACACTTAAATTACACATTGTCCTCAATGTGTCCCAAAAATAAGTTTTTAGGTTGATTGAATGTGTAAAAAGGTGTGAAAAGCAAAAAATTTGTGTTACTGGACGTCTGGACACGACCCCGTGTCGGATGGACACGACCCCGTGGTCAGAGTGCCAGTAACAGGTACTTACAGAAGTTGGACACGGGGGCGTGTTGGCTGAGCACGACCCCGTGTCTGACAAAAATCTGCAGATTTTTAACAAACAGCAGGTCTGGGGCTATGGGCATGGGTGCGTGTCGGCTGGACACGACCCCGTGTAGACAATCTGCAAAGATGAAAAACAGGTGTCTGGCTCCGTTTTTTTCTGCTCCGGCTTTAGTAGCACTAATATTTAGTACTCTAAGCCTCGTATGTACCTGTTTTATCAATAAACACTACACCAAACCATAACAAGCATCCTAAATTACCATAGTTCAAAACATCCACATCACAAAGTTAAAAAGAAAAGAAAATGCAGAAAATAAAAAGAGTTAAAGGAAGTAAATTGTTCAACACACGGCACGCAGGCCGGAAATTGTTCAAAAGAAAAAGGGGTTAACCTGTGGGATCACCAACCAGCCGCTCCTGCGTCTACTCCTCCCGCCTAGTCCCTGTCCTCGTCCTCATCGTCATCACCTCCTCCTCTGTGCCCCGCCATGTACTCCCGGATATTCCCAATGTCATCCTGAATGTCGGATATGTTTCTCTCAATTGCTCCGACCCGGGTGTACGTGTTGCTCGCCATGTTATAGGTGTTCCTGGTGCACATGAGGTTTTCCTGCAATAAGTCATGTAAACTTTGGAAGTTAGGAAAACCGCCTCCTTGTGAGGAGGATTGGCCCGGATCACCGTGGGGCTGGTACTGGTAGTGAGGAGGTTGTTGAAACTGTGGAGCGTGAAGGACGAGTGCCTCTTGTGGGTTCCATGCATGCCCCTGGACTCTTTGGAAGCTAAGCGACCCGTCTTCGGCTTCATAAATCAGGTTCATGGAGCGGCAGATGTGAATGTCCACTCTTCCCGACCATGGGCTCTTTTGGAAAGATCTAGGCATGTTCACGAAATGCTTGAAGGGACGGTATATCCACCACCCGAAGAAGATCGGGGTTGGTGGAGTAGCAAGCCGGTTCCAATGCATGTTGCGGAGCAGGAGGTACGGAACATCGAGGTGTCTGCGGTTATGAATGCAATGAAGGACCACCAGATCTCTTAACCTAACAACGCCACTACTGTCATGCCTTTGGCTAAGAGAGTAAGTGAGAACCCTATGGATGCAACGGTAAAGCGGGTCCCTCAGCTTAGTGCTCTTAGTGCTGCTCGGGTTGTAGTGCCCTTCTCTTATTTGAGCCCAAGCGGTTTGGCGCTCGTTTTCATCCAACTCTCGCACCCCTCCGGTGTTCTCTTCATTACCCGCATCTTCCTCTGGATACAACCCAACTATCGACCCAAACTGTGCCATCGAAATCGAGTACTTAGTCCCACCACATCGGAACTCTACCCCATCATTATCAAACGGGTCGCATCTTGAATTGAACACGAAGGTGCTATAGAATTCCAGATTGTACTCGTGGACTAAGCGAAGTCGAGTGGTTAGGGCAGCTCTTAGTGGGCCGGTAACGAGGTTATTAAACCGGTCAAGTTGGTTCACCATTGCCAAAAGATCCATGCACACTTGTCTTGGGTATTCTTCCGGTCTGGTTCGAAGCACATCGTATCTTGCTTTAGCGTCCTGCTCAGTTGCATTGAACCTTATGAATTTCTTTGACATCTGAAAAAATACACCAAAAGTTAGCATGAAACAGTGAAATTTTCAGAGAAAACTGAAAACAGCTAGCTGGACACGGCCCCGTGTTCAGCGGACACGACCCCGTGTCCAGGCGTCTGTTACTCAAAAATTTCATTTTTCGACCAGGTCCCGAAAACTTGAAAATTTTTGGTCCAGTATGTGCGTTTTGCCCCGAAAATGAAACCCCAAGTGTCGTTTTTCCCAAAACAAACCGTTTACCCCTTCAATTTTATCTTTTTCGGTTCAAAAAGAAGGGTTTGGGGGTTTTTGTGAGAAATCGGGCAAATCTATGAACAATACAAGTGGATTTACTTCCCATAACACTAATCTAAACTAATGCTAACAGATTTATGCAAAAATTTGAGGTTCGATCTGGATGAAGTTCAAGAACCCTAGATTTTTCCCCAAATTTTTGATGTTTTAACTACATGCAAGTGCTTAATCTAACTACTAATGATGATAGAATCAATCCTTGATGTTGTTAGAAGTAGAGGAGACGTCGAAATATTGAAGAAAAATCGCCTGAACCAGAGCGTTTTTAAGGAAACGGGGCGTGTGGAAATGAAGAAACTGTGTTGAAAAGAGGTTTTATTCCGAAAGTTGCACGGACACGGCCTCGTGCCGAGCAAAGTTTTTTTTTAAGTGCTCGTTTGAGTGCCCTTGTTTCCCAAAAACTTGGTTAGAAGACTTACCGATTTAGATGTCAACCCATTCGTTCGTAACTTACCAGGTATGATGTTGATGCTTTCATTCTTCGACCGTTTGAAGCGAGATTTCTTCCTCTTCATCCTCAATGAATCCTTGATAGATTTTCAGCCGTTGACCATTGACTTTGAATGGAATTCCATTCCGAGATTTAATTTCTACTGCACCGTGTGGGAAAATATGGGTGATGGAAAAAGGTCCTGGCCACCTAGACTATTGTTGTTTTATAAGCAGTTCGAAAAGCCCATAAAGCGTCATCTAATTTATCGGCCCATTCCTTTTTATTTAACCCTACGGTTTTTTCAAGTATTCGTTTTAAACCTCTATTAGTCACTTCGGCTTGTCCGTTTGTTTGAGGGTGATATGCTGTTGAGACCCACGACTCTTCCATCATTTGTTGGAAGTGCCTCGGCCTCGGCCCATTTAGACAAGTAATCTACTGCCACAAATATATATTTGTTTCCTTTTGATGGTGGGAAAGGTCCCATAAAGTCGAGTCACCACACATCAAAAATTTCACAAACCAGAATGCCATTTTGTGGCATTTCGTTTTTGGAAGAAATATTACTTGTTTTTTGGCAAGCATCACATGTCTTAACAAGACTTTGGGCGTCTTTGTAAATGGATGGCCAATAAAATCCTGAATCAAATACTTTTCGTGCGGTACTAGTGGCACCATGATGTCCTCCGTATGGACCTTCATGACAATGGCGGAGAATTCTTCGTGCTTCGCGACCATGTACGCACCGTCGGATGAGTTGGTCGGCACACATTTTGAAAAGATAAGGATCTTCCCAAAAATAGTGTTTTACATCAGCAAAGAATTTCTTTCTTTGATGATGTGGCCAACCTTTTGCGACTATACCGCTAGCTAGGTAGTTAGCATAGTCGTCGTACCAAGGTTCTTCCCTGTATTCCACCATTTCTAGGGACTCTTTTGGGAATTTTTCGTTGATTTGCTCGTCCCTGGTTGCCTCCAAAGCTGGATCTTCTAAGCGTGAAAGATGATCTGCTGTGGTGTTTTCTGCTCCTCTTTTGTCTTTGATTTCAATATCAAATTCTTGGAGGAGTAGAATCCACCGAATCAAACGTGGTTTAGCATCCTGCTTCTTAAAGAGATATCGAATGGCTGCATGATCTGTATAGACTATTGTTTTAGAAAGAACAATATAAGAACGAAATTTATCAAAAGCAAATACCACAGCTAGTAATTCTTTTTCAGTTGTTGTGTAATTTTCTTGTGCATCGTTAAGTGTTTACTAGCATAGTAAATTGGGTGAAAATGCTTTTCTTTTCTTTGTCCCAAGACAGCTCCAACTGCAAAGTCACTTGCATCACACATGATTTCAAAAGGAAATTTCCAATCAGGCACTATCATGATAGGTGCATTGACTAGCATTTCCTTTAGGGTTAGAAATGCTTGATTGCAATCCTTGTCAAAGATGAAAGGGGCATCTTTTTCAAGTAATTTTGTTAGAGGCCTTGAAATTTTAAAAAGTCTTTGATAAACCGCCTATAAAATCCGGCATGCCCTAGGAAACTTCTGATAGCTCTAACGGAGGATGGGGGTGGTAATCGAGAAATAGTGTCTATTTTAGCTCGATCAACCTCCATTCCTTCGCTTGATATTTTATGACCGAGTACTATTCCTTCCGTTACCATGAAATAGCATTTTTCCCAGTTAAGGGCGAGGTTAGTTTCCTCACATCGGGATAGCATTCGTTCAAGGTTATCGAGGCATTGGTCGTATAAATCCCCAAAGATAGAAAACTAGTCCATGAAGACTTCCATTGTCTTTTCTATCATGTCATGGAAGATGGCTACCATGCAACGTTGGAAGGTTGCGGGGGCATTGCATAGACCAAATGGCATGTGTCGATAAGCAAAAGTTCCATAGGGATATGTGAAGGTTGTCTTTTCTTGGTCTTCGGGTGTTATCGGGATTTGAAAGTAACCTGAAAAACCATCCAAGAAACAAGAAAATTTATGACCGGATAATCTTTCTAACATTTGATCAATGAAGGGCAAAGGAAAGTGATCTTTCCTTGTTGCTTCATTTAATCGTCTATAATCTATACATACTCTCCATCCTGTGACGGTTCTCGTTGGTATTAATTCATTCTCTTCGTTGGTTATTACCGTCATACCTCCTTTCTTTGGAACTACTTGGACGGGACTTACCCAAGGACTATCGGAGATAGGATAAATAAGTCCGGCGTCAAGTAATTTGATGACTTCGTTTTTAACAACTTCTTGAACATTTGGATTTACTCGACGTTGTGGTTGTATTACCGATTTGTAGTCATCATTCATTAAAATTTTGTGCGTGCACATGGAAGGACTTATTCCTTTAATATCTACAAGCTTCCAAGCAATCGCATTTTTGTGTTTTCTCAAAAGATTAATTAATTTTTCTTTTTCTAAACTATTTAATTTAGACGAAATAATTACAGGTGATTTACCATCTTTGTCTAGAAAAGCATATTCCAAACCTTTCGGAAGTTCTTTGAGCTCAAGAGGTGGGTCTTTAGAAGACTCCTTATTGGGTTGCTCATTTTGATCAAGAACTTTAAAAGTGTGCTCTATGGCGACCTCTTCTTCAACAAAGTGGTCAATCTTTTCACTTGTATCGGGTGGTTCATCTTCATCTTCAATTTGGTGGTCATTATTGCTGAATGGATACTTCATTGATCGCTCAAGATCGACACTCTTTTTAAATGCCCCTAATTGAATAGATAGATTGTTGTACTTCCGGTTTTTCAAAGCTTTGTGGGTTTTTACAAATGGTCGTCCCAACACTAGAGGAGCGACATCGAGGATGACAAAGTCGGTTGGGATTACCATTTGATTTGTTTGAACCAAGACATCCTCAACTACACCGATTGATTTTATTACTTTCCGATTAGATAGAACAATGGGTATTTGAAGTGGAGAAAAATCACTAATACTTAATTTTTTGAAAATGTAGTTGGGCATTATGTTAACACAAAGATCTTTATCAATTGTGACATTACTAATAAATGAATTTTGAAAAAAACATGGAACCGGTGTAATGTTGATTTCAAATGGGTCTTCTTTTATTAGCGAGGTTTGATCATTAGTTAACTTAACGCTTACCGTTTCGTCAATTTTAGTGTTAGTGTTTAACTCTTTTAAAAACTTAGCATGAGTGGATACTAAACAATGATTCTCAAATGAAGGTGACAAGAGATTAATTTCTTCGAAATTAGACTCTTCTTGAAATTTAACGTTAACGGACTCACCTTTTTCGTTGTTTAACTCATGTTTCGGTTTTTCACTTATTTGTTCTTCCATTTTTACACTTTCAACTATATCTTCTTTGTTTAATTCTTCTCTTGCGCGGGACTCCTCTTCCCTTGCGCGAGATTCTTTTATGTAGCGCTCGATAGTTTTAAGGTGTTCTAATATCCTATCGGTCACCTCAGTGATAGAGTAAGGATCGGGATTATCAAAGCTTGAATCCGGTTGTTCGATCCTTTTTTCCTCATAATACCCATATGAAGTAGATGGTTCACACCATTGTTCTTCATTGTAAGTATATGATGGATAAGGGTCGTAATTTTGTTCTTCATAATACTCATATGAGGTTGTTCACGCCATGGTTCCTCATAGTAAGCATATGAAGGTGGTGGCTCATATCTTGGTTCCTCAAAGTATGAGTATGAAGGTTCATACCTTGGTTCATCAAAATATAAGTATGAGGGAGGAGGTTCATACCTTTGGTCTTCATAGGATGAAGTTGATGGCTCGTACCTGGGCTCCTCATAATAGGTGTATGAAGTGGATGGTTGATATAAGTTACAATATTGAACCGAGTGCGGGTCACCACAATTAGTGCAATAATTTTCCCTATAATCATCCTCCTCATAGGTGTAGTTGTAACCTCCTGAGTATTGATCCATAAGAATCACTCAGCAGACCACAACAAAGTCTCGAGATCAGAAAACAAAAATAAAAACAGAAACAGAGGCTGGACACGGCCCCGTGTTCAGTGGACACGGCCCCGTGTACAGAATCTGTATCTGGGCGTTTTAATTAAGGTTACTGATTTCGTTGAGCACGGGGCATGTTCAGTGAGCACAACCCCGTGTTCAGGCTCTGTATCTGGGTGTTTTATGAAAAATATGCAGCACGGCCCGTGTTCAGTGAGCACGGCCCATGTTCAATCTACTGTAAATGCAAAACTAAACTAAAATGCAGAAAAATGTGCGTGCGTTTTGAAAAACTGATTAGGCCGTCGATTTTAAGCTTTCTTAAAATCTTTGTGTCCCCGGCAACGGCGCCAAAAACTTAATGCGTGTGAAGTGTCGTATAGATTTAATGTATATTTTAAGCCCTTTTTACACTTTTTTAGCCAAGTTTTAAATTTATAAAACACGATATTTGCTAACACTAAACACACATATGGGCAAGTGCACCCATCGTGAGCGTAGTATAGTGTTGGTAAGATACCGAGGTCGTCCAAGGACACAAGAGCTTTTAGTACCGGTTTATCCTCAACGTCTAATCAAATCAAAAAGTTAGAAAAAGGTTTTAAACTAGAAAAATAAAGCTAACTAAAATGCTGAAAAATAAAATAAAAATAAAAACAGATAGACAAGATGAATCACTTGGATCCGACTCGTGTGTAGTGTAACCTTTGATTATTTCCGCATTTTTGCACTTTTTAAGAGATTATCTTAGTTATTGTAGTAGGCCCCTCGTTTGAATGTGACGTTACCCTCAACCCAGTAGTTTGAGTCAGCAAGGATACAATCCTAAAGGGTCCGATTATTGAAAGATAATTAATTAAGTTATTAATGCATATTGTGGTAGGCCCCTCTTTTGAAGGTGACGTTACCCTCGGCTAAGTGGTCTGAGTCAGCAGGGATACTGTCCTAAGTAGCCGGGTTAAAGTATTAATAGTAGCTTACATATGAGGGGATCAAAGAGTTTGGACCCCCGTCATCCAATACCGGTGGGTATTGAAGGAGGTCCTACTAAATTTGACCCAGGTCCTTGCAGGATCTATACACTGAACAAGGCAAGACTCTTACCAAACCATTCCCTTAACCCCCGACCAGGTAGCCAACATATCTCCATATAGACCGTGGAGATATGAATGGTGAAAATCTTTTATTTTATATAGACAGTAAAATAATGCCAAGACACCACGGACAAACGATAAGGAAGAATCACCTTCAACATAAGAAACTAGTTATTAAAGTCATTAATACATAACCAAATAAAAAGTGCGAAAAGATTAAAAATAAAAAGTATTACACTAGACACTTATCTTCACCAAGTGATGTAAGAGACTTAGGCAAACATGGCCTTTGATTGTCAAGAACTCTTACGATCAATCTTGGATCCCGAGACGACTCACACACTCTATGATGGACAATGGATGATGGTGGTGGATGATGGTGTTGTGATGGTGGTGGGTGGTGGGTGAAGTGTGAGAGAGGTGGTGTGCCAAGGGATGGTTTGCAAATGAGCCAAGCACCCCTATTTATAGGCTGAACAGAGGCTCGGGCACGGCCCCGTGTCCACCTTCCTTCTCTTTCTTCATTAATTGCAGTTTATCTGCATTAGTTGACCACGCCCCCGTGTCCGCTGGGCACGCCCCCTTGTGCAGAAGCGTATCTGTACTATCAAGATTTCCCCAGATTCTGTGAATCTTAGAGTTGACCATGGCCCCGTGTCCGCTGGGCACGCCCCCGTGGTGGGTGATAGAAGCTTCTACAGCTTTGTCTTTTCTGCTGACACTTGGGCACGCCCCCGTGCTCATTGAGCACGGGGCGTGTTTAGCCTTCTGTTCTCTTGTTTTGCTTGGGAAGATGCTGTCGAGGGGTCCGGGCATGCCACGTTTGTTCCTTTTCTTGTATTTATGTTAGATTTAGCTGCCTTTTTGCTTCTTTTATTCATTTGAGCTCATTTAATCCTGAAAATACAAAAAGAAGACAAAAACACACTTTTTCCGACATTAGTACTAAAAAGGGTTAGTTTTATGCCACATTTGATGTAATTTATATGTTGCATTTTGCACACATCAACACCTATATTAATCAACTTACAAATAGTTAATTAAAATATCAAAGGGTCGTATTATTGGCACACCTTGGCTTATTAAATCGACACCCTCAATACGCATCGTATAGGCCTATACGATGCGTATTGAGTTGGTTAATTAATTCTGTGTCAGTCAAAGGCTGACACTGTCTCACGGGGTTAAAGTAATACGCATCGTATAGGCCTATACGATGCGTATTACTTTTTTTAGAAAGTACGATCAGCTTTCTGTCACTGTTGAGTGACGTAAAGTGATTGGCGTAAGCCCTATACGCATCGTATAGGGCTATACGACTCGTATTGAATTCTGAATTTGAATTCTTCATCCCCTATTTAAACGAAGAAGAAGACGATATATATATCGTCTTCGTTATATATTCACATTCACTAACAAACATGTCTTGGTACAACTATGTTTTCGGTGAGCCGTCTGACGCAAACACGAGCACGTTTATTTCGGATAGCAGTGTGATATATCATTTTTTTAACTTATTCCGTTTTTTGTTTTTTGTTTTTTTTTTTTTTGTTTATGAAATATTTAGCACACCGTTTGTATTAGGCGGGGTCTAATGTCCCTGATTCTTACGATTGGAGTGGAGATGATGATCACGCGCACGAGGTCGTGTCCGGCTATCGTCCCCATCATAATGAATCGTTGTTGCCAGACCTCAACGAGGTAAGTATATATATTTACTTTTTTATATTTGGCGTTAAACTTACCATTACCTTTTAGCCGTTGGTTTTTTTTTAGTCTGCTATGCCCCGCCAACCGTTGTTACCAGATTTGAACGCGTGTAGCCATGATCAAGGTTATGGGTCTCCGTATTATGAACCCAGTTACGTTCCCTCGTACGGACAGGAAGAATATGGCAATAACGTTTTCGTTAGTGGGGCCTCGGGAGTACAAGAAGACGTTGGTCAGCCTTCTTGCGTGCAAGAGTCATTGGGTGACGATCCACCCGTGCAAGACTCATTGGGTGACGAGACACCCGCTTACCCTGAAGTTTCGTACAAAACTGATCAGGTATGAACGATATATATTTTTGTTAAATGTTATATTTTTTTTGGTTAAAAATTTATTATAAAATTGTTAATACAAAATACATTAAAATTGTTATATTTTTCAAATAGGATAAAAATTAATTAACAAATGTTATATGATATATTTTTATAAAATTAATTAAACCTGTTATATTTTTTTAAATATTATAAAAAATACATTAAAATTGTTATATTTTTTTAAAATATTCGTTGAAGAGTTGAAGACACTCGTATTATACAAACGAGATGATTTCACCAAAATAGGCATGAAACCCATAATTTGGTGAATGACTCTCAATCCGCTAATTCAATTTTGCACGAAATTACGCCATCAAGTTAGGAGTGAGATCCACATCTTGACGGTAAGTTTCCAATTCAAACTCTAGTGGACCCTCGTCAAAGTGTCGGAATTAACTTTCTTGACCCGACGAATACCAACCACACTTATGGTACGAAATCTTCAAGTTAGGGGTGAAACCCGCATCTTGTCGACTAGTCCCGTTCCTCGATTTTCAATCCCGCCAAAGTTTCGGTTTTTCAATCGATTAGGGACGTGTAGTAACTGGAAGGGTAAAGTACCGTTAATCGCTTCTCGACGAGAGTATTTTACCTATAGGCCAAAGAACGTTTCCCTAATTTGAAAGAACTTTCGATTCACTTTGGAATAGTCGAAGTTTCTAAACCCGAAACAATCCGATGTTTTATCAAGCCTCTCTTTAACGTTATCTCAATTTCTATGTGTTTTAATACTTGTTAGCTCGTTCATTTCAAAACCGATGCACAATTCGCACGTTCCTCGCAATAAAAAACAATAATAATTTGCACAATAATAAAAATTGTAAAGAAAAAATACATTCAAAATTGTTATATTTTGTAAATAGGATAAAAAATTAATTAAAAAATGTTATATTTTTATAAAATTAATTAAAATGTTATGTTTTTATAAAATTAATTAAAATTGTTATATTTTTTTAAGAATTTTTAAAAAAGTACATTCAAAATTGTTATATTTTTTTAAATTACTTGTTATATTTTTAGGATTTTTTATCCCGCGGTGATTTGGAAAGTTGGGTAAAACGAAGGGGTTTAGCCAACGGATACGTTATTGTTACCAGACGGTCCAAGGATCACCGGGTGTGGCTCCAATGTTGTCGTAACGGCGAGCATTAGAGTAAGGCCACGGTTAGGAAAACCGGCAGCAAAAAATATGCGTGCCCTTTTATGGCGATAGGTCGTCTTGAGCAAAGTCGTCGGGCTTGGCGAATAGATTATCTGAACAAAAATTTTAACGAGACGCACAACCACGACCCTGCTGAACATCTAGAGGGTTACGCGTATGCCAGGAGGCTTACTCCTAATGAGTTTAGGCTGGTGCAAGAGCTGACAGATCAAGACATACAGCCCCATACAATCTAGAAGGTCGTAACCGAACAGAACCCTGAGAACAAATGTGTTCCGAAAGACATACACAACGCTCGCCAAAAGATTAGGGCTGCAAAGTTCGAGAAAAAACCGTCTCCCATGCAGCGGCTGGAATAAATCCTCCAGGAAAAAAAGATTACCTATTACATACAGGCGGAACCTTCCACCAACGTCGTTCAGCATGTATTTTTCTGTCACGAGAAGTCCTTTGAAATGTGGAGGGCATTCCCGCATGTGCTTTTGGTCGACGCTACCTACAAGACTAACATGTACAATCTTCCATTTTTGCAAGTTGTGGGTATGCCGTCGACAAACCAAACCTTCTGTGTTGCGCATGCATTTCTTTCAAACGAGCAGGAGGCAACGTATGTCTAGGTCAAGGAGAGGGTCAGGTCTATGCTGCACGAGTGCATGGAGCCGCGTGTAATTCTAACAGACAGGGACCAGGCACTAATAAACGTGTGTAGAAAAATATTCCCTTGCGCACACAGATATCTCTGCAGGTTCCACATCTTACAAAATATTGTGAAGCACAACAAGAATTCGTTTAATACGCAAGATTGGGAAGCCTTTATTGCTCAGTGGAAAACAGTGTGTAATTCCGCTACCGAAGAGTTATTCAAATATAACGTCCTCAACCTTCAGAGACACCTTATCAATCAACAACGTACACGTATGTTCTCTCTAAGTAAATACATTCATACAAATAGATATATAATTTGAATATGTTTATTTTTTTCAGACGTTTTTTATTACCTATGGAATAACTGGTTAAGCACCTCCCGCCAATTGTTCGTATCTACATGGACCAATTAAACCCTGACATTCTTCCAAAATAAAACAAACAGAGCTGAAGGCGCACATGCTGCATTAAAGAAACAGCCGACTACACCGAAATGCAGTCTGGAAACGCTGGTGAAAAAGGTGGACACCTTGGTACTAAAGCAATATGCGCAAATAAAGAAATCCTTGGAAGAAAGCCGCACCAAGCGAATGAACAGCCACCTTGAGATTCCTTTGTTTTGCAACCTACTTCTTAAAGTTTCCATCCATTCTCTATTGGAAAACGAGCTAACAGGGAGAATAGACACGTTGCGGTCATCTGGATCAACATGTGGCTGCCAGCTTGTGACAACCCGTACTAAACCAGGTATCCGTACAACTTAATTAATGATTAATTACTGCTTAATTACTGTGCTTGTTTGAACTAGCTGATAAACTGCTACTTGGATACTGATACATGAACTTACTTGCATCATACTTGCTTGCTGTCACTACATTATTTACATGCTGAACCCTAGTGACAAACATGATGCACATAAAGCACAGTAGCACTAAACGGATACACAGTGAACATGCTGATATAACCAGCATCAGGCAGACACTGCCTCTAAGGCCTGTTAAGAGCCTCAAATATTTTGGCTACACTGGTAGTGAGTGTAGGGATATAAGGGTTGTGGAACTGCGTCTCTAGGAATAAGATACACTGATTGGATGTGCCAAAAACGTACTTTAAGTACCAAACACAGCACTTTAATAATTAATCCAGCTTCTAGCTGACTAGTAAAGTGCCAAAACATGGGGAAAATAACACTAGACACTTCCTAAAGTGTCGGGAAAACAAATTGTGTCACTAAAAATGTTAATAACGACACTTTAAAGCTTTTGTAACGCTTTAACGGATTACTATCCAACCGGACACCCGGACTTTACCCGGAACATGAAAATATTACTATTTTCACTATTTATATTTTTTCTGAGCCAGTTAGGGTCCCTAATTACCCTAACACCCGCCATAACGCATAACATACAAGTAACGGGGTTAAGCACTTAACTTAACTTGGTTTAACATAATAACTTCCTAACTACACTACTTAAAATCGAACCAAGACCCCCCCCCCCCATGACCGATTCGGTTACCTAGGGGACACCACCATGTACTTGTGATTGTGCAAATCTAATCTTGCCTAATATCTCACTAACACATTATCCATTGGATAATAACACTAGGTTTAGTCTATAAATACCCACTAAGCACATGAGATCATTATCACCACAAACCAAGAACTCACCTCTCTCTCTCTTGCTCCCTTCACTCTCGGCCGAACACCCCAGCCCCCTTACACCCACTTTCGGCCCTTGATCATTCCATTCCAAGTAGATACAAGCTTCACGGGTCGCGTATTAGGAGTCTCGGAGCAAGCGGAACACGAAGGACCTCTTCCGTTAGCTTTTATCCACGCGTTTTTCGTCAAGACTCTTCCCTAGCCTTGAGCTAGAGGTATATTGTTTAAAACTTGTTTTTAAGCTTATCTAAGGTGGTTAAAAGGAATATTGTCGGTTAAATATCGATAACATACGTTTTGAAGCATAAAAGTCTAGTAAAAACTATAAAGATGGTGGTTAATAGCTTGTAACATGTGTAAAAGTTGTAGTACTTGAAAGATGTGTTTATCTAGACCCGATCTATGATTGTGGTAGCTCGGATCACCATTTAACCCGGTTTGGTAAGATCGTTGATCTTAACATAAGCTTGTTTCGGATGGTACAAAGGTTAAAAGGTGAAACTCTACCACACATGAGACATGAACTTGTGTAGAAATATTTTACTTGTGTAAAAGTGATTTAACATGTACATTGATGTTTAAAACTAGCGGATCTACGTATCTGCAAGTGGTATTTTCAAAGAACCACACATTTAAGAAACCATGTATTTTAAAGGATCTTACACTAACAAACATGATTTTATAAACCACAAGTGTGTAAACACTTGTGAAATGAAAAGATCCGACAAAGAACTAGATTTGTCACTTGTTACTAGAAGTTGTAAAGACGGATTTCTCTAAACACGAGGTTTTTACAAGATTAAAGTTACTTTATATAAAGATCTACAAGAAATAATGGGATTTACATTATAGATGCGGAAAAACTACAAGTTCATGCGATTATGCAATTTACATACTTGTCGACTAGTTTGATGTGTCGGAAATTGTTTGTTTGGATAAAGAAGTTGTTGAATTGATTTGTTAAAAGAAAATGATACGCTTGAAAGCGTGGCCACCTCCAGTTACAGTGGAAACTCTGGCGAAATTTTCTAAAAACCTGACACTTAGAATTATTTACGCAACAAGTGTTAGAACTATTTTGACATATTTTCGAAACATAAATTTCGCCAGAACTTTATTTACTAAATATTCGGAGGTGGGATTTTCACAAAAATTAACGTGATAAATATATTTTGTCACAACACTGTTTATGATTATTTTGTGAAAATACATAAATATTATTTTAGAGTAAAAATAATATTTACAAGCGTTATTGATCCCAAAACTTTGCGAACGCTTTCACCATTAACATATAAGTTACACCGGTAATTACATTACCACACGATTGATAAAACGTAACTTACGCACATGTATTGTATCCCCCATCCTTGGGAAGGAGATTAACTACCAAGTATATACAGAACGAACACACAAAATAGTTGTCTAACTATTTCCCAAAAACTTAAACTAAAGCTAAGGCACGGCCGTCCGTCTAATAGAATTAGCACTTGTAGGTCGTCGCGCAGCTTTCTGATTCAGGGATACTTGGTAGAGACGCACCGACTGTGAGTTCATGTCCCCCTTTTCTCTAACTGTTTTCAGTTTTCTTAACTGCGGGGGTGAAATACATGTTACTTTGTTTACAAGTACTTTATACACGGTATGATTAACGTAAGGAGGTTTTAGATCATGTGAATGGGTAGTTAGAACACCGAGGGACTTAAGCGGTAGATCTATCTGGGTGTAGCGAGCCCAGCTCTAGGCCCAACAGAACGGACCTCTCGGAGGACCAACAGAACGGACCTGGAGTGACTTGGTTGCCCAACGCAAAAATCGGCTAGGGTGTGTCTTCCATACTTGCATTTCACTACATGCTAATGGCCTTGCAAACCATTGGTGATCACAAGTCCTCTTACACTGCTACATACCAGGAAACTTTTATACTTACAAGTGTTTTACTTACTCACTTGCACATGAACTCGCTCAACATTATTGTTGATTTTTCAACTTACATGTATTTCAGGAAATTAACGAGATCTGACACGGTATGGCATGTTTTCCGCTGCACTAGTTTCCGAGGTCATCCGGGGTTTAGGGGATGTGTCTCTTTCCTGGACAAGACACAGTCCTTAGACCATGTTTATGTTATGTTTCAGTTTGTAAAGTTTGTTGAACAAGATTATGTTTGTCAGGGTATGTTAAAACAATGGTATTGTGTTTGATTTTCAAAACTTAATGGATGATCTTGCATGTTTTTAACTCATATAGCTTTGGTATGATTAAGCTATGGTATTAAGAAGTCACACCAAAATTAACCACGCTTCCGCAAAGCCAGGGTATGACAGCTTGGTATCAGAGCTCTGATCATAGCGAACTAGGATTCTTTCTCGAGTCTAGACTATGATCACTAGGGCTCTCACGAAAACACTTTTCTGCATACCACTTAAGTCCAGATCCAAAACTTTTTTACAAACAAATGTTGAGCACATTTTATTAATTAAAGGCTCAGCTTGGAGGGCTGAGGCTCGGTCTGGAGGATCGAGGTGATCAAGGTAGTTGAGCACGTTGGTTTATTATAGGTTCAATCTGGAGGATCGAGGCTCGGTCTAGGTGACCGAGGTAGTGGGCTAGCAAGGCTAGGAAGAAAAGGCTCAGCTTGGAGGGCTGAGGCTCGGTCTGGAGGATCGAGGTTTGGTCTAGGTAACCAAGATGGTTGGTTAGGAAGAGTAGGCTCAGTCATGACGACTGAGGTTCGGTCAAGGGGACCGAGGCTCGATCTAAGTAGTCGAGGTGGAGGATAGAGCAGTCTTAAGGACTGGGAGAAATTGGCTAGTAAGACTAGGAGGATTATGTGATACCTTACTTGGTGACTTATGTGATTACTTGATTATATGATTAACTATTTGTGCATGTTTGTGTATATGTTACAGACACATGGATTCTACAGGCACTGGTGGTTCAGGCACCACAGGCCCGAGGCCTATCGTTTCAGACGACCTTGAGTCATCGGAGCACGAGGTTTACACGTCCGACTTCACTAGCACAGATGAGGACGATTTCCAGCCTTTTGCACTACCTGACGGTGCTGGCGAGCTCGCAGATGGTCCTATCGCCGGGGATCTACCACTGGCATTGATCCCTGCTCCTATACCGCTGGCTGCGTACCCAGCTTACGATTTACCCATCGACGATGAGGAGGATGATGTCGATATGTTTGATGAGGAGCCTTTCGAGGAGGATGCTCAGGGCGAGGCCCTTCCTGCCGCCGATCCCTTGTTGATCGCAGACGCTCCCGTCGCGGAGTCACCCGTTCACTCCCCAGTCGCGGACTCCTTTGAGTCTGTGGCCTCTGTACCCACACATGTCCAGAGTGCGCAGCACTTCTCATATGAGTCAGATCCTGATCAGGCATCTTCTGTTGCCCCTATCCCCAGTTTCGCTGTTGACCATGATGATGAGGGGGATTCCGATCCTATGTTTCCCCCAGGATTCGACCCTGATCGTGATTTAGAGTTTGTTCCGATGGACCAGTTTATGGAGGATCCAGTAGACGCTGTTGACCTATTTGATCCTATTGACCCAGATTTTGAGTTTGAGATGGCTTTTGATGACTTCGAGCCTGCCGTTGCTCCTGAGCAGGCAGCCGCTCTAGACCCTATACACGAGCATGACCCAGTACATGCTGATATCCCTTTTGAGCCTGTTGTTGCTGATCTCCCTGTAGATGTTCCTGTGATTGAGGGCGATCATGTTGCTGTTGATCCCGTTGTTCCTTTACCCGTTGGTGATATACCTGCTGACCACCCTATAGAGCACCATGCACCCGTTCACCCTGTTGTTGCTCCCTTACTTGATCCCGTCCCACTAGAGCCCGGACATGCACTGTTCGCGGCACATATGGATCCACCGGATGAGTCCGCACAGCACGGTTGGATACCGGCTGATGAGGATGTTCCACCTTTTCCTCCACAGATTCCCGTTGCACCACATATTGACTTTTCATTTCAGGTTCCTATGTTTGTACCTCCAGCAGGGCCTGGAGAGGGTTCTTCAGCCCACCCCGATGGGCATGTACCGATGCCTATCCCTTTCATGCCTCAGACGTCATCTGTTCCACCCGCTGTTGCTCCATTTCACGTGGCACCTTTCGACCCCACTAGCGAGCCATTTCTTTGGGCACCTGGCTCTGGTATGCCACCCACTGACCCCTACCATGCTTTTCACGTGGGACACACTATTGAGGACGTCTTGATGTCCTTTGTCGCACAGCATGAGTCCCACGCACAGCGTATCCAGGAGCTCGAGAGAGCTCGGCTGTCATGTCAGTGTCATGTTCAGACACACTCTCCCCTACAGCCGTTTCGACCCTTACCTCCAGATATTGCTGCTCGTCTCTTTGCTTTAGAGCAGCAGATTGCTTCCATTATCCGTACACAGCGAGCCCAGGAGGAGGACTGGCTCCAGTTACGACGTTTGTTTTACACTTACTTTCCCCCTCCTCCACCACCATCTGCATAGAGCTCACCAGTTACTGATTAGGTAGACGAGGATGAGAAGACGGCGATTGTTGGATTGCACAGCATTTTGGAGACCACTTTATGATTTTGACTTTTGTTGACATGTACTTGATGTTGTATTTGACACTGATTTGTTATGATTTTTGGACGGGGGTGATGTAGCCCCTAGTTGGTGGATGATTGTATGACACTATGATGTACTGATACACTTACTCTGTGGTCTTGATGTATGACAATCGCAGTATTCTCATCATATCTGTTTCGCTTGATTACTTATTTGCATTGTTATGGTATGAGATGTGGATGATTGATATATGTGATGTATTGATGACATGAGATATTATGTGTTATTACTATTACTATTATAGTAAGACGTACGTACTGTAACATGGGATTTTTACTATGGCCTGACCAATGTGAACACATCTTTTAGAAGATGCCGCCAAAACGCCCAACGCCAATGCCTACTAATGAGGCAGAGCTACAGCAAGTCATTGCAGCTGCCATAGCACAGTACGCAGCATCTCAGCCAGGAGCGAGCGGAAGTGTTAACCAAGGCAATAACAATCCACCTCACGGTAATACCAAGCCATCTGGACCCACCATGAACTAGTTGGAGATTTTAGCGATGATGCTAATGCCAATCACATGTTTTAACATACGTGCAGGATGCACCTACAAGCAGTTTTTAGACTGCAAACCGGTCAACTTCGATGGCACAGGAGGTGCAGTTGCCTTTACCCGCTGGGCTGAGAAAACCGATTCTGTTTTACGCATGAGCAAATGCGCAGAGGATCAGCAAGTCACATACATTTCAGGGCTGTTTCTAGATGGAGCCCTATCCTGGTGGAATCTACAAGTACAAACCCTAGGTGAGGCTGCTGCCTACGCGCTGACTTGGAACGAATTGAAAGAACTTATGCGCAAAAAGTACTGTTCTCGCACAGAAATACAAAGGTTGGAGACCGAATTTTGGCACTTGAAGATGGATGGACCAAAGGTTGCAGAATACGTCCAAAGGTTTCATGACTTATCTTAAGTGGTTCCTTACATGGTTACACCTGAATACAAGCGAATCGAGCGCTTCATTTGGGGTTTGGCTCCCCAAATCATAAGTATGGTGACCTCTTCAAAGCCTGCGACAATTACCGAGGCGATTGATTTGAGCGTAGCTCTCACAGAAGAGGCCATTCGTCTGAACAAGTCTGGTGATGTTAAGGCAAAGGAGAAAGAGACTCATGTTGAGTCATCAAGTGGTAACAAAAGAAAGTTCTCGAACTTTAAGCAAGGCATTAGCGGTGATGGTAAGAGAGGAGCACCCAACGCGCCAGCTCAGGTTACAGCTGGCAGTGGCAGGAAAGGAAGGGGATATATGGGCACCCAGCCCAAGTGTAATGCCTGCCTGCGTCACCATTCTGGTCAATGTGGGCTAAAAGTATGCGAAGCATGTGGGAAACGTGGTCACTCGAAGGATACTTGTTGGGTCCCTGCCGGTCGCGGAGGCCAGGGAGGATATGGAAACAGAAACAATAATCGTGGTATTGGGGATCGCCCACAAGGAAACTACGGGGGTAACAGAAATCAAGGCAACAATGCTAACCAAGCGGGCGCAGTGAATCGTAATCCAGGGAATGATCAAGCTGGTGGAAACGGGCAGAGACTCGGATGCTATAACTGCGGGGAAATCGGGCATTTTAAGAAGAACTGCCCAACGTTGAACCAAGCCCGTGGTAGAGTATTCCAACTCGAAGCTAGGGAGGCGCGCCAGGATCCCAATGTTGTTACTGGTACGTTCCCTGTGAACCAACGCTATGCATCCGTTTTATTTGATACTGGTGCCGATTATAGCTTCGTATCGTTAGAATTTAAGAATATGCTTGGGTTAGCCGCTAATAAGCTAGATATTCCCTACTCGATCGAATTAGCTAATGGAAAGTTAGTTGAAGCCAACGAAGTAATCAGAGGCTGTGTGATAGAATTGGGAGAACGTGAGTTTACTTTGGATCTACTACCAGTCCAACTGGGAAGCTTCGACGTGGTGGTAGGAATGGATTGGTTATCCGGAAACAAGGCTGAGATAGTATGTCACGAGAAAGTTGTTCATATCCCAACTGATGATGGTGAGACAATTGTGGTTCACGGAGAGAAGCGTGACACACCGCTAAGATTTATCAGCTGCTTGAAAGCAAGGAAGTGTTTACAGAAAGGATGTGTTGCTTTCCTGGCACACATCGTGGATAAGAGGGCTGCTGAGCCAAGAATCGAAGACATCCCTGTCGTGAGGGAATACCCAGAAGTCTTCCCAGAAGACTTACCTGGACTGCCACCTCAGAGGCAAGTAGAGTTTCACATCGACTTAGTTCCAGGCGCCGCGCCTGTAGCTAAGGCACCTTATAGACTTGCTCCGTCTGAGATGCAGGAACTGTCAACACAACTTCAAGAGTTGTTGGACAAGGGTTTTATCCGACCAAGCTTCTCGCCTTGGGGAGCTCCGGTCTTGTTTGTCAAGAAAAAGGACGGTAGTTTCCGTATGTGTATTGACTACAGAGAATTGAACAAGCTGACGATCAAGAACAGGTATCCTCTGCCAAGAATCGACGATCTGTTCGATCAACTGCAAGGCTCAAGCTTTTACTCAAAGATCGATCTTCGATCTGGATACCATCAGTTGAGGATTCAAGAGGAAAGTATCCCAAAAACAGCCTTCAGGACCCGTTATGGGCACTACGAGTTCCTAGTTATGCCATTTGGTTTGACAAACGCACCGGCGGTATTCATGGATCTGATGAATAGAGTTTGCAAACCATACTTGGACAAGTTCGTGATTGTGTTTATCGACGACATCTTGATTTATTCAAGAACAAAGGCTGAGCACGAACAGCATCTAAGAGCTATTTTGGAGCTGCTAAAGAAGGAACAGTTGTATGCCAAGTTCTCTAAGTGCGAGTTTTGGCTACGCGAAGTCCAGTTTCTTGGACATGTGGTTAATGGAAATGGAATCCATGTTGATCCCACAAAGATCGAGGCGATCAAGAATTGGGAAACGCCTATGACGCCAACCGAGATTCGACAATTCTTGGGTTTGGCTGGCTACTATCGAAGGTTCATCGAGGATTTTTCGAAAATCGCTCAACCGTTGACGCTCCTGACCCAGAAAGATAAGAAGTTTGATTGGGGAATCAAACAGGAAGAAGCGTTTCAGATATTGAAGGATAAGCTTTGTAACGCGCCAATCTTAGCTCTACCAGAAGGTACTGATGACTTTGTGGTATACTGCGACGCATCGCGTCAAGGTTTGGGTTGTGTGTTGATGCAACGCCAAAAGGTTATTGCATACGCATCACGGCAACTGAAAGTGCACGAAAAGAACTATACCACACACGATTTAGAGCTTGGCGCAGTGGTTTTTGCACTAAAGATCTGGAGACACTACCTGTATGGTACGAAGTGCACAATCTTCACAGATCACAAAAGCCTACAGCATATATTCAACCAGAAGGAGTTGAATATGAGGCAAAGACGATGGGTTGAACTGTTGAACGATTACGACTGCGAGATAAAATATCATCCAGGGAAGGCGAATGTAGTCGCCGATGCCCTAAGTCGTAAAGAAAGGATCAAGCCCATAAGGGTTAGAGCTTTGGAAATGATCATACGAACCGATCTTTCCTTGCGCATTCGTACTGCACAAAAGGAAGCTCTCAAGGAAAAGAATCTCGAAGAGGAATATCTTCGCGGGATGGAAAAGCTTTTGGTACCAAACGAGGAAGGAACGTTATGTTTTGAGAAAAGGATTTGGGTTCCTCTGTTTGGTGGATTAAGGAAAGTTATTTTCGACGAAGCGCACAAATCACGGTACTCTATCCATCCTGGAGCGGATAAGATGTACCAAGATCTCAAAGATTATTATTGGTGGCCTAGGATGAAAGGCGACGTTGCTGTTTACGTGAGCAAATGTTTAACGTGCGCTAAGGTCAAGGCGGAATACCAGAAGCCTTCGGGGCTTCTGCAACAACCTGAGATTCCCAAGTGGAAATGGGAACAAATCTCAATGGATTTTGTTACAAAATTGCCAAGAACGCCAAGAGGCCATGACATGATTTGGGTGATAGTTGACCGCCTAACAAAGTCCGCACACTTTCTGCCAATCAGAGAGAAAGACAGTACTAGTAAACTTGCGGAAATATACATGCGAGAGATTGTCGCACGTCATGGAGTACCTCTCTCAATCATCTCTGATAGAGACGGAAGGTTTGTGTCAAGGATATGGCAATCCTTCCAAGAAGCCTTTGGCTCACAGTTGAATCTGAGCACTGCGTTCCATCCGCAAACTGACGGCCAGAGCGAGCGAACGATACAAACTTTGGAAGACATGCTGAGGGCATGTGTTATGGATTTGGGCGGTAGCTGGGATAAACACTTACCTTTGGTCGAATTTTCATACAACAACAGCTACCACACCAGTATTGGTGTCGCGCCATTTGAAGCCCTATACGGACGCAAGTGCCGATCACCACTATGTTGGTCTGACGCAGGTGATAGGCAGCTTGCTGGTCCCGAAATTGTCCAAGAGACGACAGACAAGATTGCGCAAATACTTAAACGCATCGAAGCAGCTCGCCACATACAAAAGGCCTATGCGGATCCAAACCGGAAACATGTGGATTTCCAAGTTGGAGAGATGGTGTTATTGAAAGTTTCACCCTGGAAGGGGGTGGCACGCTTTGGAAAGCGTGGGAAGTTAAATCCGCGCTACATTGGTCCCTTCAAAATTCTGGAAAGAATTGGAACTGTAGCATACAAGTTGGACCTACCTGCTGAACTGAATGGTGTTCACGATACATTTCATGTATCCAATCTGAAGAAAAGTCCAACTCAAGTTGACGTTGCCATTCCCACCGACGAAATTCATATTGACGACACGCTCCACTTCGTTGAAGAACCTGTCGAGGTCACAGATTGGAAAGTTAACAAGACCCGCCGGAGCAGTGTCAAGCTCGTCAAGGTTCCTTGGAATGCCAGACATGGTCCTGAATTCACCTGGGAACGTGAGGACCGGATGAAAGAGAAATACCCCCACTTATTTCCTAAGAACTCTGCATCTACAAGCAGAACTTATATTTCGGGACGAAATTTAATTAACGGGGGGAGAATGTGACAACCCGTACTAAACCAGGTATCCGTACAACTTAATTAATGATTAATTACTGCTTAATTACTGTGCTTGTTTGAACTAGCTGATAAACTGCTACTTGGATACTGATACATGAACTTATTTGCATCATACTTGCTTGCTGTCACTACATTATTTACATGCTGAACCCTAGTGACAAACATGATGCACATAAAGCACAGTAGCACTAAACGGATACACAGTGAACATGCTGATATAACCAGCATCAGGCAGACACTGCCTCTAAGGCCTGTTAAGAGCCTCAAATATTTTGGCTACACTGGTAGTGAGTGTAGGGATATAAGGGTTGTGGAACTGCGTCTCTAGGAATAAGATACACTGATTGGATGTGCCAAAAACGTACTTTAAGTACCAAACACAGCACTTTAATAATTAATCCAGCTTCTAGCTGACTAGTAAAGTGCCAAAACATGGGGAAAATAACACTAGACACTTCCTAAAGTGTCGGGAAAACAAATTGTGTCACTAAAAATGTTAATAACGACACTTTAAAGCTTTTGTAACGCTTTAACGGATTACTATCCAACCGGACACCCGGACTTTACCCGGAACATGAAAATATTACTATTTTCACTATTTATATTTTTTCTGAGCCAGTTAGGGTCCCTAATTACCCTAACACCCGCCATAACGCATAACATACAAGTAACGGGGTTAAGCACTTAACTTAACTTGGTTTAACATAATAACTTCCTAACTACACTACTTAAAATCGAACCAAGACCCCCCCCCCCCATGACCGATTCGGTTACCTAGGGGACACCACCATGTACTTGTGATTGTGCAAATCTAATCTTGCCTAATATCTCACTAACACATTATCCATTGGATAATAACACTAGGTTTAGTCTATAAATACCCACTAAGCACATGAGATCATTATCACCACAAACCAAGAACTCACCTCTCTCTCTCTTGCTCCCTTCACTCTCGGCCGAACACCCCAGCCCCCTTACACCCACTTTCGGCCCTTGATCATTCCATTCCAAGTAGATACAAGCTTCACGGGTCGCGTATTAGGAGTCTCGGAGCAAGCGGAACACGAAGGACCTCTTCCGTTAGCTTTTATCCACGCGTTTTTCGTCAAGACTCTTCCCTAGCCTTGAGCTAGAGGTATATTGTTAAAAACTTGTTTTTAAGCTTATCTAAGGTGGTTAAAAGGAATATTGTCGGTTAAATATCGATAACATACGTTTTGAAGCATAAAAGTCTAGTAAAAACTATAAAGATGGTGGTTAATAGCTTGTAACATGTGTAAAAGTTGTAGTACTTGAAAGATGTGTTTATCTAGACCCGATCTATGATTGTGGTAGCTCGGATCACCATTTAACCCGGTTTGGTAAGATCGTTGATCTTAACATAAGCTTGTTTCGGATGGTACAAAGGTTAAAAGGTGAAACTCTACCACACATGAGACATGAACTTGTGTAGAAATATTTTACTTGTGTAAAAGTGATTTAACCTGTACATTGATGTTTAAAACTAGCGGATCTACGTATCTGCAAGTGGTATTTTCAAAGAACCACACATTTAAGAAACCATGTATTTTAAAGGATCTTACACTAACAAACATGATTTTATAAACCACAAGTGTGTAAACACTTATGAAATGAAAAGATCCGACAAAGAACTAGATTTGTCACTTGTTACTAGAAGTTGTAAAGACGGATTTCTCTAAACACGAGGTTTTTACAAGATTAAAGTTACTTTATATAAAGATCTACAAGAAATAATGGGATTTACATTATAGATGCGGAAAAACTACAAGTTCATGCGATTATGCAATTTACATACTTGTCGACTAGTTTGATGTGTCGGAAATTGTTTGTTTGGATAAAGAAGTTGTTGAATTGATTTGTTAAAAGAAAATGATACGCTTGAAAGCGTGGCCACCTCCAGTTACAGTGGAAACTCTGGCGAAATTTTCTAAAAACCTGACACTTAGAATTATTTACGCAACAAGTGTTAGAACTATTTTGACATATTTTCGAAACATAAATTTCGCCAGAACTTTATTTACTAAATATTCGGAGGTGGGATTTTCACAAAAATTAACGTGATAAATATATTTTGTCACAACACTGTTTATGATTATTTTGTGAAAATACATAAATATTATTTTAGAGTAAAAATAATATTTACAAGCGTTATTGATCCCAAAACTTTGCGAACGCTTTCACCATTAACATATAAGTTACACCGGTAATTACATTACCACACGATTGATAAAACGTAACTTACGCACATGTATTGTATCCCCCATCCTTGGGAAGGAGATTAACTACCAAGTATATACAGAACGAACACACAAAATAGTTGTCTAACTATTTCCCAAAAACTTAAACTAAAGCTAAGGCACGGCCGTCCGTCTAATAGAATTAGCACTTGTAGGTCGTCGCGCAGCTTTCTGATTCATGGATACTTGGTAGAGACGCACCGACTGTGAGTTCATGTCCCCCTTTTCTCTAACTGTTTTCAGTTTTCTTAACTGCGGGGGTGAAATACATGTTACTTTGTTTACAAGTACTTTATACACGGTATGATTAACGTAAGGAGGTTTTAGATCATGTGAATGGGTAGTTAGAACACCGAGGGACTTAAGCGGTAGATCTATCTGGGTGTAGCGAGCCCAGCTCTAGGCCCAACAGAACGGACCTCTCGGAGGACCAACAGAACGGACCTGGAGTGACTTGGTTGCCCAACGCAAAAATCGGCTAGGGTGTGTCTTCCATACTTGCATTTCACTACATGCTAATGGCCTTGCAAACCATTGGTGATCACAAGTCCTCTTACACTGCTACATACCAGGAAACTTTTATACTTACAAGTGTTTTACTTACTCACTTGCACATGAACTCGCTCAACATTATTGTTGATTTTTCAACTTACATGTATTTCAGGAAATTAACGAGATCTGGCACGGTATGGCATGTTTTCCGCTGCACTAGTTTCCGAGGTCATCCGGGGTTTAGGGGATGTGTCTCTTTCCTGGACAAGACACAGTCCTTAAACCATGTTTATGTTATGTTTCAGTTTGTAAAGTTTGTTGAACAAGATTATGTTTGTCAGGGTATGTTAAAACAATGGTATTGTGTTTGATTTTCAAAACTTAATGGATGATCTTGCATGTTTTTAACTCATATAGCTTTGGTATGATTAAGCTATGGTATTAAGAAGTCACACCAAAATTAACCACGCTTCCGCAAAGCCAGGGTGTGACACAGCTGTACTCGGGTGTCAGGTTTTTATGCGCTTGTCGCCTGGAGAGATTGCAAAATACAGGTACTTATAGACTTATAAAAAATGTTTTGTTGTCTTAATTTAATATGATTGTCTAATGCTCTCTTTTTTTGTTTTGCAGACTGCGTCATTCAGCTCGAAGATATAGACATTTTCTAGAGAAAACTTGACCTGAACCCATCAAATTTTGATGAGGAAGATGTTGATGTAGACAAACAATTAGAATATGTGAAACAAAAATTGTCTACCCAACCCCCGCAAGTGAGGAAAAGCATCTTATCGAAGATCATAGCAGTGGTAAACCCATATATGAGCGACAAAAAACCGCCTGTCGTACAAGAAAACACTCGCTGGCGGCCAACTTCCAAGGTCCAACAACAAAGAAAAGAACAACCTGCTAGAGATAGCTCAGTTGGGCCTCCCAGACAATAAAGTAGGTGTGACCCTCCTCGACATAGCTCTTATGTACCATCGCAAGATTCCCTAATACCATCTACGCTAAAATACGCTAAAATGCGCTAAAATGCCTTAAAATACCCTAAGATACATGAAAATATGTTAAAATACCTTAAAATACGCTATAATGCTCTAAAGTACGCTAAAATATTCGAAAATACGGTAAAATACATCAAGATACATTAAAATACGCCGAAATACCCTAAAATGCGCTAAAATACCCTAAGATACATGAAAATATGTTAAAATACCTTAAAATACGATATAATGCTCTAAAGTACGCTAAAATGTTCGAAAATACGGTAAAATACGTCAAAATACAATTAAATACGCTAAAATACCTTAAAATACCCTAAGATACATGAAAATATGTTAAAATACCTTAAAATACGCTATAATGCTCTAAAGTACGCTAAAATATTCGAAAATACGCTAAAATACGTCAAAATACGTTAAAATACGCCGAAATACGCTAAAATATGCTAAAATGCGCTAAAATACCTTAAAATACCCTAAGATACATGAAAATATGTTAAAATATCTTAAAGTACGATATAATGCTATAAAGTACGCTAAAATGTTCGAAAATACGGTAAAATACGTCAAAATACAGTTAAATACGCTAAAATACCTTAAAATACGCTAAGATACATGAAAATATGTTAAAATACCTTAAAATATGATACAATGCTCTAAAGTACGCTAAAATGTTCGAAAATACGGTAAAATACGTCAAAATACAATTAAATACGCTAAAATAAGCTAAAATACGCTAAAATGCGCTAAAATACCTTAAAATACCCTAAGATACATGAAAATATGTTAAAATACCCTAAGATACATGAAAATATGTTAAAATACCTTAAAATATGCTATAATGCTCTAAAATACGCGACTAATGATATTTCCACGAGCGTATACATATAACACGGCACTATGGAGTACAAGTGGACTTCAAACAAAACTGTACGTAATCATAAAATACGATATTCGCACGCAACCGAACGTCACCGAAACGACGTATGTTGAAGTCATACGTCATAAAACGACAAAATATGATAAAGTTCGTCAAAAAACGACTCGTATACGCGTCGAACCGAGGAAAACACGAAAAACCAAATTTTCAAACTATGGCATATACGATCGTATAGGCCAAAGTTGTATCGTATTACCCTTTAAATACGCATCGTATAGATCTATACGATACGTATTATCCCCTGGATTTATTTAAAAAACAGGGGTATATTGGTAATTTCCTACCCATCGTATAGATCTATACGATTCGTATTAAATGAGAAAACGATATAACCCCTTAAAACACAGGGGGTTGATATGATCTAAAAACAAACAAAACTCAAAATACACCCAAATACACACACATACGGTGGTATACATACGGTGAAGATACAATCGAGATTTCAAGATCGAAGACTAGTACGGTATTCATCTCCAAACCCTCATCATTCAAACGTTTTCAGTTTTGCATTTTAGCTGTAGGTTTTGTATGATTTTTGGGTTGAAAACTGGGGTTTTTTGGGGGGTTTTCAAGAACTTTTGAATCGATACGATGCGTATCGGCCTATACGCATCGTATGGTTTCAAAATTTCAAATTTTTTTTCCAGAACACATGAGTTGATACGATGCATATCGGCCTATACGCATCGTATTGGTTCTAAATTCTTGTTTTTTTTTTTCCTTTTCTGTTTTATAAAGTATAAACAAATGTTTTATATCTTAGTTTTTTTTTAATTTTACTAGTAAGTAGAATGTTTTTATTTTTAGTCGAAGTTGTCCGTATCGCGCGTAGGTCGGTAACGAGCGTCGAAACCTAAGACGTCGTAAATATATAGTTTTTTTTTTATTTTTTAGTCGAAATGACCGTATCGCGCGTAGGTCCGTAACGAGCCTCGAAACCTAATACGTCGTAGATAGATAATAATTATAATATACCGTTCGGGTCGTCCGTAACGCGATTAGGTCCATTTCGAGCGTCGAAACCTAAGACGTCGTAAATAAATAGTTTTTTTTTTATTTTTTTACTCAAAGCGTCAGTATCGCGCGTAGGTCCGTAACGAGCCTCGAAACCTAATACGTCGTAGATAGATAATAATTATAATATACCGTCCGGGTCGTCCGTAACGCGATTAGGTCCATTTTGAGCGTCGAAACCTAAGACGTCGTAAATATATAGTTTTTTTTATTTTTTTAGTCGAAACATCCGTATCGCGCGTAAGTCCGTAACGAGCCTCGAAACCTAATACGTCGTAGATTGATAATAATTATAATATACCGTTCGGGTCGTCTGTAACGCGATTAGGTCCATTTCGAGCCTCGAAACCTAAGACGTCGTAAATATATAGTTTTTTTTATTTTTTTAGTCAAAACGTCCGTATCGCGCGTAGGTCCGTAACGAGCCTCGAAACCTAATACGTCGTAGATAGATAATAATTATAATATACCGTTCAGGTCGTCCGTAACGCGATTAGGTCCATTTCGAGCGTCGAAACCTAAGACGTCCTAAATATATAGTTTTTTTATTTTTTTAGTCGAAACGTCCGTATCGCGCGTAGGTCCGTAACGAGCCTCGAAACCTAATACGTCGTAGATAGATAATAATTATAATATATAGCCTGGGTCGTCCGGGGAGGTGGCGGTGTTATATTTTTTTAAAATTAAATAAAAATTGTTATATTTTGAAAAAAAAATTGATTAAAATTGTTTAATCATGCAGATATGGAAGTCGCTATTAGTAGAGGGAGGTGGCGGTGGAGGTGGCGGTGGCGGTGGGCGTGGACGTGGCCGCGCACATGGAGAGGCGGGGGCGTTGATCGCGGTGGCGGTGCCTGGTGGGCGTGGACGTGGACTCGGCCGTGGGCGCGGCCGTAGCGCTGGACGTGGGCGCGGGCATGGCGCTGACCCTGGAGAGGATCCCCTGTTGGAGAATGATTATCTGAGGTTCGAGGAGGGGAGCGAGACTTATCACAGATGTGAAAAGTTTCGTCGTATGGAGATCGGCGACCACTGTGCCCTCGATTAGAAGAGGTCGAGGAGTCAGCGAGAGCCCGACAGTTCATCGGACACGATACTCCATGGTCGAGGTATACTATTTGTTACTGTTTTTTCTTTGCTTTGTATACGACATGCATACTAACCACACAGGATGGAGGAGTTAGACACCCCCATCTACACCGACGGCATATGGATGGCCCCCCGTACGACTCTGATGAGGTTCTAGCAGGTGATCAGCACGCGTTGCTTCGGCACAGCGTCTAAGCAGAGGGCTTCCTTTATCACCGATCCCCTCTACCGCTACCTGCACAAGCTTATTGCCACATCTATAGCACCACGCGAGCAGAGTCGCGAGTGGTGCACTCAGGGGGGTCTCTTTTACCTGTACTGCCTTATATGGGGGGAGAGGTGCGCCCTCCATCGCTGCCTAGCCCAGTGGTTCGCGATGGCGTTCCACAGGCAGGACAGGTCTGTGTTGTACCGGGGGGGGGTACATCACACGTATCGTCGTCTCCTTGGGCCCTGTTCCCAAGCAGGACCAATTATTCTCGCAGGGGGCGTGGTGGAGCCGAGATTTTTGACCCGTGCTACCCTAATCGGCATGCACGTGACGCGTGACTTCCCGGGGCTCGGTCTGCGACTTATAGGAGGGAACGGGCAGGTGTTCGCCCCCGCCGCTCTCCCAGACGAGCTACCAGAGTTGCTTCCGGAGCTGGCACAAGGTGAGGGTTAGCCGGCAGATGGTGATGTTGCAGAGGGTGACGACGACTCCGATGACGACGATGGTGACCACGTTGAGCCACCACCACCTCCGCCGCCGCCTCCATTTCCTTTAGGTGCTCCGACACAGCAGCCGCAGCCACATGGGGTGACTCAGTACCCCCAGCACGTATTCAACGACGAGCTCGATCCAGCTGTGGCACGTGCGTTACATGAGTTGGAGGACCGGATGCAGGCGCGGATGGACGCCGCTCACGGCCGTATGGAGCGTCTTCTCATGGAGGCGATCCTGGCATTCCAGCGTGGTGAGCAGTCCGGTTCGGATCAGGGGGCGGGGACCTCAGGCACCACTTAGGATCCATAGGTTTAGGATCGTTGTACTTTTGTTGTATTTTGACGGTTTATGTATTTTGAACAATTGCCTGTGTATGTACAAACTTATTATGTAATTAAATTTGCAGTTTCAGTTTATTTATATTTGTGATTGTTTATTTTAACTGTTTAGATTGGTATGCTTGGTTACGTACAATCGATAATACGATATTAAGTTAAAAATGTGATACGGTACGATATAAAAAATAATACAATACTTAACGATATAAAAATAATAAAGATTTTAAAACTTATTAAAATAAAAATAACTAATAATAAACACCAATAACAAACCCAAAACACCAAAATCCCAACACAACACACAAAAAATAAACTTCAAAAATTCAGGGTGTCAATACGCATCGTATAGGCCTATACGATGCGTATGATGCCAGCCGCCAGACAACACCTGCACCTGTCAGTCTGCAATGTTTTTTAACTTTTTCAATACGCATCGTATAGACCTATACGATGCGTATTGAAAATCCAGGGTGTGCAAATAGATAATGAGGTGTAGGAATAGAATTCCCCATATATTAATTTGTGTGAATTAAATATGATAATTTAAGTTAGTATGTATGATAATTCAAGAACTGTTGTACTTACTAATCATAGTTAGATAAAAAGTCATCGTGATATTAAAATATACTGTGAGTTTGGATGGTACCCGGCACGCAGACAGGTAAAGTACTAGTTAATATTGTTTCCAACTATACGTTCAAACAAAAAGAGTTGACGTGAATACGATATTATCTATTAACAAAATTCGTATGCACCGGGTTGAAATCAAAACAAAGCCAAGACACCAAGAACCAAAAACTAAAGTGTGGGTTTAAGTCGGCTCAGAGTGATATATAAGGTTTAAGGTTTAGGGTTTAAACCAGATTTAGTCCAATCTAGATGATGAAATAGATACTTGATAAACATGAAGGAACCTGTGAGTTGACTTGAAAGGAGAGCATTTTTACTAAAGAGTAAGTTACATTTTTAGTATTTCTGTTTTAGTGGTTTTAATCATTTGAGTCCAAAATCAAAATGTTTAACGCCCTGAATCACTAGACACTTTTTTTTATAACCATTTGAGTCCAAATTCTAACCTTTTGGGTCCAATTTTTTTAACAAGATTGGACTCAAACCGTTATAAAATAAACAAAATTGGACTCAAAACGTTATAAAATAAATGGCTAGGGACACAGGGCGTTAAACTTTTTGATTTTGGACTCAAGTGGTTAAAAACACTAAAACACACGACTCAAAAAATAATTTACTCTTTACTAAAAGATTCACAGCAAACAACAGGTTACAATCGATATGAAGTTTAGGGTTTATTGAAATAAATAAAATACCTGAGTTTGTATCAACATGAAAGAACCTGTGAGTTGACTCAAAAGTACCCAACAGCTTGAACATTATTCTTCATAGATTCACAAACATACAACAGAAACCAACAAATCACAAGGGTTACATACGTTACACTGTCGCCTAAGCTCAAAATACTGAAAAAAAAAAAAGCAACCTAATTTATAGGGATTTCAGTGTAGATAACCATAGAGTTCCAAAAAGCAAATGCACAGCGTCCACGGGTTTATGTTGTCTGTTGTCGGGGCGACTAGAGCCACTCTGAAGTATCTAAACGGGAGCAGGGCATTTGGACCCGTAACGGGCCATGAAGCGAATTGTCCTGGTTTGCTTATTGTTTGGTCGTTCTCGTGTACCCTCAAGTTGGTCCAACTTTTACCGTCGGATGAACCCTGAGAGTTATATACATATTAGTTGCCTTTTCAACATAGAAAATGTTAATTTTGTTTAATAATATTTTTTTTTACAAAAAGATGATTAGATTAGCTAGGGAGTTGACTTTTGACCATTTGACTCCCCTAGTCAAATCAGTCTCTTTTTAGGCGTAAAAGAGTTTAGATCCGAAATAAAAACAAAAACTTGTATGAACGTACCTGAAAATTCCAGTATCTCATGAAAGCCTTTGATCCATCTTGTCTCAGTGTGTAATAGTTGCACATGAGCTGTTTCAAATCAAGAAGATAAACGTAAGGTTGACCTGAGTTGACCGGATACGTAAGCCCAATAAACCTAATCTTGCATATTATTAATGATTAAGAATATAGATTAAACCTGGTGGTCAAGACCAAGGTCAACCATCCACCATGAACAGTTCTTCCCATCCTCAATACGGGGCCCAGCAAAAGACGTACCCTGTTACAAAATTAACTATAATTAATTAAAGATCGATTATATAATTAGATTAAAATTATATATAACTGTAATTATGTCGTACCTGGTAAGTCCTTGAGGCCAAGACTTTAGGATCTGTGTATCTTGAAATAGGATTGCTAGCCATGATGCTAATTTTCTGAAGAAAATAAAAATCAATTATTTTTTTCTTGTCTTTCTTTTTCTATATTCTTTTATTAATTATAATCAAAAGAAAAATATACCTTGGCTAAAACAGGATTAACCCATTGGTGTTTACCATATGATGTGCCTGCATAATACAGAACTCCATTGCTATCTCCATCGCGTATGTATTGAAGCTCCTTAAAACTTGATTGCCTATGTTGAAACCTTAACAGAAGAAATTAACGGTTACAAAAGTTTATATTACTATCATCATATGCAATTAATTATCATACATATGCACATATATGTTATAAAGACAAATTGCGTTTTTACTTTCCAACATACTTTGTATCACTTCCTGAAGTTGGGAAACCCGCTTCCAAGAACGTGATTGCCTCTTTCACCTGATAAAATATAAAAAAAATTAGAGACCTCAATCGTTGCAATATTATTGGGTGGGGGCAATTTCATCTCTTTATGTTGATTTGGGTCACATCTTACTGACGACGAGTCAACCAAGTAAAAGAATCAAAAGGTTTAAAAGTGGTGCAAAGTATAGTCAACTGTTTGGATTCATATTTCACATACTACTAATAACTATGAAATTCTAAAAAACATTTTGACATGTTACGCAACACACTTGACCCGCACGTTTTGCCATCTATAATATGCAACCCAAACTGTATATAACACAAGATCTGTAACTCACCAAATGATAAAAAGTAGGAATTTTCAAGCTTAGATTGCTATGCTCCATCTGAAATCACAACATAAGGTGTTAGGACAATAATTCCATTGGCATCACAAAATAAAATACTAAAACAACAAAAAAATATATTTAAAAATCTCAAGATCATATGTTGCAATGTTGCATGTACCTTCTTTAGCAAGAGCAATGGTAACAATGGAAACCGCACGAGTGGTAGTAAGACATTTAGTGACTGAACCCTTGTACCGAAAAGATCTTCGGGTGTCCTATTTGAAAGCATATCATCTACCGTTTCCCAATTGGATAATTCATTTGGTTGCAAACTCCACATTAATATGGCATTTACAACTCTTTCTTCAGAAGTTACCGTCAAATCTTGATGCTGCAAAATATACGACGATTTCACTATAACGACATGTTCATTTCTCCAACACAACCCACAGTCTTAATAAACACAAGCGATACCTAAAGTTTAATGCATTTATACATAACAACCCAAGTTTAACTTGTTTTTAACAAGATCCCATGCCTAATTAGGAGTTTGAGAGTCTTGTGAACAATAGTAAAACTCTTAAAAAGTAGGTGGAAATAAGGAGTAAAAAGGTAATTTTATTTTACTCTAAAAAACACTAATATATTGACAATTATGGGAAAAAAACATTGGTCACATTAGTGGTACCAAGTCATCTTGCCAACGTGGGCCCCATGGCACTTAGTAAGATGACACATAACTACTTTAACTCACATTTAAAAAATATATATATAAAATTTGAAACTTGGAAGTTCGAACCCACCTGTAAAATGTTAGAGAACGTCGGTTCATCTAGCAAGACGAAGTCGGAACTAGCCGTTGTACAGTAATCAAAGTGCTTTGTAAATATCCGTTCACATGTTTCTTCTATGATCTTACACGAAGGGATGGAGGGAATCACTTGAAGAATTAAGCATACCGAACCCTGCAACAAAGTATTATAATAATTAGTTAAAGAGTCCAATATTTATTTACTTGGCCATAAGTGTCTTCTTCCTTGTCCATTTAAACTTGTGCATAATACAAAAATTGTTCTTGTAAGACCTTCATCCACTACTCGATCCCTGCATGTAATATGTAGACAAGAAAATTAATATTTTTATTATTCATCATTATAAATCCACCTCTTCATTCGCACAAGTCCGAATCCACACTTCCTTGTACTTTTAGAGTTAACACTTCAAAACCACCGTGATCAACCAAAATATTAAAATTAAAAAAAAAAACATTATATAACAAACAATTAAAAAACACAAAAGGGTCATCAAAACTACCTCTGAAAGCCGTTCTAAAAGCGTTTTGCAGCAATCTTGATGAAGGAGGGAAACCCCAAATTGATCCGCTAACAAGAGAAGCTCGAGTAACAAGATATTACTCTCAACGGTATCTTCCAAATTTAGTCTACCGTTATAGAAGTAATCGATCATAAACTTGAATGCTTTAGGTGATACATCTTTTAAGCAAACTTCCGAAGAAACACTCTCACTCATTCCGTTCGTAAACATCTGTAATTCAATTAAATTTCTTTGATCATGTGAGCATAAGTGGTTAAAAACCATACAGGTCAAACTTTAAATTAAGCGCAAAATGGTTACTATCTTACAATTTCTTACCGATTTTAGCAACCATCCACATATTTATTGATTTTACGTGTAAATTTGCTGATGTGGCATTCATTGATATCATGTGGCCACTCACATGCCACATATGCAAAGAAAATGCTTATGAGAAAAAAATTGAATAATAAACTTATTTTAAAGTTCGAGGAGCATACTCCTGTTTAAAAAAATTTATTTAAAAGTAAGTATTAAATGTCACATCAAATATAATGCCCCGCTTGCGATATGCTCATATAATGTATATAAGTGTGGGAGCTCGGGGGGGCAAAAGTGAAAGTGCACTAATTTTAACGTTATTTTACTAATTTCGTGAAAATAACGTTAAAAGAGGGGATGGTTAATCATGCATCATGTGGTGGCGTTGATAGCCGAAAGACAAGGGGGCACATGCACTTATCGGCGCTTGTCTCAATTGCTGAGTGTTATGTGCCTTATGTCAAAGGTTTGATGCAAAAAACGTGCTACCAGACACTCAACGATGAAATGTTAGTTGGTTACTAAAATCAATAAAAGGTAAGTTGTATTCTATTTGCACTTTATTTTCATTAATTAGCGCTATAACCATAAATTCACAAACTAAATGAACACAAATAAGGAGTAGCTCACCTTCATAAACGGTAAACTCCATAAACCAAGAATAACTTTGTGAGACCTATCAACGAGACCATGACCTTCAATGCTTATATCAATATCACCAAACGCATCCGTTTGGTGAAACTTTTCAAGCTTTTGCACACTTAGAGGAAGTCGTAACGGAAAGGCGGGCCCACCACAATGGGGCTGAGAATTGGGGTACGATATCTCAACATTCTTGCCAGAATCAAACAACTTTTTGTTCAGTTTGAATCGGTCGATGATATTTTCACATTGTTTTACCAATGAAGTTGCTCCAAATCGTAAGCTTAGATCCCTCAGGGATCCTAGTAGTGACTCTGGAATCTACAAATAGATATAAAGTTGTGATAATCAGATAATCAATTGTTAAAATAAAGATAAATCAAAATCTGGATCAGGAATTACCTGTGAAAAGCCCGTATAGATAAACCGAAGGAAAGCATGCAAAACCGGATAAGTTACATCCTTAACCAAGATAACATTCTGATCAAACAAACACAAATTGATATCATCAACAGCTGCAAGGATCACTTTATGAGCAGGTACAGCTCGTTCTTCATCGCCCACAACAAAATACATATCCGATAACTCCCAATTTTCAAGAAAACTTCCAAGCCCCTGATGATTATCAAAGTTTCCAAACTCGTCCCTCAAATCTTCTTCCATATCATCCTCCCCCTTAGGGACACAATCAACATGCTTCCAAAGTGATATATGATTTTGTGTTAACGGAAGCACGTTAACGTTTCTATACCCGACATGTTTATCCCAGCTACTTAGCCCAACATACTGCACGCTACAATTCGGCTTTTCATCAAGCCATTGATAAACAAGATTTTGAAAAGGGTACCGACCTTTTCCGATGCTAATCAACCCGTCACAGATACTTATCCAGTAACTTTGGAATGCAGATGAACAACATAAACCCACACCAGCTTCATCAACGGCTGTGATTCCATCGACCTCGATCTTCAACCGACGGTTTCTGTGACTACCGATGATTACTGTATAATGCGGACTATTGTCTCTTTTGTAATGGTAGTGTTGACTACCTAACTGTTCACGAAAAACCACCGTGACATCGTTGTGTGCAAACGCTTCAAATGCAACGCAACCTCGTCCTGCTTCCTTGAACCGTAGATCATCACGCCACGCACATTCAAACGGTGCAACGGTTAGAAACTTGTGCTTTTTCTCCATTTTCTTCTGCTTCTATTCTTCAAGTCTTTGATCTAATGAATGCATATATGTATATAAATAAGTGGATCAACTAAAGATTCAAGATTTAAGATGAACATGAATGATATTATTATTATTATTGAACAAACATTGAAATCTCATTTGAGGGGCCACATGTCCACTCAAATAAACAATGCGTTTTTAGTTTCTAAACATAAAATAATCGAGAAAAAAGACAATCAACCTCGTAAAGATTCAAACTTTGCCACTTTAAGTTCAAGATGCGCTCTTATCCAAATGAATAATAATTGAATTCAAAAAAAATCTTTGATTTTTTTTAAAGAAATGTTACAAGATATGATGAAATGCATCAATGGAATCCCATATATATTTATAATAATCAAGCAAGCAAGCAAGTTGCTTCTAAGTTACATCCCACACCACAATTTTCAACCAACTTTCACCATCAACCATGATAAATATCTTGCATTAATAGCCTCAAGTTGAGCTCAAAAAACGACAATCAACAATGGTGGGTTACAGTAAACAAAATCTTGAGAGAACCCCACATCCTGATGGTTGAAATAAGGACAACTGATGAAAAAATAAAATTAAAAAAAAAAAAAAAAAACATTTTTTTCAATCAAAATACAACAAGAAACTACAATCAACACAAAATCTTGAAAAAAACCCCACATCAAAATGGTAGAAATAAGATCATATTGATAAAGTAACAAAAGTTTATCAAACTATATCAAGAAACTACATTTAACAATGTAGATACAATAAACAAAATCTTGAAAAAAAAAACCCTCATCAGAATGGTTAAAATAAGATCAAACTGATGAAGAAAAACCCAAGATTTTATCAAATTACATTATGAAACTAAAATCAACAATGGAAAGTACGGTACAGTAAACAAAATCTTGAAAAAACCCCACATCAAACTGATAAAAATAAGATCAAATTGATGAAAAAAACCCAAATGTTAATCAAAATACATCAAGAAACTACAGTCAACAATGGTAGATACTATAAACAAAACCTTGAAAAAAAAACCCCACATCAAAATGGTTGAAATAAAATCAAATTGATAAAAAAAACCCAACTTTTCAACAAAAGTCATCAAGAAACTACAATCAACAATGGTAGACACAATAAACAAAATCTAGAAAAAAAACCCACATCAAAATGGTTGAAATAGGATCAAATTGATGAAAAAAAAAACCCATTTTTTTACCAAAGAAACTACAATCAACAATGGTAGGCACAGTAAACAGATCATGAAACAACCCCACATCAAAATGGTTAAACAAAAACCCCAATTTTTTTTCAAGGGCCATCAACTCATCAAGATATTACAATAAACAAAATCTTGAAAAAACCCCGCATCAAAATAATTAAAATAATTAAAAAAATTGATGAAAAAATCCAAACTTTTTACCTGATTTGATACTCTTTCATCACAATCTGATGAACCCAGAAAGATAACTGTTCAAATCTTCCCCAATTGCGTGTTATGTGTTTTGGGGATCGAAAATTGTGACTGGAAAATAAAGAAAAAAGGAAAATAGTTTTTTTTTTTCTGATTATACGGCGGAGATACGGTGGAGGAGGTGGCAATAATTGATTGACGTGTGACGTTTTACCTGCATAAAGATCTGTCTCTTCCTAACTCTGTCGCTACCAATAAAGTCCACCCATTAAACGAAAATACTGGGAAAATTTAACAGGAAATCTTATTTTTTGCTCTATTTGGTAAATAAAATGTTATTTTTTTTGGTCCCTTGAGTCTTGTTGTTTTCAGATTTTCACCAACAATTTGTAGGTGTTTTGGATTTGCTTATTTGAGTAATGTGTCAGATCTTGCATTTCTTTTTGTTACTTCTTGATTTGTTAGTATTTTCAGATTTTCAGATTTAAGGGTGTTTGGGAGTGCTTATTTTAGTGACTTATTAGTTTATTGACATTTTGAAAAGTTAAAAAGTGTTTGGGTGAAACTATTTTGTGTGAGGAGTCAATAAGTCACTCTATTGTGACTTATTAAGTTTTCCAAAAAGTTATAAGTTGTTTGAAAAGCTAAGCCAAACATGTCCTTAGAATCAGATCGAATATGCTGATTGGACTGAAAATCGGTCACATAAAAGAACTGAAATCCAGTTGAAGAAACGTAGAATCGTCGCTGGAGTGATTTGAACCGCTTTCTATAAGATATCGAAAATCACGGATCTACAATGAAGGAAAGAAAAGTAGGGTAGTAGAGACGGCCGGTAAGGGGAAGAATCCTTTGTTTCTAGCTACAAAAAGTGTGTTGCTCCATCTCGTGTGTCCTAATAGTGAGGTGAAAACCTTCTTATAAGAGACATGGGTCACCCCTAATTTCAATGGGCCAGATCTAGTTAGGGGTTATCTCTATAAGCCCCCTAGCCCAATGTAGTGTAAAGTATATCGCGTTGGGCCTCGCAGTTAGTTTAGTACACAATAATAAAAAAAATTAACATAATAAATGCAATAAGTAAATGGATGCCCGACCCTTTGAGTCGGGTCAAATACTATACCCTTTCAAGTTCCCCTAATCTAGTGTTGCTCCCGCGTGCAAGTGCTTGGTGGAGCACTAGACTTATTAGGAGTGCAAGAGCTCCACCCTACTTGCCATCAGCGCATGGAAGCAGCACTGAACTGAGGGATTTGAAGAGGGTATGGTCCAAAATCTTGCCATGTGCGCGGAAGGCTATACTTAACCTTAAATAAAACAACACTCAGCTACTTCTAGAGCTACTGCACGCACCTTATCCGCGCGCACACAGCAATGACAGGTAGCACAAGTACAAATGGCAGGAGTCTGCAACCAATCAGCGTGCGCCAGGCTCCGTCTATACAATCCCTACAATGATCAATCGTGCAGGGGACAAGGAGTACATAAGGAGAGTGGTGTGTAGCCAATCAACGTGCTACATTCACTGCTCCATAATCTCCACTCACAGCTGCTGATAGACTCGACAACAAGTACAATCGGCAGGCCATGTGACACCAACCACCGTGCGCCAACTCCCCTCTGCCTATGCAAACACTACCTATTGTGTCAGAGGGGATAAACCGGATATTCTTTGTTGGCTACGTCCAGCCCAAGGCCCATTAGCCCACCTCCTTCTCTATACTATTCGGCTATAAATACCAACCTTCAACCACAACTTTAAGGATCGATTATCTCTCACTCTTACAATTAACACATACTCACTCGTTTTAGTTTTTTAAAGCGATACTTATTCTCACGCCGTATGATAGTTATGAGGAGAACCCTCATCTTCTCCTCCATGTCACGAGCTTACGGTGTTTACTGTTTTGCAGATCGCTCACAAGACATCCTCAGTCATTAATTTGTAGAGATTAAGAATTAACCATCTTATCGAGACTACTTCCTCGGTTCTATCCCTGCACGCATCAAACCAGTGTTTCTTCACTGTCTTACTAGTTGGACCAGGATTTACACCAAGTGGTAGAAATGAATTTAAGTTCTTCCGTAAGACTTCATGCTTTATTAATATTGTAGATCCAAAAAAATAAATATTTTATTATACACTAGGATTTAGGACTTGCGTTTTGCGGAGAGACTGTTATAACGAACAAAAAAGGTAGACGTAAAAAATTAAACCTTGCACGTGCGTTGTGGCGTGTTAACTCGTAAAAAAATAGACCGAAATGTAAAACATAGAAAAGAATAACTAAGTCGACTTATGACCAGCGCGTTGCGAAGGGCCCGTTAAAACCATAAAAAATATTGTGACCAAAGCTGAAAGTGGAAAAGTGTTACGGTTAAAAATGAAAATTATTTGGATACATTTCTAAAAGTCGAAAAGTATCAATGTTAAACATGCACAAATTCTTTGTGACACCTTAGTAAAAGTTGAATACTATCTATAATATATTAAAAAGGAAAAGTGACGTACAAAAAAGTAATTTTACCATTTTTACAAGTTGTGAAGCATTATGTACAAAAAGTTTAAGCCATACAATGGAAACTCAATAGGCATTTTAAGACGCCTGCAGGGTTAGTCTTGGAATTTCACAAGGAAGCCGGCCAAGGAAGGGTCTCACCTTCTAAAAAACCCTAATATATACCAGGTAAATGAATCATTTGTCGTCCAACCAACTGGTGGCGATTCGTGACTAGGAAATCGAGAGAGAGAGGACGATGGAGTCTTCAGGCGGCGGCGATGATGATATCCGTTTGAAGGTAATTATTTTCACCCACTTTACATCTTCATTTAGAGTAAACCAGACACTTTCATCGCAGACCCGGAAAAATCCCCCCGCTGATTCGTCGGCGATCAGCGCTGCTACTTGCTCCGCTGCTCGGTCTGACAATGTAAGCATTGTGGGGTTTGGTAAAAAATTTGATCTCAGAAGAAAACCCTAATGGTGGTAGCTGTGAAACAACCAGTAGTTACTCACTTTTCGGTTATTTGTTTTGATTTTTGTTGAAATTTATAATGGGATTTTGGAATTTAGGGTTTAATTTGGGATGTTGTTTGGTAAATTATGTTAATTGAAAATGCAGGTTGTGTTATGGCAGTATGAAGATAACAAGCAGTTTTAGGCGGGGTGTTTGGATGCACGATTAAACTGATAATAGATGTATGGAGTTGCAATTATCAGTCTTGAGCATAATTGTTGAGATAAATGTAGATTTACCTATCTTTTTATTATAATTCCCAATTCTTGAAGTGGTTATAGTTACTTGAAAATATGGGCATCAAGCAGTTTAAACTTTGGTCAGTAGATTATTAAACCCACAAGAAGCAGGGGACCGAGTTGAATGGGTCGAACAGGTCGAATGGGTCAACTAGGTTAGCTGAACGGCAACATAGCATAATATTTACTCTAAAACAACCATGATTAAGTAGAATGGGTAGACTGGCACAATTCTTAGATTAAAGAAAGCCCACTTAGATTATAAAATCCAGGAACTGGAATTATACCTCTACAAATGCCTTTTGTTTCATCATATCTAATATATCTTTAAATGTTTTCTTTATATATATTTAAATTTTGTTTTTACTTTCAGGAAGAAATTACATCATACAGATAGGATGGAACCCAAAAATTTACAAGAGACACTAGCTAAGTATTCAAAATGGTAACTATTGAAAAGTTTTTTGATGCTACTTATTAGCAACTTGTATTGGTTTGAATAGCCTGCGGCTGTTGACTTTATCCTTTTGATTGTAGATAACGTTTTTTCTGTTATTGTATTGCCAGGAAACAAAACACATTTGTGGCATGACTGGAGATGGTGTGAACGACGCCCCTGCTTTGAAGAAGGCCGACATCGGAATTGTTGTTGCTGATGCTACAGATGCTGCAAGGAGTGCTTCTGACATTGTGCTTACCCAGCCTGAATGGGCTTAGTGTTATGCTTACAAATCGCGCAATTTTCCAAAGAATGAAGAATTATACTGTTCGTTCCTTTCTTTCTCTCTTATTTAAATATAATTATTCCATGCAAACAGTTTGTAGGTGTTAACATGCAGATCTATGTTGTCTCTAATTCTCTATCACCATTCGTATATGTTGGTAAGTTATATGTGATATTTGAATCATTTGGGCCCCGTCCAGTGTGATTGGCCCATTAGGGTTATGTTTATCTCTTTTTATGTGACATTTGATTATCTAAATAAAAAAAAATCCTTGATTCCTCATTGGTGACAACTCAGGTAATGTTATATATAGTCACATGATTTGAAGTCGTTGGTTTCATGGAGCTGGTATTATACACTCAATTTTTATAGATGACCAGATTTAAAATTTATGAACATTGTGCATAAACTTCTGAAAGTGTACTTAAAGTCATGTGCATGGAGTTGGAATTGGACTTAACCGAACACTTGTCTGAAAAGTTAATGAATAAGGGTATCAATCTCTACACCATTTTAAACTGGTTGGACCTATCAAGGTTTGGTTTAGAACAAGTTTGGCCCCAAACCAGACCATGAACTAGATAAATATTTCATTTTGTTTCAAAATTTGCGATACAAACCTTAAACAATGTCGATAGTCTGGTTTTGTTGAACGTTCAAAATATTAGAAATGTGAACTTAACGAAAAATAACGGTTTTAGTATGGTTTCGTTTAGGGGTGCAAACAAGCCGAGCCCGAGCTCAGGTCCGAGCTAGGCGTGGTTCGAGTTGTGTTTCTAAAGCTTGAGCTAAGCTCGTGGGTCGTTTTCCATGCTCAAGCTCGGCTTGTTTTTATTAATTAGTTTATGTTAATTATAGTTATTATTTTTATATAATCAGCTCGTTGGTAAGTTTGGTTCACCCTCAAATCACTTCTTTTGTTTATTTCGAAAGAGGTTTTTAAAGTAACAAACATGTTGATTATGGTTACAAACACAATATTGTTACCATTGTAATCTAACTATTGAATAAAGTGATATAGGAGGCTGTTGCAACCAGCTGGACGTTCACTCGTCATTGTACCAGGTTAGTTTTTTTTTTTTTTTCATTTTCCAACTTAAAGTTTAGTTTTATGTATAAATATGCAAAATATATCGAACTCTTATGATTGTGAAAGGGGCAGGTCGATGATAACATTGATACCACAATGGAATGCCTTAATAGTGTTTGAAGCTTATACTCTACCCGTCATTAAATTCTACACTCAGACTAGGAAGTTAGACAAGGTTTTACTTTATTCTTACTAACGGATTTTTTTTTTAAATTATTAATAGTTTTTAGGACTTTTAAGCCTCATCCATCATACTTTTAAGCATCATCCATCACATGTATGCTGAAATTTGTGGATCAATGCTATATATATATTTGCCAATAGACATCAAAGTACATGTTAAATTATAAAATTGATTATATGTGAAGTTTGATGGTTTCCGTTTGCGAAAGTTGATTATTAGATGAAAAGGTTATGCTATAACATGAACTGTGACTCTGCAAGTCATTTTTTCATTAAATCTTTCAATAGATCTCACGAAGAAAATGTAGGTTTTGCATGATTAATTGGATGATATTAGTTTTTAAACATGTATTTATATGTAAGTAACTATCATTTTGTGAATGTGTAGTGGGACTGAAGTGAAGTGAAGAAGTTTGTTTTGTCATTCACCACATCAACAACAAATTGTAAAGCTAACAAAATGGCCAAGAGTCCATTAAATGTGGAGACATAAAGATTCTATTTCGAATTTGCGTGAATAAGCGGCTAACAATGATGTTAAGGGGAGAATGAAACTTTATGCTATTACAGATAATGAAAAATGAAATAGGGACATTATTACTATTTTTTAATTACGCAATAAAGATTCATGATAGGCTCAAATTCATGTTTCCATTTTCAACGGGTTAAATGAGTAAATCTTATTGAACGGGTCAAGTGGGTAATATTTATGGAACGGGTCAAAATGGCTTGATCTACGGCAACTTGCGGGATGTTATTACCAATTCTTTTAAGTAATTGAGAGCCTAACAAAAAAACCGAAACAACTGATAAACAAAAGGAAAATGAGTACAACACTGTAAATTGTTGACTCCGCCGCAACGCGCGGGTTTCCCACTAGTAGGATTAAAAAGTAAAAAAAGTGAATAGTGATTTTTATAATTGATAAGAAAGTTATTAATTTGTTATATTTATATGATAATTCTTAAATTATATATGACGCAATTCGGATTTCGATTCTGGTCCATACCAGTAAATCGATGAGACAGTCTGTCTGGTTATGAAAAATACATTCAAATTCAAATCATATGTATAAAAGATATGATAACTTAAAAATTAAAATATGTAAAACTACAACAATTTAAACGTGTATATTAATATATAGTGGAGGGTTCAAATGAGAAGAAATTTTTTGTAAGAATAAAAAAGAACAAACTTCAACCAATAAAAATGCTTTATTTTACTTCATTTAATTTTTGTATTTAATATTGGTGTAAGGGTATATTGGTAAAATTAGATAGATCATTAATTGTTAGTCTTCCTTTTTAATAGCTAACTAAATTAAAATTTTAACTTATTTTCAAAAAAAAAATATTTTTTCAAAGAAGAAAAAATTATTTTAAAGTGTAGGATAAAGTATGAGGTGTGTAGGATGAATTACGAGTTGTGTAGGATAAATTTTAGTATGTGTAGGATAAATTTAAAAAACGTGTAGGATAAATTTTGATGTGTCTAGGCAAAAATTTTAGTGTGTAGGATGATAGTCTTTATGACTAATTAATTAGTCAAAAATAGTAATAAATGAGATGAGAGAAAAACTATTTAATATTTTACAATTGTACCCTTTTGTATTTTTCTTCTCAATTTAATTTTCTTCTCAAATGAACTTCCCCCTATATTAATATGTATTTATCATTATATGTTACAAAAATGTTTTATTTTGTAGGGTGGAGATACAATAGGAAGTTTATTTGGCTAGGAAGGCTAGGAAGTGATCTTGACCATCCATTTAGTTAATCAAGGGCTAAGATTAAATCAGGGAAATTGAAAGTAAGAAAAGAGGCGCGTGACTTTTTTTAGAGGCATTCTAGTCAATCCAAGCCAATAGTTTCTCTCTCTTCCAATTCCCCCAATTTTTTAAACGTTAATAACTCTTTCATACGACATTATTTTTTTTTATAAAAATTGCACCAAAAAACGAGCGTTTTTTTATCTTTAAAACGAGTATACTATTGCTATATTTTCAAAAAAAAAAAATTAAAACCCAGTTGCGTAAAACGCAATAGAAAAACCCCCAGTATCGTAAAACGCAATGAAAAAAAAACCTAAAAATGACATTTTTCTAAAACGCAATGCACCAAAAACACAAAGAAATAACTTATTTGTAAAACGCAATGGCCATAAAACACAAAGAAATGTCTTATTTGTAAAACGCAATAGCCTAAAAACTCAAAAGAAAATGTACTTTCTAAAACGCAATGGACTAAAAACACATAAAAATGTGTTTTACCTAAAACACAATGCACCAAAAACACAAACAAATATCTTATTTCTAAAACGCAATGGCCAGAAAACATTTAAAATGTCTGTTTTCTAAAACGCAATGGACTGAAAACACATAAAAAAGTGTTTTACCTAAAACGCAATGCACTAAAAACACAAAAAAATGTCTTATTTGTAAAACGCAATGGCCAGAAAACACTTAAAAATGACTCATTCTAAAACGCAATTGCCTAAAAAACAAAAGAAAGTGTTATCTGTAAAACGCAATGGACTGAAAACACCTAAAAAAGTGTTTTACCTAAAACGGAATGCACCAAAAACACTTTAAGAATGTGTTTTTCTAAAACACAACGGCCTAAAAACCCCAAAGAAAGTGTTCTCTCTAAAACGCATTGAACCATGACAATAGTTTTGTCTGTGCTGTGAATTGTCTGTGTTGTGAACTGTCTGAACCAATGCAGTTTCTAGAGGCAGCTCAACCCCAGCCAGGGGCTCTGCCCCTTGGACCCCGCCAGGGGCTGCCGCCCCTGGGACCCCGCTACCAGGGGCGCTGCCCCCGGACCCCCGCCATGATCGTAAAACGCAATAACTAAATCAAAAACCCAGATCGTAAAAATGAAATTAAATAATTTCTTACATGGATCGAAGTGATTTCTTCAACAATTGACGAATTTTGAATGATTGAAACTGTCACACCCCGATATTCCCACGTATTACCGGTGGGCCCGGTGGGGAGTATCGTGACGTAGTTGATATCATCATAGTCAAACAACACAATATATAAATGCACAGCGGAAGCAAAAGATAAATATATTACATTCCGAATATAAAGTAATGTCAAAGTATTACAACGGAAAGTAAAGGATCCACAGGCGGATCTTAAAACATAAACATCGTTCAACAGACTTTAGACGCCTAGAACTTGCAAGATTCCTTATTAACGCCCTGAGCTTCCAGCCAATTACGTTCAGTACCTGTCACTTAACCTTTTTGGAAAATACGTCAGTTTACACTGGTAAATACAATTAACTGACTCATTTTGGAAAAAGAGTTTGAAAATTGATTTGAATGCACGAGGCACAAAATATCTTTTATAACTTGGGACAATTTTATTAATAAAAATCTTGTATCCGATTTACATGTTTGTCCAACATTTAGGGCCGGTGATTCTATAATACAAGCCGGTCAAGATTAATCGACACACCATAAATATAACTCACAAGAAGACACCTTACGAGTGAGTATATCTTTTACATACGCAACAGGAGGTGTTATGCCTACACCTTGTGCTTACGTTATGGCCATTCACTTTTTAAATGAGCCAAGGATATCCAGGACACGGTCATTAACCCCTAATGTTATTTGTTATCAATCAATACAGATTAAAACGGGATTATGCAATTTAATCATCTCTGATTAAAAGGTTTCTACACCCGACCAAGCGGTATTTTTATAATACCGTATCCCAAGCCCATATAAGGGAAAATAAGTTAAAAGTATTTACCTGAGCTAGCAATGCAATTTATACTCAGCCGTATATTCAAATCAGCAAGCACAAGTACTTCTACTGGGGCTCTTAATCTGGAACAGAGGTTTTATTAACCTATTAGATTCCTAACGGTCTGATTAAATCAGTAATTATACTTAATTTAATAAGTTATAACAGTGGGGTATCATACATATGTGAAATTTATTAATTATAACCATATTATGCACCGTAGGGGCATTTTGGTAATTTCACATAGGCTTAAAAGGCCAAAACTGGAAATCTGAGTTTAAAACTTTTGCTTACTGTTAAAATATAAAAATTTACTGAATATATCAGTAGGCATCAACCCTTATATGTTTAAAATAGTTTTGATACATACTATGCGTTAAAAACGCTTAAAAAGGCGATTTGGAGCCATTTCCGGGTTTTCAAAAGAAAGCTGATGTTTTTATTATTCCAGAAGGCTCAAAATATTTTATTTATCATATTAAATCAGTAGAAAAAGGTTTGGCATCAAAAGGATTTGTAAAACTCATTTTATAGCCCAAAAGGGCAAAAACCGGCAATTACCGAATAATAGCTAGAACCCTATGTTATGCTCAGCCTAAAAATAAATAAAAATCTTCAAAAATTCCAAAATATTATTTTATATCAGTAGGTAAAAATTTTGGTTTCAAAAATTGGGTTTAGATTGGCTTTATGCTAATTAAGCTGTTAAATTAATAAAAAGCTTTCTAATTACGCTATTGAGCACAACTCCTAATCTAGACCTCAAACTGATGTCAAATTTTAGGGACAAGTTTATAATTTAGTAGTGACGGTTTCTATCCTCTCACATTTTCAAAAATATCGTTTTCAGGTCCAAAGGGCATAACGGTCAACATTTAGGCATATAACGGAAACACGCATGAACTAGGATTTCTATGGAACCAAGTTGTATAACCTCGGAGGGTTATACTAACCTATAATATGGTCCTAATGGAATCCTAAGGCAAATCTAAACTAAGCTAAATCGGGTCAGAACTGAAAGTCAAAGCAAAAGTCAACTTTTGCGACTTTCGGCTCCGAACCGAGCCTATACTTAGAATTGTCGGGTTGAACATGTTTAGACATGTTCAACTAATATTCACCAAGTTATTAAAGTGATAAAACTGATTTTATTGCCTTTATATCATTAGTTATAGATTTTAATTAAAAACTGATTATTTCGACCCGATAATTAACTAAGCAAACGTGGTAATTAGGAGGTGCCCTTTTGAGGGTTAAACACCTACCTAATTACGGTCACGTAGCCATGTTCGTTATGAACAATGGCTTAACCGTTTAAAAATCAAAGCGTTTATCGAAACGCTTGACTTTTCGGCTATAACCGCTAAATAATTAACTAAGCACGAAAGGGGACACTTACAAGGGTCCAATGGACTGAAGGAGGTTCTCAAGAAGCTCGAGATCCTCACAGAAATCAGAGAATAAGCAGAATGGAATGAAGGTGTGAGGTGAAAGTGAAAACCCACCTCCTTATATACTTTTCGGGACCTCGTAGGATCGCGACAAGTGTCGGGGAGCTATATTCAGATCATTACAAGTGTAAGGTGGTTTTATAATCCTATGGGCAGCCCCTAGATTGAAGGAATACCATTTGCAATTGATTAAAACAGCTGGAACAGCTGGTAACAGCTGGTAATAGCTGGAAATCAAGTTTCTGAAATGGCAGTTTTGGTCCCTACATGCTTCTAGCCCCTTTCTGATGCGTTTGAGGCCCGTTAAACCATTTTTAAGACTCTACAATGATTCCTAAACATGAGGGACATGAAACATGCTCAAGAACATGTCGGATGTCGGTTCATTTGGTCGTACGATCACGTTGTTCGACTAATTACGACGAAACACGAACGGACGCTAAAAACGATCCAAATTACGCGACGAATGGAATTTTTTTATGGAGATCACTAAAATAAAATATTTTAATGCTTACATAAATTTTTGGGTGTCCGGAGATATTCAGAATGTGAGATATGCGCGAAAATGCAAACTTGTGCACTTTTTGACACTTTTAGTCCCTGCTTGACATAAAAGTTTATTTTTGCGCACCGAACACCTCTAAGCCTATATCTAAGCTATATAAAGGATAAATAGGGTATGTTTAACTTATGGACATATTCCGGAAGGTCTGTTACCATACGATTCGACCTCCTTTTGCAGTTTGACGCAATTAGTCCCTTAATTGCGCAAAGTAGCGCGAAATGCCGTTTGATGATATCTAAGCCTTCCATGGCCCATAATAATCATTCCCAAGCATATATTTAAATATTACTACGCTCCTGTTTGCTTAAATGGTCACCGAATGGCGTAGATTCAAAAGTTGACGCTTTAGGCCCCTCTATTGCGCAAGCTTGCGCATTTCATCATTTATTAGCATTGAAGCCTCATCTAATCCATATTAGGCATCCTTGAAAGTATTATTAAACATTACGATGCTTCGAGTTCTCTAAAAGGTCATTCAGAGGTATAATTAAACATATTGACACTTTTAGTCCCTCTAACTTGCAAAGTTGCGTGTAACTTTACTTATAGGCATAAAAACCTTAGACGACCATTAATTGGCATTTCCGAGAGTTATAATTAAATATTATGAAGCTACTGGTTTGTTAAAAGGTCACTCAGAGGTAAGAATTAACATGTTGACGCTTTTAACCCTTTTTCTGCGCAAACTTTCAATTAATTACATAAACGGCTACACTTGATTAACAAGTGGCTCATTTGTGAATATAAAACCATAAAAGGTTATTTAGAAACTTATTTTAGGTATGATAATACTTCCAGTTCTTTCATAATCAAAGTTTTCGTTTTTTTGAAAAATTAGTCCCTTAAATTCAACGTTTGACTTCATTAGGGTTTATTACACGTGTCAATACTTCATTGGACGTGATTTTTCGAGGTGTTACAGAAACACTTATCAGCGCTCGAATCGAACGGATCGAGTGATTATCTTCAAAATCACCGGAAAAAACGAGATTTTGTATGAAATTAAACTGGGTTTTCTTCAAAAAAGCTGAAGAACACGTTGATCGGGTGTTTGAATCATTGATTGGTGATGAAAATCGCACTATAATGTAGTGATTATTGAGATAGAAAGTGAAGAAATGGTTGAAGATGGTGGGTTTTGAAAATGGTGGGTTTTGAAGTTACTGGGTTTGAAAAGGAAGAAGAAATGGTTGGATTGACTAAAATACCCTTTTTCTTTATTTTAAATGTTGCCACATGTCCCAATCCTATTGCTTCTTACACTTTCTAGCCAAAATAAACTTCCTATTTGATCTTTTCCCTTATTTTGTATTCTTGTTATAATTTGAATTTATCAAATATAAATGGGTCTTAATACAAATATGTATTATGTGTTATTTTTTAGTCTTGTTATAATTTGAATTTATCAAATACAAATGAGTCTTAACATACAAATGTGTATTTACTTTACTAGTGTAAATTTATATATTTTTTTTAGATTTTGGGACTAAAATACTTGATTAACAAGATGGGCAAAAAATTAACGAAATTTTTTTTTTTCCTCCTTTACTTCTCATGTTAAACTCATTTGTATGTTAAGAATTTGTAGCGGAACCTAATTAACCCTCCACTGATATGTGGATCATCATCATACTTAGGGGAGGAGGGGTGGTCACTAGTGATAGAATTCTATCACTCCCAATATCCAATCAACTCATGACATGTCATCACCCAATATTCTATCACTAGTGATAAAAAAAAGCCAACTTCAACTAATTAAAAATATTTATAATTTCATTTCACTTTTGATGCTGGATAACAGTGTCATCATGCAACAGGTGTCAAACATGCAGAACAATTGATACATTGAAGTTTCACGCGTGATATTTTGTACGCGTTGAAAAAATAACGCGTTAAAATTCAAGGGGCGGCGGTGTTCGTGATGTTATAACTCGTGGCCGGGCGTCCATCACGGACCTCCCCGCCTGGCCTTAGTAAATCTCACCAATAGCAAAGATAAGGTAAGGTCTGAGGAGGGTAAATATAGACAGCCTTACATCTACCCCGTAAGAATAGAGAGAATCCTTCCGGTGAGACTCCCATCTTGATAGTTGTTTTGCATCAAGCCTTGGAAATAAGACACATAACACTTAGCATTCGGGACAAAGGCCGATTAGTGCATCTGTCTCCTTGTATTTCGGCTATCAACGCCACCACATGATGCATGATTAACCGTCCGCCACTTTTAACATTATTTTCACAAAATTAGTAAAATAACGATAAAATTAGTGCAATTTCACTTTTGACACCCCAAGGGCTCATACGTGCTTTCAATGGTATGTGAATATATAAAGCGTATAGATATAACTTTTTTCATTTTCATACAAACAAAATCAACAAAGAAATATATAGTTTCAACTCTTTTAGAACAACATCTCAGGCGCTCTTTCATTCTACTAATTGATTATACTTATTTGTTTACCACGAGCTTTAAGCATTTAACGTTTAAAAAAATAAAGGTTTATCCAACACTTTGGTCATTCTGACAGATAAACATCTTCATCAACATTGCGTGCCATTCTTATGTCCTCCAACATAATTATAGGGTAATGTTTGAAAGGTTGTTGACGTACTTGTAAAATAGACGGTCGATATATTTTCATCTCATCATGATATATGGTACAACTCATTCCTCCAAAATGTACAAGCAAATTGGTCCACGTCCAATAAGGACTCATTAAAAAAAAAGATAGGTGCACGGTATCCTTAGCCGCGGAAGGGATCTCCCTTCCCAGTTCACGACCCGACAACGATCCCTGGCGGTAAATACCCTTGCCAACTTGATTGGATTGAAGAGCCTGAAGTACCCAGGATTCGAACCCGCGACCTCCACGCAATGGGAGGCCTCAAGAGACACTAAATGGGTGTCTGTGGCCACTGAGCCAAGAGCCAGTGGTTAATAAGGACTCATTAATGTCATGACACATGTCGATTACATGATTCATATAGTAATATTCCATCGATTTAAATGACGAATTTAGATATGTATTAAAACTAGGTTAAAACCTCGTGTATTACATTGATTGCATAAATATAATTTTATATAATATAAAATAAAAAGATATATTTAAAAAAAAACTCATATATTTCATATATTGAATAAAACATAATGTCATATGTTAATACAAACAGTCATCAAGATTTATCTTTTAAAAATGAACATTGATGTACTATTTACTTATTATAACATTTTACTTTATTTGTTTTATTTTGCACAAATGTAATTTTATATAATACATAATAAAAAAATATATCTTTAAAAAAACTCATATATTGCACATGTTTAATACAATATAATGTCATATGTTAACACATATAGTCGTCAAGATTTATCTTTTAAATATGAACTTTACTATACTATTTACTTATTATAACATGTTACTTTGTTAAATATGTATTCTTAACTAATTTTTTTTGCTTAAAGTTATTATTATTATTTAATATGATCATAATAAAAATAAGCGTTTATATTCTTATCTAATTTTTTTATTTAAAATTATTATTATTATTTAATATGATAATAATAAAAACAAATGTTTATCCTTTTCTAAATATTTATTCTTATCTAATATTTTTATTTAAAATTATTATTATTATTATTATTATTATTATTATTTAATATGAGAGATAGATAGGAAAATAAGGTGAGAAAGCATGAGGAAGTGACACGTGTCCAAAAAAGTGTATGTGAATATATAAAGCGTATAGATATAACTTTTTTCATTTTCATACAAACAAAATCAACAAAGAAATATATAGTTCCAACTCTTTTAGAACAACATCTCAGGCGCTCTTTCATTCTACTAATTGATTATACTTATTTGTTTACCACGAGCTTTGAGCACTTAACGTTTAAAAAAATAAAGGTTTATCCAACACTTTGGTCATTCTGACAGATAAACATCTACATCAACATTGCGTGCCATTCTTATGTTCTCCAACACAATTATAGGGTAATGTTTGAAAGGTTGTTGAAGTACTTGTAAAATTGACGGTCGATATATTTTCATCTCATCATGATATATGGTACAACTCATTCCTCCAAAATGAACAAGCAAATTGGTCCACGTCCAATAAGGACTCATTAAAAAAAAAAAAAGATAGGTGCACGGTATCCTTAGCCGCGGAAGGGATCTCCCTTCCCAGTTCACGACCCGACAACGATCCCTGGCGGTAAATACCCTTGCCAACTTGATTGGATTGAAGAGCCTGAAGTACCCAGGATTTGAACCCGCGACCTCCACGCAATGGGAGGCCTCAAGAGACACTAAATGGGTGTCTGTGGCCACTGAGCCAAGACCCAGTTGTTAATAAGGACTCATTAATGTCATGACACATGTCGATTACATGATTCATATCGTAATATTCCATCGATTTAAATGACGAATTTATATATGTATTAAAACTACGTTAAAACCCCGTGTATTACACTGATTGCATAAATATAATTTTATATAATATTAAATAAAATAAAAAGATATATTTTTATTTAAATTTATTATTATTGTTTAATATGATAATAATAAAAACAAATGTTTATCCTTTTCTAAATATTTATTCTTATCTAATATTTTTATTTAAATTTATTATTATTATTATTATTTAATATGAGAGATAGATAGGAAAATAAGGTGAGAAAGCATGAGGAAGTGACACGTGTCCAAAAAAGTTTTTTATTTATTAGTATAGAAATATAAAGTTGCCATGAATAGTGATTTTTAATTTTTAAGCAATTGTTTTAATTTTCTTAATAATATTTTATTTATCATATATTTTTATTATTTTTCTGACAACTTGCGTTCTATGTTTATTTTTTTAACATTGCAGTAAAAATCTCTTGAAAACGGATAATTTGCCACTATCGTACTAAATCGAACCAAAACTGATTGGTTTTTTTCAACATTATAGTAAAAATTTTATTGAAATGGATATTGTGCCCTTGTCGTACCAAAAAAGAACTGAAACCGACTGAATAATATATGTATTGGTACCAATATTTATTTAAATTGTGTTTGCTTCCGATAAACCAATATTTATTTATATTGTTTTGCTTTTGATAAATTGACATCGTATCGTTACCACATCGTACCGAACAATATCGACACATGTACATGTCATTTGTATGGTTTTTGTTTGGTAATGAGTTTTATACCGCTACCAAGGGCGGACCTAGTAAGAGGCCAGGGTGGGCGGGCGCACCCCCTGAAAAAAAAAATTAGTGTATTTTATAAGGTAAAATTCTCCCCGCACCCCTTGAAAATTTGGTTAAACCCCTTATTCGCACCCCTTGAACCCTTGAACATTTGGTTAAACCCCTTATCCGCACCCCATGAAAATTTTTTCTGGGTCCGCCACTGGCCGCTACTATAGTTAACCAAATTGAAACCGACCGAACAACATCGGTATCGGTACCGGTATTTATTTTTATTGCTTTTGCTTTTGCTTTCGATAAACTGACGTATCCTACAGAACAAGATTGATATATGTATCTGTATTCATTTTTATGGTTACCGGTTCTGATATTTTTATTTATATAACTCTATTTGCGATTGTAAACGTCATTACCAATACTGTGACGATCTGAAGTGGTTGATACCGTACGGACAACATCGTTGTTGGTACTAGTGTTTGTTTTTTTCGTTTTCGGTAGATGTAAAACATGTGTTGATTTATATACCGAGTGCATGTATCGTACCAGTACTATAACAAACCCAACCGACACTGATCAAATGCCCGCGATAACGTACCGCCTCAACGCACGGGGAAACAACCTAGTATAAAATAAATTACATGTTATATCTTATTATTTTAAATTATTGTTTTTATATTGTTTTAGATTCAGAGAAATAATTGAAGGGAAAAGTGGTGTTTTAGGAAGAGAGAGAGAATAAACATATATATTTTTTTAAATACTTCAACTTACAAATCTAAACATATATATTTTTTTAAATACTTCAACTTACAAATCTAATTTATAAAAAAAAATTATAATTGTTAGCTTTTTATAGGAGTTTTTAATGATATCTTGAAATAATTGTTAGCTTTTTTTGTAGGAGTTTTTAATGATATAGGAACTGAAATATCCATACCTTCTAACGTCACATGGGACCGTTGATATCATTGAATTTAAATGTTATTAAAACAGATGGATAGCAACAACACGATAAATCCTATCGTTTAGTTATCAGGTGAGTCACTACTGACTCAGAATGATGTGTGTGGCGTCTTTTTATTTATATGTTACACAAAAGCATTTTGTGATCCTAAGCCCTTCCTAACTAATATCTTTGAGAGGTATTCATGTTAGATTATTTAACTTTTTTTTTAACGGCCAACAAATCAATCCCGAGCACTCTCGGGGTACTCACTGGACAAACGGAGTACTCCGAGAGTAACCCGAGTCGTCCACCACCAATTTCGGGGAAAACCCAGTAACCTACCCGCCCGTAGGCACGACGGTAAATTACCGGTAAAACTCGTTTGCCTCAAGGATCGAACTCAGGTTTCTCTGGGTCTCCTATCACTGCCCACCAATGCCTCACTCTTTTTTGCACCAAATGAGAATTGAACTTGAGTCTTCAACTAATTGCTAATAGTTTGATCCATCCAGCCACCTATAAAACATTCACTTTTAGGTTGATACCATATATTTTAAGTGGAATGGTACGTACTAATGAAAAATGATAAGTGTTCTAATTACAATTTACAACTCTATGAATACATGTAAAGTTATAAGTTCCCAACAATGCATATAGCACAATCAATGTATATAAAACCAGGGTTAAAACATTTGGAACCAAGTGAACTCATAGGCAATGAAAACATGAGTTGCTTGCCTATTTTATTACAAACAAAATAATAACTATGTATTTCAATTTATACTTTTTTCTAGTTAAACAGAGAAAATGTCCATTAAAGATTAAAATTAGCTGGGCTACTCCCAACTTTAAAAAAAAACATGAAAAGCTGAGTCATGTACTTCTCATATTAAGTGTTTATTTCCATATAAATAGACAACCAAAAAGATACTACTTAAGCCGCTAAATACTTCATAAAATTGAAATTATGTAATACATGTATGGAAAAAGATAGACTACCTTTTCTTATAACCACCTTTAGCACTTCGCTTAATTTCAACAGCAGTGCCAGATGTGTATGTCGTTGGCCTGCAAAATAAACATGAAATCAGCTAGAAGATATATGTGTGTGCGCGCGTGCGTGTTAAAAATAAACAAAATCAGAGAAATGTTCATCATATATAAATGAATAAACTCATGACGAAAGTTGGGTTTTAAAAAAGCGCGTCTGAGGCACGCCTAGGCGCGAGGTGCAAGCCTTGGCGCCTTAGGGAGCCTGAGGCACGCTTTTTACAAAAAGCTCAAAAAAAAAAAAAAAAACGCAAATTTTGAAGGTTTTTCAGGCTCGAGGCGCGCGCCTCATGTACATAGTATGTTTTTATACTGTTTTTAAGCATCAAAATATTGTACAATAGGTTTTTTGGCTTGTACTTATAGGTAAAATCATATATAAACTTTATTTATAGCTGTATTATGAATAAGGGATGCTAAAAACCTATGGAATATATATAAAAAGTTATATAATCACTTTGCTCCTTGGGTACGAAAAGCCCGCCGCTTTTGCGCTTCGCGCCTCGGTTTTAAACCCCGTCGCTTTTGTACGCCTCTCGCTTTTTAAAACCAAGGACGAAAGCCAAACTTCCATGGAAACGTAACATGAAACAATCATCTAATAACCATCTATCATCTTAATTCCAAGAGAACAAATGATAAAATAAAAATTCCAACTTTGCATAACCTACAAAACCCTATATAGGCTAAATCAGCAAGCACACCGATGTAACTAAATATTTAAACAACAATTTTATAATTAGAAAAAGTCACTACCTGAGCGAAGGCATGAAGTTCAAACCCAAAAAAATGCATCACCTAGCATAGTATTAAACTTTTCAAAAACGTTTATAAAAAAAGGTCATGTGATATAGCAAGTTTAAATAAATGCACACATTACATTGTCAGATTACCTCAACCTAAAACAACTGTGAACAATGTTCCAAACTACGACTTTGAAACATAATTAAACCGAACCTGAAGCCTGTGAACCACACAAGCAGTAGTTAGTCAATAGCACTTGGTTCACCTAATGAGAAATTACTCCCCAGCCGGTTTCCTCTTTCTACCAAGAATAGAAGCCTTTTGAAATCTCGGTCCACCCATTCGCTCGGTCTTAAACGCTGCAGTTGATTACTTAGCAGCTTCATACACTTAAAAACCAAAAAACGTACAAAATTTTAAGTCGTATATATTATTATGTTTAAATATAAGAAGCAAAAATTGGGTTGATCCAATCTCACATTTTGTTTCTTCTTTTGTTAATAGTGAGGGCCTGTTTGGTAGCCTCTGAATGGTGATTAAGAGGCTACCTCTTAATGGAACCATTAAGAATTTTACCAATGAGAAGGTAGAAGAATGTGAGATGAGATGATTTACCATTCAGATGTTACCTCTTAACCATTCAGACTTGAGGTTACCTCTTATTCATTCAGAGGTTTTAAACCATTAAGATGTAGCATCTGAATGGTCATTAAGAGGCTACCAAACAGCCCCTGAGTGTCGATACTGATGGATGTGCCTTGATCAACTCCCCCCCCCCTCAAAAAAAAAAAAAAAAAAAACTTAACAATCTTATTCTTTGGCCTCTCTCCTCAATTTCTCCCCCAAATCCCCATAACTAATACAAACGGAAAAAATAATAATCCTTTTCGAAGGCCCACCTAGTGAAAGGTTATTTTTTGAAATTTATCCTACTATATCATGAAGATGCATCAACAAATTATATATGAAGCTTTCAATATTTCATAAATATGTATTTATGTATATATAAACGGTTTTTCAACGTAGCGACATGATCAAATACAAATAGAACTTAACGTTGAAAAACCTTAGCAGTCGTCGCAACAGTAATAATATATTCCAAGCCCTTTTATAAATAAAAAAACTAAAAACCAATTAAATCAACAAAACGTAATAGTAAAACGCGTACTGGACTTACCTCTAGCAGCCAAGTCTTGTGAGCTTCGACTTCCATATTCAACTCTAGCCAAAACAATAGTATTGAGTCCAACTTCTTTGTAACTCTGTTAGCATTCGAATCACAAAGATATTTAGATCTCGCTAAATGAACCTAAAAGACGTAAAAACATGATAATATTTAGATTTAAATTTAATCACTTGTAGCAGAGAAAGCAAAGTTCAGTGCCAAATCTGTTCAAACCCTAGCATCAAGTTTTTCATCACATCTTCAAATATCATCACACTATAATCGTTATCACCACTCAACTACCTAAAACACGAGTTTACAAAAACCGTAGCTCATATATATCAAATAAAATAACAAAATTGAGACTGAAACAACGAATCTGGTATGTATCCACTTTGATTCGCTCATATATATCAAATAAAATAACAAAACTGAGACTGAGACAACAAATTTACAAAAACCGTACCTCAATTGAGACTCAAGATTCCCTGAAGAAAAAGACAAACAGAAGCCGACAAGGTACACGGGGCCGTGTCACCTGGACACGGGCTGTGGTCAATTCTCTGATTTGCAAATCTGGGTTCGTAGATGGTTTGGGCACTATAGAATTGTGTATTTCAAAAATTAGAGAAGGTGTGAAGTACTTGAAAAAGTCATCAGGTCGTTTGTTGAAGTTTGGTGAAATAGCAATATCTCTTGGTATCAAAACTCGACGTTCTCTTTGCACTGATGTAAAAACTAGGTGGAACTCAACGCATCGAATGCTTGATTCAGCCATTTACTACAAACAAGTTTTTGAAGGTTATGCATTGAGAGACTCTAACTTTATGTGGTGCCCCACAAATGATGAATGGATTCGGGCCGGAAAAGTTTGCAAGCTATTAGCCGTTTTTCTAAAAGCTACTGATATGTTTTTAGGTACATTATATCATAATCTCAAACTTGCTTCTTAATTTAAAATTACAAGATGTTTGTTTAAATGATACTAATTTGTTTTCAGGTTCAACATATCCAACTTCAAACTTATTTCTTACTGAAATTTTTAAAGTGAAAAAAGGATAAGTAATGCTTTTATATAAGAGGATTCTTTCTTAATGGAAATGAGTAAACCCATGTTTCAAAAGTTTGAGAAATATTGGGGAGAAATTGGGCTACTTATGTCCATTGCTTCTATTTTAGATCCTCGTTATAAGATGTTGTCAATTGAATGGACCTTTGAAAAGTTGTATCTAGAAGATGAATGTAAGAGTCGGGTTCAAGATGTGAAGGCCAAGTTAAAATCTCTTTTCGATAAGTATTTTAATGCATATATGACATCCAAGGCTTCCATAGGTCACTCAAAAGCATCAACATCTTCTAACGAACCGACTCCAGATGTTGATGATTTTCATGCTTTCCTCAAACGTAGACCCGTTGAAATCGGACAAAGAACTGAACTTGGTGTTTCTGGATGAGCCAAATGATGGATGTGAGGATTCCCAATATGATGTGTTGAAATGGTGGAGTCAACATTGTAGCAAGTTTCCCGTATTAAGCAGGATGGCTAAAGATATTTTTGGCATTCCGATTACAACCGTCGCTTACGAATCAACCTTCAGTGCCGGGGGACGAATATTGGATGATTACCGGAGTTCTCTTTCAAATGATATGGTGGAACTTCTTGTTTGTGGAAGTGATTGGTTAAAGGCCGGCTCAAAAGCAACATAAAAACATTGGAAGTAAGATTTTATTACATTATTTGTACTTTATGCACTAACATTTTTATTACTTTTAATGCGTAGCAATCGGCAAAAGAAGAAGAAAATTTGGATATTGATGTGTTGATTCTGGACGGGTGTGGTACAGGAAATTGAAAAGAAAGGTATATAAGAGAGGCTGATCATAATATCTTGAATCGTTTATAAAATTCTATCTTTGTCTATTTTTCATTATTTGACACTTTAACATATTGTAACTAGTTGTGTTTAATTGGTTGGTTTAACAGGTTATGTGTGTCGATCTAAAGAGGGATTTTGTTGATGAAGACGCCGATATTTATGTTTGTTGAACTTATTATGTATGTGTATGAAGATGCCGACACCGACTTCTGCTTGAACTTTAAGATGTTTTGTTTTTTAAATGAAGGTTTAATATATGTTTGGCTTATTATGTATGTTGATATTGAATGATAATTGACAATGGTGGGCTTTAAATTTGAAAATTTTGTATTAAATTATAATATGAATATTGAAACCAAGTGAAACTGAGCAAAACTGAGCCACTCGGATGCAAACCAAGCGAGTTCGAGCAACGATTATTGCCCGTTTCCTTAAATTCGAACCGAGCCGAGCCGCTCGGTTTCAATCCGAGCTGAGTTCGAGCAGAGGCTCGCTCGGTTCGGCTCGGCTCGTGAACAACCCTAGTTCGTACAGCAAGTACACGGGGCCACGGGGCTGTGTGAGCAGATGGATTGACAAGTGCATTAAATGAAGACAGATAAGGAGAAGGACACGGGGCTGTTCCTACAAGGTACGGGGCCGTGTGAACCTACTGTTTCCAACTATAAATAGAGGTGCTTGGCTCACTTGCAAATTGTGACATCTGTGTTTGTGTAATCATTATACAAACTTTAAACAGTTCAATTATCAATGAAACAATGTATTTTGATCCCTATATTTGTTTGACATTCTTCGTATTTCAATTCATGTTCGATTTCAAACTCTATATCGCTTTCTAGAAAGTTATACGCAAACTGATGCGTAAACGTAATCAGTTTGACGCGACAAATAGTTCGGAACATCAACATAAGCTTAACATACCTTAAATAAACTTTACATAACTTAGAAATAAGTTTTGAAGGGTTTGGTATGGCTAAAACAAGTTTATTCGCTCACAGAGACTATTTGCGTCAAACTACAAAAGTCTGTCGATTTGTATAGTAACGTACATTCCAGAACATGATCATAAGTTAAATATACCATAAATATCCTTTACATAGCTTAGAAATAATCTTTGAGGGGTTCGGTATGCGAAAATAAACTTATTTGATCAACAGGGACTAAAAGCGTCAAAAATTGCATAAGTTTGCATTTACGCGCATATCTTACGTTCTGAAAATATCCGGACATCCAAAAATTTTTGTAATCATTAATAATATATTTTATTTTAGTGATTGGAACGCAAAAATACCATTCGTCGCGTAATTTGGATCGTTTTTCGCGTCCGTTCGTGTTTCGTCGTAATTAACCGAATAACGTGACTGTACGACCAAATGAACCGACATCCGACATGTTTTCAAGCATATTTCATGTCCCCTATACTTTTACTTCATTATAGAGCCTTGAAATGGGGTTAACGGGGCTTAAAAGCATCAAAAACTGAGTTTATTGCTTGCAGGGGCCATTTATGTCATTTCCTGAAACTGCTGTGGCGGGCCGCGAAAGCCCAGGCTGAGTTTTACGCGGGGCGCGACAACCCTAGCTGGGCAGAAAACTAGTTTCTTCAATCAGCTACTAGTTCCTTTGATTTTAACCATTGTTTTAGCATTTTATGGGTAAGTTTGTGTGCTCATCAAGGTGCCAAATCAGAGAATAACATTTGTAAGGTCAAGATCAAGCCTCACAACACATGGAATGATCCTATTGATTCTTGAAATCTATAAATAGCTTGGATTTTTCATGGGTTCTTTGCTCATTCATTCCTTTTCTTCTTCATCTGCTCTTGGAAGGCTATCACTCTTGTTAAAGGCCTCCTACATCAGTTTTCTTTGTTCTTGATCCAGGCTTGGACCCTTTGTAAGTCTCCTTCATGCTTGGTTATGCATTTCAAGCATGAAAGTCAAACAGTGTTTGACTTTCTGCTTTGACCATGATTGGTCAACACAAATTTCGTTTGAACTTTGCAACGTGAGCGTAATCACGATGGTTATAGTCCCTTGTGACTATACCTACTGATTACCACGTTGATTAGGCGTAGTGACGAGTCAAAGTTTCGGTCAAAATGCGTATTTATGCGCATTTTGCAACGAAGCTATTTTCGGGTATCAAAACCCTTTGTTTTGATATCAAACCTGTTTTCTAACTTAGTTAAACATGTTTTAACATGTTTAACTCGTCACTTTTAGTCTAGTACTTATTTAGGGTCGTAAGTTAAGCGGTCTAAATAACCGCTTAGACTTTCGAACCCGACCCGTTTGGTCGATCATTAGGATCCAACCAAACATATTTTGTGACCATAGTTGTATAGGGAATAACCTTATGAGGTTACACCTTATGGTCACTTCGTTTAGTTAGTTGTATGATAGGTAGTTTATATGCCTTAGGAAAATGACCAAAATGCCCTTTTTACGCATAATTTCATTTTAAACATATGTAACCTAAATTTTTACATCTAAACTGATTATACAATATTATTAGACATGTTAAGGCATATAATACTTGTCATAGGACTAGTTAGGCGGTCCGAACGCGCTTTTGCGCGAACCACACGTTAAAGTAGCGTAAACTACCTTAACGAGTCGTAACGGGTCATAAGCACTTAGGATAAGTTCCGACTTAGAATGTAGGTTTTGTTAAACCATATCATATGAGTTCCAACACTCATTTGGTTTACGAGACCTCATATTATCCGATCTTCCGATTTAGGTCCGATTTATTAACGTAGTTACCTATATTAGGTGCCGTTTGATTCCGTGATCCTTCAAGCGTTACTTGGTTGTTATTTCAAGACTACTAAGCAATATCAAGTGAGTACATAGTCCCCACTTTTACCGTTTTCAAATATTCTGGGGTGAAACACATGTGCCTACTTGTTACTTTTGTGCTTTCATGACATATACTTGCTATGTTTATTAGTACGCATATAGTACATGATTTCCATTATGCTTTGCTATGTATGTTTACTTAGCATGCTAGCACATTGATTTCATAAACATTTTTGTTACATATGTTTACTTAGCATATGGACGCATTGTTTTACATTACATTTCTGCTATGTATGTTTACTGAGCATGCTAGCACATTGATTGACATTACATTTCTGCTTCGTATGTTTACTTAGCATACTTAGTACATTATTTTCACATAACATGCTTACATTTGGTATGAGATTTGGTTTGTTTAACGAAACTAAAATACGTTCATTAACATTGATCACGCCGCTCGGTAGTATGTAGTGGTACCATAGGAATTGACAACTCCCATTCCTGGAATCCTAGGTTTGTTTGGACGTAAGGATTGACAGAATCTGATATACATAATTGATAAACCTTTAACTTGTTAAGGGTTTGTCCGTCAGTTGCAAGGCTTGGATGTATACGATAAACATTACCATATAAATGTTCTTATCAATAAAAGCATTAGTTTTTTTTTTCAAAACATAACTTCTGATTCAAACATTTGTTTATTAAAAAACATTGCTTTATACATAACATTTGGTTTTACATAACGTTTTATTATACATTGACATATATGTAAGGACCTGCAAAAATGTCCCAAAACGACCCGTAAGTAGAAACCTGGACTCCTAAAACCCTAATCCTTGTGAAAAATCAAGAAATTCAAAATTTATGGGTCGCTCGCGGGCCGCGTAAGCCTTAAGGTAAGCTTACGCGGGGCGCGACAGCTTGAAAGATCTTCGGATAAGCTTTAGGCCACGTGTCAGACACTTGGCAAGCCTACATTTGACACGGTAGCCCTAGCCGTAGCTAGGGTGGCCCTCGCGGGCCGCGTAAGAGGTTATTAGAGTTTATGCGGGCCGTGAGAGACTCAAAATTTTGCTATAAATGGGACGTGCATGGGCAATTCGTTTGTGCTCGCGAAAATCATCAAAATCACTTTCTTTCTGCTTAAAAGTTACGTTCGAAGTAGTAAAACGCTGCTACGATTACGGGATATTAACTCGATCACTGCTACGATACAATGTCCGATCGATTGAAACCGATCCGATGGATGTTTAAGTGCTGCCCGAATTCGGGCTATACTTTGTCATTCATCGTGAGGGTTTTGATTTCGTGAGTTATCGTAAATGTTGTATTAAGTTACTAACCTAGTTTCGTGTGCATTGTTATTTAACTAGGTTATCAAGCTTAACCAGTAGGCCAAACCCTATCCAACTAAACTTGCAATGTGAGTCATTCTCTTTTTACTAAATTGCTTTACAAAATCCTAAATGTTTTCCAGTTATACTTTGCAGTGATTAAGTCTTTGCTAATCTTTAATTACTGGCAGTATGTGGGGGTTCTGTGCACATTACTACTAATGATTTATCACGTTAGGTGGCCGAGCCTAATTTAGTGATATGTCCACGGTCATAGATACGGTCGAGTGACAACTGAACCAGCTAATTAATAGATAGGGGCAAATGTGAAAACTCTTAATGTTGTAAATGATAACAATGTGTCGTTTTGTACAATTGAGTGACTCGCCAGTATTTCCCCGCTGATAAAATCTTTTTAAACATGTTTCAGGTGATTTACTGTAAATTAGGGAAAAAGTGCCGCATAGCACTACAACTTGAAGAAAGTGGCTCGGTAAATAATTAAACATGTTTTTGTAACCAGGGAATTTCCCAGTGAAATTCCTTTATTGTAAATTACGGGTTTGTCCCAAAATGTAAAATAAAATAATTGGGCATTTTCAGTTTAAAAGATCCTGTTAAAATTTCCGCTGCCAAAATAAACACCAATACCACGGGTTTATGTCCAGCAGCTTCGGAACTGGGTAAAACCGGGTCGGGGGCCGTGACAGAAAAAAGTGGTATCAGAGCCACTGATTTAAGCTAATTAAGTATTTAGAAATACTTATTTTCCAAATTGCCATTTTGTGATTCCGTGAGAATTTAATTTATTAAATAAAATTTTAAATTAAAATTTTGTGTGTTTCCTTCATGTGTGCTAAGAGCATGAATGAACTGTCGGAGGCACTCCGAAACTTTTCTATCCATACCACCGATATGGATACCACCGGGACCTTAACTGGTTATCAGGCTGATACTGAAGAGCCAATAGTATTCCAGTCCCAGCCGCAGGAGAAACCAAAGCCAAAAAAGAGGAGGAGAATCCTGGATTGGAAACGCGGACGTAGGAAGAAGCCAACTGCCCAGAAGGTGAAAAAGACTGAGGATCCGAAGGACAAAGGGAAAGGCAAGGAGATCGGGGAAAGTTCTGGGCAAGCCCAGGAAATGCCACCATGGGAGGAGCTTGATCGAAAACTGGCGAATTGTGACCTTATCAGACCTGCCGATGAAAACATGTTCAATTTCCCAGCCCAATCACAACTCCCAATTAATTTGGAACCAGCCATCCCAGACCCTATTGTCAACCCCCAACCTGTTACAGGCCAGCTGAAAGAATGGTGGACAAGCGCCTGGCACTTTCAGAATTTCATGAATAACCCCAACGTCTATTTCCCCCAGTTTGACCCTGAACCTGCACCATCCCCACCTATGAACGCAGAAAGCATTGCTGAGTTACGCCGCTACGGCGAGGAGCTGGTGGATGCGGGCAACCGGATTAGGGAAGTGGGGGAGAATATCACCTGGAAATACGACGAGAGAGAGCGTCGTTTCTGAAAGGCCAGCTAACTGTGGTTGTGTGTTTGTATAATAATAAATAATAATAATATAATAATGTAAAATAACTAAAATAAAACTTTTGTAACATAAATGGTTTGTATCGATGCATAATGCTATATATAAAAATATGAATGTCGCAAGGTCGACAATTTTGGCTATACGTGTTGACGTGATTATGTGTGATTGTTTTGTTGTGTTTGGTTGTTATCTATTTTGTGGCAATAATTTACATATATTGTTAATTATTCAGATGGAAAACGCAGAAAATCAACCAGTCAATGAAGTTAATCAATCTGAACAAAACAATGAGGATCATTTTCTTAATAGGCAAGACATAGAAAATATCGTTGCTCAGGGAATAGCCAACGCTATCCCGGCAATCGTTGCTGCTGTAAAGAACCCCGTTGAACCTTCACAAGCAAACCACAGTAAACGCACTCGCGATGATAACTTTAGTCACAGTCTGAATGGAGGCGGCAATATTGACAATAATGTAGTTCAAGCCCCATTTCTTAAGAAAATGAAAGCTGCAAATCCTAGTTGCACTTACAAGGAATTTCTTGCTTGTAAACCGGTTGAATTCGCAGGCAATGAAGGGGCAACGGCCGCATTGCGTTGGTTAGAGAAAACCAAAGCAGTAATTAAAATTAGTAATTGCGGCAAAGAAGACAAGGTTTTGTATGCATCCTACTTTTTCAAGGAAGAGGCATTAGAATGGTGGAATACGGTGTTGCAAGCCAAGGGAAGTGACATGGCTTATGCCATGAATTGGGAAGAATTTAAGCAATTGGTGGAAAGGAAGTTTTGTCACGATTATGAAAAGGAACAAATGACGCATAAGTTCCTGAACCATCGAATGGTGGATGTTGACTGTCGAGGGTATACTTCGAAATTTTTCGAGTATGCCAGAATTGTACCAACTCTGGCTTCGCCAGAACCAGTACTTATTTCTCGCTATATTTGGGGTTTAATTAGAGAGATTCGTGATATCATCAAAGCTGCAAGACCCCACACAATTGATGATGCTGTTGAATTGGCTAATACCTTAACCGACGGACTGGTACGTACAAGAGAAGAAAACGGGAAAAAGGAATTGGCCCAAAAGATTACCCAAGGATTTTGTGTGGGTAATAATAGTAATTTCAAAAGGAAGGGAACCGGGCAACCCTCCATACTGCAATTTTCCGGGAATTGCAAAAAGAAACATTTTGGAAAATGTAAAGAAAATTGCAATTTCTGCAAGAAACCGGGCCACCAAGCGGAGAATTGCAGGAAGAAATCCATGATTTGCTTCAACTGCGGAGAAATAGGACATTTCAGACCAGAATGCCCTAAACTGGTCAAGCCAGCTGATAACAAGGCCAAACCTGCTGAAGGAACTAATAAGAAGAATGCTAGAGCTTTTCAGCTAACAACGCAAGAAGCAGACCTGATCCCCGATGTGATAGCTGGTACGTTTCTGGTACACGATGTTTATGCAAAAGTATTATTTGACTCTGGTGCAAACCAAAGTTTTATAAATACTTCATTCTGCCAAGCTCTTAACAACCTTTAACCAAACTTAGGCAGATTTTTACGGTAGAAACAACAGATGGTAATTCTGTTAAAATAGATAAAGTTCTGCAAGAAGGAAAGATAGAACTCTCAGGCCATAAATTTTCTGCAAACCTACTCCCTATGAATTTAGTTGGATTCGATGTGGTATTAGGAATGGATTGGCTAGTAGCCAACCATGCTCGAATCCTCTGTGATAAGAATTCCATAGAAATTCATACACCCACATGAGAAGTAATTTTGATTTCAGGAGATAAGCCATGTAAACCAATGAAGTTCATTTCAGTAATGAAAGTTGCTAGTTATGAACGAAAGCAAGGAATAGTGTATATGATTTCGGTAATCATTAACACTAAAAGTAAGGAACTTAAGGAAATTCCTGTAGTATCAGAATACCCGGATGTATTCCCATAAGAGCTACCAGGATTGCCACCAGATAGGGAAGTAGAGTTTAGAATTCATCTAATTCTTGGAACTACACCAATAGCCAAGGCACCCTATCGGTTAGCACCCACCGAAATGTTAGAACTGAAAAAGCAGATAGATGAATTACTAAGCAAAGGATTCATACAAGCTAGTTCATCCCCTTGGGGGGCACCAGTGTTGTTTGTGAAAAAGAAAAATGGTTCAATGCGAATGTGTATCGATTATAGGGAATTGAATAAGGTTACAATTAAGAATCGATACCCATTACCTAGGATTGATGATCTTTTCGATCAACTTCAGCGAGCTAGGTATTTTTCTAAAATAGATTTACGCTCCGGATACCATCAGTTGAAGGTACAAGAAGAAGACATACCTAAAACCGCTTTCAGGACTAGATATGGTCACTACGAGTTTACAGTCATGCCATTTGGATTAACAAATGTTCATGCAGCATTTATGGACATGATGAATAGGATCTGTAAACCGTATTTGGATAAATTTATGATTGTCTTCATCGACGGTATACTTATTTATTCCAAAAGTCAGGACGAACATTGTGAACACCTACATGTACTCTTAACTCTGTTGAGAAAGGAAATGTTTTTTGCCAAGTTCTCGAAGTGTGAATTTTGGCTACAGGAGGTGCAATTTTTAGGTCACATGGTGAATCACAAAGGTATTCACGTAGATCCCTCCAAAATAGAAGCAATCACCAATTGGAAGGTCCCACAATCAACCACTGAAGTTAGAAGTTTTCTAGGATTAGCTGGGTATTACAGGTGCTTTATAAGAGATTTCTCTAAAATAGCTGTTCCATTAACTAAGTTAACCTGTAAAACGGTTAAGTTTGAATGGGGACCCAGGCAAGAAGAGGCCTTTAAGATTCTAAAGCAAAGATTAACAAATGGCCCAATTCTTGCCTTACCTGAAGGGACAGAAGATTTTGAAATTTACTGTGATGCTTCTAAGCTAGGATTAGGATGTGTGCTGATGCAACGCATAACGGTAATTGCGTATGCCTCAAGGCAATTGAAAAAGCACGAGAAAAAATTATACGACACATGACTTAGAATTAGGAGCAATAATTTTTGCCCTTAAAATTTGGAGGCATTATCTGTACAGAAGTAAGTTTACAGTCTATACATATCATAAAAGTTTAAGGTACATATTTGGGCAAAAATAATTAAACATGAGGCAAAGAAGATGGATGGAAATTCTAAGTGACTACGACTGTGATATTCAATATCATGAAGGAAAGGCAAATGTAGTAGCAGATGCCTTAAGTCGTAAATATCATGAAAAGCAAAGACGAGTCCGTGCTCTTAGTTTAAATCTCCAATTAGATTTAATGGAACAACTGAAGAACATTCAAGAAACAACAATCAAGGATGATGCTGAAGGAATGTAAGGAAGGATAAAAGAATTGGAGCAAGGAACTGATGGAATTTGGAGATTCCATAAGAAAAGGATTTGGGTACCTAAGCAAGGAAATTTAAGAGATAAAATTTTAGAGGAAGCCCATAAATCTAGGTATACAATGCACCCTGGTAATAAGAAAATGTACCAAGATTTAAGAGGTAACTTCTGGTGGATAGGAACGAAAAAGGACATAGTTGAATATGTATCTAAGTGTCTAACTTGTTCATAAGTTAAGGCAGAACACCAGAAACCTTCAGGGTTACTCCAACAGTTAGAAATGCCTGTATGGAAATGGGAACTAATAACAATGGACTTTGTTACCAAGTTGCCCAAAACCAGGAAAGGTAACGACGCGATTTGGGTAATTGTGGACCGATTAACCAAATCAGCCCATTTTCTGCCAATGAAGGAAACCTTTAGCATGGAAAGATTAGCAAAGTTATACGTAGACGAGGTAGTATCCTTACATGGAGTCCCACTCTCCAAAGTATCAGATAGGGATAGTCGTTTCACTTTGCATTTCTGGACAAGCTTCCAAGAAGCAATGGGGACCCGACTGAATTTAAGTACTGCATACCATCCCCAAACAGACGGACAGTGTGAAAGGACAATCCAAACCCTGGAAGACATGCTCAGGGCATGTGCAATAGATTTTGGTGGAAATTGGGATGACCACCTACCCTTAATCGAATTCTCCTATAACAATAGTTATCATGCAAGTATAGAAGCTGCCCCATTCGAAGCACTGTATGGACGAAAGTGTCGAACTCCAGTTTGTTGGGCAGAAATAGGAGAAAGCTAATTATCAGGTCCCGAGATTGTACAAGAAACCACCGACAAGATAGCTCAAATAAAGGACAGATTGAAAACAGCTCTAGATCGCCAGAAGAGTTATGCAGACAATAGACGCAAGCCGATAGAATTTCAAGTTGGAGACAAGGTACTCTTGAAAGTTTCTCCTTGGAAAGGGGTAGTTCGGTTCGGTAAGAATGGAAAGCTAAGTCCAAGGTACTTAGGACCATTCCCTGTTGTCCAACGCATAGGACCAGTTGCCTATCGCCTACAACTACCAGAAGAACTAGCCGGGGTACATGATGTTTTTCTTATATCTAACCTCAAGAAATGTTTATCCGACGAATCCCTGGTAGTACCTCTTCAAGATATAGAGGTAAATGAAAAGTTGAAATTTGTTGAGAAATCCCGTCAAATAGAAGACAGAAAGGTCAAGTTTCTCAAGAACAAAAGACTGGTATTGGTCAAAGTCAAGTGGGATTCGAAAAGAGGACCTGAGCATACATGGGAGCTGGAATCGGAAATGAAGTGAAAGTATCCTCATCTGTTCCAGTAAATCTCGAGGAAGAGATTTTAAATATGGTGGGGAGGATGTAAGGACCTGCAAAAATGTCCCAAAACGACCCGTAAGTAGAAACCTGGACCCCTAAAACCCTAATCCTTGTGAAAAATCAAGAAATTCAAAATTTATGGGTCGCTCGCAGGCCGCGTAAGCCTTAAGGTAAGCTTACGCGGGGCGCGACAGCTTGAAAGATCCCCGGATAAGCTTTAGGCCACGTGTCAGACATGTGGTAAGCCTACATGTGACACGGTAGCCCTAGCCGTAGCTAGGGTGGCCCTTGCGGGCAGCGTAAGAGGTTATTAGAGTTTACGCGGGCCGCGAGAGACTCAAAATTTTGCTATAAATGGGACGTGCATGGGCAATTCGCATGTACTCGTGAAAATCATCAAAATCACTTTCTTTCTGCTTAAAAGTTACGTTCGAAGTAGGAAAACGCTGCTACGATTACGGGGTATTAACTCGATCACTGCTACGATACAATGTCCGATCGATTGAAACCGATCCGATGGATGTTTAAGTGCTGCCCAAATTCGGGCTATACTTTGTCATTCGTCGTGAGGGTTTTGATTTCGTGAGTTATCGTAAATGTTGTATTAAGTTACTAACCTAGTTTCGTGTGCATTGTTATTTAACTAGGTTATCAAGCTTAATCAGTAGGCCAAACCCTGTCCAACTAAACTTGCAATGTGAGTCATTCTCTTTTTACCAAATTGCTTTACAAAATCCTAAATGTTTTCCAGTTATACTTTGCAGTGATTAAGTCTTTGCTAATCTTTAATTACTGGCAGTATGTGGGGGTTCGGTGCACATTACTACTAATGATTTATCACGTTAGGTGGGCGAGTCTAATTTAGTGATATGTCCACGGTCATAGATACGGTCGAGTGACAACTGAACCAGCTAATTAATAGATAGGGGCAAATGTGAAAACTCTTAATGCTGTAAATGATAACAATGTGTCGTTTTATACAATTGGGTGACTCGCCAGTATTTCCCCGCTGATAAAATATTTTTAAACAAGTTTCAGGTGATTTACTATAAATCAGGGAAAAAGTGCCGCATAGCACTACAACTTGAAGAAAGTGGCTCAGTAAATAATTAAACATGTTTTTGTAACCAGGGAATTTCCCAGTGAAATTCCTTTATTGTAAATTACGGGGTTTGTCCCAAAATGTAAAATAAAATAATTGGGCATTTTCAGTTTAAAAGATCCTGTTAAAATTTCCGCTGCCAAAATAAACACCAATACCACGGGTGTCTGTCCCGCAGCTTCGGAACCGGGTAAAACTGGGTCGGGGGCCGTGACAATATACCTATGAGATTGAGTAAATACTTTTTATTCACCATACATGGCATTTGATTATACATTGATATTTTACATATGGTTAGAGTAAATACTTTTTACTTGCCATACATTACATTTGATTATACATGACATGGTTTACATTTGACACTTGTACATTGTTTACACATAAACATCTTGACATTGGTTTAAACAAAACATTTTGGTGGTTATTGGTAAGTGATTTAAATGACAAGGCGTGTATAATATGATGAAAACATGGTGGATACGCCACTGGTACTTCCTATATATAAGTGCTTTTATGATATTACATATCGTAGCGTTATTTAAACCATTTCAACAAAGACATGATACGTTTTATACAAATGACATATTTTCACAAAACATTGTTTTACAAACGACATATCTTATACAAACTCATTTTTACTTGGTTATTTATTTAACCATGCATTATTCTTTTATACCATCTGATTTTCTTATCGACTTTCATATGATTTTATAAAAGAAAACACTCTTACAAGGTTCATGACTACTTTTTGTTAAACACTTCTTTTAACTACAAGTCATGAATCCTTCATCAACAAAACCTATGTATCTCACAGGCATTTTTATGCTGACGTACCTATTTTCACATGTGTTTCAGGTGCTGTTGTTAGATAATCATGATGCAAACATAGGATCGAACGAGGGCCTTAGTGACTTAAAACTATGAAAGACAGTTTAATTCATGTTATGCTTCTTAAATTATGAGACAATGTAAACATTTTAATTTAATAAAACAAAACTTCAATTATCATGTGTTGTGAAACAATGATTCTGTTACTCCACCCCCCAACATTTCCGCCGCGGTTTGTTGTATTACGCGGTCGGGGCGTGACAGAAGAGTTTGTGTTAGAGCTCATGGTTATAGGGAATTAGGTTATTAGTAATGCTTTGACCTAGTCTATAACCTTCCTAGGACCCTAACACAAGATTCTTGTGTTTAGATCTTAAAACAATACCCTCACCTATCTTTAGGCGACAACCACAACAAGAACACAAATTACTAATCCATTTTGAAACCCAATCATCTATTCTTAGATGATTTATTATAAGGTTTTGAACCTTCAAAGTTTTCAAAATCTCGTCAAAGTTTGGGTCTTTATAATGTGAACACATGCAATCTGGAAGGGTGGGTGCCTGCACTCTGAGTTTTCTGTCTAAGGCTAGAGTGTTCGTACAAATCCACATCACCGGACCAATCACTCTTACCTGGGAATTCTTGGGGTTAGTGTCCACCTATAGGCTAAAGCATGTCTTCGTGATACATTGTTATGACCCGCTTACTTTTGATCAGTCACAGTGTCGTTTGTTTTAATTAACAAATAAATGATCACAATCCTCATGTTTCGCTGATATTTCTTTAGCATTCAGCTTTGATTATCCGATAACATCTCACTTGTTTCCTCCCATGTCTTCCACTATCTTTAGGATGCCTCTTCATCGCAGCGACACTCAAAGTTCCGAACGGACTGCTGCAATTGCCCAACAAATAGGCATAGTACTCCAGAGGAACGTTGAATTAGCTATTGCCATGTCTTGTCTCAAGGACGAAACTACTCCCGAGGCACCTAAGAAGACGAAAACCAAGCCTTCAAGAAAGTCAAAGAAGCGTAAGGCTTCACAGAACTTCGCTAGGGCTGCCCAAAACAGTCACGCTGCACCCAACCAACCAGTTCAACCCCCTGCCAAGTAGCCATACAAGAGAACTGCTCCTTTGTGCAATCAATGCATCCGTCATCATCTGAATCAAACACCATGTCTCAAATGTAACCACTGTGGGCGATGGGGACATTTGGTCAATACATGCCGTTTTGCTCTCCAAAACGAAACTATTGTAAATCCCGCTGCTGCTTAAGCACCATACCCACCTGGATTGTGTTACAACTGTGGCGAGATGAGTCATTTCGGAATAATTGCCCAAAGCTTTTCAATGCAAATCCGACCCGCAAATGAGCGTTTGACTGACTGAAAGATGCTGCTGCTTTGAAATAACTAAAATCTTATGTTTTGTTTCTTTTGTTTTCCTATAACTCTGAAACAATTTGGTTGGTTTATAAATAAATCGTCGTTCACAATTATGATGTACAAAAACAAATGTAGTTACATATGTGTATGACATACCCCTACGATACCGACACCAAGAAACTATGTTCTTTGCAAGACAAACTACTCTCGTAGTTCTCCCATTCACGTGATCGCTCACGATCTCCATGAAAATGTCACACCCTGACTTTTGCAGAAGCGTGATTATGCGTGACTTGCTTAATATCATTGCATTCAACCATAACAAATATCTATATGATAAAACTAAAGATGTCCATCCATTAATTTAAGTTTTGAAACATAACAACAACATTGTTTTAAATCCTAAAACACATACTTCGTGTTCAGAATACAACACCACCAGGTTTTACGTTCCATAAGGACTTCTCAAAAGACACTAATGAAAACTAGGCTTTGGAATATGTATCCTATCCAAGATAGGATACACACTTCAAACCATTCGACACCGAATGACATCTTTTATTCCAAACAACACTTGAAACCTTCAACGCCCGCCAGATCTATACGTAGTTTCCTGAAATACATGTAGTTTGAAAACATCAACAAAATTTGAGCTAGTTCATGTGTTTAGTGTGTGAGCTCGAATAAACTTTGAAATCATCATAAGTAAGTATGTATGAATTGTAAACCCTGGTATGAAAGCAAACAAGGAAACATATCAATTAATGTGTAGCTAATACATTAATATAGGTGAAATGGTGCAGGAAGGCTCAAACCTTTGCGTATTTCGTACCGGGCCTCCCAGCTGGAATGACATAGTTACCACATGCGGTCAACTCGCGGACCCATGGGTGGGGCTCGCAACACCCAAATAGATCTATCACTCATGCCCCTCGGTCCTTAACAAGGATTAATGGTCTCAAGATAACGCCTACCCATTCACATGATCTAACAGTATTTTCCTTAGCTAACCATACCATTTGTAATCATTGTATCATTTGTAACATGTATTTCACCCCCGAAGTTATAAAGGAAAACAGTTAAAAGAAAAGGGGGACATGAACTCTCAGTTTTGCGTTCTTCGAATCCGACTGTAACTCAAAGTTTCCTCTGGTGTACACGACTACCTACAACGTACTACGATCTATTAGACGAGCGGGTCGTGCCTTGACTTAGTGTTAATTAGTGTCTTTGAGTTACGTTTCATTGTGTCTTCAATATTATTCCAAGTTATATAATTATTTGTTAAAATAATAAATATTTTAACTTAAATTATATTTGTTAAATTTTGGAATAATAGTTAAAAATATTATATTTTAACTTGACACCTTTATGTATTTATACGCGAATATCCTTCCCAAGGATGGGTGTATTTGTATTCGTATTCCTATACTTGTATATTTTTGCCATGTATTGGTGTCGTATTCCGGAGTGTATTTATACGTACGAAAATACGTATTTTTATTGTGTTTATTAAGTATCATTATACTTAATTTTGTATTAACTTTCCTGGAATAATATTTCTTGTAAAAATACTTTAATATATATTTCCAAAATATATATTTTAAGAAATATTACTTAGAAAAATTATTTATAATTTTTCCTTTGGCAAAATAATTGTATCTTCATGTAATTTCCAAAAAATATTATATCTTCAAGTCCAACTTAGAAAATATATATATAAATCCATCTTTCATCCAAAAATAATATATTTCAAGTTTATTTAAAAAAAAAATACTTTTTCTCCCATAAATAATGTATTTCATATTTGTTTGAGAAAATATATATTTTCCTCCAAAAATAATACATCTTCTAATAATTTCAAGAAAAATATATATATTTTTACTTGCAAAAAATAATATATTTTCTCCTTGTCAAAAATATGATGTACTTTGTAATAATTGTAAAAATCATATTTTTGTTCTTTTAGTGTCCAAAATACTTATTACCAAAATATACCTATGAATAAAATTTCCAGAATATTTTTGTGAGTTATCTTCCTTTGTTTGGTTTCACCAATATTTTGGGTATTATTTGTATATTCATTCTCTTGGAATTTTGGTAATATTTTGGATTGTAATTTTTGGTATTTTAATGAGTCATATTATTTTCAAGTCCTAAAATAATATAACTAATACACTTAATATAAAAATAATCACACACATGGTGACTTCTAAATATATATTTCCTAAATACAAATTTAGTCACTTTTATTTACAAAAACCATCCTCCAATATTTATAATTTTGTAACAAAATTTATGGCAAACTTTATATGAAAATCCATGGTTAAAAATATACTTGTAAATATTTGTTTAAAAATATTTCTCTAAGTGTTTAATTTTTAGAAAATTTTTGCCATAGTTTCCCCTAAAAATGGAGGTTTCCATGCCTTCAAGGCATATCATTTTATTTTGTAAATCAACACAATCAACAACAAATAAATATACACTTACCAATTTGCCAAAATCAAGCATAAACTACTATCTCATGAACTTGAAAATTTATAAAAATGTGTACTAACTTACTAGTATATTTAGTAAGTCTAGTTACCCTTTAAAGTGTGGTTGTTTATTTAAAAACTCCATTTTTGAAGAAATTAGATCTTCACAACTTTTAATTAAATTTTCTAAAAATGTTTCTTCTTGGATTTTTCTTGTTAAATACATGATCCTACACTTTATTAACCACAAAAAATGTGGTTTATTTCTTTAAGAAATCATAGATTTACAAGACTTACACCTTACTTTGATCATCAGTTAAGAAGAAAATAACTTATTCTTCCAAGTTCATGATTCACATGAGGATGATCTATGGATCTTTAACATTTTATACTCTCATCTTGCTAGATTATGTTTTTAATCATTATCTAGCAAGATCATATGATGATCAACTTAAAAAACATGAGTAAATAACAATCAACAAGCATAACAACACATAAACATCATGATTTCTTATGATTTTAAGCTATGTTTAAGTTTCAAGTTCAAGATTCTTAGTGTTCTTCATGATTAACAACATGTATCTTCTTTTAACCAACAAAATATGATGTAAAATGAAGAGTATAGTGTTCTTACTACTAGCTCAAGGCTAGGGATGATCACTAGAGAAAATGATGTGGATAAAAGCAAATGGTGAAGGTCCTTTAACTTCCGAAAGCTCCAAGCTTCCTTGTACACCTTCTAACACCTTTGTATGTATATGGAATGGATGAAACTTGATTGAGTGATGGTGGTGTGTGGTGATATGTGTTCGGCCGAAGCCAAGGGGAGAGGAAGAAGAAGAAAATTTTGAGTGAAGTGTTGAGAATGAAATGGTTATGGTCTTGAAGGTTTACTTATAATCCACAACTTCTTATTTTCTAGTGGTTTTTATGTCTTTAAAGTTGAAACATAATCTAATAATATAACCAAATAAAATCAAGTGGGACCCACATGTTGGGCCGTGAGCTAGGTGGGGGGGGGGGGGGGAGGGTCTAGGCTTAGGTTTCAACTAGATAGTTAGTTAAGTAGTTAGAAATCAAGTATTAATTAGGTTATTTAGTTACTAGATGTTATATAGTGTGTTATGATGTTTGGGGACCATAACTAGCTTGGTAATGTCAAAACAATGCTTCTAGTGAAAATTTGGTGTTTCGGGTAGTGTCTGGTTGTTCGGTTGGTTACCGGTTCGTTAAGGTGCTAGACTATGCAGTTTAGTGTGCTTTATGTTACCTTTTGTGATAGTTTTAATTCCTGACACTTAGGAAATCATTCAGGATCATTTAATCATATTTCTGCATGATATTAAGTTGTTTAAATGCTGAATTTTGCTGAATTCTGCAGTTTATATAAGTTTTAGGCACTTTCCGACACTTAAACTATCACTAGGAAGACAGTTTTATGATCCTTACTTCCCTACATACTATACTAGTGTAATACTAGGTTTCTGGCTCATTCTGTGTCTCAATACCATGTCTGTCTATTTACTGAACTCCGTCAGCATTTTTCTGATTTGTCTGATAACTATGATGCCGGTGTTTCGTGCATCATTCGAATCAACAAAGTTTGCATGCAGTAATGATACGTCATTTGCAATATATGATGCACATGTATGTATATGGCAATAGTTAGAAAGCAATTCAGGTAATTAATTGTAATTCAGCACAGTCATTAAGCACTAATCATTGTTTTATAATTGTAAGGATGCATGCAAATTTGACAGTTGTCACATTCTCCCCCTGTTAAGAAAATTTCGTCCTAGAAATTTAAACTACAGTAACTCCTTAGGGTTACGTTATACGTGCATGGATCTAAATAATACCAAAGTGATTAACCACGAAACCGAAACAAGACTTATTCAAAACAGGTGAATCCAAGGACATATTACAGCAATAGGAACCCAGCAGTTTAAAAAGGTTTGTGCTTCAGACTCGATGTCAAAAGATACGAGACGTATAGATGTATATTCTAATGTAACTTATTTCACAGGGGTTCAATAAAAGAGGACTCAATAGAATTCCAAACGATCGTTCACAATATGCAAATGAGTTCTAGAAACGATAGCATCCGCTAGAGGCACTCAAAGTTAGCAAGCTCAAATGTAATAGTGACATGAAAATGATCTGTCAACTTTCGAACAAAGAAATGTCTAAAATTAGTATGTTGACCTTATTGAATTGCAAGAATACACCGAAATGAAATACAATCGAATCTGGTGTATCATTGCCTTAATTCGTAGTTGCATTAAGAACGGATGAGCCAAACGAAAGGTATACGTAGTTTCATATGAAACGGTTGACCATGATTAGTACAAGCTACAAGCTTATACCGACACCACAAGGTGTCGTAATGACATAATTCAATTAATAGCGGTGACTGAACAAGTTCACCGTGTTTGAATTCAAATGAATGTGTAATGAAGCAAACCTGAAAATTTTATTCAAACGGTATCGCCGGATTTTTCAATTGAGTATAGAACACCAAAGAACTACTGTTTTCGATCGAAGATGAAAAAAAGCAATAAATACTGTAAGGCACTCGATCGATAATGAAAGAACCGTTAGAAGGTACACGGAAATATAAAATGAATTTATGTACCATTGTCTTAGCACACGATTGTGTTAAGACTGCTTTAGCCATGATAAAACAGAACGAATTTAGAGCAAGCTAATAAATAAACAATTAAATCCATGTATAAGATGCGTAAATGAGTTTAGCACAAGCTGCAGTTTAGTGAAAGTATCACCACAAGGTGTCGAAATCAACAAACGATTTAATGGAGCCGTAGACCAAACAAGTCTACTGCGACTTGGAACAAATGAAACACTTGCAAAAATGAATTTTGAATATGATGCTCTCAATACATCATATGGTGTCTTGAATTGAATAAGCGAAATGGACAAGTTCAAGCAATTGAACTCGGTTTCAGCGCAATCTGACAATAAACGTATGTATCGACAAGGGAATCTCGGCATGGTTACAAGGACAAACCATGTATGTAACTGAAAAGAAAAGAAATTCAAGAGGGTTTTGTTGACTCAATATCAATGAGTCGATTCTTACAATAATGCAGATTATCCAAGACACAAGGCAATAACTGGATATGCTATCACAACCGAACCGATGGCGGAATCATCGGGGCGTGGCACTGAGCAAAACAGATTGTCCAGAAGTTTCCAAAACAACTATAATTACCAATTATTTTAAGCATCATGTCCCATACCATGACATAAAAGATAACATAATTATTACAGACAAGATCTAGTCAAATTGTTCTGTTCCGACAACTCAGATTTCAAATACAGACAATTCATTTATTTGTTTCTAGACCTTTCCTAGCCTCGATTTCACAGCAAGCCAAGTGTTTTGGTCAAAAATCAAGCTAAGATAATGCAACCAAACTTTCTGTTGTGAGGTGTGATGCTTGAATCAATGAACAATATGAAGGATCACTCAGAAATGAAATGAACAAGTGACACAATGATTTATACGAGGAAAAAGCCCTTGATCAAGAGTTGATCTCTGGCATAAAAAACCTCGGGTGATGGAAACTACCGATCACCAACTCAAATTAAACAGAAAATGTATTACAACTTTGGATGATAGCGAGCTAGTTACATGGATCACTAGAGTGTAATGTGGAAAAAAGTGTGTAATCGCCGAGCAAACTGTCAAGAGTTGATGAGAGCAGTTACGAGTGTGTGTGTTTAGCCAAAAAATAGCCAAGTGTTCTAATCTAGCTCGCTATCCCCTTTTAAAAATGGAAAATATCTAAGCTAACAAACTATCCGCATTTCATGCAAGTCTCCCACGAACTCCATAACGTCCATTTCAGTCATGCACGTGCGGAATAATTATGGAATATGCTCCAGGAATATCGCCAAGACCAAGTCCAAGCTCGTACTCCTGCATAACAACATCATATTCAAAGCAGACAATCATTAGTGCAAGGATCACTATGATGATCCATGATCCTGATCCTACAACACTTTCTGAGGATCACTAATTCAAACAGAACTGAGGATCCCTAAGCCCGGCAGTAATTGAGGATCACTGATCATTGGAAAATCCTCCCCTAACAATTGCCCCCAAAATATAAGGAGTAAAAATGTAAATGAACGAATTATATTTTATCGTTCTTATCCGTAACAAACCAACGGATATATAGCCGTTGAATCCTAACTAGCCGTTGGTAACATGACGTCATTGAAGTGACTATCCTGCAAAATCATCATTATAAATTGAAGTTAGAAATAAGGGTTAGAGAGCATTTAAATTCGTGCGTTTCATCCTTTAAATCCTCATTCGAAGATCTGATCAGGTACTTCTCTTTCCTTTCTCTCTTCATCTTCTCACTCTGTTTCTTCTTCTCCACCATCATTATGCCCAAGATGATGCTAAGATCTTCACCGGCTAAGGATCACAAAAAGGATAGTCCTTTGAAGAGCCAAGGGATCATTGAAGGCTCTGCGAAGGAACGATGCTGCTTTACCGATCCGCTGATAGACAGGATCCGCCATTGTTTTCCGGCGAACACCGTTTTTAAAGCCTTTGATCCCACCGTCCTGAGCGACTATGTTTCTGAAACCTGGGTAGCTTTTCCGGTCACCCCATTTACGATAGGATACTCGTATCCTTTTCCCGATTTCACCCAATCTTTCTTCTCTCTCACCGGTACCTCCTACATCCAAGCGATGCCAATGATGTGGAGGGTCTTGTATACCCTTGAAAGAATCATTGAGCATGAAGGTATTGATCTGGTGAAGAGCAGCCCATCCTCAAAACCACTAAAAATGACACCAATTGGAAGAGGCGATTCTTCTTTGTCAGAAGGGATTCTATCCCTAATAGAAAGGATCTCCCAAGAAAATGGGTTACTCATGGTAGGATAGAGGATCCTTATAGAAGGATCATAGGATACCCTGTCTCCGATGAGGATCACTAACATCCTTTTGTTTCTTTTATGCAGCTATTCCCGTCTCACACATCATTACAACACCTGCAACGAAGGAAAGGCTTGCTGCTTTCCGGGGGCTTGATCCTGCAATAAGAACATTTCAAGCAAATACCCAGGATTCTCAAGAAGTATCCTCAGGCTCTGTTACTATGTCAAGTAAGTATCCCATTTTGTGCATAATTAAATGTTTAAATTAGAATGAAATAAGGATACTTATCTATTTTGGATGTATAGGTGCTGGAAAATCATCGAAGTCTGCCACTCGTTTCAGTCTCACCGATCTCACCACTGTTAGGTCCGGGAAGAAAAAGGCTGTTGCTAGCCCAAGTACTGCCATCCCCAAGCCTACCACCTCCAAGGGAAAGAAGAGCAAAGCCTCTGAGGCTGACAATCTAGAAGGCTTGCCTCTGATCCGCCATCAATTCCTTGAATACTTTGCTGAGGTAAGGATCACTAACTTGGCTTGATTATCCTGCCCACTTGAGGATCATGTGATCCTAAACTTTACATTGTCTTTTTGCAGAAATTTGCTGAAATCGAGGACTACGTAGGTAGTGTTGAAGAGGTTGAGCAAAAGTGTGTGGACCTCCAAAAGATCATGCTGGCCAAAGATCAGAAGATTGCCTCCCTCGAAAACGATGTCAATCTGGTGAAGAGGGAACTTATCCTGGCTCATATCACTGCTGATCAGGAGAAGAATGAGATCACCAATGATGCCAAAGTCTCCGCTGCCATTGCTATGTACAAAACCCAGTTACAGATGGCCCAAGAAGCTCTGGATCCTGACTTTGACAAGAGCAACTGGGACGTAGAGGGCTGGAAGGCTAGATTGGCTGAGCTGGATGACGAAGAAGAGGCTGGTGAGGTCTTGGCAATCGAGGCGAGTGGGAGTGGAAAGGATCAGGCTGATGCTGGTGGTGATGCAGCCACGGTTTGAGCTGCTGAAATGGGCGATGATGGATATTTCTAGACGTGGTCGGAGCCCATTTTTTAGGACATGTTAGTAATTTTATTTTGGTTATGGTGTTTTGAAACAATCTTGGGTTGTATTTGAACAATAGTTTCTAGGGTTATGGATCATGGATCCCCAGAAAATAGGTAGGATAATGGGTGGTGGATGGATCCTCTGTTTGGGGGATGAAGCCACTTGTTATCCTGCCATCTTTATTTCCTGCACTTCAAAAACCTATGAATAATGGACACACTTTACTTACCCCAGCGGACGGGCCACGTATTGCTGGTAGATGCTAGGGGTAAGTAATTTTGACAACCTTGAAGGGTTTAACGTTTTGTGAATAAATAAAATCTTAACTTTTTGGCTATATCCCGTATTGTTATCCTTGTGAGTACTTTATTTTTCAATCGTTATGATACACATTTTGTCTGAATTTATTAAGTAGAGAAGAAAAATTTAATAAATATCCTCAAAAAGTTTAGGATATGATCAAGGATCACATATCCTATAGTCGACAAGTTCTGAAAAGTAGTGTAGTTTAAGGATCATAAGTTCAGTTGTCAAAGGATAAGGGTTACTTAGATAAATAATGAATGAAATCAAAATGATCAAGGATCATACCTGAGAATCCAAGTTAGGATCCTAACCTTTAACACTTATAGTCAGGATAACCAAAAGATAAACCTTAGTAGAAGGTAAGGATCAAGGATCCTTAGTCGTTTAGCTTCAAGAACCTGAACTAGGATACAACTTGGGACTAAGCCAATATAAGATAAAAGTTAGTAACTGTGGACAAGCCCAAAGGATAACTGGGGACAAGCCCAAAGGATAACTGGGGACAAGCCCAAAGGATCGTGTGTAAACTGGAATATGGCCCTCACTGGCGACTATCCAAACTTAGTGACATGAAAATGCCAAAACCTTAGCTAACGTGAAAACGTTAGAAACCTTAGGAACGAATGTATGGTACGTCTACTATTATACGTAGGATCCTGAATATAGCCAGTACAATGAAATTGTCAGCCCCTAAAGCGAGTACTGGTCCCATTGCCATGAACTATACCAGGATCATCGTGCGCTACTGGCGAAACTAGGGACAGGCCCAAAACTGGGGACTAGCCCAAATAACTGGGGTTAAGCCCAAATAACTGGGGTCAAGCCCAAATAACTGGATACTTCTGTGGATACTCAATCCTTTGTTAAGGATACCTGAAACTTCAAAACTCAGAATCAAGTGAAAGGAGGATAAAGGATGCAGGATCCTTATCCTTATATAAGATAATTAAAGAATGAAATAGTTTGAGATTAGAACATTACCAAAATGAGGATCCTCTGTCCTGTAAGGATCCTTCAAGGATACTTGTCAGGTAAGGATCATGGATCCTTATTACATGAAGTATTTCTTCAAGTGTACAGCATTCCAAGCTCTTGGTAGCAAATCACCTTCTATTGTTAGCAATCGATATGCCCCCTTTCCTGCCTCAGCTTCGATCAAGTAAGGGCCTTCCCACTTTGGTGCCAACTTTCCATCGACAGGGTTGGTGGTATTCTGAAATGCTTTCCTTAACACCATATCACCAACTTGGAATTTCCTGATCCTGACATTTTTGTTGTAAGAACCAGCCATCCTTTGTTGATAACTGGCCATCCTTATCCTTGCCAAATCCCCGAGTTCTTCTATAGTTACAATTGGAGCATCAAAATTAAATGACCTTGGCATCAGAGGAGAGTGATCCTCCACTGATTTCTTCTGTTTCTTGATATCACCAATCTCTTGGAGGATCTGTTCATTGGTTTTGTCCTGCTCCTGCATGCGATCTCTCATCTACAAAATCAGAGTAAAAAGATCATTAGTAGTAGGATTAGAGGAAACAGAAGAAGTTGGTGGTTTTGGAAAAATGGGGGTTTGTCTCTTCGCAGCATTTTCAGCATTCTTCTGGGATCCAGAAGGTGGTGGAGGCAAAGGAGGAACGCCCTGTGAAGAACTCATTGCCGGCATAGAGCTTGATGTGTTCTTTGTTGAAGAAGCCATCTGTTTGGTTGTAGTGAACCGAAATGACCACAAAATATGAATCTTCTTAGGAATGAAGCACCAATCGCCCAACGGTGGGCGCCAAACTGTTTTGGTCAAAAATCAAGCTAAGATAATGCAACCAAACTTTCTATTGTGAGGTGTGATGCTTGAATCAATGAACAATATGAAGGATCACTCAGAAATGAAATGAACAAGTGACACAATGATTTATACGAGGAAAAAGCCCTTGATCAAGAGTTGATCTCCGGCATAAAATACCTCGGGTGATGGAAACTACCGATCACCAACTCAAATTAAACAGAAAATGTATTACAACTTTGGATGATAGCGAGCTAGTTACAAGGATCACTAGAGTGTAATGTGGAAAAAAATGTGTAATCGCCGAGCAAACTGTCAAGAGTTAATGAGAGCAGTTACGAGTGTGTGCATTTAGCCAAAAAATAGCCAAGTGTTCTAATCTAGCTCGCTATCCCCTTTTAAAAATGGAAAATATCTAAGCTAACAAACTATCAGCATTTCATGCAAGTCTCCCACGAACTCCATAACGTCCATTTCAGTCATGCACGTGCGGAATAATTATGGAATATGCTCCAGGAATATCGCCAAGACCAAGTCCAAGCTCGTACTCCTGCATAACAACATCATATTCAAAGCAGACAATCATTAGTGCAAGGATCACTATGATGATCCATGATCCTGATCCTACAACACTTTCTGAGGATCACTAATTCAAACAGAACTGAGGATCCCTAAGCCCGACAGTAATTGAGGATCACTGATCATTGGAAAATCCTCCCCTAACAATTGCCCCCAAAATATAAGGAGTAAAAATGTAAATGTAAATGAACGAATTATATTTTATCGTTCTTATCCGTAACAAACCAACGGATATATAGCCGTTGAATCCTAACTAGCCGTTGGTAACATGACGTCATTGAAGTGACTATCCTGCAAAATCATCATTATAAATTGAAGTTAGAAATAAGGGTTAGAGAGCATTTAAATTCGTGCATTTCATCCTTTAAATCCTCATTCGAAGATCTGATCAGGTACTTCTCTTTCCTTTCTCTCTTCATCTTCTCACTCTGTTTCTTCTTCTCCACCATCATTATGCCCAAGATGATGCTAAGATCTTCACCGGCTAAGGATCACAAAAAGGATAGTCCTTTGAAGAGCCAAGGGATCATTGAAGGCTCTGCGAAGGAACGATGCTGCTTTACCGATCCGCTGATAGACAGGATCCGCCATTGTTTTCCGGCGAACACCGTTTTTAAACATGTTCTTGACTGTGATGCGTATGATAAATTGATTTCATAACTTTATGCAAATCTTGATATCGATCTAGGGTTTTGACATTGTTGTGTAATTGGAATTGTGTAATCTTGTTTCTGTTTGATTTGGTACTTGTGATTGTTTAGATCTGATCATCGAATATATTCCTGTTACTATCTAGATCATATATGATATTTTATGATTTAGGGCGCATGCTAGACATTAAGTGTTATGATGATTATTAGAGTAATGATAAGTAACAGGTGATGTTTATTGAATTCGGGAGATAACTGTATGATCGGTGGTTATGACGAGACGGCTGATGATGACGATTAGGGTTCTCATGTGATTGTGCTTAACTGTTACGTTACCCGATGAAAACCAAATGCCTACGAAAACCAGGTGCCGACGAACTCTCTGTCGATGAAATCAGGTGTCGACGAAATCTCAGGTTTTCGTCGTGACCTTTTCATCGCCACCCTATGTCGACGAAATCTCAGGTTTTCGTCATGAAGCCTATAGGGAACAGTAGGTTATTTTGTGCATGTATATTACGTGTATGATAGAAACGTATTCTGTTATTCGCTATTAAGGATGGTTACATTTGATCAAATAACATGATTTAGTTTTACACTCAGTACACCTGACTGTTGAACATGGTTATGGAACATACATGTAAACTATGAATTTTGTATGAGTTGATTAACTTTTTATGTGTTATTTGATAACAATTGCCCAAGCACACCTTGTGATGTTAGAGTGCATGTGAAACATTACAAACATAAACTGATTGTGTATACGTGCATACTATAGGCTTTGACTGACTTGTTTGTGCAAGTAGATATGCATACCGAGCAAACCGAGGTGAGTTCACACACTTTCTAAGGCATGGGATTCCCGGTGGTTGGGAATGGGTTAAAGAATTAAAACGGAACCTACATATCCTCCTTGGGTAGGATATGCATCTCCATCCTCCATGGGTAGGATGCCAATGTTAATCATGGGTATTCTCCTTGGGTAGAATACGTACGTTCGCCCTCCTTGGGTAGGACAACAACCTTAAACTTACTAGACAAAACTCTATCATTAAGTCCCACATTTTTATATCGACTTAATCGCCGGGCCAATGGCGAGCGGGTCATTAGTTAATAGTGCTATTAGGGTTGACAAGCCTCACACCGTGCCGGTAGGACGGGCGTGTACTAATGGATCTGGGCACTCAGTCAATGATGATAGACATTGACTTATGGCACAACTTACTTTCATCAGTTGTCGATATGGTAACGGTCTAGTGGTTCACATGGGGAAGCCCCCACTGATTATGGATATGGTTTGGGAAACAAAGATATTGGTTAACTCATGGTTTACGACACAACTTATGGTTTTCAAAACAAACTTTTAAAACTAAACAACCAACTGTGAACTCGCTCAACTTTGTTGTTGACTCGTTGTTACATGCCTTGTAGGTCGTTAGGTGCTTATGGAGCTTGCACAGGGAGGAGTGGTCGTTGTGGGACATGGACTGTTGAGTTCCATGTTAAACATTTAAACTTTATGAACTTATTACTTATGTTTGGGCTTTACATTTTATGCTTCCGCTGATTACTTAAACATGTTTGGTTTCTTTTGAACACCAATTATATTGGGTTTGGTTTTATTTACTTAAATGCATTGTTCAATATGATTGGTGGCTGGATCCTGGTCATGTCACGCCTCCAAGCGGTGATACTCCGCTTGTGGCTTTTGGGGGTGTGACAGATTGGTATAAGAGCTATTGGTTATAGTGGAACCAGACTATAACCTGTACAGTGCTCAACGATCCACAACGACGCTTCGCTCCACGTGCAAGGCTCAACACTATAGGTGATATGATTTATGTTTATATTGCCTACTTGTTAGTTACATAGTACATTGTTCATGGTATGCTTTGGTTAACGTAGCAACTATTGTTAGACACTCATTGTGTGCTTACTCTCTTCTGTCACTCCACACTTACGCATTGTCACAACACTTTTCTCACCCATGCTCTCTTTATTGTGAAGATCATGAGTGGACGTATCAACCTAACTCAAGCCCAGCTGACAGCTCTAATCAATGAACAAGTTGCTGCAGCACTCGTAGCCGCTCAGGCAGGAGGTATAACCTGCCATTGCAACTTACTCTAGGATCTTTAGATCCTACTCTCGTGAACCAACACTTGTGTTTAATTTTGTCTCTTCTTACTCGCACAACAGGTCAACATGCCCAGCCTCCTGTGTGTACTTTCAAAACTTTTATGGACTGTCGACCTACTACTTTCAACGGCACTGAAGGAGCTGTAGGCATCCTCCACTGGTTCGAGAAGCTCGAATCTGTTTTCGAGATGTGTGAATGCCCTGAGGCTCGTAAGGTGAAGTATGCTACCGGTACTCTCGAAGGTGTAGCACTCACGTGGTGGAACGCTCAGGTCCAAATGCTGGGGTTGGTTGCTGCTAATACCACCCCATGGAACGACTTCAAAGATTTGATCAAGGAAGAGTACTGCAATCGTGATGACATCCACAAGCTGGAATTGGAGTTCTACAACTTAAAGATGACGGGGTCAGAAATCGAAGCGTACACGAAAAGATCGAACGAGCTGGCTATCTTGTGTCCTACTATGGTAGATCCTCCTATCAAGCGTATCGAGCTGTACCTCAAAGGTTTAGTGCCAGAGATCCAGAGTCATGTGACTGCAGCGAACCTCGCCACTATCCAGCAAGTTATTCGTTTGGCTCATCGTCTCACTGATCAGGCAGTCGAGCAGAACAGGCTGCCCAAGCGTATTGGTACTACTACTACTACTACTGATGCCCCAAGCGACAACAAACACAAATGGGATGGAGTCTCAAGCAAGGGTTCGACTTCAGCTCAGTCTCAATCTCAGCAGCGAAAGACTGATGACTACAAGAGCCCTGGTCAACAATCTTCTGGTAGTCAGGGGCAGGGTGGATACAGAGGAAACCACCCCAAGTGCAACCGATGCAACATCCATTATAGTGGGCCGTGCAATAAGGGTCGTTGTCAGAGGTGTAACAAGCTTGGTCATGAAGCTAAGGATTGCAGGGGTGCACGACCGGCAAACCAGAATCATCAACAACAGCCACCAGCTCCATAGAATCAGCAGCAGCAACAGCAGGGTAACAAGGGATGCTATCAGTGTGGTGCTGAAGGTCACTTCAAGAGAAACTGCCCCCAGTTGAACCAGAATTAGAACAACAACAATAATCAGGGAAACGGGAACAATAACGGGGGTAACAATGATGGCAATGGTGCCAGGGGACGTGCTTTCGTGCTGGGTCACGGTGACGCGAGGAACGATCCCAACGTTGTGATGGGTAAGTTTCTACTGGATGATTTCTTTGTTACTGTTTTATTTGATTCGGGTGCCGATACCAGTTATGTGTCCCTAAAGGTTAGTCAAATGCTTAAGCGCACTCCAACACTTTTGAACACCAAACACATGGTAGAACTAGCAAACGGTAAAAGTCTTGAAGCCACACACATAGTTAAGGGTTGTAATCTCGTCTTAGCTGGTCAGACTTTCTCTATCGATCTTATCCCCATCATTCTTGGTAGTTTCGACATCGTTATTGGGATGGATTGGTTATCTCAACATCGAGCAGAGATCCTTTGCAAGGAGAAGATCATCCGCATTCCTCGTTCTGGTAAAGAACCTTTAGTGATTCATGGCGACAAGAGTGGTGCTGTTGTGGGCATCATTTCTTTCCTTAAAGCCCAGAAGTGTTTGCGAAAGGGCCACACTGCTATTTTAGCCCTCGTCACTGACACCTCAAAGAAAGAAAAGAAGATAGAAGACATTCCTATTGTGCTCGACTTTCCTGAGGTATTTCCTGAGGAATTACCTGGTCTTCCGCCTCATCGAAAAGTTGAGTTTCAAATCGAGCTAGCTCCTGGAGCAGCACCAATAGCTCATGCACCTTATCGTCTAGCTCCATCTGAACTAGAAGAACTATCCGCACAGTTACAAGAACTCTTGGAAAAGGGTTTCATACGTCCTAGCTCTTCGCCCTGGGGAGCTCCAGTGTTATTTGTGAAGAAGAAAGACGGTACCTTCAGAATGTGCATTGACTACCGCGAACTCAACAAGGTGACTGTGAAGAATCGTTATCCTCTCCTACGCATTGATGACTTATTCGACCAGTTGCAAGGGTCGAGTTTCTACTCAAAGATTGACCTGAGGTCAGGCTACCATCAACTGAGGGTCCGAGACGAGGATATCTCTAAGACAACATTCAGGACTCGGTATGGGCATTACGAGTTCCTAGTTATGCCTTTTGGATTGACGAATGCACCTGCAGTCTTCATGGATCTTATGAATAGAGTGTGTAAATCATACCTGGATAAGTTTGTCATTGTTTTCATCGACGACATCCTGATCTATTTGAAGAGTCAGGAGGAACACGAGCAACACCTGAGGCTTATTTTGGAACTTCTTTGAACAGAGTAGCTGTATGCCAAATTATCGAAATGTGACTTTTGGCTACGTGAAGTCCACTTTCTAGGCCACGTGATAAACAAGGATGGGATTCATGTTGATCCATCCAAGGTAGACTCGATCAAGAACTGGCCTGCACCCCGTACACCAACAGAAATCCGCCAATTCTTGGGTTTGGCGGGTTACTACAGAAGGTTTATCAAGGATTTCTCCAATATTGCGCAACCTCTCACCTCACTAACTCAGAAGGGTGTCACCTATCGTTGGGGTGATGCACAGGAGTCTGCATTTCAGTACTTAAAGGATAGACTTTGTAGCGCACATATCCTCTCATTGCCTGAAGGCACAGACGATTTTGTGGTTTATTGCGACGCGTCCATCCGAGGACTTGGTTGCGTGTTGATGCAATGTGACAAGGTCGTTGCTTACGCATCATGCCAGCTTAAGGTCCACGAAAGAAACTACACCACACACGATCTGGAACTGGGAGCTATTGTTTTCGCACTTAAGATATGGAGACATTACCTGTACGGTACCAAGTGCACCATTTACACTGATCACAGTAGTCTCGAGCATATCTTCAAGCAAAATGAGTTAAACATGCGACAACGTCGATGGGTCGAGCTCTTGAATGATTACGAATGTGCGATTAAGTACCATCCGGGCAAAGCCAATGTTGTGGCCGACGCCCTCAGTCGAAAGGATACTACCCCTAAGCGCGTGCGAGCGTTACAACTTACCATCCAATCTAGTCTTCCTACTCAGATACGAGATGCTCAGGTTGAAGCATTGAAAGCAGAGAATATCAGGGCCGAGTCTCTACGAGGGTCGAGGAAACGATTAGAACAAAAGGAAGATGGCGCTTACTACGTAACAGGGCGTATCTGGGTCCCACTTTACGGAAACTTACGCAAGCTTGTGATGGATGAAGCGCACAAGTCTCGTTACTCAGTACATCCTGGTTCGGATAAGATGTACCACGATCTCAAAACCACGTACTGGTGGCCGAGTATGAAAGCCAATATAGCAACCTACGTCAGTAAATGTTTGACTTGTGTGAGAGTCAAGATCGAATATCAGAAACCATCAGGCCTACTCCAACAACCAGAGATCCCGACATGGAAATGGGAGCAAATTTCCATGGATTTCGTTACTGGTCTGCCTAGATCTCAACGCGGAAATGACACTATTTGAGTGATAGTGGATCAATTGACTAAGTCTGCACACTTCTTGGTTATCAAAGAAACAGATAACTTCTCTACTCTAGCAGATGTGTACCTAAAGGAAGTGGTTTCGAGGCACGGGGTGCCAACCTCTATTATTTCCGATCGTGATGCGCGTTTTACCTCTGAACTGTGGCAAGCTATGCACAAGTCTTTTGGCTCTCGATTAGACATGAGCACAGCGTATCACCCGCAAACGGATGGGCAGTCTGAACGCACCATCCAAACCCTTGAAGACATGCTTAGGGCATGTGTGATTGATTTTGGTAACGGCTGGGAACGACATCTACCTTTAGTGGAATTTTCGTATAATAACAGCTACCACACCAGTATCCAGGCCACTCCGTTTGAGGCATTGTATGGACGTAAATGCCGATCACGTCTTTGCTGGGCAGAAGTTGGTGACAGCCAAATCACAGGCCCAGAACTTGTGGTAGACACAACTGAGAAGATTGCTCAGATACGACAATGAATGGTGGCAGCTCGTGACCGTCAGAAAAGCTACGCTGATAAGCGCAGGAAACCACTCGAGTTCCAGTTTAGGGATCGAGTGCTACTCAAAGTCTCACCTTGGAAAGGTGTAGTTCGTTTTGGCAAACGAGGCAAACTCAATCCGTGTTATGTCGGACCGTTTGAAATCATTGAGAAAATTGGCAAAGTCGCTTACAAGTTGTATCTACCTGAAGAACTCAGTGGAGTTCACAACGTATTCCACGTATCAAATCTGAAGAAGTGTCTGTCAGATGAGACCCTCATAGTTCCTTTGAAGGAGCTCACAATCGACGATCAATTGCGATTCATCGAGGAACCAGTTGAAATCACAGACCGAGACGTTAAGGTTCTCAAGCGCACCAAAATACCTCTTGTTCGAGTTCGTTGGAACTCCTGTCATGGCCTAGAGTTCACCTGGGAACGAGAAGACCAAATGAAACTCAAGTATCCCCAGTTGTTCGAGAAAAGTGAAATCACTGCTGAGGCTGAAGCTACTGCGGAATTTCAGGACGAAATTCCAAACCAACGGGGGGATGATGTGACACCCCAAGAAAACCAGGAAACCACACAACCTATCTAGCTTCTTCAGTAACTACGTGCTAAATTTTGGGACGAAATTTCTTTCAAGTTGGGGATAATGTGACAACTCGAGTTTCCAAGGTTTTTCCTCTATATGTTACTTGTTTCATACTATGTTTTGTGGTTCGTTGCATTGAAATGGTGTACTATGATTTATTTATAAGTTGTTTATGTGATATATGTTTTGTGATATATGTTTATGTGAGACTCATCATTTTCACTCCCCACCCGATGAAAACACCCCCTAGCGAAAATACCCAGTGACGAAAACATAGGAGTTTTCGTCAACTGGCAGGCCGGCGAAAACAACAAATGGGCTTTTGGCCCAGTAATGATCAGATATAGTGTTTTGTTCACAATCTTTATGTGAAAATTATAACCGGAAAACCCTAATCACCTCTCACCTTCTATCTCGCTCTCCTTTGAAACCCAACGGCAGCCTCTCCCTTTTGTGGTGGATCTTCCTTGTTCGATCGTTATTATTCGCGTTCCGTTGATCGGTTAGTAATCCCACATTTATAACAAATACTTCACATAATACAACTAATGTAAAAGCATAAAAAGACTATCTACAAGTCAAAGAAGTCAAAACAGGAATTGAGCGAGGAGTGACAGATCGCAATTAGCAATCTTGTCTCCCTTTGACTTCAATCTTGACTTTGACTTTGACTTTTCGAAACACGGGGTGTTACAATAGCTAAATGATATTTGTAACTTTGATGAAAAACAATCATTAGAAGAGAAGCCACATGCGTAACAAACGATGCATGTGTAACATATGAAATGGTCAAGTACCGAAACGAAGGAGTGTTCGCTCTAATGAAGAGGATTGTCGTGATGCAGCTACCATTAAGAGAAGTAGAAATGTGAAAAGAATCTACTTACTGGATGCAAATATGAGATTTTCAATAACAACATTTTCGAGTACTTCACCTGTTCGGTTAACTAAATTAGCATATATGACAGAATACTGGTGTTCGCTTGAGTTAATAGGCGCGGTTCCTAAGTGATAGCCTTAAATGAGTTTTGACCTAAGTTCCCGAAGGTCCTAAGTACGTGTCTACTAGATTCTCCAAGTTTTGTATTATGTGTAAAACTGTTTTGTGTACTGTGTAGAAAACACAATATTAACGTATATTTAGAACAAATTGTTGACTCACTGCTTTTCGGTATACTTTCTTCCTAAATCCGCAGCTGGGGATAACCTGATCAAAGATCGATCTTGTAATAGTAACTTGAAACCTGAAGTTGGTTGAATAAATCATTAATCCTCAGCAAGGGATACCGATTCTTGATGGTTAACTGGTTTAGCTCCCGATAGTTAATGCACATACGCAAGCTACCGTCCTTCTTCTTGTCGAACAGTACTGGAGCTCCCCAAGGCGAGAAACTGGGTCTCATAAATTCCTTATCTAGCAAATTCCTGAAGCTGCGATGACAACTCTTGCATTTCTGAAGGCGTAAGTTGGTAAGGTGCCTTGGCCACAGGCGCGGTGCCTTGAACCAAGTCAATGTGAAATTCGACTTGTCGTTGAGGAGGTAATCCTGGCAAGTCTTCGGGGAAGACTTCAGGATATTCCCTTACCACAGGGATATCTTCGAGCTTAGGTCCTTTGGCTTCTTTGTCCACGACATGAGCCAAGTAGGCAACACATCCTTTACGTAAAAACTTCTGTGCCTTCAAACAACTAATAATCCGTAGAAGCGCATCCTGCTTCTCCCCATGAACCACGATCGTCTCTTCACTCGCCATTGGGATGCAGATAATCTTCTCATGGCAAACAATCTTCGTACAAATTACTCGACAACCAATCCATCTATGACGCCGAAGCTTCCTAACTCAACTGGCAGAAGATCTATCGAAAACTCACGCTCTCCAAGCTCTACAAGACAGCCTCTAATTCCTTCGTTGGCTTCCATTAGCTTCCCATTAACTAGTTCTATCGAATACGGGATGTCTAACTTACTTGCTACTAAACCAAGTATACTCTTAAACTCTAGAGATACGAAGCTATAGTCGGTACTAGTATCAAATAGCACAGATGCAAAGTGTTGATTAATAGGGAACGTACCAGTAATCATGCTTGGATCCGGGCGTGCTTCTCTAGCTCTGACGTTGTACGCTCTTCCACGGTCTTGGTTATTCTTCGGGCAATCTTTCCTAAAGTGCCCCACGTCCCCGCATTTGAAGCATCCTGGAAATCTACCATTATTGTTTCTGTCTTGGTTTCCGTCATCATTTCCTCCTTGTTTGGGATACTTCACCCAACAGGCATCCTTGTTGTGTCCTTCTTTTCCCGCACCTATCGCACTTAGGTCTCAGACATCGACCTTCATGGTGAAACTTGCACTCATCACATCTCGGCTTAGTCCCTAAGTAAACCTTACCACTGGCCTGACTGTCTTCAGGGTAATATTCCTGAAATGCCCTATGCCACCATAATTAAAACAATCTTGACCTAGTTCTCGATCATTACTGTTTCCATCCTGATAGCCGTTGTTGTTGTTTTCCTCGCGATTTCCGCTACCATCTTGACCTTCATTTCCATGTCCAGCATCGTACCAACACGTCTCCCTAGGGTGACCAACTTTTCCACAAGTTTCACACTTTCCATACCTGCATCGCTCAGCATGATGGCGTAGACAGTTGTCGCACTTAGGTAAGTTACCCAGGTACCCTTTTCCCTTTTTGGCATTGTTGATGTTATTCGCCCGAGTACCCTTTTGGAAATCAGTGAGCTTCCTTTTGTTCTTTCAGGATGACTCCACATGAGTCTCATTCTTCTTGTCAGGGGTTAAAAATTTTCCAATCTAATTGCTTCTTTAGTGAGCACCACACTTAAGTTACTCGCATCGATAGTTGTTGAAGGCGTTGATGCTGTCATCAAGCTCAGAATCTGAGGTGCCAATCCCCACATGAATCGTTCTATCCTTTTAAATTCTGGTTCCACCAGGTATGGAACAACTCGCGACAAATCGTGAAGTCTCTGCACATATTCCACCACCTTTGGACCTTCCATCTTCAGGTTCCAGAATTCAATTTCCAGCTTCTGGATTTCCTTCTGAGAACAATACTCTCTACGCATCAACTCTTTCAGCTCATCCCATGTCAAAGCATACGCAGCATTCTCACCCAACATCTGAACCTGAAGGTTCCACCATGACAGAGCCCCATCTTGAAATAGTCCAGAAATGTACGTGACTTGTTGCTCTAGAGTGCATTTTCTCATTCGCAAAACAGAATCCGTATTCTCGACCCATCTCATAAAAGCTACGGCACCTCCAGTGCCGTCGAAGTTCAGAGGTTTGCAGTCCAGAAACTGCTTGTAAGTACAGCCTGCAACTCAAGCAGCATCATTCACAGAAAGCATTAACAAAGCACACTCGGAAATGTCCAAACATATTGTAATGTGTCTTAGGTGACTTAAACATTACTGTTAGGTGGGTTATTCCCCGAGGTACCTCCGCTGTGTCTGTAGCGAAGAACGTCGTGCCGTGCGATGGCCTGTGTGATGTGCGCTTGTAATTCTGCCTCGGTCATGGGCAGCTGAATGATCTCTTGAGGAGGCATCTTTTAAGAAGGAGATCAGATTGGTCAGGTCTTATTTGCTAAATAAATGTATATAGTTATCTAGAGGTCGTATGTACATACGCATAACTAATCATCTTATCAAGCATTCATGCAACAACACAATCATAACATAAACAAGTAATCCAACAATGTATTTAGTGAGAACATGACGATTGAGCTTTCATTAATTATCGACCACAGTTACATTGTTTACAAAGTGTATCACATCAAAAGGGACACAGGGTCACACTACCCTTGTCCAACAAGTCTACCAATCTACAAAAGTCATACAATCAAAAGTGATCTCCAAAAGGCTTCATAAGCCCAACTCAATAGTGGTGATCTCATCAAAGGTAGTGCATATGCATAAGACCAAAAACCTACTGTACTGATGGTGGGGGAGGAGGAGGGAGGAAAATCAAACTGAGAACATGTGCAAGCTCCTCCTTGAGTTTGCACACATGACGAAGCAAGTAGCGGACCTGCTATTCAACAGTAAGGAATCGAGCATCAAGCTCTGGAAAAGGAGAAAGAAGAGCAGGTGGTCGTGCAAAAGGAGACGATGATAAACGTGGGGGATTAAAAGTAGTCTGGCAAGGACACAGTAGGGGACGCGGTGTCGACTCAAGCTCCAAGACTCTGCGACCCATAACCTCAAGTCGAAGCTGAAGCGAATAAAGTAACTCATCCTGTGTATAACCAACAAAATGGGAGGGATGGTAAGGGTCTGAGGTCGGCATGGAATACGGCGGGGACCCTCAGAATGGCTCATCAAGTGGTGAAGAAGTAAATGGAGCAAACGGTGTAGACTGAGGGATCTGTGGAAAAGTGCTAAAACATAAGGATTGTCACGCGGGTGCTGACCAGAAGTACCTTCCCCTGGACGGGGTGCAGATATGTCCTGAAGAAAAACGATAGGCAAATCAACACGATGGACATCTGGCTCCACAGGAGGAAAAGGAGCAACATCAGCGGGTGCGGGTGCAGGAACAAATGGCACAACAAAAGGAGGCTCAACAGGTGCAGAAACTGGGTCAGGTATAAGGGGTGCAATGTCAGGTATGCCATAAGGAATAGGGTCATGATCAGGTAAGGGCTCAGGATCAGCAGGTGCAACATCAGGCTGATCAACAGGAATAAAATATGGCTCAAGACCAGGCTCGGGGTCGGGGTCGTGTGGAGGAGATGGTGCAACTGACATCGCAGTATCATCATCAGAATCAGTGGCATAGCGCCGCAATCTAACTGCCTGCAAAGCTGAAGATGTCATAGACTTAAAGGAATCTGTAATGGAGTGTAAGCTAGAATCAAAGGATATCTCAATGACAGGGATCTCAGGAAGTGGAATAACAACAACGTCCTCGTCTGGCTCTCCATTACCATGGGCGTCATCAGGAGGACCATCAACAAACAGATCAACATCATCATCAAACAGGTCATCAAATGGCCAATCCTCAAGAGGGATGACCACTAGAGGAACAGGAACAAGGATCAGAGCCACAACATGCTCACCATCGAGATGACCAATGATGAGATGATCGCGGACTGGAATGGGAACAACAAAAGGATCCTTGTCTGGAATGCCATCAGCAGTCGGTAAATCATCTCCAAATTCAGGCAACGCAAATGGCTGAAAGTCGTCCTCCTCGTTAGATATCATGTCTGGGTCGCTCTTAGTGTCGGATGTAAGTATCTCCGGCTCGGGTGCACTCTCGCTATCAGAGACGAGGGCCATAGGGTCATCAACATCTGGTAATCCGTTCTCTGAAGAAGGCATAATGCCTGTAACATAACAATCATAACATATTCACATATATTAACCCCTACTACTTAGCATGCAACCAAAGACAATGTATCATGAAATCATGTATCCTCATTATTCCTCACGAATCCTTTCTATCCTTCCTAGTCTCCCAGACTAAACCACAAATGTAAACCTTGCAATCGTGTTTCTTGTCTTTCCTTTTGTAAAAATGTTTGTTTCCCTGGATCTGGGCGTTTCTTGTATGCAATGAAAACAGGTTGTAAAAATAATTTCGTGAGAGCCCTAATGATTGTAGTCTAGACTCGAGAAGGAATCCTAGTTCGCTACAATCAATGCTCTGATACCAAACTGTCACACCCTGACTTTTGCGGAAGCGTGATTATGTGTGACTTGCTTAATATCATTGCATTCAACCATAACAAACATCTATATGATAAAACTAAAGATGTCCATCCATTAATTTAAGTTTTAAAACATAACAACAACATTGTTTTAAATCCCAAAACACAGACTTCGTGTTCAGAATACAACACCAACAGGTTTTAAGTTCCATAAGGACTTCTCAAAAGACACTAATGAAAACTAGGCTTTGGAATATGTATCCTATCCAGGATAGGATACACACTCCAAACCATTCGACGCCGGATGACATCTTTTATTCCAAACAACACTTGAAACCTTCAACGCCCGCCAGATCCATACTTAGTTTCCTGAAATATATGTAGTTTGAAAACATCAACAAAAGTTGAGCGAGTTCATGTGTTTAGTGTGTAAGCTCGAATAAACTTTGAAATCATCATAAGTAAGTATGTATGATATGTAAACCCTGGTATGAAAGCAAACATCAATTAATGTGTAGCTAATACATTAATATAGGTGAAATGGTGCAGGAAGGCTCAAACCTTTGCGTATTTCGTACCGGGCCTCCCGGCTGGAACGACATAGTCACCACATGCGGTCAACTCGCGGACCCATGGGTGGGGCTCGCAACACCCAAATAGATCTATCACTCATGCCCCTCGGTCCTTAACAAGGATTAATGGTCTCAAGATAACGCCTACCCATTCACATGATCTAACAATATTTTCCTTAGCTAACCATACCATTTGTAATCAATGTATCAGTTGTAACATGTATTTCACCCCCGAAGTTATAAACGAAAACAGTTAAAAGAAAAGGGGGACATGAACTCTCAGTTTTGCGTTCTTCGAATCCGACTGTAACTCAAAGTTTCCTCTGGTGTACACGACTACCTACAACGTACTACGATCTATTAGACGAGCGGGTCGTGCCTTGACTTAGTGTTAATTAGTGTCTTTGAGTTACGTTTCATTGTGTCTTCAATATTATTCCAAGTTATATAATTATTTGTTAAAGTAATAAATATTTTAACTTAAATTATATTTGTTAAATTTTGGAATAATAGTTAAAAATATTATATTTTAACTTCACACCTTTATGTATTTATACGCGAATATCCTTCCCAAGGATGGGTGTATTTGTATTCGTATTCCTATACTTGTATATTTTTGCCATGTATTGGTGTCATATTCCGGAGTGTATTTATACGTACGAAAATACGTATTTTTATTGTGTTTATTAAGTATCATTATACTTAATTTTGTATTAACTTTCCCAGAATAATATTTCTAGTAAAAATACTTCAATATATATTTTCAAAATATATATTTTAAGAAATATTACTTAAAAAAATTATTTATAATTTTTCATTTGGCAAAATAATTGTATCTTCATGTAATTTCCAAAAAATATTATATCTTCAAGTCCAACTTAGAAAATATATATATAAATCCATCTTTCATCCAAAAATAATAGATTTCAAGTTTATTTAAGAAAATACTTTTTCTCCCATAAATAATGTATTTCATGTTTGTTTGAGAAAATATATATTTTTTGCTCAAAAAATAATACATCTTCTAATAATTCGAAGAAAAATATATATATTTTTACTTGCAAAAAATAATTTATTTTCTCCTTGTCAAAAATATGACGTACTTTGTAATAATTGTAAAAATCGTATTTTTGTTCTTTTAGTGTCCAAAATACTTATTACCAAAATATACATATGAATAAAATTTCCGGAATATTTTTGTGAGTTATCTTCCTTTGTTCGGTTTCACCAATACTTTGGGTATTCTTTGTATATTCATTCTCTTGAAATTTTGGTAATATTTTGGATTGTAATTTTTGGTATTTTAATGAGTCATATTATTTCAAGTCCTAAAATAATATAATTAATACACTTAATATACAAATAATCACACACATGGTGACTTCTAAATATATATTTCCTAAATACATATTTAGTCACTTTTATTTACAAAAACCATCCTCCAATATTTATAATTTTGTAACAAAATTTATGGCAAACTTTATATGAAAATCCATGGTTAAAAATATACTTGTAAATATTTGTTTTAAAATATTTCTCTAAGTTTTTAATTTTTAGAAAATTTTTGCCATAGTTTCCCCTAAAAATGGAGGTTTCCATGCCTTCAAGGCATATCATTTTCTTTTGTAAATCAACACAATCAACAACAAATAAATCTACACTTACCAATTTGCCAAAATCAAGCATAAACTACTATCTCATGAACTTGAAAATTTATAAAAATGTGTAGTAACTTACTAGTATATTTAGTAAGTTTAGTTACCCTTTAAAGTGTGGTTGTTTATTTAAAACTCCATTTTTGAAGAAATTAGATCTTCACAACTTGTAATTAAATTTTCTAAAAATGTTTCTTTTTGGATTTTTCTTGTTAAATACACGACCCTACACTTTATTAACCACCAAAAATGTGGTTTATTTCTTTAAGAACCAAGATTAAGTAAACTTTGTATTTTTAACTTGATTTCTTCAAAAATCATTCTTGAAATCATAGATTTACAAGACTTACACCTTACTTTGATCATCACTTAACAAGAAAATAACTTATTCTTCCAAGTTCATGATTCACATGAGGATGATCTATGGATCTTTAACATTTTCATCCTCTCATCTTGCTAGATTATGTTTTTAATCATTATCTAGCAAGATCATATGATGATCAACATCAAAAACATGAGTAAACAACAATCAACAAGCATAACAACACATAAACATCATGATTTCTTATGGTTTTAAGCTTATGTTTAAGTTTCTAGTTCAAGATTCTTAGTGTTCTTCATGATTAACAACATGTTTCTTCTTTTAACCAACAAAATATGATGTAAAATGAAGAGTATAGTGTTCTTACTACTAGCTCAAGGCTAGGGATGATCACTAGAGAAAATGATGTGGATAAAAGCAAATGGTGAAGGTCCTTTAACTTCCGAAAGCTCCAAGCTTCCTTGTATACCTTCTAACACCTTTGTATGTATATGGAATGGATGAAACTTGAATGAGTGATGGTGGTGTGTGGTGATATGTGTTCGGCCGAAGCCAAGGGGAGAGGAAGAAGAAGAAAATTTTGAGTGAAGTGTTGAGAATGAAATGGTTATGGTCTTGAAGGTTTACTTATAATCCACAACTTTTTATTTTCTAGTGGTTTTTATGTCTTTATAGTTGAAACATAATCTAATAATATAACCAAATAAAATCAAGTGGGACCCACATGTTGGGCCGTGAGCTTGGTGGGGGGGGGGGGGGTCTAGGCTTAGGTTTCAACTAGATAGTTAGTTAAGTAGTTAGAAATCAAGTATTAGTTAGGTTATTTAGTTACTAATTGTTATATAGTGTGTTATGATGTTCGGGGACCATAACTAGCTTGGTAATGTCAAAACAATGCTTCTAGTGAAAATTTGGTGTTTCGGGTAGTGTCTGGTTGTTCGGTTGGTTACCGGTTCGTTAAGGTGCTAGACTATGCAGTTTAGTATGCTTTATGTTACCTATTGTGACAGTTTTAATTCTCGACACTTAGGAAAGCATTCAGGATCATTTAATCATATTTCTGCATGATATTAAGTTGTTTAAATGCTAAATTTTGCAGAATTCTGCAGTTTATGTAAGTTTTAGGCACTTTCCGGCACTTAAACTATCACTAAGAAGACAGTTTTATGATCCTTACTTCCCTACACACTATACTAGTGTAATACTTGGTTTCTGGCTCATTCTGTGTCTCAATACCATGTCTGTCTATTTACTGAACTCCGTCAGCATTTTTCTTATTTGTCTGATAACTGTGTTGCCGGTGTTTCGTGCATCATTTGAATCAACAAAGTTTGCATGCAGTAATGATATGTCATTTGCAATATATGATGCACATGTATGTATATGGGAATAGTCAGAAAGCAATTCAAGTAATTAATTGTAATTCAACACAGTCATTAAGCACTAATCATTGTTTAATAATTTTATGGATGCATGCAAATTTGACAGTTGTCACAGAAAATTCTAAGTACTCATTTCCTTCTAAGAAACAAAGTACAAGGTACAAGTTACAACTCTGGACGAATACTAAAAGTACCACTTTAAATCCTTGTTTGGATATCTAAGGGTACTCGTCATAAGCCCTTCAATAGTCTTATGCGATATATCTATGTACATATTATTACATTATGGTTTTCATAACAACATACATAGTATATGTTTTCAAAACATCCTCTATGGTTTAAAAACATTTAACATAGTATATTTACTAAATATACCAAGTGCATAATTTCAAAAACATTATCCATGTTTTTCAAAAACCTTATACAAGATTTCAAAACCATCTCACATGATTTTAAAACATTTTATAAACTTATTTACCTAATACATCTACCATATGATTTCAAAAGCATTACGTAAGGTTTCAAAAACATTAAACACATTTCCAAAGAACCTCATCCATAGTTTTCAAGAACACTCTACTCGTATGTTGACTAAACATACGTAGTACACGACCTCCAAATTCTGCATCATATATGGCCTTGGCATATCTAGCACCTTAACTTCATGAACACTATACCTCATGTATTGACTTAAGCACGTCTAGTACAAGATTTCCAAACATCTCCCGCTATACGAATTTCAAAATCCTTATAGGATCTTCCTATCTTCATAATTTGATCCTTGTGGATGTTTAAAGCGCAAAATCAGAATCCTTAATTGAATTCTTTGCATGCTTTAATGCATATATTATGATTCAATAAGGACAAAACCGAATTCCTATAAGATCTTCCTATCTTCATAGTTATATTCTTAGAATGTTTAAAGTACTAATTGAAGTCCATGGATTGGATTCCTAGTGCACTTTAAATATATATGCACAAATCAATAACAAATTGACGAACAAATTAATAACAAGTTGATAACAAATTGAAGAACAAGTTAAAAAATTATGTGATTATGTGTGATCCAAATGCTCGCCATCCAAATCCTCGTAGAACCTTCCATATCTTCATACGAGGGATTCATCGAAGGAAATCCAAAGGTACTACCTTAAATCCTTAATGGGCTTTTATGTAATAGTTAAGTCCCTTGGATTATAAAGTACTATTCCAAAGTTAAAAAGACCCCTTGGGTGGTCTAGTTAAAAAGATTGATTCGTTAATCTGGTTAATGATATCATGTGATGATGTAGTTGAAGAGACTCTTTAGTGGTCTATTTAAAGAGATCATTTGCTGATCTAATTAAAGGGACCCTATGGTGGACTAGTTACAGTCATCACAGGTTTTATTTTCTTCCCCTACACATTATAAAATGTACTGTGCGGACTGTGCAAGGAATTACGTAATTATGGATGCATACATAATTAGGGAATTCAGTGCACAGAAACCACAACAAGTTTTGTCATGTGTAAGAACCTATAGTGATAAGAATAATGAAACATGAACAATGTAATGAGGACACGGTGGATACACCAATGGTGTTTCCTATATATATATATATATATATATATATATAAGTGTCCCTTATTACATTGCAAGCGTGACGTTATTTAAGTTACTAAAAGCTCAGGACCTTGACCAATGTTGTTTTATCTCTTCGATTTCAAGTTTCGAGCTCACACAAGTTTCCTATAATAGACTTCACAAGAAACATTCTCTCTATCCGTTGTTTGAGACTTCAACTTCTTGTCGAATTCACACGCTCTCTACATTTTACTACAACAAGGACATCATTTTGACAATTTCATGACACTCTTGAGGTTTGGTACAACCATACACAAACTCATTAGAATGGAGTTTAAATCTTCGGATCTAAACCCTTCCCTATAAACAACAGACTGGTACAAATAACAAAAGCTTGCTGAAAATCCAAACGTGACCCAGAGATTCTACTTAGGGAACGGAGGATTTATTTAAAAGCAAAACATCCACATCTATTCACAGAAGTTTCCTCTAAATAAATTTCGGGACGAAATTTCCTAAACTAGGGTAGACAGTGACATGTGTGCTTATGTAATCATTATACAAACTCTAAACAGTTCAATTATCAATGAAACAATATATTTTGATCACTATATTTGTTTGACATTCTTCGTATTTCAATTCATGTTCGATTTCAAACTCTATATCGCTTTCTGGAAATTTATACGCAAACTGATGCGTAAACGTAATCAGTTTAATGCGAAAAACAGTCCAGAACATCAAAATAAGCTTAACATACCTTAAATAACCTTTACATAACTTAGAAATAAGTTTTGAAGGGTTTGGTATGGCTAAAACAAGTTTATTCGCACACAGGGACTATTTGCGTCAAACTGCAAAAGTTTGCCGATTCGTATTGTAACGTACATTCCGGAACATGATCATAAATTAAATATACCATAAATATCCTTTACATAGCTTAGAAATAAGCTTTGAGAGGTTCGGTATGCGAAAATAAACTTATTTGATCAACAGGGACTAAAAGCGTCAAAAATTTCATAAGTTTGCATTTACGCGCATATCTTACGTTCTGAACATATCCGTACATCCAAAAAATTTTTTAATGATTAAAATATTTTATTTTAGTGATTGGAATGCAAAAATACCATTCGTCGCGTAATTTGGATCGTTTTTCACGTCCGTTCGTGTTTCGTCGTAATTAACCGAATAACTTGACCGTACGACCAAACAAACCGACTTCCGAGATGTTTTCAAGCATATTTCATGTCCCCTATACTTTTACTTCATTATAGAGTCTTGAAATGGGGTTAACAGGGCTTAAAAGCATCAAAAACTGAGTTTATTGCTTGCAGGGGCCATTTCTGTCATTTCCTGAAACTGCTGTGGCGGGCCACGAAAGCCCAGGCTGAGTTTTACGCGGGGCGCGACAACCCTAGCTGGGCAGAAAACCAGTTTCTTCAATCAGCTGCTGGTTCCTTTGATTTTAACCATTGTTTTAGCATTCTATGGGCAAGTTTGTGTGCTCATCAAGGTGCCAAATCAGAGAATAACATTTGTAAGGTCAAGATCAAGCCTCACAACACATGGAAATTGATTCTTGAAATCTATAAATAGCTTGGATTTTCATGGGTTCTTTGCTCATTCATTCCTTTTCTTCTTCATCTGCTCTTGGAAGGCTATCACTCTTGTTGAAGGCCTCCTACATCAGTTTTCTTTGTTCTTGATCCAAGCTTGGACCCTTTGTAAGTCTCCTTCATGCTTGGTTATGCATTTCAAGCATGAAAGTCAAACAGTCTTTGACTTTCTACTTTGACCATGATTGGTCACACAAATTTCGTTTGAACTTGCAACGTGAGCGTAATCACGATGGTTATAGTCCCTTGTGACTATACCTACTGATTACCATGTTGATTAGGCGTAGTGACGAGTCAAAGTTTCGGTCGAAATGCGTATTTATGCACATTTTGAAACGAATCTATTTTCGGGTATCAAAACCCTTTGTTTTGATATCAAACCTGTTTTCTAACTTAGTTAAACACGTTTTAACATGTTTAACTCGTCACTTTTAGTCTAGTACTTATTTAGGGTCGTAAGTTAAGCGGTCCAAATAACCGCTTAGACTTTCGAACCCGACCCGTTTGGTCGATCATTAGGATCCAACCAAACATATTTTGTGACCATAGTTTTATAGGGAATAACCTTCCGAGGTTATACTTTATGGTCACTTCGTTTAGTTAGTTGTATGATAGGTAGTTTATATGCCTTAGGAAAATGACCAAAATGCCCTTTTTACGCATAATTTCATTTTAAGCATATGTAACCTAAATTTTTACATATAAACTGATTATACAATATTATTAGACATGTTAAGGCATATAATACTTGCCATAGGACTAGTTAGGCGGTCCGAACGCGTTTTTGCGCGAACGACACGTTAAAGTAGCGTAAACTACCTTAACGAGTCGTAACGGGTCATAAGCACTTAGGATAGGTTCCGACTTAGAATGTAGGTTTTGTTAAACCATATCATATGAGTTCTAACACTCATTTGGTTTACGAGACCTCATTTTATCCGATCTTCCGATTTAGGTCCGGTTTATTAACGTAGTTACCTATATTAGGTGCCGTTTGATTCCGTGATCCTTCAAGCGTTACTTGGTTGTTATTTCAAGACTACTAAGCAATATCAAGTGAGTACATAGTCCCCTCTTTTACCATTTTCAAATATTTTGGGGTGAAACACATATGCCTACTTGTTACTTTCGTGCTTTCATGACATATACTTGCTATGTTTATTAGTACGCATATAGTACATGATTTCCATTATGCTTTGCTATGTATGTTTACTTAGCATGCTAGCACATTGATTTCATAAACATTTTTGTTACATATGTTTACTTAGCATATGGACGCATTGTTTTACATTACATTTCTGCTATGTATGTTTACTGAGCATGCTAGCACATTGATTTACATTACGTTTCTGCTTCGTATGTTTACTTAGCATACCTAGTACATTATTTTCACATAACATGCTTACATTTGGTATGACATTTGGTTTGTTTAACGAAACTAAAATACGTTCATTAACATTGATCACGCCGCTCGGTAGTATGTAGTGGTACCATAGGAATTGACAACTCCCATTCCTGGAATCCTAGGTTTGTTTGGATGTAAGGAATGACAGAATCCGATATACATAATTGATAAACCTTTAACTTGTTAAGGGTTTGTCCGTCAGTCGCAAGGTTTGGATATATACGATAAACATTACCATATAAATGTTCTCATCAATAAAAGGATTAGTTTTTTTTTCAAAACATAACTTCTGATTCAAACATTTGTTTATTCAAAAACATTGTTTTATACATAACATTTGGTTTTACATAACATTTGGTTTTACATAACATTTGATTATACATTGACATATACCTATGGGATTGAGTAAATACTTTTTATTCACCATACATGACATTTGATTATACATTGACATTTTACATATGGTTAGAGAAAATACTTTTTACTTGCCATACATTACATTTGATTATACATGACATGGTTTACATTTGACACTTGTACATTGTTTACACATAAACATCTTGACAATGGTTTAAACAAAACATTTTGGTGGTTATTGGTAAGTGATTAAAATAACGAGGCGTGTATAATATGATGAAAGCATGGTGGATACGCCGCTGGTACTTCCTGTATATAAGTGCTTTTATGATATTACATATCGTATCGTAGCGTTATTTAAACCATTTCGACAAAGACATGATACGTTTTATACAAACGACATATTTTCACAAAACATTGTTTTACAAACGATATATCTTATACAAACTCATTTTTACTTGGTTATTTATTTAACCATGCATTATTCTTTTATACCATCTGATTTTCTTATCGACTTTCATATGATTTTATAAAAGAAAACACTCTTACAAGGTTGATGACTACTTTTTGTTAAACACTTCTTTTAACTACAAGTCATGAATCCTTCATCAACAAAACCTATGTATCTCACAGGCATTTTTATGCCGACGTACCTATTTTCACATGTGTTTCAGGTGCTGTTGTTAGATAATCATGATGCAAACATAGGATCGGACGAGGGCCTTAGTGACTTAAAACTATGAAAGACAGTTTAATTCATGTTATGCTTTTTAAATTCCGAGACAATGTAAACATTTTAATTCAATAAAACAAAACTTCAATTATCATGTGTTGTGAAACAATGATTCAGTTACTCCACTCCCCGACATTTCCGCCGTAGTTTGTTGTATTACGCGGTCGGGGTGTGACACAAATCATCCATTGGCAAACCATTTCTCTCACTTCCACCACTACAACACCATCATCTTCCACCACAATAGTTAGAGTTAGAGTGGGTAGTAGTCTCGGGATCCAAGTTTGATAGTAAGAGCTTTCGTCAAACTATGGCTATGCTTGGCTAATCTCTTACATCACTTGGTCTATTAATTTCGAAACAAGTTTTAAAAAGGGAATAACTAGACTAAACCACACACAACGGCAAGTGTACTGGTCATAATGTAGTGTAGATGGCAAGACCGGATATCAATCCGTGGACAATATGGGCATACTCTCAATAATATACCTCTGTTGAATACTAGCCTAATTTGATTATGATTTTTGAGCTTTTCTACCAAACCTAATGAAACTAAGATCTATAAAAACAGTTAAAATGAGATTTCAAGAAAACAACTCCCGACAGCAGACTGAACGTAATACGCAAGCAAATACGAAGTACTCGATCAACTATCAGATATGAGGATAATAAGCTACTTAGGTATCGAATCCCTAGACACATGTACTGAATCCTGACACTGGCTAATGAATGAAGACCTGGTTCTAACCCAATAAACCTCCTGCCCTAAGGATGATAAATTGTGCTCGAGTGGGGGACAATGTGTGAAGGGCTAAACTAAACCAACTCGATCTATCGAAACCAAGTCCCACTATTATCATATATATGACAACTATGGTGCCAAAATCCTCAAATTGTGAAGCATGCTAGACCTTGAATACTTGAATCTTAGGAAACCCTAGACGCGAATAAGCAGATGAATCTGAGCTATCGGCCACCCAATCTACCAAACAACGCCTAGCTAATAACCTAGGAAACCTAACGCTTCTCTCGAATTATCAGGTAAGGATGCACGTTGCACACTTTAATTAGTTAATTTTAAATAATTGATTAAATTGTATTATTTCTAATGCCTGGACTAACAAAACCAACAATCAAAATCAGTCACAACCAATACTAACATGCAATATCAAGACCAATAACAAGATAAAATCATGTAGATCCCACAATTTATTCAAAACCAATATTATTCCACAAAACACATGTCTAGTTCCTCTCAACCTAAGCAACTTATAAAGATTTAGCTACTCATAATATTCATAAACAAGTTCAAATAAGATCTCAAAACAAAATAGATCATGGTTTTAACGCAAAAAGTACGAATAAATAAGATGTAATCAAACCCGATGCGCTCAAAACTTGATTCCTTTGTTCCCTAGCCTTCAACCTCTCTCTAAGAACCTTCAAAATCGCCCCAAAGCTGCTTAGAATCGTCTAGTTCATGAAGTGTGTAAACCCTACGGCTGCAGGGTTTTTAAAGTTATTTTTTTTCAGGATTGTGCACCCCTTGCGGACCGTATGGCTAATTCCTTGCGATTTGCAAGGCTTCTTTTTGTCTTTTTCCACCCCGGGTCACTTGCGGATCGTATTGATACCCTAAGCGGTCCGCAAGGGGTCTTCGGCAACAATAATATATTAGATTTTAACTTTAAAATTTATTTATATGCTTTGTTTACATAAAAAAATATATTTAAAATGTAAATATGAAATTTTTTTAGGCCCCATAGAAGATGCCTATGAGCAGTCGCCCATCTTGCCCGACCCATGGGGCGGTGATGTGTGCAAAATGTAACATATAAATTACATCAAATGAGACATAAAATTAACCCTTTTTAGTACTAATGTTGGAAAAAGTGTGTTTTTGTCTTCCTTTTAAATTTACAGGACCAAATGAGCTTAAACGAACAAAAGCAACAAATATACAACCAAAACCAACATAAATACAAAGAAAAGGAATAGACGTGACATGCCCGACCCCTCAGCAGCATACCCAAAGCAAAAACAAGGAAACAGAAGACTGACCACGGGGCCGTGCCCACTGGACACGGGGGCGTGGTCATGTAACAACCCGTGTTTTGAAAGTCAAAGTACAAGTCAAAGTCAAAGGAAGAAAAGCTTGCTAATTGCGATTTGTCACTCCTTGCTTAACTATTGATTTCACACCTTGACTTGTAATCGAATCCTTTAAACTGTTTACTTTAGTTGTATTATGTGGAGTATCTATAATAATCGAGGATTAATCGCATGGTAATCGCTAATCTATTTTATCGCTAATCGCATCGCAATCGCATTCGCAACTTGAATTATAGGTTCTGTATACTATTTTACGTGTGTGTGTTATTTATGTGTTACTTGTGCATGTTTATATTTATATTTATATTATGTTTGTGGTGATTTATCAAAACGCAATCGCAACTCTATCGCAACGCAATCTCAAACGCAAGGTTATTTATGTTGCCGTATGTTAGTTATGATATTTGTGTGAATATTATCTAAATCTATCGCATCGCTTAATCAACACTCGCTTAAACGCATCGCATCGCTCAACGCACGAAACGAAACATCGAAACCCGAGTCGCGGCAACCCTTCGATCGAATGACCATTCGATCGAATGGTCATCCGTTCGGATGCCCATCCGATCGGGTTGCCATCCGATCCGTCACTTGTGCACCGCTTTCCTCTTTTGGCCACCTATAAATAGCCCTGTCACATCCCAAACAATGATGTGAGAGCTCTCTCTGTGACCCTTCAACTCCTCAGGCCATTTTCTCTCAATTTCTTGCGATTCTTGTAAGTTTTCAACTCAAATCTTATACATCTATCATCTACACACACTTCTTCATCATTTTCACCTTTGAATCTTAACTTTTAACCATGAAATTGGCTGATTTGAGGTGTTCTAGGATGATGTATCATGGGGTTCTTATGAACTTCAAGATTTGGCTTCATTCCATCAAGAACAACTCAGATCTAAAGGATTTCAACATAAATAAACATTGATTTCACATAAATCTAAACATTTTCAAGATTTAAAAAGATTAAAAGATGTTTTCATAACTTTCTTTCAACTCTTTTACACTCATGCACTCAAAACCGATAGAATCGGAGCTCGTTCAGGCCTTCTACTCGTTTCCTAGTGAAGTGTCCGAGATCTGATTCCTATCAACAAGATAACTGACTTAGCAGGTTGAACATGAAAGACCGTCAGGAACAGTTAACCGGTCAAACGAGGTGATTCCCATCTGATCAGGTAACTTGGACTTGGTGGGGTTTCTGTTGTTCAGAACGTTGTCATACCGTCTCGGTCAAACCGCAGACTTAGCAAAATATTTCAAGTTTCAAGACGATCAGATTGTTCAACGGATTGCCGTCAGATCGGATTGCCATCCAATCGAACGACATTCCGATCGGATGACATTTGGTCCCAACACTTGAACTTTTTACAAACTTTAAAAACATATCAGTTCCAGCGGATTGTCATCCGATCGAATGACCAATCCTACTGTGAACTTGTTCTCTGAGAAATGTCTCATAGGAACGGATCGCCATCCGAATGAACGGCCATCCGATCGGACGACCGTTCGATCGAACGACCTGAAAGGTAGAGATACTTTTTTTATTTTAAAATGCTACAACGAAAACTTCAAAGCTATCATACACAAACACATCCATCCCAAACGAATGACAATCCGACCGAATGGCCATCCGATCGGATGACCATTCGTCACCCAGTCACTCATCACCATTTAACGCGCCATTCATCACTTATGCTATCGTTCTATACTCAGGCTAACTTTCCAGCGCTCCCTTCAATCCAAGACGATGTTTATTTATTAAACGCTATCTGTGAGTATACTCGAACCCTTTTTGCTTTACGCACTTTTGGGTGTTACATACGTTACTTATTCAAATCACAATCGACACACAACGCAAACACTTTTATACGCTGACCTTTACTGCGTTGTTATACGTGTTACTCAATGAATGCTTGTATGTTATGTTTACACAGTGATTGTTGTCTGACACCTTAGCAACGATAGTACTATAGTTCGGAATCAGCACCTGTCGTGGACAGGGGTTGTTAAGGGCTTTACTTCACGTGTCCCAGTGGGGATATGTGTTGCGCATTCTACAACTCGCAGTCACGTCTGTGCATATTTCATTGTCGATAACCTACTGTCTTCACTTTGCTACATGCTACATGCTGGTTATGCGTAAAACGATTTCGCTATCTATTATATTATTAAACTTGTATGCTCACCTTTACACTATGTTTATTGACCTCTATTTTTAACGTATGTGATAGGTGTTTAGGATGCTTTTGCTTGTTAGCTGCAATGGAATCAAGCTAGGAGAGTCTAGAAACAAACTACATAAAATTTGAGTTGTCGGAATGGATATTTGTCTTCGAGAACATCGTCTGTAATAACTGTTTTTATTTTATATGTTTGTGGTATGGGACATGAACCTTTAATATATTATAATTAATAGTTGTTATGGATTCTCCTGGACAATCTGTTTCGCTCAGTGCCGCGCCCCGATGATTCCGCCATCGGTTGGGGTGTGACAGATTGGTATCAGAGCCATAACTATAGGGAATTAGGCAAGACTCAACCTAGTCCAGGTCGATGTCTTAGAAATGACCTAGTCTATAGTCTAAGTACCAACAGATCGCCTTGTGCGAACCCGGTAGGGGTTCCGCACAAGCCTATTTCTGTTATTCGATCGACTCACAATCATGTTATACTCTATCACTCTGCCTTTCCTAAGGTAGGCACGCCGCACACTATTTTCAAAAACTGAACGAGTGATTAGATCGAGACTAGGTGTGAAAACCGCAAACTCTCGATTAAATTGCTTGATTTGACATGCGATTTTTACTATAAACACGAGAATTTGCGTTGAATCAGGAGTGAAATCCGTACTTCAACGAAAATTCTCTCTCTATTTCGTGATTCCATCACACAAACAGGGACGTAGTCTTTAAGTTAGGGGTGAAACCCGAACCTTGATGACTTGTACCGTTCTCAATTTTGGTTTTACAAAACTCTCACCAAAGTCTCGATGGATTCCAACGACTCGAGTTGCGTGAATAACCGAGAGGATGCGTGCCATTCACCGTATTCCGGTGATAGAGCACAATCTATTAGGCCAAAACGAGTACTCAAAGTCCTTGAGGATAGTCGAATCACTTTGGGTAGTCGACGTCTACCAGCCGAGACACTCTATTTTCAATTTCAAGCTCGCAATCGCTGATTTTTTTATGTGTTTTGATTCTGAGCCCGCAACCATTGACTCTGATATTTGTCGGTTTTATGAGAACTTCTATGTGTTTTTTGTGGATTTTATATGATTATGTGTTTCGATTTTGGTGATTTAAACGCTTTTCGCTTAGATCAACACGCACAACTCGCACTGCACATCTATCTCAATACGCTAACAAATCGCATGCTATGTTACTCGCTTATGCTATACTACTCGCTATGCTACTCGTTGTGTACTCGCTAATCACAATCGTTACTTTCGAACGCGCGAACTGTGAATGATATGTGAATACGTGTAAAATATAGTATGATTTCTGTGGGTTACGTGCTTATGTGCCTACGTGCTTATGTGTTTCTGTGGTTTATGTGCCTACGTGAATATGTGCTTATGTGATTGGACGTGTTCCTGAGCTTTATATGAAGTAATTTAGAGCAGCGCGAGAGACTCTATTAGGGTTAATTGAAATTTGTGTCTGAGTCCTATGGCGATGTCTGTTGCAGACAATGTCATCATTTGGATCGCGTCACTCCCGCGCCGCCCGAAGAAACCATGAGGACAAACGCATCGCTGCCCTTGTCGCTAAGCAAATGGCAAAAGTTATCCCTTAAATCGTCAGTGAGCTAAACGAAAATACCAGCAAGTCCTCTGAGGAATCAAGGACTGACTCGCCTAAGGGTACATTCAGCTTTAAACAGTTCAAGGCTTGCGGCCCAAAAGACTTTACGGGAGAAGACGGACCAACCGCGATGTTTCAATGGTTCAATTTAATCGAAGTCATGCTCCGTCAGAGCGGATGTCCTGAACACCTACGAACCGTCAACGCTACTGGCGTCTTCCAGTCTAGGGCTCTGGAGTGGTGGACAGCCGAAAGGAACAAACGTGGGAATGATACAGCCTTTGGGCTCACTTGGGAGGAGTTGAAAGACCTCATGATGAAGGAATTTTGGCCCACCTCACGAGCTCCAAAAGCTGGAGAATGAGTTCTGGCATGTCAAGCAAGACGGTGGTGATAACACCGGTCTAACTGCCCGCTTCAAACAGCTGAGTATCATTTGTCCAGGCCAGGTGGCAACACCTGATATGACGATCAAGAAGTACATTCGAGCCTCACCGGATTGTGTTGCTGACTTTGTGCAAGCCGCGAAGACAACAGCAATTGAAGAAACCTACCTACTCATTGCTGAGATAAACGACAAGCGAGTTCTAGCTGGGTACTTCAAAAACACTCCGAAGAGCCTTCATCAGGCAACCGTCGCTCCCACCGCTGAAACCGCCGCTGCACCGCAAACTTCAAAGTCCTCCCGCCGCAAGAGAAAGAACAACAACAACAACAGTAGCAAGAATTGCGCTGTCACAGCCGCCGCTCTGCTCCAAGCCGTACCTGCTCAAACCGCAACCTCAAAACCTCCAAGTAGTGGCACCGGTGACTAATACACCGCTGGCCAAGCGTGCTTATAGTGGTCCTCAACTGGCTTGCCCTACCTGTACTTATCATCATCCCGTGGGGATTGCTTGCAGATTTTGTGTTCACTGCAACATGTACGGCCACTTTACTGCCAATTACCGTACTGGTCCACGCCAAGCTCCAGCTCAAGTTCAAGGCCAAGCTCCAGCACCACAAGCTCTCCTTCCTGCTCCTCAAGGCCAACAAGCAGCTCCTACACCCGCTGTTCACGCTAGAGCTTGCTTTGCACATGGTGATCTCAACCACTCTGCAAACATGTGCCCCAACAGAGTGGTGAAGCAAGAGCCACAGCAGCAGCCTCAACATCAACAGTAGCAGCCTCAGCAGCAGCAGCAGCCAGTAGCCTGCGGACGTGCTTTCAACATCAACGCACGCCAGGCTCAAGCAGACAACAATGTGGTTAATGGTACGTTCCTCGTTAATGGTATATATGCTTCGTGTTTATTTGGTACTGGAGCCAATAACTGTTTTATGTCGTTAGAATTCGAAAAGCTCCTTAATCATAAGCGCGCCCATCTCCCCTCGATGTTCGATGTTGAAGTTGCCACTGGAAGAACCGTTACAGTTCGTTCTGTCTTACGTGATTGTACTCTGGAACTCAACAATCACGTCTTTCCTATCGATCTTATTCTGATGTAGCTCAGTAGTTTCGATATCATAGTAGGAATGGATTTTCTTTGTGAAAATCATGCTAAAGTCATTTGCTTCGATAAGATGATTCGTTTCTCGCTCGCTAACGGCGATCAACTTTGTGTCTATGGTGAAGTCGCATAAAAGAAACTCCAGTTTATGTCGTGCATCCAAGAGAGCAAGTACCTCCGCAAGGAATACAAAGCTTTCTTGGCACACATTGTAGTAGCGGAGGAGGAAAAGAAAGAGAAGGCAATAAACAAGGTGCTTGTGGTTCGTAATTTTCCTAAAGTCTTTCCTGATGAGTTACCTGGTTTACCCCCGAGTCGTGATATTGATTTTCGTATTGACCTCATTCCTGGAGCCAATCCTGTTTCCAAATCTCCTTATCGCCTCGCTCCATCCGATATGCGTGAACTCTCGAGTTAACTCCAGGAATTACTTGACAAAGGCTTCATTCGCCTTAGCACCTCTCCTTGGGGTGCACCAGTCCTTTTCGTCAAAAAGAAGGACGGGTCGTTCTGGATGTGCATCGACTATAGGGAGTTGAATAAGCTGACTATCAAGAAACGCTATCCCCTGCCCCGAATCAATGATTTATTTGATCATTTGCTAGGCGCAACATGTTTCTCGAAGATCGATTTACGCTCAGGCTATCACCAGTTACGAATCCAGGAGGAAGATATACCGAAACCGCTTTCCGAACCCGATACAGCCATTATGAATTCGCCGTAATGCCCTTTGGCTTAACTAATGCACCCCCGGTTTTCATGGATTTGATGAATCGCGTGTGTAAACCATTCCTTGACCGTTTCGTCATCGTGTTCATCGACGACATCCTTATCTATTCGAAGTCGAAAGCCGAACACGCGCAGCATCTACGTTTGGTTCTCGAACTACTCCAAGGGAATTGACTCTATGCCAGGTTCTCCAAGTGTGAATTTTGGCTGGAAGAGGTTCAATTCCTCGGTCACATCGTCAATAGTCAAGGTATACACGTCGACCCCGCGAAGATCGAAGCTGTCAAGAGTTGGGTTACTCCAAAATCACCGTCAGATATTCGTTCATTCCTCGGATTGGCGGACTATTACCGTTGATTCATTGCTGACTTTTCAAAAATCGTTGTTCCCCTTACTTCTTTGACACATAGAGACAAGCCTTTTGTTTGGGGAACCGAACAAGAGACTGCATTTCAAACTCTCAAGCATATGTTCTGCAATGCTCCTATCCTCGCTCTACCCGGCGGAAACAATGACTTCGTTGTCTATTGTGATGCCTCGAACCTTGGTCTCGGTTGTGTTCTCATGCAGCGAGACAAGGTTATCGCTTACGCATCTCGTCAGCTCAAGATCCACGAGAAGAACAATACCACCCACGACCTCGAGCTAGGCGCGGTTGTTTTTGCGTTAAGATTTGGCGACACTACCTTTACGGTACCAAGTGTATGCTCTTCATGTAACACCTCGCAAAATCAAGTCCAATACAGTGATGACACGTGTCATAAACCATATTTAACGCTCTTCATGTAACACCTCGCAAAATCAAGTCCAATACAGTATGGTTTAAAACCATATTTAACGCCTAAGACTTGTTACCTACTGATTTTTAAAATAAATTTTTATACTTTAACAGTAAGTATAAGTCTTGAACTCAGATTTACAAATTTGATCTTTAAAGCATATGTGAAATGACCAAAATGCCCCTACGGTGCATAGTTTGGCCATAAAGATAAACCTCACATATGTATGATATCTTACTGATGTAACTTGATAAAATAAATATTTTTACTGAATATTTCATACCAGAATCTCAGTTTGCTATTTAACCCGTTTTATAAACTTTAAAATGACCAAAATACCCTTGTAGGGCTTAAATTGGTTTTAAATTCGTTTTGGGCATAATTATTGATATCCTACTGATATCATAGCATATTTAAAGCATATTAACTTGAGAAACTTGTACATGACTCATTCGGTTACCCGTTATGCTTATACGCGTTCGGTACGGTTTATGTAACTAATTTGCATAAATTAACCGAAACGGGTCAAACCTTATCATTTTTACTTCAAAATCCAGAATGTATTTAGTTTACCCATTTTATACAAGTCTTCATAATTTTTGGGTCTAAATCACATTCCAATCCGGTCTTCGCTTAATCTTGCGTTCTGAACCGTAAACCTTTCCTAAAAACTAACTGGTCTGAGTTATAACTTAAAAAAGACCCCTTAGGAATCTAATAGGTTATTAAAACCTTCGTTCCAGATTAGGAGCCCAGTAAAAGCTACTTGCACTTGCTGATTAGAATATACGGCTGAGAATAAATTTCATTTTAGCTCAGGTAAATACTTTTAACTTATTTTCCCTTATACGGGCTTGGGATACGGTAAATTATTACCGCTTGGTCGTGTATTGAGTATTTAATCGATTAGTGGTTAAATCATTGAGATAACCCGTTTTAATCTGTTTTGTTTGATACAAAGCCTTTGGGGGTTGATATGACTGTGTCCTGGATATCCTCGGCTCATTCATTTGAAATGGCCACGACTTAAGCACGGGGTGTAGGCATACACCTGACAGTTACGTATGTAAAACGGTATCTCACTCGTGAGGAAACTTCTTGTGGGCTTATACTAGTGGTGTGTCTATTAATCTTGTCTCGGCTCTTCTAACCGGGCCCTGAACGTACGACAAACATATAAATCTGTATACAAGATTATTTTTAAATAATTGTCCCAAGTTACAAAAGATTTTATGCCTTGTGCATCCAAATCAATTTTATAAACACTTTTCAAAAGAGTCAGTTAATTGTATTTACCAGTGTAAACTGACGTATTTTTCAAAAAGATTAAGTGCAGGTACTACGCGTAATGGGCTGGAAACTCCTGAAGTATTAGTTAAAGAGTCTTGCAAGCTCTTAATACTTTAAGTCGTCGAACAATATTTTTTTTATGTTTTAGATCCGCCTGTGGATCCACTTACAACCGTTATGTAATATTTTATTATACATTCAATTTGGTTTGTATTATTACTTTAGACTTCTGTTGTGCATTAAACTGTGATTAATTGACTATGATGATATCAACTACGTCATGATACTCCCCACCGGGCCCACCGGTAATACGTGGAAATATCGGGGTGTGACAGGTTGGTATCAGAGCCAACATTGAGGGAATTAAACACTAGCCTTTTGTGTTTAATCTCAATGACACGGTTTGCACATTCCTTGACTTCCGAGTCTAGGCAAACGACTTAGGATTAATCCTAATCTTAAATTGTTTTTCTTTTATGTTTCTTTTGTTTGTTTTGACAGGATCAAAAGCAAAAATGCCACCGAGAGTGAGAGGCCGAGGAGGACGAGGAAAAGCCCCAATTCTTACCAGGAACGACCATGAAGCCGGACCATCACACCGGCGTACACCATCCACTTCATTTGGATCAAGTCCTCACGAAGACTGGAGGACATACCTCGAGCCTGCGAGACGCTCTGTCTCGCTCAGTTCCTCACCATCCTATCATCATTCTTTTGGTCCGCATGTAACACCAATCCAATTTTACTTGAATTTAATAATAATTCACACCATTTTAGATAAAGATGTCTAGTTATAACATAGATTCCATAAGTAAGTTCAAAAGTGGCAAAACCTTAGTCAACTAACGACAAAGTTAAAACATTCAAAAGTTGTTTAACAATTTATTTACATCCCATAAACGTAGTCTATTAAAGGTTAAAATATTGCGGAAGCTTCAAAAGTTGTGTTCGGTTCTTCGACATTTGCTTGACCGCCATCAGTAAGATCCACTTCGTCACCTAGGGTCAAAACCACTAAAACATTAGTTTTGACATCAATATATATTACATAAACACAAGTTCCGACATCGAAATGTGATAAATAAAATACAAGTTTTCTGGGCTCCACCGTAACTTACGGTGTCTACCGTAAGTTACGGTAGACACTGAGTGATTCTGGTCTGCCGAAATACAGGAGTGAACCACCGTAATGTTTTTGTTTTCCACCGTAAATTACGGTGGAGACCATAATTTATGGTGGACTCTGTGAATTTGCCATTTGACTATTTTGTTGATGTCACCCTGTTCCACACGTCGTTTTAGGTGATTCATTTCCTGTATATTTGTAAATTCGTTACGGACATATTTCTTACGACTATCATACCCAACTTTGACTCTCCGATCATTACAGCCTAAAGCCACTTATACTATTATTCGACCCATTCCAACTTATTCTATTTTACTACTTTTCACTAGTAAGCCTATGGCGCCTTATACCCATCATCCGGGGCTTGGTATTACTTGCGTTTCCTTACCAATTCCATGGTTTAACGCTCTTGCGATTTATAACGCCATTGCTAACTAATTAAAACACCAATTCTACAATTTACACTATTGTTTGACCCGTTGGCTCATCTTGTGGAATTCCTCCAATGTGATGACTACCAAACGGTTCCTTATAGGTTTTAACTCTATTAATTCAGATAGCGATCATAGTTGCAAAAATCATCACAATTTCTATTCTAAGTGCGACTATACATAATATCACCACAATTCACTTAATGTAACGGTTCAAGTTACATACCTTCAAAGTAAGCCTTTCAAACGCGGTTCGCCACCTGCTTGTCCGCTTGACGCTCCTGCGCCCTTTCCTATAGAGTTCATTTATAAGATATTTAGAACTCCTTTTTAAACCATATATCGCGTATTACATCGAAACATCATAATTATGCGTTTCAACTTTGAATTTCAGTTTTAAGCCTTCTTTGAGGCATTTCAACAAACACTTTAAGGGCATAATTTTACATGATTATATAGCAAATCCCTAGCTTATCATCTAGCCCGAATTTTACATCAATTAACCTATTTTACACAATTGTTAGCTTCTAAAATTCTGAAGTCACTTCACAATCGTCAAATTACACTAGAACAACACCCAATTTCCTAGTGTTTATCAAGTTCTACATAACCCACTAATCACCTACAATGGTGTTCAAGGGTTCTACTAAAATTTCACACAATTTCAACTTGTATTTGTCTAGGGTTTGTCCCTAGACACTATATTGTTCCTAGTTCATCATAAAACAAACATGCAACCATAAATTTCAGATTTTCCCAATTTCATGAGAATTTCGAGTTGAGAGTTTTCATCAAATTTTACATACCTTGTAATCCTCTTGTGATGAGGATCAGTAATCTATGCTTGATTTCTGTTTTTGATCAGGTTTGGACCTTCAATTTGGTTGTTTTGTGGATGTTAGGGTTTGAGAGTGGGGGTGTCGCCCCCTCCTGTTCTTGATCGACCAGACCCCTCAAATGGGGTGTTTGTTTTTTTTTATTAAAATTAGTAATATAAGTTTCAATTTTAACATCATTGGCCCCTCCACTTTTGTTTAACATATAGTTTTGGTTATTTTAACCCTATTTCAAGTTATTTCTAGACTTGTAGTTAACTAGGTTAAAATTCCTAGTTAGTAAATTCTTGTTTATTTATACTTTATAGTTCTAATATAAAGTTTTATATTTTCGGGGTGTTACACCGCAGCAGGAGGACGAGCCCAACGACTCTCACTATTCTTTCATTCCTCTGCAACGATCGGGTTCACACCACTCCTTCCAGAACCCGACCCCTTATTTTCAAAGCCGGTTCAACCCAATGAACCATATAGAAGAACCAAAGGGTCAAAACCCTTTGGGACCAGCTGATCATTATCCAGAGATGCAGGACATGGATGTGGACAATGATCCAGATCCAGAGATGCCACCATCTGGGACGCCAACGCATCCCATTGCGATTTCTAGTGGATCATCCTTTCATGGTTCACTTTACAGGGGCCCTGATATTTTTGCTGAAAGATGGGCTACATACAAGTGGGAGTATACTCCCCCTCACTGCAACTCGCCACCACACCAGCAGGTCCCTTCTGAGGACCCGCATTTTCAGGCGGTCACGCCACCGCCGCCGCCAGAACAGCAACTGCCTCCAGAACCACCGAGGCGAAGAAGAGGTGCACGGATGTCCGTGCGTTGGGGTTTCCAATTTAGCACCCCCAACACTCCAGCAACAACAACTACCCGCCGCTCTATGAAGACCCGCAAATGGGTGGGCCTTCAAATGCAGTTTCTGAAGTCGACTCTGCACCAGTCGCACCAGCACCACACATGGGTTATGAAACCCCAATTCCTTCTTACCCAGGTGCAGGTGGGTACAACCCGTTCGAGCAGCAAGCTTATTCGGGTTATAATTACAACAATGCCCCTTCCGTTGACCCGTACCTCGAGGCAGCAAACTACAATGCTCTCTACCCTGGACCCTTTCCAGCTACGTACCCAACTGGGTACCCTGCATATGGGTATCAATACCCACCACCTCCTCAACCTCAGCAGCAACAGCCGCCGCAGCCACCACAAATTCAACCACCGCAGCAGCAAGAAAATCCTCCAAAGGTTGCACGAGGTGGAACAAAGGGTAGACGAAGAGCGTAGGAGCCGCCGTGGTCTACTAAAGGGTTTGGCAAACCTTATTAAGGGGAAGAAGAAGAGGGATTATTAAAAATCCTTATTTATTTATTTTTTTGTAATTTAATTTTCAATTAAGTCCCTACGTGGACTTTTTAATTATGTATTTGGTCCCTGCGTGGACTTATATTTCTTATTTTAGTCCCTGTGTGGACAAGTTATTTATTTGAAGTCCCGTTTAGGGCAGCTATGTACTTCTTACAATTTATGGAATGTTTCATTTTAATATTTTATTTGTCATTAAATATATGCATATACTATATGAAACAAATCAAAATATCATTTCCAATTTATAATTGATCTGCCATTAATTATTAAAAGAAAATCTTAAAGGTATAACCTAGCATGTATGTCAATCTAGACATGGCCATGATGGTAAAACCTTTTTAAGATTTAAATCCTTGTTAACATCTGAAAACATGTTAGCACTCCTGGCAAATGTGATTCGATAAAATCACACTAGTCATCCTTATATTGGATTTTTCCAATTTCTTACCTGATTTAAACATCCGTTAGTGATGAAGTACCTACGGGCCGTATTCATTGTCCAATAAGACAAAAGACAGTTGTAGTCTATGACTCCTTGTCAGGAAAGGCTATGAACTATGTTCAAACCTTAATGCCCCGATCCTACGAGATCATGCCTTATAAATTAAATTGTCCTCGCGACTAGGCTTTTTGTGCCACTTTAATATCCTTAATGATTTATAACTGGGATTAATTACAAGGTAAATTTTAAAATAAACCTGATTAACAAATTAACCACTATGGTCTATGTTTACCATGGTTAATGAGTCATCAAAAATGATGATTCCATAATAAACCCCTGAACAACTATTGTCAATTTGTTTTATAGCAATCAAGTTTCAACATGTCTGAATCAGAAGAGGTTAATAGTCATCCAAGGGAGAGAAATGATACCACCAGAATAAATGTAGCTGGTGCAGACCTACAAGCATTGATAGATAATGTTGTTACTAGAGCCCTTGACAGACAGTTCAAGGAATCAAGTGGTACTCGCAGCAGGACCCAATCTGTACCTCATACAAAACCACCTTCCAAGACACATACATCTCATAAGGACGATTCTCATCATTTGTCGAATTAGAGAAGTATTCCATCTAAACAAATTGTGCTCAATCAGGAGCCACGTGTTAAGACCTGCTCTTATAAATACTTTATCTCTGGCAAACCAAGGGACTTTACAGGAGAAAAAAGAGCCATTGATTGTATGACAAGGCTCGATGATATGGACACTATAGTTGATATCAGTGGTTGTGCGGAACAGGATATTGTGAAATTTGTTTCACAATCATTTAAAGGTGAAGCTTTGGCTTGGTGGAGGTCATTAATCCAAGCCACAGGGAAGATCCCATTGTATAACTTGTCTTGGGATCAATTCGTTGCATTGATTAAGGAAAACTTCTGTCCTCAGCATGAGGTGGAGAAAATCGAGACTGGCTTCTTGACTATGGTCATGAAGAATTTGGATTGCCAGGCATATGTTACAAGCTTCAACACCATGTCCTGATTGGTTCCTTATTTGGTCACACCGGAACCAAAGCGCATAGCATGTTTTATCGGAGGCCTGGCTCCAGAAATCAAGGGAAATGTGAAAGCAACCAGACCTACCACATATAGGTCAGTGGTGGATTTGTCTCTATCTCTCACACTTGATGCTATCAGAAACAAGTCTGTCAAAGCTTCTGATGAAGGAAAGCGGAAGCGAGAGGATGAGAGTTCTCATCGCTCCGATAAGAAATGAAAGGGGAACTCTGAGCATAAGAAGGGTTCTGGGTTTAGAAAGGATACCCAGCAGGCAGGGGAGAAACCTAAGTGTAAAGTCTGCAAGAAACACCATTTTGGAAAGTGCAGGTTCGAATCACAGTCGCAATCGCATTCACAGCCGAAAGTTTGTGGGATCTGCAAGTCCAAAGAGCATAGAACTTTGGATTGCAAGAAAATGAAGGATGCAACCTGTTATGGTTGCAACGAGAAGGGGCACATAAAGACTAACTGCCTGAAAAATCCAAAGAAGCCTGAGGAGGATAAAAAGTCCAATGCTCAAGTCTTCCAGATGAATGCTCAGGAGGCAGTTCAGAATGATACTGTTATAACACGTACATTCCTCATCAATGATGTATATGCTAGAGTTTTATTTGATTCTGGTTCAGATAAGTCTTTTGTAGACAATAAATTTTGTAAACTGTTAAATCTGCATGTTAAAACTCTAAACATAAAGTACGAGGTAGAATTGGCCGATGGTACCATAGAAACTGCTTCAACAATATTAGATGGGTGTTTTATATCCATTAGGAATCATTCCTTTCCGCTGTCTTTGCTTCCGTTGAAATTTGATGGATTCGATATAGTTATAGGTATGGATTGGTTATCATGTAATCAAGCTCAAATTGCCTGCGACAAGAAGCAAGTTATCATTAAGACCCCTTATGGTGAACCACTTATAATTCAAGGAGATACACAATATGGATTGCCTAAACAAGTATCTATGCTTAAGGCATCGAAGTGTTTGAAGAAAGGTTGTGTCATTTACATGGCACAGGTGACCATAGATGAGCCAAAGCCCAAGATCGAAGACATCCCTGTTATTTCTGAATATCCAGACGTATTTCCTGAAGAATTACCTGGTTTACCTCCAGACAGGCAAGTAGAATTCAGGATTGATATTATTCCTGGAGCAGCACCAGTTGCAAGAGCACCTTATCGATTGGCACCAACTGAGATGAAAGAATTGAGAACACAATTGGATGATTTGTTGGAGAAGGGTTTTATTCGACCTAGCTCATCCCCTTGGGGAGCGTCGATTCTATTTGTGAGGAAGAAGGATGATCAATGCGTTTATGCATTGATTATCGCGAGCTGAACAAAGTTACAATAAAAAACTGATATCCATTGCCCAGGATCGACGATCTGTTCGATCAACTACAAGGGGCAAGTTACTTCTCCAAGATTGATTTAAGCTCGGGTTACCATCAATTGAAGGTCAGAACTGAAGATGTGCACAAGACTGCATTCAGGACTCGATATGGCCATTATGAGTTCTTAGTGATGCCTTTCAGGCTCACTAAAGCACCTGCAGCATTCATGGATCTCATGAATCGCGTTTGTAAGCCACATCTAGACAAGTTTGTCATTGTTTTTATTGATGACATACTTATTTACTCGAAGAATCAAGCTGATCATGAAAAACATCTCCGATGTATTCTTGAACTTCTGCAACTAGAAAAGCTCTATGCAAAGTTCTCTAAATGTGAATTATGGCGCCGAGAAGTCTAATTTCTTGGACATGTAGTGAGTGAGCGTGGTATCCAGGTGGATCCTGCTAAGATTGAAGCAATTATGAATTGGCAAGCACCAAAAACACCTACAGAGATTCGTAGCTTCTTGGGTCTAGCAGGATACTACAGACGTTTCATTGAAAACTTTTCCAGGATTGCTGCACATCTAACTTCGTTAACTCGCAAGAATGTCAAGTTTGACTGGGTCCCAAGCAACAAGAATCTTTCGAGATTCTTAAACAAAAGTTAAGTAATGCTCCTATGTTAACATTGTCAGAAGGAATTGAAGAGTTTGTTGTTTACTGTGATGCATCACACATAGGTATGGGTTGTGTGCTATGCAGAGAGGCAAGGTTATAGCCTATGCTTCACGTCAATTAAAAGTGCACAAAAAGAACTACACCACCCATGATTTGGAAATGGGTGTCGTTGTATTTGCACTAAAGCTTTGGAGGCATTATCTTTATGGAACCAAGTGTGTGATTTATTCTGATCACAAAAGCCTTCAACATCTGTTTAACCAGAAAGGGCTTAACATGAGGCAGCGTCTTTGGATGGAGACATTGAACGATTATGATTGCGAAATTCGCTACCATCCAGGCAAAGCAAATGTTGTTGCTGACGCCTTGAGCAGAAAGGAAAGGATTAAACCAATAAGGGTCAACGCCAAAAGCATCGAATTAAGGAACAACTTGAATGAAAGGTTGTTAGCTGCTCAGAAGGAAGCTGTTTTGAAAACTAACTTACCAGATGAGAAGTTAGGCGTAACTGCTGATCAATTGTCATATGGCAAGGATGGAATCCTTAGATTAAATGGGCGAATCTGGGTTCCAATCCATGAAGGACTTAGAGATGTGATTCTCCAAGAAGCTCATAGTTCAAAATATTCAGTCCATCCAGGCAGTGATAAGATGTACCAGGATTTAAAGGCAAATTATTGGTGGATAGGTTTGAAGAAATCTATAGCCACTTATGTGGCTAAATGTTTGACGTGCGCACAGGTTAAAGCCGAGTATCAAAAGCCGTCAGGTTTACTGCAATAGCCTGAACTTCCCACTTGGAAGTGGGAAATGGTAACTATGGATTTTATTACTAAGTTACCAAGGACGAAACATGGGAATGATATGATATGGGTTATAGTCAGCTCACTTTTTGCTGATTAAAGAAACGCACAGCTCTGATAAGCTAGCTCAGCTGTATGTGGATGAGATAGTATCTCTCCACGGTGTGCCAGTATCTATTATCTCTGATAGGGATACAAGATACACATCTCATTTTTGGAAAAGTTTCCAGCAATCTTTAGGCACCCGTTTAAATTTCAGCACTACTTATCATCCTCAGACTGATGGGCAAAGCGAGCGTACAATTCAAATGCTTGAGGATATGCTCAGGGCTTGTGTTATAGACTTGGGTGGAAGTTGGGATGACCATCTTCCTTTGGTTGAGTTTTCATACAATAATAGTTATCATTCAAGTATCCAGGCCGCACCTTTTGAAGCTCTATATGGAAGGAAATGTAGAACGCCAGTTTGTTGGGCGGAAGTTGGAGAAACCCAACTATCAGGACCTGATATAGTCCTGGAGACGACAGACAAGATTGTTCAGATCCGTGATCGTCTGAAAGCCGCAAGGGATAGACAGAAAAGCTATGCTGATATGAGGTGCAAAACTCTAAAATTTGAAGTTGGTGATAAAGTCCTACTTAAGGTATCACCCTGGAAAGGGGTGATGCGTTTTGGAAAAAAAGGGCAAGCTGAGCCCAAGGTACATAGGACCATTCGAGATCATCGAATGCGACGGAAGCGTGGCATATAAGCTAAACATACCTGAAGAGCTTAGTGGAATTCATAATGTATTCCACATCTGCAATTTAAAGAAATGTCTAGCCGATGAATCGCTAGTAATGTCGCATAAGGACGTGCAGATTGATGAAAGCTTGAAGTTCATTAAAAGACCTTTGTCGATCGAGGATCGACAGGTTAAGAAGCTTAGAAGAAAGAATGTGGCGATCGTCAAGGTAAAATGGGATGCCCGTAGAGGCCCGGAGTATATGTGGGAGGTTGAATCCACGATGAAACAGAAATACCCTCATTTATTTCAGTAAATCTCGAGGTCGAGATTTCTTTTAAGGGGGTAAGGATGTAACACCTCGCAAAATCAAGTCCAATACAGTGATGACACGTGTCATAAACCCTGATCATGTTGAAAGAAAACTTGAGGGACTAAAGTGTCAAACAGTGAAAAGATGTAAATAGAAGAACCAAAAACGTCAATATGCCAAACTTGTGCCTCTGAATGACTTCATAAGATGTTCGTATTCATGATAGAATAAATTGACGGACACAAGAAGCCGTTTGTGCTTAAAAATCAAAAGTTACAAAACACAGGGGTTAAAAGTGTCAACATGTTAAATTCTACCTCTGAGTGACCTTTTAACATTCCCAAAGTTTTGTAAAATAGTATTATACCCTCATGTATAATAGATAATGATTTATTAAAGTTCTGGTTAAATCTTGTGATGAATAATTCAAATTCAAGGAAAAAAAAGGGTCACATGTGTAAACAAAACAATTCTTCATTCAAATGGCATTTTCAAAGACTCCAAAACATTATTATGCATGGCATTACTTCCAAGGGCAATTCAGAACTGATCATGTGGACCCCTCTTGCTGAAAGTGACCATATATTCGAAGTTATGAAAGTTGCATGGTCAAATATTAAAGTTCTCAAAAATTTTGTCTTCTGATCAAAGACTTACGGACCGCAAAGCGTCCACCTTACGGTCCGTAAGGTGGCTTAACTGGGCGATGAAATTTAAATAGCGGTTACAGACCGTAAGGCTTAGGCTTACGGTCCGTAAGGACTGTATCTGGGCAGTAGAAATGGACAGCTGCAGGTTGTCATCTTCTACACCCCTTTTCTCGAATTAGCAGCAAGTTGATGGTATTTAGGGCTGTGCAGTATACGGTTCAGAACCGCCAGAACCGGGGAACCGAACCGGAACCACTAGATCCAAACCGTATTTTTGTATATAGGGTCCAGTTCCGGTTCTTAAATTTGGGTAAAAACGGTTCCCGGTTCCGGTTAAAGAACCGCTAGAACAGTTAGGATTATAAATATTTAAAACCAAATTTTATTAATGAGCTTTTCAACATCATACGACCATCCTAATTCTTATTCCCTCGTCTTAAATTCATTCCACGATCTCATCTTTCATCTTCTAATTCTTCTCCATTTCTCAACCCTAACCCTAACTGCTATCATACAAGTTCGTCTCCATCAACACCCAACCTTATACAGGTACGCTATTCTACATGACCTTTTTTTATGATTGCATATATTTTCTTTCTAGATGTTTGCTTTCTGATACATATAGTTTCCTGTATGTGAAAATAAAAATTGAACAAAAATAATCAAATCAATGTTGATCAAATTGTAAATGTGTGTTTAAATAGTGTATCGCTTGGTAAATACAGTAGATGCATTACTGGTCAATCTATTCACGTGAACCAAATACAGTAGATGTATTATTCGTTTATTTTTTTAATTGCTAACACTTGGATTCATTTAGATGTTTATGAGAAGATTGAGAGGATGAAGATTGAGAGGATGAAGATCGAATGACGTTTAAAGATGTTTGTTTTAATTATTAACACGATGGTTTGATTTAAATGTTTTAAATGGTTTGATTCGTTTTTATTGAATAATTAAATCAATTCAAAGTTTAAATGGTTTGATTCGTTTTTATTTAAAACATTAACTAAGAGTTGCAACATTCAAAGTTCAAACCAACCAAAAATTATTACAACCATTGTGTTAATAATTACAACAAACATCTTTAAACGTCATTCGATCTTCATCCTCTCAATCTTCTCATAAACATCTAAATGAATCCAAGTGTTAGCAATTAAAAAAATAAATGAATAATGCATCTACTGTATTTGGTTCACGTGAATAGATTGATCAGTAATGCATCTACTGTATTTACCAAGCGATACACTATTTATACACACATTTACAATTTGATCAACATTGATTTTATTATTTTTGTTTAATTTTATTTTCACATACAGAAAACTATATGTATCAGAAAGCAAACATCTAGAAAGAAAATATATGCAATCATAAAAAAAGGTCATGTAGAATAGCATACCTGTATAAGGTTGGGTGTTGATGGAGACGAACTTGTATGATAGCAATTAGGGTTAGGGTTGAGAAATGGAGAAGAATTAGAAGATGAAAGATGAGATCGTGGAATGAATATAAGAGGAGGGAATAAGAATTAGGATGGTCGTATGATGTTGAAAAGCTCATTAATAAAATATGGTTTTAAATATTTATAATCCTAACTGGTTCTAGCGGTTCTTTAACCGGAACCGTGGTTTTAACCAGAACCGAACCGGGAACCGTTTTTACCCAAATTTAAGAACCGGAATTGGACCCTATATACAAAAATACGGTTAGGATCTAGCGGTTCCGGTTCGGTTCCCCGGTTCTGGCGGTTCTGAACCGTATACTGCACAACCCTACCTGTATGCATCAGATTTCACCTGGGGACACCTGCATTGATCCTAGAACCATTCAAAAACCTATATAAAGGGCCATGTTTTGGAGCTCTTGAACTTGCATACTTCAAATTTTCAACTTGCAAACTTCTCTGGAGCATCCTGACTTAGAAGGAAGCTCTCTTAGTGAAAATTTTCGTGCTAAGGATCATAGTAAGTGTTCTTAGCCTCTGTAGTTAAGTTTTCGTTAGTGTAATGACCGAAAGTCAAAGATATCGTAATTACACTTTGACTTTGTGATTAATCACTAACGGTCCAGCCATTATTCGATTTGAAAGTGGCTATGTGTTGGTAATTAAGTAGGTAATAAACCCTTAAAAGGGCACCTTCTAATTATCACGTTATCTCAATCAATTTTCGGGTCAAACTACTTAACAGAAAAGTCAAACGAGCCAGTTTTTGCAAAATAAATCATAACTGATATTGTAGAAGTTATAAAATTAATTTTATCACTTAAAAAACTTGGTAAATAATATAAGAACATGTTTAGGCATGTTCAACCCGACAATTCTGAGTATTTGGCTCGGTTCGTAACCGAAAGTAGCAAAAGTAGACTTTTTCTTTGACTTTCAGTTTTGACCCGAATTAGCTTACTTTAGTTATGCCTTAGGGTTCCTTTATGACCATGTTATATGTTAGAATAACCCTCTGAGGTTATACAACATGGTCCCATAGAAATCATAGTTCATTGCATGTTTCCGTTAAATGCTTAAATGTGACCATTATGCCCTTATGTTATAAAAACGGGATTTTTGAAAATGTGAGAGGACAAAAATCTTTATTACTAATTTATAAGTATGTCCTAAAAATTTGACACCCGTTTCTGGCCTCAAATAAAAGTTATACAAGATATCGTAAAACAAAACTTTTTGTTAATTAAATTGCATTTTTGGCATAAATCATATTTAAACCCAATTTTTGGCACCAAACTTGCTACCCACTGTTACAATATAATATTTAGGGATTTTTGGAAATTTTTGTCAAATTTTATACTGATCATAATATGGAGTTCTAGTGTAAATTCGGTATTGACGATAATGCCCTTTTCATTAATAAAATAAGTTTTACATATCATTTTGATACCAAACCTTTTCCTACTGATGTTATGTGTTATATAAGATATTTCTAACATTCAAGACTGATCAAAACTTCAAAATTTTATAAAAATCTCAAATATCGCCAAATACCGACTTTTACGCTAATTAGGCGCATAGTATGGTTTAAAACCATATTTAACGCCTAAGACTTGTTACCTACTGATTTTAAAAATTAATTTTTATACTTTAACAGTAAGTATAAGTCTTGAACTCATATTTCCAAATTTGACCTTTAAAGCATATGTGAAATGACCAAAATACTCCTACGGTGCATAGTTTGGCCATAAAAGATAAACCTCACATATGTATGATATCTTACTGATGTAACTTGATAAAATAAATATTTTTACTGAATATTTCAGACCAGAATCCCAGTTTGCTATTTAACCCCTTTTATAAACTTTAAAATGACCAAAATACCCTTGCAGGGCTTAAATTGGTTTTAAATTCGTTTTGGGCATAATTATTGATATCCTACTGATATCATAGCATATTTAAAGCATATTAACTTGTGAAACTTGTACATGGCTCATTCGGTTACCCGTTATGCTTATACGCGTTCGGTACGGTTTATGTAACTAGTTTGCATAAATTAACTGAAACTGGTCAAACCTTATCATTTTTACTTCAAAATCCAGAATGTATTTAGTTTACCCATTTTATACAAGTCTTCATACTTGTTGGGTCTAAATCACATTCTAATCCGGTCTTCGCTTAATCTTGCGTTCTGAACCATAAACCTTTCCTAAAAACTAATTGGTCTGATTTATAACTTAAATAAGACACGTAAGGAATCTAATAGGTTATTAAAACCTTCATTCCAGATTAGGAGCCCAGTAAAAGCTACTTGCACTTGCTGATTAGAATATACGGCTGAGAATAAATTACATTTTAGCTCAGGTAAATACTTTTAACTTATTTTCCCTTATACGGGCTTGGGATACGGTAAATTATTATCGCTTGGTCGGGTATTGAGTATTTAATCGATTAGTGGTTAAATCATTGAGATAACCCGTTTTAATCTGTTTTGTTTGATACAAAGCCTTTGGGGGTTAATATGACCGTGTCCTGGATATCCTCGGCTCATTCATTTGAAATGACCACGACTTAAGCATGGGGTGTAGGCATACACCTGACAGTTGCGTATGTAAAACGGTATCTCACTCGTGAGGAAACTTCTTGTGGGCTTATACTAGTGGTGTGTCTATTAATCTTGTCTCGGCTCTTCTAACCGGGCCCTGAACGTACGACAAACATATAAATCTGTATACAAGATTATTTTTAAATAATTGTCCCAAGTTACAAAAGATTTTATGCCTTGTGCATCCAAATCAATTTTATAAACACTTTTCAAAAGAGTCAGTTAATTGTATTTACCAGTGTAAACTGACATATTTTTCAAAAAGATTAAGTGCAGGTACTACGCGTAATGGGCTGGAAACTCCTGAAGTATTAGTTAAAGAGTCTTGCAAGCTCTTAATACTTTAAGTCTATCGAACAATATTTTCTTTATGTTTTAGATCCGCCTATGGATCCACTTACAACCGTTGTGTAATATTTTATTATACTTTCAATTCGGTTTGTATTATTACTTTAGACTTCCGCTGTGCATTCACTGTGATTAATTGACTATGATGATATCAACTACGTCACGATACTCCCCACTGGGCCCACCGGTAATACGTGGAAATATTGGGGTGTGACACTTCACCGACCATAAGAGCCTACAACACAACCTCAACCAAAAGGAACTGAATATGCGCCAACGCCGATGGGTTGAACTTCTCAATGATTACGATTGTGAGATTCGTTATCACCCTGGCAAAGCAAACGTTGTGGTCGATGCTCTAAGCAGACGAAGCTATTTGCATAGCGTTCGTAACACTCACGCCCAACACGACCTCGAAGCATTAATACGTGACGCTTAGCACGCCTTCTTCATTGAAGATACCATGCGAGAGGAGATGAAAAAGTGTGGTGCTGAATCACACTTTGTCACCAAATCGAACGGTATCCTCTACTATCTAGATCGCTTCTAGATTCCAAGTCGCAATAACCTTCGAGATATATTGTTGACTGAAGCGCACAAGTCTCGATATTCCATTCATCCTGGTGCCGACATGATGTACCATGACCTTCGTCTATAGTATTGGGGGACTGGAATGAAGAATGATATCGCAATCTATGTTTCGAAGTGCCTGACTTATTCGAAAGTCAAGGCCGAGCAACAAAGACCCTCTGGCTTGCTTGTACAACCCGAGATCCCGATGTGGAAATGGGAAAGCATAGCCATGGACTTTATAACGAAACTTCAGCGTACACCTTCAGGTCACGATAGCATCTGGGTTATCGTTGACCGTTTGACTAAATCTGCTCATTTTCTGCCGATACGGGAAGACTACAAGGTAGAACAATTAGCCCGGATCTACACCGACGAGATCATTTGTCGACACGGGACGCCTCATGACATCATCTCTGACCGCGATGGTCGGTTTACCTCGCGTCTTTGGGAAACGTTTCAATCTGCTCTCGGTACTACTCTTAATCTAATTACCGCTTTCCATCCCCAAACCGACGGTCAGACTGAAAGAACGATTCGTACCCTTGAAGACATGCTTCGCTTGTGTGTCATAGACTTCGGTGGTAATTGGGACGCGCACTTACTTTTGGTCGAATTCTCATACAATAACAGTTATCATTCTAGCATTCAAATGGCACCATTTGAGGCATTATACGAAAGAAAATGTCGATCGTCGATTGTGTGGCATGAGATCGGAGATGCGCAAATAACCGGTCCTGAGCTACTGCAAGAAACGACTGACAAAATCCTCCAAATTTCAGACAACCTACTGAAAGCTCGGAGTCGTCAGAAAAGTTACGCCGATAGACGCCGCAAGCCCCTTGAATTTGACATTGGCGATCACGTACTCCTAAAGGTTTCACCTTGGAAGGGGGTGATCAGATTCGGCAAGAAAGGGAAACTCGTGCCTCGATATGTTGGACCCTTGAAAATTCTGGAAAGGATTGGGAAAGTGGCCTACAGACTCGAACTACCGGAGGAACATAGCAAAGTCCACCCGACTTTCCATGTATCAAACCTCAGAAAGTGCCTGGCCGAGCAGAATTTGCAAGTGCCACTTGAGGATCTATGAGTGGACGAAACATTACTCTTCGTGGAGAAGCCTGTCGAGATCATGGATTGGGAAACCAAACGGCTCAGACGCTCACACATTCCCATTGTGAAAGTTCACTGGGAAGGCAAACGAGGCGCATAGTTCACCTGGGAACTCGAAAGTGACATGAAGGTGAAGTATCCACAGTTATTTGTTACGCCTACGGCCTAATTTCGGGACGAAATTCCCTAACTGGGGGAGGCTGTTACAACCCGCGTTTTGAAAGTCAAAGTCAAAGTCAAAGTCAAAGGAAGAAAAGATTGCTAATTGTGATCTGTCACTCCTTGCTTAACTATTGATTTCACACCTTTACTTGTAATCAAATCCTTTAAATTGTTTACTTTAGTTGTATTATGTGGAGTATCTATAATAATTAAGGATTAATCGCATGGTAATCGCTAATCTTTTTTATCGCTAATCGCATCGCAATCGCAACTTGAATTATAGGTTCTGTATAATGTTTTACGTGTGTGTATTATTTATGTGTTACTTGTGCATGTTTATATTATGTTTGTGGTGATTTATCGAAACGCAATCGCAACTCTATCGCAACGCAATCTCATCGCCAACTAGAAACGCAAGGTTATTTATGTTGTCGTATGTTAGTTATGATATTTGTGTGACTATTATCTAAATCTATCGCATCGCTTAATCGACACTCACTTAAACGCATCGTATCGCTCAACGCACGAAACGAAACATCGAAACCCAACTCGCGGCAACCCTTTGATCGAATGACCATTCGATCGAATGGTCATCCATTCGAATGACCATCAGATCGGATGGCCATCCGATCGGGTTGCCATCTGATCTGTCACTTGTGCACCGCTTTCCTCTTTTGGCCACCTATAAATAGCCCTGTCACATCACAAACAGTGATGTGACAGCTCTCTCTGCGACCCTTCGACCCCTCAGGCCATTTTCTTTCGATTTCTCGCGATTCTTGTAAGTTTTCAACTCAAATCTTGTACATCTATCATCTATACACACTTCTTCATCATTTTCACCTTTGAATCTTAACTTTTAACCATGAAATTAGCTGATTTGAGGTGTTCTAGGATGATGTCATCATTGGGTTCTTATGAACTTCAAGATTTGGCTTCATTCCATCAAGAACAACTCAGATCTAAAGGATTTCAACATAAATAAACACTCATTTCGCATAAATCTAAACATTTTCAAGATTTAAAAAGTTTAAAAGATGTTTTCATAACTTTCTTTCAACTCTTTTACACTCATGCACTCAAAACCGATAGAATCGGAGCTCATTCATGCCTTCTACTCATTTCCTAGTGAAGTGTCAGTCCAAGATCTGATTCCTATCAACAAGATAACCGACTTAGCGGGTTGAACATGAGAGACCTCAGGAACAGTTAACCAGTCAAACGGGGTGATTCCCATCCGATCAGGTAACTTGGACTTGGTGGGGTTTCCGTTGTTCAGAACGTTGTCATACCGTCTCGGTCAAACCGCAAACTTTCAGACTTAGCAAAATATTTCAAGTTTCAAGACGATCAAGTTATTCAACGAATTGCCGTCCGATCGGATTGTCATCCGATCGAACGACAATCCGATCGGATGACATTTGGTCCCAACACTTGAACTTTTCACAAACTTTCAAAACATATCAGTTCCAGCAGATTGTCATCTGATCGGATGACCATCCGATCGAATGACCAATCCTGCTGTGAACTTGTTCTCTAAGAAATGTCTCACTGGAATGGATCGCCATCTGAATGAACAGCCATCCGATCGGACGACCGTTCGATCAAACGGCCTGAAAGGTAGAGATACTTCTCTGATTTTAAAATGCTACAATGAAAACTTCAAAGCTATCATACACAAACACATCCATCCTGAACGAATGACAATCCGACAGAATGGCCATCTGATCGGATGGCCATCCGTCCAGATTGTCATCCGATTGGATGACCATCCGTTCGGATTGTCATCCGTTCGGATGACATTCGTCACCCAGTCACTCATCACCGTTTAACGCACCGTTCATTGCTTATGCTATCGTTCTGTAATCAGGCTAACTTTCTAGCGCTCCCTTCAATCCAAGACGGTGTTTATTTATTAAACACTATCTGTGAGTATACTCGAACCCTTTTTGCTTTACGCACTTTTGGGTGTTACATACGTTACTTATTCAAATCACAATCGACACACAACGCAAACACTTTTATACGCTGACCTTTACTGCATGTTATACGTCTTACTCAATGAATGCTTGTATGTTATGTTTACACAGTGATTGTTGCCTGACACCTTAGCAACGATAGTACTATAGTTTGGAATCAGCACCTGTCGTGGACAGGGGTTGTTAAGGGCTTTACTTCACGTGTCCCAGTGGGGATATGTGTTGCGCATTCTACAACTCGCAGTCACGTCTGTGCATATTTCATTGTCGATAACCTACTGGCTTCACTTTGCTACATGTTACATGCTGGTTATGCGTAAAACGATTTCGCTATCTATTATATTATTAAACTTGTATGCTCACCTTTACACTATGTGTATTGACCTCTATTTTAAACGTATGTGACATGTGTTTAGGATGCTTTTGCTTGTTAGCTGCTATGGAATCAAGCTAGGAGAGTCTAGAAACAAACTAAATAAAATTTGAGTTGTCGGAATGGATATTTGTCTTCGAGAACATCGTCTGTGATAATTGTTTTTATTTTATATGCTTGTGGTATGGGACATGAACCTTTAATATATTATAATTAATAATTGTTATGGATTCTCCTGGACAATCTGTTTCGCTCAGTGTCGCGCCCCGATGATTCCGCCATCGGTTGGGGTGTGACAGGTCAGCCGCCTGAAGAAAAGACAAAGCTGTGGAAGCTTCTACGCCCACCACGGGGGCGTGCCCAGCTCAGCACGGGGCATGGTCAACGCTAAGATACGCAAAATCTTGGTAGTACAGATACGCTTCTGCCCACGGGGCCGTGCCCGCTGAACACGAGCCGTGTGAAGCCTTATGCTGACAAAAGCATTTAATGAAGGAAGAGAAAAGGATGGACACGGGGCCATGGCCGAGCTTCTGTTCAGGCTATAAATAGGGGTGCTTGGCTCACTTCAAAGGCATCCCTTGGCAAACCACTACTCTCCCACTTTTCCACCACTACAACACCCACATCCACCACCATCATGCATCATCCACCTTAGAGTGTGTGTAGTAGTCTCGGGATCCAAGATTGATCGTAAGAGTTCTTTCCAATCAAAGGCCATGTTTGGTTATGCCTCTTACATCACTTGGTGAAAACAAGTCTTTTATGTATTACTTTTGATTTTTAATATTTCGGCACTTTTTATTTGGTTTTGTATTAATGACTTTAATAACTAGTTTCTTATGTTGAAGGTGAATTTTCTTTATCATTTGTCCGTGATGTCTTGGCATTAATTTACTGTCTATATAAAGTAAAAGATTTGCACCATTCATATCTCTACGGTCTATATAGAGATATGTTGGCTACCTGGTCGGGGGTTAAGGGAATGGTTTAGTAAGGTTCTTGCCTTGTTCAGTGTATAGATCCTGCAAGGACCTGGGTCAAGCTTACTAGGACCTCCTTCAATACCCACTAGTATTGGATGGCGGGGGTGCGAATGGCATGATCCCCTCATATGTAAACTACTATTAATACATTAAACCGGCTACTTAGGATTGTATCCCTGCTGACTTAAACCACTTAGCCGAGGGTAACGTCACCTTCAAAAGAGGGGCCTACCACTTTTCGCATTAATAACTTAATTAATTATCTTTCAATATTCCGACCCTTTGGGATTGTATCCTTGCTGACTCAAACCATTGGGTTGAGGGTAACGTCACCTTCAAAAGAGGGACCTACTACTATAACTAAGATAATCTCTTAAAAAGTCCGAAAGTGCAAAAATCATCAAGGATACTTAAAAGGCGAGTCGGATCCAAGTGATTCATCTTTTCTATCTGTTTTTATTTTATTTTTTTCTACATTTTTAGTTTTTATTTTCATGTTTAAAAACATTTTCTCAAAAAAATTAGATTGATTAGACGTTGAGGATAAACCGGTACTAAAAGCTCTTGTGTCCTTGGACGACCTCGGTATCTTACCAACGCTATACTACGCTCACGATGGGTGCACTTGCCCATGTGTGTGTTTAGTGTTAGTAGAATATCGTATTTTATAAATTTAAAACTTGATTAATGTGTAAAATGGGCTTAAAATATCAATAAAAATATATTAGAGTTAAATGCTTGGTTGGTCCCTGTGGTTTTCAAAAATTGCAGACTTGGTCCCAGTGGTTTACTAATTACACGCGTGGTCCCTGTGGTTTTCAAAAATGCACTCGGTTGGTCCCCAGCCCTAACATCAGTTAAATTTCTCAGTTAAGTCAATGTTAAATGACCAAAATACCCTTGCTGCACCTCTTCTTAGCACCACCTGCACCTCCGACACCACTGCTCCGCCACCACCTCCACCTCCGACACCCCTGCTCCGCCACCACCTCCACCTCCGACACCCCTGCTCCGACACCATCACCACCACCACCGTTGCCATCAACAACCCATGCACATTGACCAACATCACCACTGCCAGCAACAACATCTTCACCAGTTTGAACACTAACAACATCTTTACAAGTTTGAACACCAACATCTACACCGGTTTGACCACCAACAACATCTACACCACTTTGACCACCAGCAACATTTTCACCACTTTGACCACCGACAACACCACCATTGTCATCACCACCACCCTTTACAAAATTTCGGCCCGACTTATTCTTCTGTCTCCCAAAAGAGAAAGAAGGAAGACTCAAACCCAAAAGAAATTTCGGCCCGACTTATCAACAAGATGTACCAATTTTGGCTTCTGTTTTACTTGGGTTGTCGATTTTGTTGTTGTCGAAGAAGAAGAAGTAGTGAGAAATAAGAGAAAGAACTCAAGGAAGATAAATAAGAGAAACAAAAAGACGAAACAAGATCAGATCAGTCTATAGTTTCAGAAAGTAAGAACCTAATCCAAGGTTGAATATCTTCACCCTTGATTTAATTTTTTGTTTTCTGTTTCTTGATCCCTAATTATTTGTTGAAACGTGTCACAAACTCGGTGCTTGAGGAATCTGCTGATTATGCGTGTGATACTACCGGCACAGATACATCCGATTCTGATTATGCTCCGCCACCACCTCCACTCCGCCACCACCTCCACCTCCGACACCCCTGCTCCGCCACCACCTCCACCTCCGACACCCCTGCTCCGACACCATCATCGTCATCATCATCATCATCATCGATGGCAAAACCCCCAAACAAAACCCCCAAATCGATCGGAAACAAACCCCCCCAAATCGATCACATCTGTTATCATTATCATCGACACCACCTCCACCTCCGAAACCCTAAATCGATGGCATCATCATCATCATCGATCTGTGGTGTAGTGGTGACGGTGGTGGCTGTGGTGTAGTGGTGACGGTGGTGGCGTTGGTGAAGTGGTGGCGGTGGTGACGGTGGTGAAGTGGTGGCGGTGGTGAAGTGGTGGCGATGGTGAAGTGGTGGTCGCTGGAGAAGTGGAGGTGTGAAGGCGGAGGTGGTGACGGTGGTGGTGATGATGGCGGTGGTGAAGTGGTGGCGGTGGTGAAGTGGTGGCGGTGGTGATGAGACAGGGTTTGGGGTTCAAGGTCTGATGAATGAGACAGGGTTCACTACCCTTTTATAGCTAAAAGGCAAGGGTATTTTGGTCATTTAACATGGACTTAACTGAGAAATTTAACTGATGTTAGGGCTGGGGGCCAACCGAGTGCATTTTTGAAAACCACAGGGACCACGCGTGTAATTAGTAAACCATTGGGACCAAGTCTGCAATTTTTGAAAACCACAGGGACCAACCAAGCATTTAACTCAATATATTACACCTTGCACAAACCAGACGGCTTTGTAAAGATGTTCCTCTCCAAGTGGTTGAAGGCATCGTTCTTATAGTGAACATTGATGTAGATTTAGAAGTAGGTTTGGTGGACGTGTGAATTATCCGTTTATTCAGTGTGTGTATTTCTATACATTTTGGTTCTTTTGCCCAAATCGGTTCAGTTTGGGTCAACAACGGTCAAGACTGGTTCTTGGCGAGACCAGTTTACAAGTGCAAAGGATCGGTTCAGTTCAAAACATGTTTCAATTTAAAAACCATTTTGTAATCAGTTTAGTTCGATTACAAGTTCTAAGGAGGAGTTCACAAACCCATATCAAACCGATGGTTCAGTTTAATCAGAATCCGTTTCACGAACCCAGTTTCATAATTGGGTTCAATACTAGTTAAAAAAGGGGCCCAAGCCCAATCACACTATAGTACGTTACTTAGGGCACAAAATGCTAATAGTGGATCATCCGACATTCACCTATAAATACTTCACATTTGTCTCTCAACTTAAAATCTAGGGTTTCTGGTTGTTGGAGTCGGAAGTTGTTATCTTGTTCAAGTATGAAGTTTATTCATCTAATAAGTAAATTAAACTTATGTTTATTATGCTTCCTTTCTACGATACATTCGTTCGATTATTCAATCACTGTGTTATTTCATTCTAATTTGGATAATTTCGAGATTATTTTCTTTTATTGAATTCTTTGATGCAAATGGTATTTGATATTTTGTCCCCGATGATGAACTCAAATCAAAATAAAACGTTAAAAGTAGTGAACTGATCACTATAGATTGATGAATATTATGTTCTGAGGGGAAAAAATAACTCAATTCTTTTATCAAACAACTAGAATTGAATCCCCGCGAAGCGGGTCGGTTTTTTAAAAATTGATTTGAGTAAGGATGAGCATTTGGTACTTGGTAGGGGTGTGTATGGGTCGGTTTGAGTCGGTTTTGGCTTAAAACCATAACCATAACCGCTATGTCGGTTATTGGATAACCATAACCGATCAGTTATGACGGTTATGGTTAATCGGTTTTGATGGTTATAGTGGTCGGTTGTGGGTGGTTAACCGTGTATTTAGCCTAGCTTAAAATATGTTAATTATTTAACATTAAAATTTTGTTATTGCATATTTGTATATGTTAGACTAGTATATCACATAGTATTAAAAATACATATAGTCTATAATATTAACATTGAATATTTAAATAAAGTGATTGATATATTTCATAAATTCTAATAAACATTCAAATAAAACCGCAAAACGATATAAAATAACCCGTAAATACTAAAAATATTTAATAAAAAACATCAAATAAAAAAAAAAAAAAACTGGTGAAAAGTCCTAAATCCTATAAATATTTATTACATGTCAGTTCGGTTCGATTATGGTGGTTATGGAAACATTGATAACCGTAACTGACCCGCTACATTCGGTTTTCAAAAAAACCATTAACCGACCCATCGGTTTTTTTATTTGGTTCGGTTTTATCGGTTAATTCGGTGTTTTTGCACACCCCTACTTGGTACATCTTGGTGGTCTTTTTTCTTATTTGATTGTTATAAACAATACTTCTTTATCCGTGCTTGGAACCAAGTAAGAATCTAATACAATTATAACAAACAAATCTAAAACAATAAGTTTCCACTGATATTAATAGTTCATATTAATTTTATTTTAAGTGGAACTATAGGTCCGACCTGAGATACCGGTATCAAATTTCTCGTACTGATTGTTTTTTGGTACCGAATCAGCATCCAAATTTTGGTGTTTTCGATACTGGACAGGTTCGGTACAATAAATATTTTACTGAATTTTACCCTTTGATATCGGTACCATACCGGTACCGTACCAAACATTTTCGGGACCGGTCATGACTACTTAGATTAAGTAAAAACGTATATAAAAATAAACATTAAAACGTATTATATTTGACCCGACTAATTTTTTAAAAAGAAATTTACGTCGAAACGTAAACAAACTTGAATTTATACCGACACTATATAAAAATAAGCACGTAAGAATATAGTGTTTTCTTAGGTTAAAGAATGGTATTATGTGTTAGGGCGACGTCAAAACGTAAAGTAACTTGAATTTTTACTGTTAATGAAAACATATTATATTTTATCCGACTTGCTTCCGAACAAAATTTACGTCTAAACTTAGAGCAACTAAAAACCTAAATAAAATATTATTAGACAACTGAAAACCTAAGTATGGAAACATATTATATTTGATCGGACTTATTTTCAAATAAAAATTACTTCAAAATGTAAGAGACTTGAATTTACAGTAACACGTAAAACGGTAGAGGGTCAAAATGACTTTACATAGTTTTCAAAGAGTTAAGGTGGTGTAAGTGAGACACGAGTACATAAAAACACAAAAATAAAATAAACCTTAGTCACTTTTTTATTTATTTTTGAATTTGATGATTTAATATATTTTTTGAAAGGCAAGTGAGAAATTTTATTTAAACAAGCAGCCCAAGTAGCTAAGATCGTGGGGTATGGTGGGGCGTGGCCCGACACGTGGCTTGGGTGAGCTTTGCTGGGCTGACCCACATTGAAGACGGTATGGTGGGGCGGGGGTTTGGGGCGTGGCCAGCCCAAACGGGTGTTTTATATTTTTTAAAACAAAAAAAAATAAATTTTTAATGTTTTTTAAATAAAGAAAATTACATAAAAAAATTCCTAACGCTTATATTTTTTCTTTATCTCTTCTCTCGTCTCCAACATTAGTTCCAACTCTTCACCCTCTAGGTGATCGATGAGCTGGGCTAGAAATTTCATATCATCTCGTCTTTGTTTCAGGGCATCCCTAGCTTCTTTGCTCTTCCGAATTTCGGCCCTTTGTTGTTGGAATACGTTGAATGTATCTAACTTGCATGCAATGTCTTCCAACTGATCGCTGTATACTCCCCTACGCGAGCCCGAACTCCCAACTGGAGGCGATGCCGTACCCGATCTTGATTTTAGAGCTTTTTGCGGCATCTCTTCCAAATTCAGACCGGTTTGGAGAATCATCCAGAAAGTCCTCCAACTGTTGATCTCGTGCATCCGATTGGGCTTGGGACGAGGGTGTCCTTGACCTTTTGGAAGACGTGTTAGTTTCGCTTCCACTTGGGATATTCGCCCACTTGGGATGGAACTTACAAATCTCCCAACAATGCATGAAGCGGAACTCACTCCCTAGATTTTTTTTGAATGTGACCAATGTATTTGTCACAAAGTCGGCTTCGGTTTCACCACTTTTTGGGTTTTGCTTTGCTTTATTTAAAAAAGCACTAAATTTGGTAAGTTGGCCGCTTATCTCGGTCCACTTCGAGGATAAGCTATCGTTTTCACGATAAGCCTCCCTTTCCATTTCTTCATGGAATGCTTTACTAATCGCTTCCCACAAATGGCTTCGATGTTGAGAATTTCATATTTTAATAAAAACAAAATTTAATATATTACAAAGTTATATAAAAAATAACCATAAATATTAAAATAAGGGCTACAAAATATTTAAAAATACCTAAAGTTGGATGTTGAGATTGTTGAAGCCAAGCCCTCGCTAATGCAAGTTCTTCATTAACGACCCATCGTTGTTGTTTACATTTGGCGGTTTCAAGTGCTTTCTCCGCCTCGGTTTTTTTCTTATGACTTCTCTTTTTGATGAGTTTGGATGCGGAAGGACCATCGTTGGGTGGTTGAGTTTCGGGGACGGTTTCGGTTTGGGAAATGTTGATGGAGGTTGGTGAAAGGTTGATGGGCGTTTGTGGAATCGGGCTAGGTATAGAATCGTCGGTGTGTGGGAAGTTAGTATACAAACGATTCCCGAGATATGATGCATAACCCGCCATATCGGGCATAGAGGAGTGTATTAAAAAGGACGAGGCATTGGACGATTGGGTGGTGGGCTAGGATTTTCTTGTAATGCCCACGGGTTGTTCGGGTCATAACCACGATTATGAGGATGCATTTTTCGTTTTGTAGAATGAGAATAGAGATGATTATAGAAGATGTGAACTGTATTGTGGTTGAATGTGGTAAAAAAAGGAATAGAAGTGTGAGTTTTATAGTTGAAAAATATTTTTTTTTAACATTGCCGTTGGCCAACGGCTAGCCCAACGGCTAGTTTGGTTTGGCCAACGAGAACCCGCCATGTCATACTGATAGACCCGCCCCACGCCCGGCTTTAAACTCCCGCCCCTTGGGCCACGCCGAAACCAAAGCCCACCCGGGGTGATGGCTTAAGCGTTTTCAGCCCACCCACGTCCCAACCTCCGCCCCATACTCCACAATCTAAGAAAGGCAAACCCAACAAATGAACAAAAGATACAGCATAAAACAAGAACATTAAACTAAGTCCACTAATTATATAAAATATACACCCTTTACATTTTTCTCCATTTTGTTCATAAAATTTGCTCCCATTTTGATTTATTTGTAATCTAATAGAAAGATGCTTCTTTTATTCCAATTACCCTTTTTAAACAAGTAGTGTTGAAACCTTTTCATATTCTGCAGTTCTAATTAAAAAGAATATAGTGTCATAATCTGTAGTTGTCTAATGTAATCCGTGTAACCTCTTTAATTGATTCAAAATGGATTTGAACCAGGATTTTTTTAAAGGTAAATATCATTAAAAAAGACCAACCTCGGCCCCCAACAACACAACACTACATAAAAACAATTTTACACTAATTATGCCTAGAAATCTCTTTAAATTTCGACCTATTCTTAAGCCAAAAAAACCCACCGTCTTTATTTTGCTAATAACCTCTTCGATCTTCACATCTTTGTTGTTCCAGAAACTCCAACACCCGATCCTAAGAATCCCTTTAAACACCTCCTTTTTGGCACCTTTTAGACCCACGCACTCATGCGCCTCTAAAATATCCTTGAATGTGAGAATACATGTGACAAATGGCAAATAACCGGAACAGTCTAATCACTATTTTTAGTATACAATCTCATGCAATTAGCGTAATTTAATTACGTAACTGGACCGTACATTAGATAACAGTGTTAGGACAAGAGAACAATACTATAACATATGTTGGTTTTCATCGTGTCGCGAAACCAATTAAACTATGTCCTAAAAGTGTTGGTAGAAAGTGTTGTGCGCACTATTCACGGTTACACTATTCATGCCAGCAAAATTGCTGAAACAAAACGAAACGATGAAAAACGACACACGAATAACATAACTGAGTCCATATACATATGAAAACACTAATGTGGAAACACATCTTGCAAAATATATAACTTTCCGGTACAATGCGCTAATCACAAAATCGTCCATTCGGTTAAAAATATAACAATTCTAACTCGTCCGAACTATTAATTTAGCATTTCCGAGACTCCGGAATTATGACAAATGATTCCAAAATGCCTTTTATCCATAAACACCAACGCTCCAGGAATCCCATTTATTCCATAATTGACAGAAGGAAGTTCCAGTTCACGTTATCGTACGCTTTCTCAAAATCGTTTTTTAAGAAAAAACTATTTTCTTGAACTTTTTTCCCCACCTTGAGATCTCATTGATAATAAGAGGCTCATCTAAAATATAATTACCCTTCAAAAACTCCGACTGCGAATATCGAACCTATAAGACCATGTGTAGTGGGGCGTTTTTTTTTTTAAATTAAAAAAAAAACGCCTGAAAACGCCCATGCCCCATTACATAGGGCGTTATTTAAAAAAAAAAAAAAATCAAAAAAAGCCCATTTGGCGTTGTTTTAAAAACGCCTTCCCCCACTTTCATCTTCCAATCATCTTTCATCTTTCACCTCCTTGTCCAATAAGATTTTTTAGGTTTTTTTTTCTTTATTTTATTTAATGCCCCAATAATGCCCCATCCCCACTACACCCATTTTAGAAAACGTCCAATAACACCCCTTTGCTGACTGGACCGCCACATGGCGTAAAATGCCCTAAGGTGGGGGCATTATTTTCCCCTTCCACTACACATGGTCTAACCTTTTTGAGCACTTTTGACACCACCATGCTAACTATCCCAATTAAGTTGATAGGCGGATAATTATTTAAGTCATTTAAGTCCACCGGGTCTTTGACTTTGTGAATTAGCGTAATAAACGGCAAACTGCAACCCACATTAAACTTCCCGTGGTCATAAAAATTATCCATAGTCTCTTTAAAATCCTTCTTGAAACACAATTTTGCCGCTACATTGATTTTGCTATGGGTCATCAATGCCATAAATGATCCACCTTTTCTTTATCAATGCTATAGGCCCACAATAGAAAGGTGTTTCTACTAAAAATACTCCTCGCCTTGCCAACATAACCACTATAATTCTTTTTCTTTTAAATAGCCCGTCAATTCTTATTTGCAACGCCTGACATTTGTCTCATATTGGTGGTATGTAATGTGATTTATATATGTAAAATGAGTTTTTCACTTGACATACTAGTCTTTTAGGGTGTGTTTGGTTTAGTATGTGGTAATAAAATGTATGAGGGAATGTAATGAATCATTATTTTGTTTTGTTATGCAGGCAGGAAAAGAGGAATGAATAAATTCAGCAATGGGTGGTGGTGGTGGTGGGTGCCGGTGGTGACGTGTTGACAGTGGCGGGTAGTGGTGGCTGGTGGTAGCTGTTGTCGGCGGTGGGTTGCGGTAGTCGGTGATGGTGGTAGGCGGCGATGGTGATCGTGGTTAGTGATGGAAGGTGATTGCGGTAGCGACGCGTGGTGGCAGTTGTCGGTGGTGGTCCGCGACGGGTGTTGAGGACAATGGCAGGTGCTAGTGGCGGTAAACGGTTGTGGCCGGTGGCGGCGGCGGTCTCGCAGTGGCCAGTGGCGGCGACATGGGGTGTTGGTAGCGGCGGTGGGTGGCAGTAGTGGTGGGTGGTGATGGTGGTTGGCAGTGTTGACGATGAAGGGTGAAGAGAATGGAATAGAAAAAAAGGGTTGTGGATGGAATGCATTTGAGGGAACTCAATGACTTATGTAATAGGTGATATCATTATCTTGACTAACCAAACATATGTTTTTTCATTCCCTAGTAATATTCCATTCCGCCTTTCACTTTTACATGTCAAACACTACCTTAGATTAAGTTCTTAATGTTTAGGCTGTAACACTATATAAACACAGATTTTCCTTTAATACAACCTAATTATTTCAACTAAGCAATTAGGATCGATGAATGTAGCCTCTAGTTTGAAGCATATTTGCTCTCACTTGTTTTATAAAAAAAAAATCTTGAGTAAATTGCCATATTAGTCCATGAGGTTTGTCCTAAATTGTTACTTTAGTCAAAAGAGTTTTTTTTCTTTTCTTTTTTGGGTCTCTGAGTTTTCCATTTTTTGTCATTTTGATCACATTGTCTAACTCAATCTAAAAACATAATATAAAAACCTAGTTATAACCAGGGGTATTTTTGACATTAAAAAAAAAAGTTTCTAAATTGCCATTTTCATCCACATCCACCCCTTTTTAAATATATCTTTTTGCTTTTCATCATTTACACACATAAACACACACACACACACACACACACACACACACACATATGCAATATAAGGGTGGGGTTCGGCTACAAAGTCCATTTTTCCTACAAAGTGTACAAAGTCATAAAACACTACAATTTCAGCCATAAAACACACTCAAAAACCCACAAATAACATAGTGAAGATCACTAAAACACAATATCCCAACCCTAACAGACCATAAAAACTTCAAACACGCCATCGTAGAACTATGAATATAAAACAAAACATGATAATCAACATAAAACACACTAATGTTAGTCATTCGAAAATCAAAGCCTTATCATCCATAACACAACACAAAACCCACAAATATGGCGTTTTGGTAATCTTCACTTTATTATTTGTGGGTTTTAAGTGTGTCTTATGGCTGAAATTGTGGTGTTTTATGACTTTATACACTTTGTGGAAAAATGGACTTTGTAGCTAACTCCCACCCTACAATATAATAATAATAATAATAATAATAATAATAATAATAATAATTACTATTATTGTTTTATTACTTATAGATATATACAATGTGCTCCCAAGTCTCAATACACACACCCCATCTCAAACCATAGCAGCTCCTCCACCCAACTCATCTTTGGCAACCACCACCACCACTATCAAACACCACCACATAACTAGGTGTACATCGCTACTGCCAGCGCCATTAATCACCACCGCCATCAAACACCACCCCCACCACTAGCCGTGCATCACCACTGCCTGTAACGCCTCGCTTTTTGTAACTTTTTCGTATTTAGAAAGTGTGCCTTGTATTTCTATTTCAGGAAACTTTTATCTCCTGTAATCGTATTTCATTTCGAATTATTATAATCTGAGGCTTTGACCGTAATAAAACTTGATCATTTTATAAGAATTATACATTGGATATTCATACTTGTTTATACATTCAATTCATATACATACTTGATACATATTCATCATTCGCGCAAACACATACTTGTTTTACATACAATCAATCGAAAATACGTGTTTAATACTCATTATACGTGCAATACACATGATAATACTCTCATCATAGTTGAATTATGCTTCAATACTTGAATCATGCTCAATTATATGTCCTTTATACAAGTTACACCTAAAAACATCAAATATATGAAACTTCAGAGGCTAAATTGTAAAAAATGAAGCTTCTGCCAAATAGAGGCTTGGCGCTACGCGAAGCCTAAGGCCTCTAGCCTTGGCGTAGCACCAAGGCCCTGAATCCGCAGCGAGTTGTTTTTCATGCACGGGTTGGTCAATCCTTTCCACCTCCAAACTCACCCAATCACCTTCAAACTCCATTAAAACTCAAACCCTACTTCACCACCATATAACCAAGCTTCCATCACCTCATTTTCACTTTTCCAACTCTTCTACACTCCAAAAACACTCCCAAATCAGTTGCAAACACAAGAATTGGCAGAATTATTTAAGTTCCAAAAGTGAGTTCAAACTCACATTTTCTTCTACTTTCTCCACCATTTCTTCTTCTACAAAGCTTGGAACACCTCTAGGAGTGTTTCCACATGATTAACATGGTAATCTAAGGTGGAACGTCACCATTTTGAGGTCCAAACTTTCTGTTTTGGAAGAAACTTGGTTAACTTTTACAAAACTTAACTTTTTATACTTGAATCTTATACCTAGCAACCTCCTAAACCCATCAATGGTTGTGGAACTTGTTAGAGTTGATTCTTACAAGTTTAGAGGTACAAACAACCTTTAAACTTTCTGTTTTATTAGGGTTCAATACAACCCATAAGTGTTGAAGTCACATAAGTTTACAATAGTTCATATGGTGAGACTTATGTTTGGTACAAGTGTGAACATTTGATGCTTTGGCAATCCTAACTTGGTTCCACACCTCACTTGATGATTTAATCTTGTAGCTTACTAGCTCTAAAGTAACATAACCCCATCTAGCCTCCAACACCTAGTTAACTCTTTCCATGTTGTGTTGGCTCACTCGGGTTTGAGACTTACTTGGCTACTTGATGTACATACTACTTAGTTGTTTATTTCCTATTCATTCATGACCCTCCGAATCATCCTTGTGATGATTTGTGTGTGAATCATACAAAGAGGTTAATCCTCTATGCTTGACTTACATGATAATATATGACAATCTATGATGGACTTAACTTAGATTATTAATATAACTATATATATATATATATAGGGGACCGCTAAAATGAAAACCACCTCTAGTTGTAAGAACCATGGGAACCACTTTTTAGCCCTTAGATCAACTAGATGGATGGATGAGATTAATCAAATATAAAATTAATTTCTAACTTTTGGTCTTTTGTGCTTTTGATTTTTTTAATAAGAAAAAGGGTATTTTGGTAAAACGTTTTGGTGAGCCAGAAGCTACCCCCTGCACAATTCAGCATGCATGTCCAATCACAATTAAAAATTTTCAAATCTCTATGTTTACTTCAATCTTTCTTACCTCATAACACACACACAATACCCAAACCTAAAATCTCTCTGCTCTCTATTAGGCGACGAAGAAACCCCAAAATTTGCATTCGGCGATTCCGAACCCCGGCGTCCCCAGTTGAAAGCGGCGAAGACTCCCATCTTTCCCGGAGAAGATTTAGGACCCCGGCGATAATCCCAGCTTCAAACCCAGAAAAAATCGAAAGGTTGGTGTCTATCCCCTTCCTCCCAAATTGTGAATTTGTAATGGGTTTTTACATGGTTGCTTTTTGATATTCTTGGGAACGACTGTGGGGGTGGCAAGATACGTAGGGGGGTTTTGATTGGGGATTATAGTGTTGGAAACCTAGGTTCAATGTATGGGTGCCGAACATTGCTGGATGCTCTCTTAGGTCGGGGCACGGTTGGGGGGTTTAAGGGTAGTATAGAGTTTTTTAGATTCGTGGTGTTTTTTTTTTCTTTTTTTTGGGCGATTAGTGGGCTTTTTTGTGAGGGGGATTCAAACTTATCTTCCAGGGGGTTTGTATATTGACGATGTTTCTATATTTTTTATTATTATGATAGGTGTCACACGAAAAAAATGGTTGCACGGACTAGAAGCTCGAGCCGGAGAAAGGGGAAGGAAAATGTAGAACGAGATGTTATATGCCTTAGTTCCGGTAACATTATTTTTTTTTCTTTCTTTATGTACTTAGCAGCTGGTTTTTTGTTACATCACGTGTAAACGACTTCTCAATGTTAATAAAATTTTTTGCCCGCGTACATGTAGGGACGAGGTCCAGGCCTCGGCGCAGTAGTACGCTCGCTTGTGTGCTCTTTGACTCGAGCGACGAAGCCGAAGCGCCCCCACGGGCGAGGGTCAAACAACAGACAAAGAAAAGGAAGCAATCAGACTATTGTGGTTCCCCAACGAAAAGGAGCAAAAAACCCAGACCCACGGCACAGCAATCCATTCCAGCATTGAATACACGATCTTCCCCGAAGCAATTATTCAATGCGATGATGGGGTTAACTGATCGTCAGAAAGAGGCTATTAAGAAAATGAGTTTTAGGGGTTTGATAGGTTTCTGTGTCAACGGCATTCCTGAAAAGTTAGCCTTCCATGTCGTGGACAATTTTAATGCCAACTCGATGACGTTCAACGTAGGTAATACCAGCTTGGTGGTTGACGGGGGGCTGATTAGCAGATTGTTAGGGATACGAAACACAGGTTTGAGTTTCGCTGATGTTGAGGTAGCCAAGACGCTTCATCCGTCGTTGAAGGCGTGGCGGGCACACTTCCCGCCAACAAGTTACATAGCCCCTTCATTGATTTCGGCCGAAATTCAGAACGACAACTATTCGAACATGGCGTTTTTTCCGTACCGATTTTGCCTTGCTTTTCCTCACAACGATGGCCAGTTCACAGCAGAACGGTTATGTGAAAGACAAGGTTTTGAAGCGTTTGTCTGCGGAAACGAGGTACGAAGATTACAATTGGTGTGGATTCATTATCGAGTGTTTAAGGAAGTGTAAGAGAAAGCGGAGGCCATGGGACCCCAAGTGTTGCTGGGCGGGGCCTTTGACGATCCTGACGGTGAGCATGTGTTTGGTCGTTATGTTTTAATTTAATTTCTATTATTAAAAGTTTTTTCTGTTATATTTTATTGTGTTTATTTTTCCTACAGTTGCTGTATGTAGACTGCACGCGGCAGCCAACGTGCAACACTGGCGTTGGGGTCCGAGCAATTCATTACTGGACAAAAGATCTTTTGACACGTCGTCAAGACTACGAGATAGCAAATGGAGGGTTCGGGCGTGGTCAGGATAAACCTTTAAGTGACGCCATAGCTGAGAAAGGTGGCGGAGAACAGGTATGACCATATATAAAATTTTTAATCTCTTTTTCCCGTGTTTTGTTTTTATTTGTTTAATGTTGGTGTACCCGTAAACAAATTTACGTAGCCCGTAAAAAGTAAAACATTTCAACGATAAATGTAGAAAACGTTACACTTTTTTACGTAAAAATGAATAGTTTACGTAAATTGTTAAAACGCTAAACATTTTCTGGTAAAACGTAAAAAAACGTAAGAAATTGTTACTTTGTTGTTTACGTGTACCGATATAGATTAAATCGTCTTTTTTGTGTTGACTAGATAGGGAACTCGTCTGCCGCTGGAAAAAAACGATGAGGGTACGGGTGGAGAGGCGAGCAGTGTGGATGAATGGTTACAAGAGTTAGCCGCTTTAAGGTCCAAAATAGAGAAGACTTTAAGCGATCGGTTGAACCTGGAGCCGGATAACGAGGATCATAGGAGGTTGAAGCGGAAATACCTCGAAGTGTTAGATGTGTTGCCATGTTTGCCGGATGAGGGATTAGAGACCTTCGAGGAAGGCGACATGTTGAAAAGAACAGCCGGGGGTTCTTCCAGCCCTCCGTCCGCCCTAGCAGGTAATCGAATGGTTTTTTTTGCTATGCAAAGCGCATGTTTTTTTACCTTGTTGCTTTTCTGCAGGGGGCTTGAGCAACCGGCGCAAGACGATTCGGATGCCGCTTCTGATTCTGGAGGCAAACACGAAGAGGTTGATTTAAATGTGTTGATATCTAGTATCGCCGAAACGGCAGTAGAGGGGGGCGGCGTCGGCCTGGGAGATGTAAGCGTGGTCTTTGACACCCTTCCAGGTAAAAAAAGAAAGAAAAAAAACATTCAACCCCCCCCCCTCGAATTTTTTCCCTATGCAATTGTGTCTCACCGAAAAAAGTGTGTTTTTTTCTTTTCATTTTAGGGACACGCGACGCTGCGGGTGGAGGTGATGTTGACGATGTGGGCAATGTTGGGGTGGTTCCAGGAGGTAGCGGCGATGCTGGGCACAAGGAGGCTGAAAGTTTACAAGGGGTGATTTATGGGGAAGAACAGTTGTCGGTTGAAACCCAGGGTACGGTCAGTTTGGGGGATAACAGCCAAGTCGATGCTAGCGGGCCGGTCGAAACGAGAGTTGGGGGCTCGGACGTTGAGAGGCCAGCGAATGTTGGCAAGTCAGGTAACGAAAAAGGCCCCATTTATGCAAGATACGTGAGTGATGGGTAACTAATTTCTTTTTGTACTTTCTTTTCAGACACGGTTGACGTTACGGGCGGTGCTGAGGGGTGCAACGCAAGCGTGCATCTTGGGGCTGTGTGCAATGACAACGCAACGGAAGTCACGGCCGACGAGGGGAACAACGCAACGGGAGTCACCGCCGCTGACCGTGTTGAAAATGTACGGCCGGCTGTTGTTGTGTGCCCACCTGCCGCCGACGAGTTGCAGTAGCAGCCTGCTGCCGTGCTTCAGCCACTAGCGGTATGCGGGCTGTACTCTCCGAGGGCTAGGTTTCCCAGGCGCGCAGCCGCAATTGAAAATGTTTCAGAACCCGAATCAGGTATGTGACCAAAAAAAAAAAAAATAATAAGCAACAAATTGTTTATAAAGATTTTTTTTTCACACTAGTAATCTTCTGATGCATGAGTTTTTGTGCTTCCAACCAAGGGTGTGCTGCTGAAGGGACTGATGGCGTGATAAGGGATGGGGTGGAAGTAAGCGTTAAGGCTGGCGAAGGTGAGGCGGTTGTTAGTTCGTCACTGGAAGCGGGGTTCGGGTCTGTTGGACGGGGGCAAGGCTGGACCAAGTCAAGAATTGCCGCGAGGCTTCTTATCGGCCCCCCGTCTGTCGGTGCACAAACATCTGTTTATATTCAAAAAAATATGGATAATAAACAACAAATAACTATTTTTTACACTGAAAGTAAAAAATCTGAATTATGGGTGAACCGACATCAAAATGTAAAAACTAATATACACAATTAACAAAAGGGTGCAGCAGTAAAAAGTTAACCCCCAAAATGCAACACCGATTCATTCTTGATACCTATGCTAAGAAAGGCCCAAAATAAATAAAAAAACAAAAAAAACACATTAAGGGTTTGACCGGAATATATGTTACCACGGGAGGGGCTTCGACATGCATGACCCCAGGCATTCCGGAGAAACAAACTAGCCCTGGAAACAGAGTGTCTCCGCCATCAACCCCAACCCCGGCGCCCCGTTGGGGGGTGCCAATGATCAGATTATCGGCATCACCGGCAATGCCACCCGTGATTTCTCCTTCCCCGTCGCCATTCGGAGGATTATACATTTCGTGGAGTTTGATTTTGGGTTGTTTTTTTCCAGTGAAGGGGATGATTGATGCAGGAGGTGAGAGGAGAGAAAAAAAGCCAGAAGGGGAGAGGTGGGTGTTTCAACCAGGAGAGTTTGTTTATAAAGAATGAGTCTTGATTCTAAAATATTGGGATTATGAAAAAGCTACAGTGGAAAGCATATCATTTCTCTGACAAATCAAAAATGGGGAAAACGGCTTTGACAAAGGGGTGATGGCTGATTGAAAAGGAGAGAGGGGCTAAAATTACCATACTAACCTTCACAAAAGACATGTGAAGAAATGACATGGCAAGTTGTTATTGGTCAATATTAGTTCTCATGGTTCTTACAACTAGAGGTGGTTTTCATTTTAGCGGTCCCCTATATATATATATGAACTTAGCCAAGTTTGTGATAATAATCGGTTTATGGTTATTCATCATAAACTAGGGCTAACTTATCTACAATTGCAAGTCACTCGTTGTTGATTCTAATGGGCAAACTAGGACCCATGAAATCACATACAACTTGGTGTCACTACGAGTACTTAGACTAGATAATACTTTTATGAATACATACTTTTGTACTTTAAGTTCCAAATCCAAATCCGAATCATCCGTCTAAATTACCGTTACTCATGCGCCTTTTAGATCGTTACGCATGTTATAAAAATCATTACGCACATTATAATTTTCTAAATATTGTATTTTACACTTTCACGTAATAAAAAAAAACCATAAAAATAAATTTTGATATAAGTTGAAACATGCACATAATTCTAAATCAACCCAAATGCCTCGAAAATGAAAGGCTAGATGGTAGAATCTGATTCAAGAAAAAGTCAAAAATGAAAAGCTAGATGGTAGAATCTGATTCAAGAAAAAGCTTTGAAGAAGACAAGTGATGGGGATGTTTCCTACTATCTTTATGATTTTCAACATCAAGGATAAATGGTAATTCTAAAATTAAAGGGTTTAAATATTTACACACCTTTCTCCTTTATCTCTCTATATATACATCGATACATATATAGATAGAGATAGAATGACAATGATATGAGAATAAGATGACTCAGATTTTAAAACAGTTAGGAATCATATTAAAAAATCATAAGTAAAATCTGGCAGATTATTCGTATAATTGAATTCAATAATAGCATCCATTTTCATCTCTAGCGGTCTAAACGAGCCGAGTCAAGCTTTAGCTTGGCTTATTTCATGTTGTATTTCTAAATCTTGACTCGTGAGTAACATTTTCGAACTCGAATGTAACTTGTGAGTGAAAAGTCAAAGTTGCGCTTGGCTATACAGATCCATTTATTATTTTTTTAAATACTTGTTATTTAATTTCTATACGTATATAATTATCTTTATATATACAATTATATACATTATTCAATCATTTTATCACACACACACACACACATATATATATATATAGGAAAATTGTAAAACGAGAACCACCTTGAGTTGTGAGAACCATGAGAACTAGGCCTTCCAAAAGGTTTTTTTCAAAAAAAAAAAAAGTTTCTTAAAAACTTTAAAAAACCATTTGTTTCATCGAAAAATAAAAAATAAAAAACATTGCATGCGAAAATTTACATCGAGTGTAAAAAGTTTTTATTGGTGATGTAAAAAAATTTACATCACCGTAAACACATTTTACAACAGGCGTAACTACCGACTCGATAATTTTTTTGTTTTTTGTTTTAGCAATTATGTTTATAATATTTTCAACTACGTTTTTGCAAAGAATGGTAGTCCAACTCGCGCGGGAAGTTTGAGTTATCATGGTTCTCACAACTCGTGGTGGTTCTTAATATATATATATATATATATATATATAGAGAGAGAGAGAGAGAGAGAGAGAGAGATAGAGAGATAGGAACGAGATCTGAAGAAAACGCCTAAAAGTGTGAGAACGCATCCTGGTCGAACACGTGGCGCGGGATATAATCAGGGTGGGAGTGGCTTTTTTGTCTTTTTAATTTTCTTTTTCCCAATGCTCGTGTCACAATACTGCTTCATTTTTGGCGTCTAAGAGTTTTTTGGCGTTTAGTTAGAGTCAATCACTACCTGGCGTTTTACTCGTCTTTTTTAGATCTGTCTCGTTGAATTGATCGTTTTTGTGTCACATAGATAATTTTTTTGGCGTTTATGGCGTTCCCAGTTAAATTAATCCCGTATATGTTATAAAGGTAAATTTTTTGGCGTTTATGGCGTTCTTAATAATTCATTATAATTCATTAATATTTCAAAAGATTACAATAAGACGAAATCAAAACAACTAATAGTCTTCTGTGTATGGGATTACATCAGAGATGACCATTCGCTTTGTTCATCACTTTCTTCAGATTCATCATCATGATATTGTTCATTGGCCTATAACGCCATCATCTCATCTCGTCTTTGCCGCAGCTTATACTTAAATATCATGATCACCCTGGATCTTGCATCGTTCGAATGTGCTAAATCACAGAGTTGTTCAAGAAGATGTAGTCTCTCTGTCTTCATCATTTCGTCTGTTTGTAGTTACTGTTTGTTCAGCTTCATCTGTTTATGGCTGTAACATGTCCCATCTTTTTAGATTTTGGCGTTTTGTATTTTTAATGGCGTTTAGATAAAGATAGCACTTTGATCTATTCTCTTGCACATTGTTTTATACATTTCTTTTGAGTTTTTAATAATACTTGTCCAAAGTAATTTTATTATAGTTTGGGAGTTTAGCGTTTGTGGCATCATGGCGTTTTACAAGCATTTTTTTAGAGAAATAATGTATTTTTCTTAGCTGAAAATTATATAACAAACCACAAGAAAAAAATAAAAAAAATAGAAGCGAAAATAATAAATTAAAAATCCGAATCCAATTTATCTTCCAAATATTCACTGTCATCGGTCTCTTTCTTCTTTTGAAACAACAAGAACTGTCACAAATACATGGTATTTTTGTTTTGGCGTGATTTTATTGTTGTTCGTTGTTGAAGTGGCTTTTGTGGATGTTGGAGACATAGATCGACGCCGTGTGGGTGGATGCTATTTGTCCGTCATCCTCATTATCATCATGGAGTCCAAAATAACATTTACACTAGGATCGGTCTCTTCTCCTCATCCAAGCCTTCTTCAAGAACAAAGAAGACAAAATGACATATGACTGTCATCAGTCTCTTTTTCTCGAATATTTGTCCATCTCATGCAGCAAAATCTTACTCCCCTCACCTAACAATCCATTTAGTGAAACTTCACGCAGAACAATACTGAATATCCAAGAAACGATGTTTGCCATTTTTGTTTTTTTTTAACTTTTTGGCGTTTTACAGTAAGTGGTATTTAGGAACCGCGGTGTTTTTTTTGGGTGATCAATGGAAGGTGCTGAGACGTTTCTCTTTATAGGATGATTTTGACGCGTAGTTTAGGCGGGATATTACTATAATAATAAATGCAATTAATAAAGTATCCAGTTTTGCTCAGCTTTATATGTTAAGTCTGTAACACGTTCCATCTTTCAAGTTTGGCATTTTATAATTTATGGCGTTTTTGTAGGCCAAGATTATAAAATACACTAACTAAAACACAGAAAAAACTACGCAGGAAAAATATTTATGGCGTTTTGTATTTAGTTGGCATTTTATATTTAATGGCGTTTTATGTCAAAAACGATGTTTACCCTTTTGTAAGTCCTGAAAATCGGATCAAACTATGATATCAAACAATCACCAAGTTTGTGAGGAATCCAAACTTGGTGAGATTCAAGAAAAACTGAAAAATAAGAAATACGAAGAACACCAAAAACACCTTTCAACACCTGCACACGATTCTGTTACTATCAAAGCAAAACCGTGTAGTACAAGTGTTCTTCCCAACTCAATCGCCTCTCATGGAAATTCTATAACAATGAGGCTCAAACCCTAAAACAAGTTGAAAACTTGTTTATATACCTACTAAAGCCCACTTCCCTACATGGGCTCCCCTTGGGCCTGCTTGGCCCACATGTCCTAAAGCTTGGTCCAAGTGACCTATAAAGGTCCAAACCTAATATTAACTACCCCGATAAGGCCCAGTTCGTAACCATAGCTTGTTTTGTTAATTTGATGCGTCAGTCTCACACTTTAGGGCCTAACACCTTTTTACCCTTAATGAAGCACATTCAAGTAATAAAATTGATAGTATTTACGAAAACGCCACCGCGCCAATCTAGTCCATAGATTGTTTTGATTTGGCGATCCATAAGCGTTCTCACATTTTTCACTGTTTTCCCTAAATCCTGATCGACATATATATACATAGGGGTAAGATCAAATAAAAAGTTTATTTTGCCTAAGTAGGATGAGAAGGAATCATTACTAGGGGTGTGCATGGGTCGGTTTTTACTATTAACCATAACCATAACCATAACCGCTAGTTCGGTTATGGAGTTTTGGTAACCAAAATCATAACCAAACTTCGGTTATGAAGTCGGTTATGATTCGGTTTTGGTTAATTTCGGTTACGTAACAAAGCAAGGTTTGAAATAAATAGGGTTGTGCACGATTTGAACTTAGCTTGAGCCTATTTGATAAGATAACGAAGACTAAACTTTTTGGTTAAACAACCGATTTAGAGTTCTTTTTAATAAGGTAATTCTCAAACAAAAACAATTATGGCCATAACACCTTAATTCTTTATCAAAATAAATGACATCTACATCAAGATCATTTTGTTACTAACATACTTTTATCTTAGTAAAAACCCTCTATATGGTTTTGTAAAACACAAATCTATTATATAAAGTTAACACCACAACTTCAGTTTGGTTTCGGTTATATTCGGATAACCAAAGCTTCATAACCATAACCATAACCGATTGAGCGGTTATACAAAGTTTCATAACCATAACCATTGGTTATATTGGTTATCGGTTTATTCGGTTATTAGTGGTTCGGTTACGTTGATTATGGTTCGGTTATCGGTTAATTTGCTCACCCCTAATCATAACCATTCATTTTTCAAATCAATGGTTAAGATGAAAGTGTAGGAGAAAGGAGGAGTGCAAGGGTATCTTGGAAAAATCCTATTTATGAACTTTCTCTCTCTCCACATGCAAAGCACATGCATATTTCACCCTCATTTTTTAAACGTTCATAACTTTTTTATACGACATTATTTTTTCATAAAAATTTCACCGTAAAATCGAGCGTCTTTTTATCTTTAATTTGAGTACCATATTGCTATATAAAATATAAAGATTAAAAAACCCACTAAAATGTGTTGTATTTCTATGTTGTATAACATTTTTTTGTGCTGGATTTTTGTACAATATTTTTGTGATAATTTTTTTGTCTTAAATTTTTTTTCTCAATTTTTGGTGCTAGATTTTTTTGTACTACATTTTTTTGCTAAATTTTTTCGTGCTATATTATTTTGAAATAGATTTTTTGTGCTATATTTTTTACTATATTTTTTGTGCTATATTTTTTGTTCTACATTTATTGTGCTATATTTTTTGTACTATATTTTTTGTGCTAAATTTTTTTGTACTAGATTTTTTTGTTGTATTTTTAAAAAACAAAAGGGGTGTCACATGTCATTTTCACTTCTATTTATAAGGACCAAAATGCCCTTCATTCCTACTTATTAGGAGTGCAACATGTCATCATCACAATCCTTCTTAGGCTACTTAGGCAAAATCCACTTTTTAGTGGATCCTTCCCATATATATATATATATATATATATATATATATATATATATATATATGTAGGATCGGGGATTCGATCAAACGAGTCGTTCAGAAGAGTTCTCGATTAATACGGAAGGCGGAATCTGACGTATTGAAGTTATATCAGCTAGATTCACACTTAGAATCACTTTAACTGTCGATTGTATTGATTTGATAGTGTTTATAGATCGTTCACACTTCGACAGCACTTCGTCTCCGGAATCACAAAGTTACAAATGAAGATCCAAGACCACCTATTTATAGGAATGCCAGACCCCACGAACCATTTCATGCTTTCTGGCCAGACCCCATGAACTTGCCAGAAAGCATGAACTTGGTCACCTCGTGAGAGGTGGCCTAGCCACTTCGTGTGAGGTGGCTGGTTCAGGTCTGTTTCCCGTTTCTCTGTTAGGATCGGAGGCTCTCATGATAGTGTTTGTTTGTTTAAAATGAATGATCAATGAATATGAAAACATGTTAGGTGCAGCGGAAATGAAAACAAACTTTGTAAACACAATCAAAGGAGGAAATAGTTTGATAAACAATTGCTTCACATAGAGTCAAAAGATTACAAATCAAAGCAAAAGATTACAGTCATGCTTACAAACTATACTCCCCCTCAGCCTGATGCCCCAAGGTTGGTTGCACACAAGATGAAAGGATTAGACATGAGGAGAAGAACTCGCTCAGTCAATCTAATGTAACAGTACAGAGCACTGTTACATTTATAGGCAAACCAAACCACTGAGGTATCTCAGCTGACGTCACCATGAAAGCGACGTCTAACAGCCTAACAACCTGTATCTACTGTCCTTACACAAACACTGCTAACCTAACCACTGACTATACATAAAACAAACAATTTACTAAACAACTGCTCTCCCTTTATGTCAGTTCTTTCCTCAAGGTTGATCAGTCCTTGACTGGGCAGTGCTTTATCATCAGTAGATAGGACCAGCAGTGTTGGAAACTTCAGGGTTTTCATCAGCAGTTGAAAGTGCAGCAGCAGTTGAATATGAGCAGCAGATAGAGACCATCAGTTGTTATAAATCACTTTCAAGGGGAGAGCAAAGTGTAAACCGCTGCTTATTGTGAATCCTCTGTTGTGACCTGGTTTTGGCTTTACATTATCTGTTCCTCTGGTAGGGTTCAATCCCAACAATCTCCCCCTGGAACAGATAATGCCAAAACCTTTCATTATTCAGGACCTTTATTACCCATCAAGAGTGCCTTAGCTTGTTCTTTGAATTCAGCTTCAAATTCCTTTGCACTCTGGTCATCCTCATCCCTACACAGTGAAAGTTCAAGGAGATCCTGCAAATCTTGAACACTAAGGCCTAGTGCTTCTTTCCTTTATTTGTACTTCACATCGCCATTGGCTCTGACCAGGGTCAATACGTGAGTCTTTTGATCAGACATCCACTTTAGTATTTTTAAGCCAAGTGGGTTTCTTGGGAGAGACTTATTTGCCGATGAGTTGAGGGATAATGGCCTTGAAAACATCTGCAGACTTTCAGACATTCTTTTGAAAGCTTCCTCAATGACTTTGTCTGCTGCAGCTATGTCTTCTGCAGTTTCTTGTTCAATAAATTCTTGTCTTTCAGCTTCTGTCTTGTCTTTAGCAGTGTTTGGAAACGCATGTTTGTTTAATGCCTTAAAAAGGCTTTGAAGCTTTGTTGAAGTTTCTTCTTTTAGACCCATTTTCGTGATGGTATCTTTGAAGTACTCTGCTTCCTTTTCTATTACTTCTTCTTCAGTCAGCTGTTCTCCCTCTTCTTGATTGGTTACAAAAGTAGACCGGAACAGTGTGTCGAGGTTTCCCATCTTCTGTTCAAGCTTCATCATTTGTTCTTGCTTCTTAGAAGTGCCTGAAACAGTTATTTTTCTTTTCTTCAGCCTTTCGTAGGCTTCATCAGTTTGCTGTCTTGACCACTTTGATATGGCTTCAACAGTATCCATTTTTGCATCCACCAGCTCCTTTTTCTTTCTTTTATACTCAGCAGTGAAGTCAGCAATGAGCTTTTTGAACTTGTTCCAGTTTGGAGCATTTTTCTTCTTTGTAGGATCACTCTTAATTCTGTTAATCCTCTCAGCCTCATGCTTTAGAGCGATTATAGGCCATTCTTCAAACTGTTTTTCTTCAGCAGGATAGAATTTTTCTTTCATAATGTAGGCAAGATAACTTTTTCTTAGCTCTTTGCGTTGTTCAGCCTTTTCTTTGATTAGTTCCTGTGCGAATTCTTCCATCTGCTTTACCTTTTCAAGGAAGAAATCCAGTCTTTTAGCAATGCCTTCTTCGCTTAGACTTTCACGTTCACTTTCAAATTTAGCTCTTGCTTTAGCCTGCCTTGCCTTGAGTTTGAGATAGTCATCCATATCATCTGGTGGCATGTAGCCTATGAGTGAGGAGAATCTTCTTTTTGAAGGATCTTCTTCTGTATAGAATTGTCTCATCTCATTTTTGATAGCTTCAAGCTCCAGTGGATACTTTGCTGCATTAGGATCATATGTACCCTCATCAGCAGGTATTGGCCTACTTTTTCTGTTGAAGAGCTTTGGCTGTGAAGTAGGAGAGGTGAGAGCAGTGGTGGATGTCTGACTAACAGCTGTTGAGACAACTGGTGTCTCAACATCTGTTGTCATTACAACTGCTGATATGTCAGCAGTTGTCTTCTGCTTTTGAGCAGGGGATGGAAGTGGTGATGTAGTTTTTGATGGTGGTGGTGAATCATCATCTGATATGAGATTCCTTCTCCTTTTTAATGAAGAAGGAGCAGATAATGTTTTGGGTGGATTAGTGGTGGTAGATTGGATAGCAGTGGTTTGTGGCAGTGATTGACTGACAGTGGTTGAAACAACTTGTGTTTCAATCACTGTTGTCATTACAACAGATGCTGTAACATCTGTTGTCTTCTGTTTTATTACAGGAGGCAGTGGTGATGGTATGATTGATGATGGTGGAGCAGTAGTTGTAGTGGTGTGTGGTAGAGTGGTGTGTGTTGATGTCATAGCAGCTGTTTGGCTACTGACAACAGTTTTTGTAACTACTGTTGTATCAGCTGTTTGGCTAACAGGTTTTGAGACCTGCTTTTCTTTTTCTTTTTCAGGCTCAATATGGAGGCCATGCTCTATTCCCTTCGTATTCAGTTTTCTCAACAGCTTGATATTCTCCCCCTTTTTGGCATTATCTAAAGGGGGGTTATCAAGAAATGATATGGAAGAAGGAGCTTTGCCAGAGACACTTTGAATGCTTGCCTTTATGGCCTTGATATCTGCTTGAGTGTCCTTGAACCTTGATTCAACCATGTTGGTCAGCATTTGTACTTGAATAGCATGCTTTTTGTCAGCCATAAGTTGTTGTGCTTCAAGCATGGGTTGAAAAATATTCCAAAGCTCATTTTCAGCAAATGCATGTTGTGCAGGTGCTTGAGCAGGAATAGCAGTGGCTTGTGCTTTCTGAGCTTTTAAAATCTCTTGCACCATCTCCTTTATTTCAGCAACTGATTCTTCAAGTTTGTCAACTCTGCCCGTCAATTCCTGATATTTTGAATCATCACCTACTTTAGTAGGATCATCTGAATCCCCACCAGCAGTGGTTATATCAATGTGTGTCTTAGGAACAGAGTCCCAAAAGTCATCCATTGATGCCCCTTGTTCTCGGTACTGGGGACTTCTTTCTTCAGCACTCGATAAACCTTTGATGTTACTAGTGGTCAAAATAGGCTCACTAGTGGTTAACATTGGTGCTATTGAAGAAATTGCCTTCAAGGGAGTCTGATTTATGAAACAACTGGCCAACTGGAGACCTGTTGATCCACCAGTTGTAGTTGCTGCTCCACTTGAACTACCACCGAGAGTTACTTGTAACTCAGGGGGTGTAACCTCCTCAATTGTTGCTGGGATAGCAGAAGTAGTAGCATCAGACCCAGTCACCTGTGGGGGGTATACTCTCAGTGACAGGTGATAGAGAGGAACTGGTTTGTGTCTGAGCTATAGCAGCTGCATGCAACAAAGGTAGCATGGATTGTGGCATTATTATTGGTGAGGGAATGGGAGTTGAAAGAGACATGTCCTTGGGATCAGGACTGAGGAAGATGGATCCGAGTGGATTCAGAGCTTCATATTGTGGTGTCCCTGTGCTTACAACCTGATCCTTTTGTGAGGATGCAGGAGGAGTTTTTGGCATGGGTTGAGATCTTTCTTCCAACTGCTGTGAGGAAGTAGCAGCAGTGGTTTGTGGTGACTTTTGTGTTGTCACAGGCATTTCCTCTGGGATCTCATCTTCCAGAGTTGCCTTTGTTTTGGGTTTGGTGGGTTTTCTGGATGTTTTTCTTTTGGTCTTTTTGGTTATGTCAGGTGTGGGTTTCAAAGCAGTGGTTGTGCTGCTATGATCACCTGGAGCAGTGGGCTCAGCAGCTGATACCTGAGGAGCAGTTGTAACCACTAAAATCTGCTCAGGTACCCCTGCTTTTGTTTTTATTGGTGCCATCATCCTTGAAAATGTTTCTTTTGTTAAGCCTTTTATTTGACAATGAACACCTTGTTTTAGCAATTTTAAATTTTCCTTTTCAAATTTTTGTTCAAAATAGTAACTCAAAAATCTTGGAAAAAGTAAAAATGCTTTACTTTCAACGTTTTTCACCATGTCATTGAAAATCTCCTGGGAGTAGTTGTAGTTCTTATTATTCAAAATAGCGTAACCCAGGCATTGAATTTTCAATGGTATTTCGTTAAAAGATGTTGTTTTATTCGAAACACACATCAGAAGTGTGTGAAATAAAAATCTTGGAGTAGAAGGAAAATAACCTTTCTGTAAGGTATCAACCTTTGATTGTTCTGCATACCCCCTGTTTACGAAATCAGTTTTCATCTCGGCTTTCTCAAAAGAGAGTTTACCTTCCTGATCGTTGAGATTAAAGACTTCGGAGATCGACTGTGGGGTTATTTGAACTGCTTTACCCTGTATTGAGGAGTTAATGGCTATGACTTTTCCGTCTTGTTTTTCAAGCGACGCCTTTTTCCAAAACTCTCTCTGAGTTTGCAGATAGATGGGAGCATTTGCTGTCAACAAAGTTTTGTACTTTGATGCAGATAATGTATCAATGATGGTGTCAAAGGTGTGATTATCAGTAGGTTTTGTGAGTAAACCCAGATAGTTGTGAGATTGTTTGAATTGTATTTCGATGGGTTCTTCGGCCGTTTGAGCGACCTCTTTGGAAGGTGATGGTGATTTAGGTTTTGATTTTGATTTTGTCATTTTTGCGGAGAAGAACGAAAGATGATTTTGGAGATTTTGAGAAGAAGGGTTGGAAACTGCTATGAGAAGAGAATTTTGGAATTCAATTCGACAGTGTAAAACCCTGTTTGGGGTTTAGGGCAGGGTTTTATTTAAAAAAAAATGATCGCTGATGTGGCAGCGGTTATTAAGATCTGAGGGCTAAGAACTGACCACGTGTCAAACACTGATGAAACGGATGAAGTATGGAGAACAGTTGTTTTAAGGGCCACTGACGTATCAAGCATCAGTGATTACAACGGTAAAAATTATGGGCAGTGGATGATTTTTACTATCAGTGGATAGCATATCAGTAGATAAGACACTGATTTTGAGCATCAGTGCTTTTCAAGAAAATGAGGGATCAGTGGTTAACTTTCAGCAGTGGACAGTGTTTAGATATCAGACGTTGGAACAAAACAGTGGTTAGGGTAAATAGTACAACTCTGAAAGACAGGTGTTTCAGCAACAGCTTTGAAGATTTTCATTCAAGGTTTTGCCACATGTCAATTTTGAAAGACAGTGGTTTAGTACCCCAGATGATGAAAACTTTTTGCTAAGGCAACTCTTTTTCGTTTAATATTCAATTAACACATGAGTTGCCTTAGTAATTTAAGCACAGTTTGCAATCAACCTTTGATAAAAATTTAGGAACAAACCTGAGTATGACATGATCATGACATATGTACCATTTCCTTTTGATCCATTTATGAGGACACAGATACCACCAAAAATAAGGTATTACATCCTGACAGGAGCTGAAACTATTGCCAACAAAAACAAGCAAGAGTTTCAAATATATTATTTCAAAAAAAATATGAATAATATATCCTGGTTATTTGAGAAAATCCTTTTTAAAAAAAAATGGTTAAAGGATTTTCTGAGAACAGTATCAAAAAGGATCTGGTGTATTTTCAATAGAAAACATAATCATATCATTCTCAAGTTTTATGAAAATGGTCAGTGGTTTGACATTAGTGGTAGAATTTTTGACAACATTTTGACCACTGTTTGGTACCATTTTCTTTGTAAGTTGATTGCGAACGTGAGGACACATGGATAAATTTTGAACATTTGTCTAGTCCTCTTTGGAGCTCATTCACTGGAATCAAAACCTTTTTCTGAACAGATGAATGCACATAGTTGCTTAATGACCGTTATTACCCCAAACTTTGACTCATAAGTGTTTTATGTTTATACTCTTTTCTTTTGACTTCAAAAGTTTTGAGATAAACACACTTCTGAGTTTTTGTGAATATTAGTCCAAAATCATTTTGCAGTAATGTTTTGAGAGACTTGGTCATGTTTTCACAAGTTTTTCATCCAATCTCACATTACATATGATGCGGACTATGTTAACCCCTGTTTTCTTAATGTATTTGAACATAGTTGATTTTGTCCTTTTTAGGAACTCAACCTGTTTTCAACACATAAGATCTAAATAACTAAAGTTTTAATTTCCCTCTTTTTGTGTTAACAAAACAACAATGCTTTTATGAACATAGGTTTTGTTAATCTGAGGTTTGTACTTTAGTATTTAATGAAAACATCACATATTCCACATCAACAGTTTAAATCAATTTAGAAAATAGAAATAATCTCATGGTTTAACAGATATTGCTTTCAGATCTAGAAACCATGAGTGTCTTGTGCATGAATTTACTTGTGTGAAATTTGTGTGTCATATGACATCTTGGTTGATTTACAGAGTTTTTGAATAACCATTTTGAACATGATTTAATCGATACTCTGTTTTTCAACAAAATACAACCAACCTTAGTATCAATGAATTGTGAGCCGAACTGTTATGTCAAATTGATTGTTAGATCGAATTTGACTGTCCAGGCTCTGATACCAATTGTTAGGATCGGAGGCTCTCATGATAGTGTTTGTTTGTTTAAAATGAATGATCAATGAATATGAAAACATGTTAGGTGCAGCGGAAATGAAAACAAACTTTGTAAACACAATCAAAGGAGGAAATAGTTTGATAAACAATTGTTTCACATAGAGTCAAAAGATTACAAATCAAAGCAAAAGATTACAGTCATGCTTACAAACTATACTCCCCCTCAGCCTGATGCCCCAAGGTTGGTTGCACACAAGATGAAAGGATTAGACATGAGGAGAAGAACTCGCTCAGTCAATCTAATGTAACAGTACAGAGCACTGTTACATTTATAGGCAAACCAAACCACTGAGGTATCTCAGCTGACGTCACCATGAAAGCGACGTCTAACAGCCTAACAACCTGTATCTACTGTCCTTACACAAACACTGCTAACCTAACCACTGACTATACATAAAACAAACAATTTACTAAACAACTGCTCTCCCTTTATGTCAGTGCTTTCCTCAAGGTTGATCAGTCCTTGACTGGGCAGTGCTTTATCATCAGTAGATAGGACCAGCAGTGTTGGAAACTTCAGGGTTTTCATCAGCAGTTGAAAGTGCAGCAGCAGTTGAATATGAGCAGCAGATAGAGACCATCAGTTGTTATAAATCACTTTCAAGGGGAGAGCAAAGTGTAAACCGCTGCTTATTGTGAATCCTCTGTTGTGACCTGGTTTTGGCTTTACATTATCTGTTCCTCTGGTAGGGTTCAATCCCAACATTCTCTCGTACAACGTGTCCTGGTCTATATATTCTAGATACATGACTCGATACAAGACATAAGACGAAGTTAATAGACATATGCACTAACAAACTCCCCCTTGGATGATGACGAGTCTTCAGTGTATTAAGTCTTCAGTCTTGATCGGTCTTCTCACTTTCACCAAAGTATTCTCCATTGTACGCATCTTTATCAATCTCTATCTTTCAATCTCTCTTGATCAAATCTCTCGATTCCTTAAGCTCATCAGCATCAGCAGCTTCTATCTCGAACGCTATTTCAAGATCTGTATCTTATGTCTTCAGACTCCCCCTTTCGATAAGCTGGGATCGCAGTCTGGAATTCACTATCTACAAGCTTTGAATCGGAAACCTGGCTCTAATCTGCATACGCTTATGCGGAAAATCCTCAGGAGTCGAAAACTAGCTTCTTTCAAAGCTTTTTACCTGCACATACTCTACCCAAAACATAAGGTTTTTTATTTATAACAATTTTAGAAATTACTTGAAACATTTTCAAATCAACATGATCTCACATTTATGATCTCTGCTTAACCACTTGTATTCGTAACACTTAAATTTGGTTTCAAATTAATGAACCATTTAATCATTTCAAAATCATTTCTCATTTCAATCAAACTCTCCCAACCCTGTTGTCGTTCATCATGTTTAGCACTTGGAATTTTGAAAAACAGCTTTCCAAACATCAGTTGCCGAAAATAAGATGAAATAAAATCTTTTTGAATTTTCAAAATTTTATGCTAAAACACACTGAAAATCTTTTTGGATTTTGGGAAATAAACTATATATAGACATCTTTTTGTGAGTTTGTGTAAGAGGATCATATCAGTTTTTGAGACTTATCACTAACACCGTTGAGCTTTAAACACTTTAAGTTCTAAACGATTCACTTAGATTGTCAGTATATTGACCCACTTAAATTCTCACACAAAGTTTAACTGTTTCGAGATACGGATTTAGTGTTTTAAGGACTTAAACTTATTCGCGTGTACCACCTCAGAATATACTCCCTTATCCAGACTCCTATATTCAGTCTTACAGGTGAATGTACACTAATGATATCTGTAAATGGGTAATGCGAGGCCATGAGAGCTCAGGTTAGAACTTCCGTTCAGACAAAGAGATGATGGCTCGACTTTAGGTGTGTCCCGTTTGGGGATCTTTTCTTCAACAGCACATGATTATCATTTTTCAATGTTTCATCATTTTTTATGCTGAGGGTGGGCTTTATGATTAAAGCAGTGCAGAGTATTATACGAGGACTAGGCTATTGCTCCCGCAAAATCAGAAGTCCTGGTATAATACCCCAGATATCATCACGCACAAAGACCTAGTAAGTCAGAAATAGAAAGCCCTTCAAACAAGATTTCAGGGGTTACCTATATATCCGAGAGATGTTCCCCACTAGATAAGTAAGCATTTGATATTTAGGTTTATATCTCGAAAACAATCTACTAAGCGTGCAAAAACCTACTGGCATATCATCAGTGAGACCGTTTATCACATTTTAACTTTCCAATTCTTTAGCGTACTGTGATTGTCTACTGATGTAATATCATTTCCACTTTTTCACAACAAAACTCATTTTGATTTTTCGATGTTTTTGATTTTTTCAAATTTTCAAAATTTCTAAATTTTTTACTCCCCCTAAAATCAAAAATATGTTTCAATTTTTTATTTTCCGAGAAAATTTGAAAGTAAAAGCAATAAACTGTACAAATAAAATGACAAACTGATGTGAATTGCTTCAATTCTCCATTCTCTTGGCTTAAACAATCAGAACTCCCCCTGACAACAAACTATTTTCCCATTATGATTTCAAAACACTTAAGTTTGTTTTAATCAAAATGGTTTTTTCGGAAAATTAGTTTTGTTGATTTCACACATCATGGGGATTCATTCATCACTTTGTTCTTTCAACCACTTGTAAAAATTAACACTTGTAGGTTTTTCACAGAAACATTTTTCAAGAATGATGTCGATTCATGCTCCACAATTACCAACTTGGGAGCTCCGGCAAGTCAGGATTTTTTAAGCAGAGAATACAGACAAGCCTGACCAACTTTGGGTGCATCCGAGTTATTTTCACTCGGTGTGTGAGTTCTCCTCTTTGATTCATAAAATTCTTTTACCCCTTTTGCCCTACCATCGACCATTTTTCCAAAAATTTGTTTTACTTTCCCATTGAAAGCCTTTTCGACATCGAATTCTTTCTTTTCAGAATAGAATTGATTCGAAGTTTCCATTTTTCCAACTTTTTGTTTTAAATTTTCAGTCCGCAATGGTGGAAAGTTTGCGTCATCCATTGGCGGAACTGAAATTTCTCTTTTTAGTTCAACTGGTGGCTCCTCTGACTTTGACGAGTCAGATTCATCGCCAGAAAGTGGCTCCTTTGCTTCCGAAGAAACAAACTCATCGCCAGAAAGTGCCTCTGATTTCTTAACAACCCATTCGTGGTTGTTCAAATTCACTCTTCTTTTGTAGAAACGTGTTGAACTCTCACCAACCTCAAATTTTTGAATTTTTGAACACTTTAAATTGTTCGGTTGGTGGTTCATTATCAACCAACTTTTCTTTCAAGTTTTCAGAGACTCCCTGTTTTGTTTGGGTTGCCTTTGGACAGTTCCATGCAATGTGCCCAACTTTTTTACATTGATAACAGGTTCTTATTTCCTTCTTCTGAGCAACATCATTCTTCATTCCCTCTTGCTTCTTAGCAAGGAATTCTTTGTTCGTCTGCTTTCTGAACAAATTCTTTTTTTCTTCTTCAGAAGATGTTCCTGATACAAAAACAACTTTCGATTTAAAATCTTTAACATATTTTTCATTTTCTTTTGGAATAAAACCTAATCCTTTCTTTTTGAAATTATTTTTGTGATTTGGTTTCTTATGGTGATTAGGACCAAAACCTTTTTTCTTGTTTAACCTTTGTTGAACTCTTGAAGTGTATTGTTTAGGTTTTTCAGAAAGATTTTTATCTTTTATTTCAGAAATATTAATTTCTGTTAATTTGAAAACATTTTTAATCTGTTCAGTTTGTACACTTCTTATTGGAAATTCTTCATCAGAATATAATTTGTCGAAGTCATTCAAAGTATATGCTACTTTGAATGTTTCGTCATTCTAATTATTTTTTGATATCAGAAAATCATTATTGTAAACCCTTTTCCCCTTTTCAACTGTTGGACTTGAAGTGTCAGACTTTGACTTTGACTTTGACTCCTCGGTTTCATCTTTATCTAATACATGATCCACCACTTTCTTAATCAACTCAGATTGTTGATCAGTGTCAGATGCAGTGAATGTGATGTCAATATTATCTGGCAATCCATCTGAAGGTTCAGATTCCCACTTTAAATTGGTTGCCTTTTTGACTCTTTCTGAATTAGGATTTCGTGGAGAATATCCTTCTTCAAGCGGAGGTGGACACTTTGTATAATTGGTACTATGTTTCTTACCAGTATTCTTTACTTCAGATTTCTTCTCTTCAAACGCTTCCATGCCTTCTACTATAGGGTAAATCCTGTCAATCACGTAAGAAGCACATGAATAACTTTTCAATAACCTGTTTACCCTCTCAGTTTCTATCCTCTGAGTTTCCAATTTTTGTTCAAGTTCAGCACATTTCTCAATGTACTGATTGATGATTTTCTGCTTCGTCATGAACGCTCCATTGAGTGTCTTCATAGCTATCTCTTGTTCATTGCTTGACTTGCTATATTGATTCATAGCTTTGTTTAAAACATCATAAGATTCTTTCAGTCTGTTCATGTTATGAATCAATTTGTTGTTGTGCCTTTTCACAGTATCACAATTTTCACACTTCTCAGGTATCTTTTCAGTATCTGCTTCCTTCTCAACCTTGATAGATGGAATTTCTTTAACCTGCTTCTTTACTACTCGAAAATTTTCCTCAGGTTTGACCTTTTCTTCAATAGTTGCTGCCTTATGATTCTTCTTTTTTCGCAGCTTGTCTTTCTTTGATCTCTTCCATTTTACCTGCAAAATACAAATTATACCTAATAGGTGACAGTTCTCTTTTATAATATTCAAGTTTTCGAATTTCTTTACTGTCATCATCACTCTCTTCATCTGATGAGTGATCAAAGATTGGTGCTTTTTCTGAAGCCTCTTCTGTTGAACTGGTTCTTCTTCTTTCTTTTTAGGAATGAATTGCTGAGATTCGTAATAAGCATACATTATTTCATCTTCAGCAGTTGAATCTTCAAAAATTTGAGCAACAAATGCTTTAGAATCTGAAGTTCTGTTAGGATCATAATGATCCCAATTAAAATCTTCTGGAATTCTTTCATCTCCTTGATGAACTAGATAAGCTTTCTTTGATGGCTCTTCGATCGGATCCTTCCTAGCATGTCAAGTTTGTGGCGATTGTTGTTGATGCGGCTGTAGAGCAATTTGATGATAAATCGCTTTTCGATGATAATCATTTTTGCCGTATGGATTTTGAGCTCCACTTGCTTCGCGATTTGTGCATTCTCGCTTAAAGTGCCCCTTCTCCCTGCAACGAAAACAAGTAACTTTAGATTTATCAAAACCTAAAGGTGAAGTTCCAGCATCATGGAAATCATCTCTTCCAGTGATCTGCTTAAACTTCTCAGCTCTTCTTAACACACTAGCCATACACCACTCTATATCCACTAGTTCCATCTCTTCAGCATCAATCTGATCATAATCCTCTTTGGTCAACATTGGATTACCAATCCTTCCGGCTACCAAACTTTCATAAGACTCTAATACGGTCACCAATAAAGACATATGACCTTTGGCAACCTCTTCCGAGAAATTCTGACCATTCTGAAGATGTAATGCAATGTTGCATTGTAGTACTTAGCCATTATTGTTGTATGAGCTTTGCGGTTTAGAATTGGTTGCTGAAAAATTTGGATCAAATGATGGATATGAAGAGAATCCATTATTGTTGTTTGATCCTTAAGATGACCCTCCAGAAGAACTGTTTGCGTTAAATGTAGTTTCGATCTTTGGTGCAATGTTGGTCTTATCAATCGTACTTCCTTTGTAGTACAGACCAATGTCCTGTTCACAATTAGAATTCTTCATTTTCGCCATCTTTCGTTGTTTCATCTCTTGAACTTCGAGTTTTTCAATAAACTTGCTCAGCGATAGATTCGCAAATTCACCATTATTCTTCAAAATCATAAGATACGTGCCCCAAACATCTTGTGGCAATGCATCGGCCAACTTTTCCACCCATTCTTCTCTATCTTTCTTGATATCCAATCGCTTATGTTAACCACCAAATTGCAATATCTTTCTATAATCATTTTGGTGTTTTCAGTTTTCAATCCATGAAATAGATCAAATTCTTTCTTCAAAAGCGATTTTTTGTTCTTGATCATGTCTAAACTTCCAACAAACTTCGTTTTTAGTGCTTTCCACATTGAGTGTGCACTTCCGTTGTGTTGCAATAAGATCAAGATGTCTTCCTTAATGGCTTGTTGCAATATACTGATCATCATCTTTTCACTTTTGTATTTCTTTTTCTCTTTATCATCTAAATCTTTAATAGAAACAATCTCTCCGTATTCATCAATCGGTCTAACATATCGTTCTTCAACACATTCCCACGCCTCTAAGTGATTCGCTTGAACCCAATTTTTGAAACGTTCCTCCCATCCACTATACTCCTCGATATTCATGAGCTTAGGCGGTTTTTGCATGGAGCCCATTTCATTCTCTAAGTTCACCTTCTGAGCCATAGTGATCGGGGTAGCAAATGCGTTGTAAAATTCATTTTCCATGTTTTGGTACGGAAAATTTCACAAACTATCGATTTCAAACAGTCTGGAATGTCACGCGAGCTGGAAATCCTCAAACCGTACGAACTGAAATCACTCCAAACGAGCTGGAGTTATAAACGAGCTGATATTAAACGATCTGGTACTTCACACGAGTTGATATTTCACACCGTGCTAGCTGGTTCTTTAAAATCTTGGTTCAAACGACTTGGCCCAAACGACTTGGAGACCTTTTAACCACACCGTACAACCTGGTTCAAACTTCCAAATAACCTGGACTAACTTCGTGCGGTCTGGACTACCTAGTACGACCTGATCTATGTTTTAAATGATCTGGATTACCTCCAAATGATCTGGATCAACTTGAATTCAGGTCGTGCGACCTGGAGCCCAATTTCAAACGACCTGGTGATAATTCAAGCGACCTGACAAACTTTTCAAATGAACTGACTCAACCCTTACGACCTGGAACAAAGTTTCAAACGATCTGACGATTTTGAGCGATCTGAATGTTTTTCACGCGGTTTAGACAGAGATTCACACCGTTTGAGAATTCTAAGTCCAATAGTTCATTATTTTGTCAATTTTTATCAAGTTTTAGGTTGAATTTGGTTTTGATTTGTTCACGGATTGATTAAAACTCAGTTTTACGTGTTATTTGTCAAAATCAAGTCATTTTAACCATGGAATCTCGGTAAATTTGATGAAAAAGTGTAGAAGAATGAGTAGAAATGAGTAGAAATCAGATTTATCTGTGAAAACAAGCTGAAAGGGTAAGAACTCTTCCTCTTGAGCTCTGATACCACTTGTAGGATCGGGGATTCGATCAAACGAGTCATTCAGAATAGTTCTCGAATAATACGAAAGGCGGAATCAGACGTATTTAAGTTATATCAGCTAGATTCACACTTAGAATCACTTTAACTGTCGATTGTATTGATTTGATAGTGTTTACAGATCGTTCGACACTTCGGCAGCACTTCGTCTCCGGAATCACAAATTTACAATTGAAGATCCAAGACCACCTATTTATAGGAATGCCAGTCCCCACGAACCATTTCATGCTTTCTGGCCAGACCCTATGAACTTGCCAGAAAGCATGAACTTGGTCACCTCGTGAGAGGTGGCCTAGCCACTTGGTGTGAGGTGGCTGGTTCAGGTCTTTTTCCCGTTTCTCTCGTACAACGTGTCCTGGTCTATCTATTCTAGTTACATGACTAGATACAAGACATAAGACGAAGTCAACAGACATATGCACTAACTATATATATAGGGGAAGGTTCATTTGAGAAGAAAATTTAATTGTGAATAAAAAGAACAAAGGATAATTTTGTAAAACATTAAATAGTTTTTTCACTTATCTTATTTATTATCATTTTTGACTAATTAATTAGTCATAAAGGCTATTATCCTCCACACTAATTTTTTTTTCCTACACACATCAAAAGTTATCCTACATATTTCGAAATTCATCCTACACTACACGTTGAAATTTATCCTACACAACTCGTAATTTATCCTACACTTTAAATTATTTTATTTTATTTTTTTGAAAAAAAATATATATTTTGAAGATAAGTTACAAATTATTTAATGTAGTTAGCTATTAAAGAGGAAGACTACAAATTAATGACCTATGTAGATTTACCAATGTACCCTTGTAGTAACATTAATTACCTATATTAAATGAAGTAAAATAAAACATTCTTATTGGTTGAAATTTCTTCTTTTTTCTTCTTACAAAAAATTTATTCTCATTTGAATTTTCCACCACTATATATATATATATATATGGTTGGGTTCATTTCAGAACTCTAAATAATTACAGAACTTTCAGAACTCCTAATAAACAATCATTTTATAAATATACTTTTATATTTTGGGCACTTTTATCATTTGTTATATGTATTTCTATGATTACATACATGTTAAGAGTGGTTTATATATGTGTAATAGTCAAATTATATATATGTGTAACAACTTATTACATATATGTAAAAAATACTAGTTTACTTATATGTAATCATGAAAATTCATATAAAATATGATAAAATTACTCTTAAGATGTATGTAATGATGAAAATACATATAATAAATGATAACGTTATCCTAAATATAAAAATATATAAATAAAAAGATTGTTTATTCTGAGTTCTGCGAGTTCTGTAAATATTTAATGTTCTGAAATTATCCCCACCCTATATATATATATATATATATATATATATATATATATACACACACTATATTATAATGCAAGAGGAATGGGCATTTTAAGATACCTAAAAAATAAGAACTTTTCCCCTTTTAATTTATAAATACACCCCTAAAATGAGGATAAATTAGTCTTTAAACAATAATTATAATATCAGCCCCTATCTTATTACACTTAAATACATGAGTTTTAACATAATTATAGGCAATTAGTTACACTTTTCCCCCTCCACAACAAACTTATAATTCTTTTACGTATTCTTGACATATCTTATAAACTATATGGTTTTAAAAAAAATCCAAAAGTACCGTGACGACCCACTTATTTTTGTCGACGTTTCAATAGTTGTCTTGGTCAGTATTGACATGTGGATTAAAAGGTACAAGTATGATGCCTTAGTGTACAAGTGATTAAAGTCCAACGTACTTAGTCATTATCCCAAAATGTTTAATAGCTACAGAATGTCAAGTGATTTAATACTGTCAATTTAATCATCTCATCTAGATTACACTTTAATCTCTTATCTTTAACAAAATTATAGATCATTAGTTAGTTTTGAAACTGTTGGAGATGTTGTCTTCAGCCCAGCCCATTAAGGCTAGCCAAGAATTAGAGAGAAGAAGGGAAAGGGTTCGGCCGGCCCTAACCCTAATGGGCTTTAAGTGTTTTAGGCCCAGTTGTTTAGTTACTTGTTTAGCAAGGGACTAACCCTAATTCTAGCCTATAAATATATCTCTTGTACTTGTAATCATTTTCACTCAATAAAATACAAACCCTAGTTGCCCCCGTGGACGTAGGTTACACGCTGTAACCGAACCACGTAAATCTCGTGTCTACTTTTCTTATTGCTTTTGTTTATTGATCGTGTGCGTGTGATCTAAATCCTAACAACTGGTATCAGAGCATGGGCTCTTGATAAAGAACACTAGCCGAGTAGCCGCCTACGACCTCCTGCCTCCAGCCGCCGTTGCAAACCCTAATTAGGGTTTCGATGCCGCCACCTAGCCGCTGCTAGGGTTTCCACACCGACACCCACCGACCCGCTGCAGTTTCGCAGCTTTGCTCCAGGGAAACTGGGTACCGCCGCCGCCACCTAACCTAGATTAGGGTTTTGCCAGCCGCCGCCTACCATCTTGCCGGAACCGCAGAACCGCCGCCCACCATCTTTCCGGAACCGCAGAACTGCCGCCGCCACTAACCAGATTAGGGTTTCCAGTCGCCGCCGATCAAACAGAAGAGTTTCTTTACTGATTTTCGCTGCTGTGTTTTTTGGATTTCTTGCACGCTTTTCGTGGTCAGATTTCATGGTTGTTTTTTCAGTTTATTCTCTCACATTCTCTGGTTAGTTTCTATTATTCAGCAAAGATGTCTGATGATGGAAAAGTTAGAATTGAGAAGTTTGATGGGAAGAATTTCGGATGGTGGAAGATGAAAATCAAGGATTTGCTGATAAAGAAGCATCTGGATGCAGCCTTAGAGATTCCTCCTACACCTGTAACGGATAAGTGGACAGCCATTGACAAGAAGGCTATGTCAACTATCAGTCTCACTCTTTCTATGAATGTTGGCTACAATATTTCTAAACAAACCTCAGCACGAGGAATCATCGAGGCTTTGTCAAATATGTATGAGAAGCCGTCTCCTACCAACAAGGTGTTTCTGATATGGGAGTTAGTCAACACCCGCATGAAAGAGGGAAGTTCTATTATTGAGCATATTAATTTGTTTAAATCTCACTTGTCTCATTTGAATTCAGTAAAATTCAAGATAGATGATGAACTGCAAGCATGCCTGCTCTTGTCCTCATTACCTGACATCTGGTCAGGAACTATTACTGCAGTCACTGGGGCAGTTGAGACCCTCACTTTTGCTAAAGTTCATGACTTGATATTGAATGAGGACTCAAGAAGGTGGAATTCTGGAGAGACAAGTTCATTGCTCAGTACTGAGAGGAGAAGGAGAAGTAATAACAGAGGTGGAAATAGAGGAAGGTCAAAGTCAAAACGAAGAAGCAAGTCAAGACCAGCAAAACCAAGAAAAGACATATAATGCTGGAACTGTGATGAGCATGGGCACTTTAGAAGTCAATGTACTTAACCTCCTAGAGATAAAAAGGAGGTGAATGCTACCACAACTTCAGATTCAGAGGATGCCCTTATTTGCTGTGTCGAAAATACTGTTAAAGATTGGATTATGGATTCAGGATCATCGTTTCATGCTACTTCTAGCACAAAGAAGATGAAGAATCTATGAACAGGTAACTTTGGTAAAGTTAGTTTGGCTAATAATCACAGTCTTGATATTACAGGAGTTGGAGACATAGACTTAAAAACACCACTGGGAACCATTTGGACCTTGAAGAATGTTCGAGTCATTCCTGGTTTGAAGAGGATGTTGATATCCATTGGTCAGCTTGATGATCACGGATATGATGTCCACTTTAGTAGAGGACAATGGAAAGTTGTTAAGGGCAGTATGGTCATTGCTAGAGGAAAGAAGAGGGGCACTTTATACATGGTTGAGGTGCCAATCGATGGGGTTAATGCAATATCTGATGGGCCGAGTCTATCAAAGTTATGGCATCAACTACTCGGCCACATGAGTGAAAAGGGGATGAAGATGCTCATTACCAAGGGAAAGCTTCCAGAACTGAAACAGGTCGAGTGTGAGTTTTGTGAACCGTGCATCCTAGGCAAGAAAAAGAAGGTGACTTTTGTGAAGACAGGGAGAGCACCAAAAACTCAGAAATTGGAGTTGATTCACTCAGACGTGTACGGGCCGTCATCAGTTGCTTCACTTGGAGGATCTCGCTATTATGTGACCTTCATAGACGATTCAACACGCAAGGTATGGGTTTACTTTCTTAAACATAAATCTGAATTTTTTGATAAATTTAAGAAATGGAAATATGCTGTTGAACTTGAAACTGATTTGAAGGTGAAATGCTTGAAGTCTGACATCGGAGGTGAATCCATCAGCAAAGAATTTATAGATTATTGTGCTGAGGGAGGGATCAAGATGATAAATACAGTTCCAAGAACTTCGCAACAGAATGGGGTTGCAGAGAGGATGAACATAACACTATGTGAGAGAGCCAGGAGTATGAGATTGAATGCAGGGCTCCCAAAAATGTTCTGAGCTGATGCGGTTAACACCGCGGCTTATCTTATCAATCGTGGGCCTTCAGTACCATTGGGATTCAAGATTCCTCAGGAAGAATGGAAGGGAAAAGCAGTTGAGTATGATCACTTGAGAATCTTCGGGTGTAGTGCTTATGATATTGATCTTGAAGGTGACAAGTTAGATACCAAAGCAAAGAAGTACACGCTGGTTGGATATGGGTCTAATAAAATGGGCTTCAGATTTTGGGATCATGAAAGCAGGAAGCTAGTCAGAAGCAAACATGTCGAATTCAATGAAGCAAAGCTGTACCAAGACAGAAATTCGGAGAAGTCAGAGGTTCAGAAAGAAGTGGTTGAGTTTGACATTGATTGTCAAAAGAATGAACCAGTTATAGAACCCGATTCAGATTCTGAAGATGACACAGGACCAGAGTTTGAAGGTGGATATAATGAGAAAGGAGAAGTCTCTGACAGTGGGAGCTCAGAGCATGAAGAAGAACAACCTCCACAGCAGTCTGACCCGTCAGAAAATTGGGTCAGGAGATCCACCAAAGTTAGTAAACCGCCTAATAAATATAATCCTTCAGTTAATTATATTCTGTTGACAGAAAACGGTGAACCAGAAAGCTACTCTGAGGCAGTCAAGATGAAAAACTTTCTCCAGTAGGAGCATGCAATGAAGGATGAGATGAGCTCTTTTGATAAAAACAAGACTTGGGTCTTAGTAAAGCTTCCGCCAGATAAAAGAGCTTTACAAAATAAATGGGTCTTCAGGGTCAAAGAAGAAGACGATGGTTCTAAATGGTACAAAGCTCGTTTAGTAGTCAAGGGGTTTTAGCAGAAGAAGGGAGTTGATTATGATGAGATTTTCTCTCTGGTGGTGAAGATGACTACCATCAGGTTGGTTCTTAGTATTGTAGCCACATAAAAGTTGCATCTAGAGCAGTTAGATGTGAAAACAACTTTTCTACATGGTGACCTAGATGAAGACATTTATATGGCACAACCTGAGGGATTCAAGGTTGTTGGGAAAGAGAACTGGGTCTACAAATTGAAGAAGAGTTTGTATGGTCTTAAACAGGCACCCAGACAGTGGTACATAAAGTTTGATAACTTCATGGAGAGGTCAGGGTACAAGAGATGTCAGATAGACCACTGCTGCTATTTGAAGAAGTTCAGCAACTCTTATATCATATTGTTACTTTACGTTGACGATATGTTAATTACAGGTTCTGATATGAAAGAAATAAGCAGGTTAAAGAAGCAAATGTCTAAAGAATTCGAGATGAAGGATTTGGGTCCAGCCAGAAAGATACTCAGGACGAGTATAACCAGAAGCAAGAAAGATGGCTCAGTGACACTATCCCAGGAGAAGTACATCAGGAAAGTGTTAGGGAGATTTGGTATGAACAGTGAGAAGACCAAGCCTAGAAACACGCCTTTAGGAAGTCACCTCAAGCTTACTAAAGATCAGTGTCCCAGAATAGAAGAAGAAAAAGCTGATATGGCTAGAGTTCCATATACATCTGCTGTAGGAAGTCTAATGTATGCTATGGTATGCACGAGACCTGACATAGCACATGCAGTTGGAGTTGTCAGTCGCTTTACATCAAATCCAGGAAGAGAACACTGGGAAGCAGTTAAATGGGTGCTTCGTTATTTGAAAGATACGTCAAAGATGGGGTTGTGTTTTAAAGGAAATGATGTGGTTCTCAAGGGTTATACAGAAGCTAACCTAGGTGGCTGTAAAGAGACATTTAAAAGCACTACAGGATATGTCTTTACAGTGGGAGGAACAGTAGTGAGTTGGACGTCCAGACTTTAGAAAAGTGTGGCTTTATCTACTACAGAAGCTGAATACATGGCAGTAGCTGAGGCCAATAAAAAACAAATATGGTTGAAAGCTTTTCTGAAAGAGTTAGGAAAAAAAGCAAGCTGTCTACTCGCTGTATTGTGACAATGAATATGCAGGGAAACTTGCAAAGAATCCCGTTTATCATGGGAAGACGAAGCACATAGGGATGTGGTATCATTTTGTCAGAGGATTGATCAGTGAAGGATCAATCAATTTGAAGAATGTCCCAGGTGCTAAGAATCCAGCAAATATGTTTACCAAGGTTGTGGTGTTGGATAAGCTAAAGCTATGCATAGCTTCAGCTGGCCCTTAGGAAAAATGCTGAGAAGGTGGGGTAACTCGGGAGTTTTGAAGATCAAGGGGGATTTTCATTTACAGAAGTACAGAAGAGACGGTGTAGTTCGAGGTCCGAAGACACCAAGTGGGAGATTATTGGAGATGTTGCTTCAGCCCAGCCCATTAAGGCTAGCCAAGAATTAGAGAGAAGAAGGGAAAGGGTTCGGCCGGTCCTAACCCTAATGGGCTTTAAGTGTTTTAGGCCCAATTGTTTAGTTACTTGTTTAGCAAGGGACTAACCCTAATTCTAGCCTATAAATATATCTCTTGTACTTGTAATCATTATCACTCAATAAAATACAAACCCTAGTTGCCCATGTGGACGTAGGTTACACACTGTGACCGAACCACGTAAATCTCGTGTCTACTTTTCTTATTTCTTTTGTTTATTGATCGTGTGTGTGTGATCTAAATCCTAACAGAAACGCCCTTATTTCACATTCGAATATAATAATAATGACATACTAATTTTAACAAAAACTGGGCATGACCCGTTCGTACTATAAGTGATTTCCTGCTTTTAACAATCATCATTCAAACTAATTTCTATGACACGTTCCAAAAGACATAAAAATTGTAACCATTACATCATAATAAAAAAAACATCCATTAACCAAAAGACAATATCACCCTTTAAAACTTGACGAGCGGAAGCAATTAAACGGTGCGATGTGTGTTCGTTCCTCCGGTCCAATATTTGTTCCAAAGGATTATCTACCTACAACATTCTTAACAAGTAAACTAAATATGCAAAACAATCATCTAACATATTCATTCTTTTATTTCAACAATTATCATTCTTTTGTCTTTTTTTATCATACTTTTCCATCTAACGGGTCTTTATGATCAAACCAAGTTCACACACTAAGACTTGATCCAAGACCTGATGTGTGCAAAATGCAACATATAAATTACATCAATTGTGGCATAAAATTAACCCTTTTTTAGTACTAATGTTGGAAAAAGTGTGCTTTTCTCTTCCTTTTGTATTTTCAGGATTAAATGAGCTCAAATTAACAAAAGAAGCAAAAAGACATCAAAATCTAACATAAATACAAGAAAAGGAACAAGACGTGACATGCCCGACACCACGATAGCATCTTCCCAAGCAAAACAAGAAGACAGAAGACTGAACACGCCCCGTGCACAGCCAGCACGGGGGCGTGCCCAAGTGTCAGCAGAAAAGACAAAGTGGTAGAAGCTTCTATTGCCCACCACGGGGTCGTGCTCAGCGGACACGGGGCCGTGGTCAACTATAAGATTCGCACAATCCAGGCAAATCTTCATAGTACAAAGATTCTTCTGCACACGGGGTCGTGCTCAGCGGACACGGGGGCGTGGTCAACTAATAAGACAAAGCTGCATTAAATGAAGAAAGAGAAGGATGTGGACACGGGGCCGTGCCCACTGGACACGGGGCCGTGCCCGAGCTTCTGTTCAGCCTATAAATAGGAGTGCTTGGCTCAAGCTCAAACCATCCCTTGGCACACCACCTCTCTCACACTTCACCCACCACCCACCACCACCATAACACCATCATCCACCACCATCATCCATTGTCCATCATAGAGTGTGTGAGTCGTCTCGGGATCCAAGATTGATCGTAAGAGTTCTTGACAATCAAGGCCATGTTTGCCTAAGTCTCTTACATCACTTGGTGAAGACAAGTGTCTAGTGTAATACTTTTTATTTCTAATCTTTTCGCACTTTTTATTTGGTTTTGTATTAATGAGTTTAATAACTAGTTTCTTATGTTGAAGGTGATTCTTCCTTATCGTTTGTCCGTGGTGTCTTGACATTATTTTACTGTCTATATAAAATAAAAGATTTTCACCATTCATATCTCCACGGTCTATATGGAGGTATGTTGGCTACCTGGTCGGGGGTTAAGGGAACGGTTTGGTAAGAGTCTTGCCATTGTTCAGCGTTTAGAGGTCCTGCAATGGACCTGGGTCAAATTTAGTAGGACCTCCTTCAATACTTAACGGTATTGGATGTCGGGGGTCCAAACTCTTTGATCCCCTCATAAGTTAAACTACTATTAATACTATAACCCGGCTATTTAGGACTGTATCCCTGCTGACTCAGACTACTTAGTCGAGGGTAACGTCACCTCCAAAAGAGGGGCCCTACCATAATTTGCATTAATAACTTAATTAATTATCTTTCAATAATCCGACCCTTTAGGATTGTATCCTTGCTGACTCAAACTACTGGGTTGAGGGTAACGTCACCTTCAAAAGAGGGGCCTACTACAATAACTAAGATAATCTCTTAAATAAGTGCAAAAGTGCGGAAATAATCAAAGGTTACACTATACACGAGTCGGAACCAAGTGATTCATCTTGTCTATCTGTTTTTCTTTTATTTTTCTTTTTCAGCATTTTAATTAGTTTTTATTTTTCTTAGCTTAAAACATTTTTTCTAAACTTTTTGATTTGATTAGACGTTGAGGATAAACCGGTACTAAAAGCTCTTGTGTCCTTGGACGACCTCGGTATCTTACCAACACTATACTACGCCCACGATGGGTGCACTTGCCCATATGTGTGTTTAGTGTTAGTAAATATCGTGTTTTATAAATTTAAAACTTGGCTAAAAAAAGTGTTAAAGGTCTTAAAATATACACCTAATATATATAACACTTCACACGCATCAAGTTTTTGGCGCCGTTGCCGGGGACACAAGGATTTTACTAAAGCTTAAAATCAACGGCCTAATCAGTTTTTCAAAACCTTTTTAAAAACGCGCGCACATTTTTCTGCATTTTAGTTTAGTTTTGCATTTACAGTAACCTGTGCACGGGGCCGTGTTCATTGAACACGGGGCCGTGCTGCACATTTTCATAAAAACACCCAGTAACAGTAGCTTGAACACGGGCCGTGCTCACTGAACACGCCCCGTGCTCAACGAAATCAGTAAATTTAATTAAAACGCCCAGATACAGATTCTGTACACGGGGCCGTGTCCACTGAACACGGGGCCGTGTCCAGCCTTTGTTTCCGTTTTATTTCTATTTTCTGATCTCGAGACTTGGTTGTGGTCTGCTGAGTGATTCTTATGGATCAATACTCAGGAGGTTACAACTACACCTATGTGGAGGATGATTATAGGGGTAACTATTGCACTAATTGTAGAAATTTGCACTCGGTTCAATATAATCACTCATATCAACCATCCAATTCATACACCTACTATGAGGAGCCCAGGTACGAGCCATCAACTTCATACACATCCTATGAAGACCAAAGGTGTGAACTCCTCCCTCATACTCATATTTTGATGAACCAAGGTATGAGCCTTCATACTCATACTTTGAGGAACCAAGATATGAGCCACCACCTTCGTATGCTTATTATGAGGAACCATGGCGTGAACAACCCACCTCATATGAGTATTATGAAGAACAAAATAACGACCCTTATCCATCATATGCTTACAATGAAGAACAATGGTGTGAACCATCCACTTCATATGAGTATTATGAGGAACAAAGGACCGAACAACCGAGATTCAAGCTTTGAAAATCCCGATTCTTTTTCTATAACCGAAGTGACCGATAGGATATTAGAACACCTTAGAGTTATCGATTGCTATATAAAAGAATCTCGCGCAAGGAAAGAGGAGTCCCGCGCAAGAGAAGAATTAAAAAAGGATGAGATAACTGAAAGTGTAAAAATGGAAGAACAAATAAGTGAAAAGCCGACACATGAGTTAAACAACGAGAAAGGTGAGTCCGACGACGTTAAAATTCAAGAAGAGTCTAATTTTGAAGAAATTAATCTCTTGTCACCTTCTTTCGAAAATCATTGTTTAGTACCCACTCATGCTAAGTTTTTAAAAGAATTAAACACTAACACTAAAATTGACGAAACGGTAAGTGTTAAGTTAACTATCGATCAAACCTCGCTAATAAAAGAAGACCCATTTGAAATTAACATTACACCGGTTCCATGTTTCTTTCAAAATTCATTTAATAGTAATGTCAAAATCGATAAAGATCTTTGTGTTAACATAATGCCCAACTACATTTTCGAAAAATTAAGTATTAGTGATTTTTCTATCTAATCGGAAAATAATAAAATCAATCGGTGTAGTTGAGGATGTCTTGGTTCAAACAAATCAAATGGTAATCCCAACCGACTTTATCATCCTTGATGACGCTCCTCTAGTGTTGGGACGACCTTTTGTAAAAACCCACGAAGCTTTGAAGAACCGGAAGTACAACAGTCTATCTCTTCAATTAGGGGTATTTAAAAGAAGCATTAATCTTGAGCGATCAAAGAAATATCCATTCGGCAATGACGACCCCTAATTGAAGATGAGCCAGAACCACCTGATAAGGTGGGTCTAGCCAAGGACCCTTATAAACGTGGCGCACCACGGAGGCATTCCGCAGAACTATCCTTAGTTTAGTTTAGATTAATTTTCAGGAATAAAACACACTTGAGATGGCAAAGGATACAAGGGAAGCTTGAACCAGCACCCCATGCGAGAAAACAGGACCGTCCGACAAAATTCTTCATTTACAGTAAGTTCGGCACGGGCCGTGTCCGCCCAACACGGCCCCGTGCTGCACAGTCTGCAGAAATACCCAGTTCAGGTAAACTGGACACGGGCCATGCTCACCCAACACGCCCCCGTGTCCAGGCTTCTGTTTCTCTTGATTTAATTTTGTTACTGGCACTTGAACACAGGGTCGTGCCCGGACAACACGGGGCCGTGTTCAGCGCCCAGTAACACAAAAATTTTGCTTTTTCACACCTTTTACACATTCAACCAACCTAAAAACTTATTTTTGGGACACATTGAGGACAATGTGTAATTTAAGTGTGGGGGGGATGCTAAAACCTTGAATCTTGCAAGTCCTAAATACAAGCCTTACACAAAACTCTATTGGAACCGCTAATCACCCCAAATTTTTTCAAAAAAAAAAAATTTCATTTTTTTTACTTGTCTAGGTTTAACTCGGGAAATTCAAGTTCTAAAAAAGGTTATATTTTTACGAATTTACAACCGATAGCGTCGTGATAAAAAGAACCAACATAAGAAAATTATGAAAAGGCATGACATGCTTAGTTAAAATTTAATTATATATACTTGATCACATAAAAACCCATTCCCACAAAAGTGAGTTTTGAGCCTTTATTGAGCATACAAATATATATCTTTAAACTAAATGCTCATTTTTCGTTTCTTGTGTGAATAGCCGCTTGGTTCTTACGACTCTAGAACTTGCCATGACGATACATTCCCGGTCCTTACCAACTTAAACCCGAGTAAGTAAATGATGGAGGCATTAGGACTAACCCTTTTTATTTCTACACCATTTTTTTCTTTTTTTTACCACCTACCCAAAAAATCCCCCTAGTTTGCCCCTTTTGAGCCTAAACCTTTTCATTTCATAACCCAAACAAACACCCTTTTTACCCACCAAAACCTTTTTCATTTTTAACCCTTTGTTTTAGTAACTAGCTCGGTTTCTCATATGACTTAAAAAAAAATTATGAAGCAAAAGCAAATAAACAAACAAGTTTATCAAAAATGACTTTGTTTGAAAAATAGCTTCATAAAAATAAAAGTGGAAAAATAGAAAGTCTTACGAAAACCGATACTTGTTACGCTTTTCGCCCTTTTTCTACTAACCACTAACTACTAACCCAACCACCTACCTTTAACCCAAGCCTAACCCTTCACCCAAAAAGTCCTCTTGATATTTACAAAGTTATATAAGTTAAAAAGGAGGAGGATTGATTGCTTGGCAAGCCTATGGTAGGAGTAAGTTCCATGCCGCTCTCGAGTGATCCACAAAAATACATTTTCGGCCGAGTGTTGAGTGATCCCCGTGAGGTATGTGAACTTGTATATAAATAAAATTTTACAAACGCATGTTATACCCTAATAAGTAATTTATCTTATGAAAAGTTTTAAATAAATCAAGACGAATAGGATTGTAAATAAATAAAAATAAAACTAAATAAAGAATCTTGGAAATCCCGACACTCTATGACAAGCCCAAAACCTTCTTTTCTACCCATTCCATTTGGGAGTGCAATAGCCACATATTAAAGAGTTTTGTTTGAGGACAAGCAAAGATTCAAGTGTGGGGGTATTTGATGTGTGCAAAATGCAACATATAAATTACATCAATTGTGGCATAAAACTAACCCTTTTTTAGTACTAATGTTGGAAAAAGTGTGCTTTTGTCTTCCTTTTGTATTTTCAGGATTAAATGAGCTCAAATTAACAAAAGAAGCAAAAAGATATCAAAATCTAACATAAATACGAGAAAAGGAACAAGACGTGACATGCCCGACACCACGACAGCATCTTCCCAAGCAAAACAAGAAGACAGAAGACTGAACACGCCCCGTGCTCAGCCAGCACGGGGGCGTGCCCAAGTGTCAGCAGAAAAGACAAGTGAACTAAATAACGCCACGGAATGTAATATGATAAAAGCACTTATATATAAGAAGTACCAGCGGCGTATCTACCATGCTTTTATTATATTACACCCGTCCCGTTACCTAATCACATACCAAAAACCAATCGTTCAATTTGTTTAACTTGTTTGTGTTATAAACCGTCGTTCAGTCGTTCAAATCGTTCAAATCGTTCCAATCGTTCAATCGTTTAATTGTTCAAATCGTTCGTGTTTTAATTGTGAAAATTAACTTTTGGTCGTCTCGTGAATACATTCAAACCTTCGTAACTCGTCCATCGTTCAACTCGTATTAACATACCACCAAAGGGTAAGTTAACAATCATCAGGTTCAGTCGTTACCCACATAACCCCCATACATAACCATGGTGGCAGTCCGATAACGGGATTTGTCAGATCCTATGGTGCCATAACCTTTTACTGGTCGGCTTGATCATAGTTAATGAATGTCATTCGTTATGTAAATACGTCCCAACAAGTTTGTTCACATTATCGAAATCGTTGTGTTTAATATAAACCATAGTATTCGTTTTTGAAAACATCGAAATTGTTTAACACATATGAATCACCCCAAAATAATTGAAAATAATAAAATAGGGGAACTATGTACTCACATTGAATTGCAAAGTATCCTCTATTTAAATGAACTTAACAAGGCTCAGGAAAACCAAGGAAATCAAGTAGCACCTAGTAATCGGATCGCTAAGTTAATAAATCGACACCTAAATCGGAAGATCAGGCAGAATGAGGTTTCGTAAACCAAATGAGTATTGAAACTCATGTGATATGGTTTAACAAAGCCTACATTCTAAATCGGAACCTATCCTAAGTGCTTATGACCCGTTATGACTCGTTAAGGTAGTCTACGCTACTTTAACGCGTCATTCGCGCGAATGCGCGTTCGAGACACCTAACTAGTCCTACGACAAGTATTATATGCCCTAACATGTTTAGATATGTTGCATAATCAGTTTAAGTGACAATAATTAAGTTACATATGCTTAAATTTAAATTATGCATGAAAAGGGCATTTTGGTCATTTTCCTAAGGCATATAAACTACCTATTATAGCAACTAATTAAACTAAGTGACCATAAGGTATAACCTCGGAAGGTTATTCCCTATGCAACTATGGTCACAAATATGTTTGGTCGGATCCTAATGATCGACCAAATGGGTCGGGTTCGAAAGTCTAAGCGGTTGTCAAGACCGCTTGACTTACGACCCTATACAGGCACTAGACTAAAAGTGACGAGTTAAACATGTTAAAACATGTTTAACTAAGTTAGAAAATAAGTTTGATATCAAAACAAAGTGTTTTGATACCTGAAAATAGCTTCGTCGCAAAATGCGCATAATCGGCATTTTGACCGAAACTTTGACTCGTCACTTCGACTAATCAACGTGGTAATCGGTAGGTATAGTCACAAGGGACTATAACCATCGTGATTACGCTCACATTGCAAAGTTCAAACAAACTTTGGCTTGACCAGTTCATGTTCAAAGCAGAAAGTCAAACACTGTTTGACTTTCATGCTTGAAAAGCATAAATAAGCATGAAAGAAGCTTACAAAGGGTCCAAGCTAGAAATAATTGATCTAAAAAAACTCAGGTATGAAGCCTTCAACAAAGTGAGAGCTTCAACTTAGAGCAATTCAGATCAATGAGCAAGGAACCAAGTGAAAACCCAAGACTATTTATAAGAATCATGGATCAATAGGATCATTCCATGTGTTATGAGGCTTTATCATGACCATACACTTGTTAAACAATGATTGGGCAACTTGCAAAACACACAAACCAGCTCATAGATTGCAAAAACCAAGGATTAAAACCACGATTCAGCAGCTGGTTGCTGAAAACAGGTATTTCTGGAAACTGTCTTTGTCACGTGGCGTGCCAGGGACTCCCTGGGCTGGCGCGTGGCGCGAGGCAAGTCAGTTAAAAGTTTCAATTTTTGGTAGAAATGGTCCCTGCATGCTTAAAACTTGATTTTTGACACGTTTAAGCCTCGTTAACCAGATTTCAAGGCTCTACATTGAAGTTAAAGCATAAGGAACATGAAATATGCTTAAAAACATCTTGTATGTCAGTTCGTTTGGTCGTACAGTCACATTATTCGGTTAATTACGACGAAAACTCAAACGGACGCGAAAAACGATCCAAATTACACGCCGAGTGGTATTTTTGAATTCCAATCACTAAAATAAAATATTTTAATAATTACAAATTTTTTTGGATGTCTGGATATGTTCAGAACGTAAGATATGCGCGTAAATGCAAACTTATGCACTTTTTGATGCTTTTAGTCGCTATTGATCAATAAGTTTATTTTTGCACACCGAACCCCTCAAAGCCTATTTCTAAGCTATGAAAAGAATATTTATGGTATGTTTAACTTATGATCATGTTCCGGAATGTTTGTTGCTATACGAATCGGCATACTTTCGCAGTTTGTCGCAAATAGTCCCGGCGATCGAATAAACTTGTTTTCTACACACCAAACCTTCCAAAACTTATTTCTAAGGAGTTAACTGCCATTTTCGTCCCTGTGGTTTGGTCACTTTGGCCATTTCAGTTCATTTTTCAAAAATGCGCCATTTTCGTCCCCCACGTTCTGGAAAGGTGCCATTTCAGTCCAAAAATCATAACCCAGTTAAGTCGGTTAGTAAATAAGGACTGATTGTGTAAATTTGTAACATAAAGGACTGATTGTGTAAATTTGAAAAATGGACTGAAATGGCAGTTAACACCACCACCACTAGCCCTGCCACCACCACCATTCCGCTGCCACCACCACCACCACCGCCACCACCGCCACCACAGCCACACCGCCACCACAGCCACACCGCCACCACCGCCACCACCGCCACCACAGCCACTGCCACCACCGCCACCACAGCCACCGCCACCACAACCACCACAGCCGCTGCCACCACCGTGGGGGTGTGGGGTGTCGGAAAGATGGCCGGATCTATTTTGAGTATTACTCTTTTGAATATTGCAAATGTTTAGAAGAATGATGAGGATCTAAGGTTAGATTTAAACTATGGTGCTTGAAATGTTAAAGAAGTTGAGGTGTTGTAAATTCTAATGCTACTTCGAAAAAGCTTAAACATTTTTGGAATTTTTTTGTCACTTTTTAGTCTCATGCTGGCCATAAGTTAAATTGGGAGCCTTTTATAAGCATATCCAGCTACTTATAACTTCTCAGTGTGGTTCTAGGCTCTTGTAGCTGATATAATTATGCTAACAAATAGATCATACTGGGTTAGCATGCTAGCCAGCTATGGGATCAGGGTGTTACAAACGGCATTCAAGCAGTAACTGCAGTAAGGATTATGAGTTTTTTAGTGGTTAGCTACATATAATTTCTGACACTGATTTGTTAGTAAGCTAGTGTGATTTATTGTGTTTTGAGTGTTGATCTGGGCTTGGGGCATTTCGTACAGTTGATGATTGATGCCTGTCCCTTATAGATAGCAATCTCATGGGACCATTATGCATGTTAAAGTTATATGATTTGCAAACACTTTACATTCTGCGTCATTACACCTGTTACAAGCTCTATGCACATAGGAATTTATGTATATATTCATACATAGTTTGAGGAAACAGCTATATGACAAAAATTGAGCAGAACAGTTAATTTGCGGTTTGTCTAAGATAATATATTTTCTCATTAGAGAGATGTAAGACTATGGGGTATGGGGCGGGGGTTGGGAAAGTTTTGAAAAAATTTACTTGCACCAAAAAATTTAAATAAACGGAAATCGTCTAAGGATGAAAATTGGGAAAGTTTTGAAAAGGTAAAAATAAATCGTCTAAGGATGAAAATTGGGAAAGTTTTGAAATGGTGCGGTGATGAACGATGAACGAGAATGTTTGAAGGAAGCATCATCATCATCAGACGACGACAAATTCATCATTATCATCAGCGGAGTGGTGGTGGTGGTGGTGGTGGCAGCGGAGTGGTGGTGGTGGCGGTGGCAGCGGAGTGGTGGTGGTGGCGATGGTGGTGGTGGTGGTGGCAGCGGAGTGGTGGTGGTGGCGGTGGCAGCGGAGTGGTGGTGGTGGCGGTGGTGGTGGTGGTGGTGGCAGCGGAGTGGTGGTGGTGGTGGTGGCAGGGCTAGTGGTGATGGTGTTACAAATTTACACAATCAGTCCTTTATGTTACAAATTTACATAATCAGTCCTTATTTACTAACCGACTTAACTGGGTTATGATTTTTGGACTGAAATGGCACCTTTCCAGAACGTGGGGGACGAAAATGGCTCATTTTTGAAATATGGACTGAAATGGCCAAAGTGACCAAACCACAGGGACGAAAATGGCAGTTAACCCTATTTCTAAGTTACGTAAAGGTTATTTAAGGTATGTTAAGCCTATGTCACTGTTCTGGAGTGTTTGTCGCGTTAAACTGATTACGCTTACGCATCAGTTTGCGTATAACTTTCCAGAAATCGATTTAAAGCTTGAATTCGAACTAGAATCAAATCGTAAAATCGTCAAACACAAATACACATATATTGACACCAAAACACAAAGTTTCATTAATAATTTATATTGTTTTACATCGTACATCGTTTACAGAGCACAAGTGTCACAGTCTCCCCTAATTTAGGAAATTTCGTCCCGAAATTTTAACTAGAGGAAACTTGTGAAAACAAATGAGGATATTTCGCCTTCATTTGGTCCTCACGTTCCCAAGTAAACTCTGGGCCACGTTTGGACTCCCAACAAACCTTGACTAATCGAATTCACTTGTTCTTCAGTCGCTTGACTTCTCTGTCCATTATCTCCACAAGTTTCTCGACAAAGTGCATCTTATTATCAACTTGAATTTCATCGAGTGAAATGTGAAGATGAGTATCGGCTAAACACTTTCGTAAATTGGACACGTGGAATGTTGGGTGAATATTCCCAAGTTCAGGAGGTAGCTCAAGTCGATAGGCAACCTTTCCAATTCTTTCAACAATCTTAAATGGTCCAACATATCGTGGTGCAAGTTTTCCTTTCTCTCCAAGTCTCACCACTCCCTTCTAAGGGAACACCTTGAGTAGGACATGGTCTCCGACTTGAAATTCCAAGGGCTTGCATCGCATATCCGCATAACTCTTTTGACGGCTTTTAGCTGTCAGAAGATTATCACGAATTTTCTTGATTTTATTTGTCGTTTACAGAATGAGCTCAGGCCCAGTAAGCTGAGCTTCACCGATCTCATTCCAACAGACAGGTGAACAACATTTTCGATCGTATAAAGCCTCGAACGGTGCCATATTGATGCTAGCATGATAACTATTGTTGTAAGAGAATTCAATCAACGGTAGATGAGAATCCCAATTACCACCAAAGTCTATCACACATACTCTAAGCATATCCTCCAATGTTTGTATCGTCCTCTTGGATTGTCCATCCGTTTGGGGATGGTAAGCAATTCTTAGATTTAGTTGAGTTCCCAAAGCAGATTGCATGGTCTTCCAGAAGTGAGATGAAAATCGAGCATCACGGTCAGATATGATATCCAAAGGAACACCATGTCGAGATACAATCTCCTCAACATAAATCTTGGCAAGTTTATCAGTAGATAGATCCTCGCGAATTGGTATAAAGTGAGCTGACTTCGTTAATCGATCAATGACTACCCAAATAGCATCGTGACCTCTAGATGTGCGCGGTAACTTAGTGATGAGATCCATTGCCTTGTTCTCCCATTTCCAAACCGGTATCTCTGGTTGTACAAGCAAACCAGACAGTCGTTGATGTTCAGCCTTGACTTTGAGATAAGTTAGGCATTTTGATACATACAAAGCAATATCCTTTTTTCATACCAGGCCACCAGTACTGAGTATGAAAATCCTTGTACATTTTGTCAGCACCAGGATGGATAGAGTGACGAGACTTATGAGATTCGTCCATCACTAAAGTGCGAAGATCTTCTTGTTTCAAAATCCACCAACGATTCTTGGAATAGTATAACCCATCGTCTTTCGTTTCGAGTTTAAGCTCAAGTTGACGTGGTAATTTTTTTTACTCATCAAGTCTTGTGTGACACAAGTATGTTGAGCTTGAGAGACACATGATTGGATATCGGTTAGAGTGCGAACAAAATGAAGCATAACTCGTTCCTTTCGACTTAGCGTATCGGCTACAACATTCTCCTTACCAGGATGGTAGCGAATCATGCAATAGTAATCGTTCAAGAGTTCAACCCAGCGTTGTTGTCTTATGTTCAACTCATTCTGATTGAAAATGTGTTGGAGACTTTTGTGGTCTGTGAAAACCACACATTTCGTGCCAAAAAGATAGTATCTTCAGATTTTTGAGTGCAAAAACTACAGCGCCCATCTCAAGATCATGAGTGGTGTAGTTCTTCTCATGAATTTTCAATTGTCTTGACACATAAGCTATAACCTTACCTCGTTGCATAATAACACAACCAAGGCCTAGGTTTGATGCGCCACAATAGACAACAAAATCATCGTTTCCATCGGGCAAAGATAAGACAGGAACATCACAGATTTTTCGTTTGTTATTCTCATTACTATAGTTGTTACACATGACAAAACTTGCCGTGGTTTCTGCGCACTAAATTCCATAATTATGTATGCATCCATAATTACGTAATTCCTTGCATAGTCCGCACAGTTTATTTTGAAATGTGTAGGGGAAAAATTTAAACGAATAATCTCATGATGATTTGACTATCCCACCACAGGGTCTCTTTAACTTAGATCAACAAGTTTGATATCAAAACAAAGTGTTTTAATACCCGAAAAAATCTTCGTCGCAAAATGCGCATAATCGACATTTTGACCGAAACTTTGACTCGTCACTTCGACTAATCAACGTAGTAATCAGTAGGTATAGTCACAAGGGACTATAACCATCGTGATTACGCTCACGTTGCAAAGTTCAAACAAACTTTGTCTTGACCAATTCATGGTCAAAGCAGAAAGTCAAACACTGTTTGACTTTCATGCTTGAAAAGCATAAATAAGCATGAAAGAAGCTTACAAAGGGTCCTTGCTAGGAAGAATTGATCTAAAAATACTCAGGTATGAAGCTTTCAACAAAGTGAGAGCTTCAACTTAGAGCAATTCAGATCAATGAGCAAGGAACCAAGTGAAAAACCAAGACTATTTGTAGGAATCATGGATCAATAGGATCATCCCATGTGTTATGAGGCTTGATCATGACCATACACTTGTTAAACAATGATTGGAAAACTTGGAAAACACACAAGCCAGCTCATAGATTGCAAAACCAAGGATTAAAACCGTGATTCAGCAGCTGGTTGCTGGAAACTGGTATTTCTGGAAACTGTCTCTGTCACGTGGCATGCCAGGGACTCCCTGCATGCTTAAAACTTGATTTTTGACACGTTTAAGCCTCGTTAACCGCATTTCAAGGCTCTAAAATGAAGTTAAAGCATAGGGAACATGAAATATGCTTAAAAACATCTCGGATGTCGGTTCATTTGGTCGTACGACCACGTTATTCGGTTAATTACGACGAAAACTCAAACGGACGCGAAAATGATCCAAATTACACGCCGAGTGGTATTTTTGCATTCCAATCACTAAAATAAAATATTTTAATGATTACAAAAATTTTTGGAAGTCCGGATATGTTCAGAACGTAAGATATGCGCGTAAATGCAAACTTATGCACTTTTTGATGCTATTAGTCCCTATTGAACAAATAAGTTTATTTTTGCACACCGAACCCCTCAAATCCTATTTCTAAGCTACGCAAAGGATATTTATGGTATGTTTAACTTATGATCATGTTCTGGAATGTTTGTTGCTATACGAATCGGCATACTTTCGCAATTTGTCGCAAATAGTCCCTGCGATCGAATAAACTTGTTTTCGATACACCAAACCTTCCAAAACTTATTTCTAAGTTATGTAAAGGTTATTTAAGGTATTTTAAGCCTATGTCATAGTTCCGGAGTGTTTGTCGCATTAAACTGATTACGCTTACGCAGCAGTTTGCGTATAACTTTCAAGAAAGCGATTTAAAGCTTGAGTGTGAACTAGAATCAAATCATAAAATCGTCAAACACAAATACACATATATTGACACCAAAACACAACATTTCATTAATAATTGATATTGTTTTACATCGTACATCGTTTACAGAGCACAAGTGTCACATTATGTATGCATAACTATTTCATCACTATTTAGACATTTCATCAAACACATGGCGTGCATACAAGATTTCCAGCCATGGGTACAAGCAATTAAAGCACACTTTTTCCCAATTTATATCAAGAACCATTATAACCAACAAAATCACTTTACCATTGAATCTACATCATGATTAATTACCAAAATCTACCATTTATCATACTATACATTAACCTAAACTAAATTCTTGACAATTTCAAGTTCCATCATCATATCATCATGTTCATTCAAATGGGTTTTACCCATATCATATTTATAGACAATTTCAAGCATAATTTCAACTCCCATTTGCTAATACATCTAGCATTCATATCCAATTTCATATAAAATCAAAGAATACTCATAACCCATTTCATCTACTAACACTAAAACACAAAATTTAACTTACTTGGTATCAATAACACTTAAGAGATCAACATTCCTAACTCATGCACATGAAATCCAGCCTTAAACCTCTTCAATTTGATGGATTTGTAGTATTTTTAGTGAAGGGTTTCTCCCCCTGCTCCCTTTCTCGATCGCACACACCCCCACTCTCTAAACACTAACCAAAATTTTGTTAGGTGTTTATTTATCACATTTTTCACTTCCACCCCTCATTCTTTTAGAACATGCCATATTCCTCATATTTCCATACTAACCTAGTTAACTTTCATGTATACATAAGATTTTGATTTACCAAAGTTTATAAAACTTTGAAAATGGTAAAAATCTATATTTACCATTTCTTATCATCAAAACATTACAATTAAAATTTTATATTACGACATACGAAATTTAGGGTGTTACAAGTCTACCCTCCTTAAAGAAGGTTTCGTCCCCGAAACCTGAATACATACCTTTTGACAGGTCTACCCGTATCCCTTCGAAATTACATACCTCGAACTTTGACAACATGCTTTCATTTGATCATCCATCATGATGAATCGGTCATTACTACTTTAAAACTTGTCTAATACACATGGTAAATCAACCTTGTATGATTCAATGCTATCCTATTACATTATTCCATGATCATCATTTATTTGTTCAAGCTGATTTCTTAAAACTTATCTATCAAGTTAATCATTCTTGTATACCCCTAACATTTACTTAGGGAAATAATTATCATAATATTCATACTTGTTCATTCCTAGACATTCACATAATATCATAAGTCGTACATCATTTTGACAGTTGCTAACTATTTTGCTTCTATATACATTCCATTCTTCCTGGGCCAACATCAAGCAAAATTTCTTTCATGGCGCTTGCTTAATAATTCCTTTCATACTTTTCTTATGATACCTACGTGTGATTTCTACCAGAGACCAATATTTCTTTCATTGATAGTTTATCATATCTCTATGGTTAGCCGCAATTCAATACACACATTTATACATTCTCGCATATACATATATACTATCTTGTTTCAACCTCCTACCATTTATCCTTTGGTTACAAGAGCCAACATAGGGACTTAACCACATAATCAACATAATCTTGTACCGATATATTAACATTCATGTATCTCATAACACAGTCAAAGTGTTATACGTAACTATACATGTCACCATATTCTATAACAATCGCACATACAACAATCCTTCTGACATTGCGATACAAAGACAAGTACCAACATCATACTAAAGTGAATAACTTTTATGAATATACCTTCAAATGTTTCATTACATACGAGGTTATAAGCATTATTACACATGTCGTTCCATTACTCATACTAATTACATAAAACTGAGTACATCAGTTTATTTAATAACTTGTTAACAACTCTACCTCATATGGTTGCCCTATAAAATAGACCAAAACCTTACGTATTCAACTTCTGATTCGCGAATATTTCTCGAGAGGTTTACCTTCTAATAGATCCTCACACATGTTAGAAAACACATCTAGGGGTAGGATGCGTTTACTTACTAAATCCAAAATTTCATACCCTAGCATGATCTCATCTTACATTCTTCGAAAGACTTACTTATGACCAATGTTCTTTATGCCACATTCCATTCAAGTATCCTTTAATTGACATTCCACTCAATCATCCTTTATGTAACATTCCACCTTTCTAATATTTATGCATTCTAATGTTTTTATTCGAACTTCATTCAACATTTATCTTTCAGTTTTCCATACAATTCTTTCTAATAATTTGACATACTAAGCATTTACCTTGTTTTCATACTAGTTTCCTTACACTCCTTTCTACTACAACTCCTTAAGACATCCAATATCTATCCTTTGCAATAGACAAGAAGTTAAGATTGGTTCATTCGCCTCTAAGTTCTTATATTAACATGAAGTATATAATTCGCTTTCCAACATAATCAATCACTTACTTCCCACGCTTTCCTATGTATATTTGTGATGAGTTTCTACTTGTGAGCGTCCTTACCTTCTCATCTCGTTTTAATCCTAGCATACTTACTATCATCTTACCATTCTTGCAAAAATCCTTATCCATGTCGTACTTAAATCCTTCATCTAGGTCCCAGTCCAATTTTCGTCCTGATTCTCATGAGTCGATCACTACATGCCTAACACATAACATATTCAGTGCACCATTATTTCTATAGATACACATACTTACACCTTCTCATGATGCCACATTTATCATTTGTTTTATTCTACTTTTATATCTCATTTGGGTTTACCACGGTTAACTATCAACATATTTTTATCCATATTCACACATCCAGCTACAACTTATCCCACATATGTTCACATATGCATCACCTATGTATATGCATACATTCTTTTAGTCCAACATCATGCTTAATCGACAAGGCTATCCGGGCCACTTACTATAATGTTTATACTTATGTTAAGTTGGGTAGAGAAAGCATCTCATCATTCGATTTCATACATTCTTTTCCACCTAATGACTCATATTTTCATTTATTTATAATCCATTCTTAAAGCTTTATCCATCCAGATACAATCTTTTCGTTCTGACTGTTTATTCGGACGTTCTATTTGGGTATGACTGGTCCGTACTCGCTTACGGGTTCAAACATTTTCTTTCATACTTTTCATCCATATCTGTTTATCCGCACTCAATGATAGATTCAAACAGTTCATTCTTTCATTTCTTCTTCCTTTCGTATCTTTCCCCATCTCATTTCATTTGGTACTTTTTGTAACAACCTTGTATATTCAACTTCAAACATCATGTTCCAACACTACATTCTACATTTTATTTCATACGTTGTGCTTCTACGCAACATTCTATATTTTGTCTTATATAGTGTTTCCACATAAATATCTTCTTTTACAATTTACACTCTAGTGACTATTACTTTCTGTCTGGTCAAGCCTCACATCCTCCAGTCCATACTACCTCGCTTTTAGGTCATACTTTCACATTCTTGACTTTCTAATTGCTTCTGCTTATCACCCAAGTAATTCAACATTACGTGATTTAGTTTGGAATAGCCTTTCTCACTTACTCCGCCATCATTCTATTTATTCCCTCTTGTCGACCTCCTTCGTGTGCGCTTGCATCATTCTCGTCCGTTGATTAAAAGCATACTAGAATCTATTTCTACATAATTACCTTCCCTCCTAGCTCACATTCCACATATGTTTACTTCCAATTTAACAAGTGTTTTTGTGACACCCCAGGAAAATCAGGAAAACAACGCAACTTAACTAGCTTCCTCAGTAATCACGCGCTAAATTTCGGGACGAAATTCTCTTAACAGGGGGAGAATGTGACAACCCGCGAAAATTACATGTAATCCGTACAATTTATTAAATGATAATTAAAGTGCTTGATGACTGTGCTGAATCATTTAACTGCTCTCTGATTTCTGTGTTATACTTACATGTGCGTGTTAGCATACTAATAGTATACAGAAAAGTTACTAAAAAGTCCGGTATGTTTTCCTATGTGTTAGGAATAAATTGCGTTACAAAAAATATATAAATAAGACGCCTTACGGAACAATTAAACAATTTAACGGAACAGTGTCCGACCGAACAACCGGACATTACCCGGGACACTAAATTTTTGTCATGGACATTGTTTTACTATTTCTGGCTAGTCATGATCCCCGTATGACATAGCACCCGCTAAAAAGTTACTAACTAAACATATCAACCTAAGACTTACTTCCTAGTTGGGAAATATTTGCAACATACCCCCCCCCCCCCAACCGAGTTTTGGTCCCTTGTGGACCCACCAAATGATTTTCACCATACCTTCATGATTTAATCAAATTGTTTAGTTGATTGTTGCTTGTGTAAGTCCTCAAAATATATGGATGATCTATAAGAGGCATGGCCATCAAGATTACTTGATCATTCTCAAGATTTTACACTCCACCTCACTTATCTCTCTCTCTTCTCACGGTTACACATAACCGAAACCACAATCACCTTCCAACATTCTCATCTTCTTCATTATCAAGTCTCATTCAAAGCTTAGAAGGATCAATGGAGGTTACATCTTGAGGGACCAACAAAGGAGCTTGTTCTTGTCTTTTTCACCATCATTTTCTCATCACCTTGCATTAGATTCATCCCTAGTTATAAGCTAGTAGTAAGTCTCATTTTAACTTGTTTCATCTTGTTCAAAATTATAATTTGTAGTATGATGTGTTGTTGTTTAAATCACTAAGAGAACAAAAGACTAGAAGATGTTAAACAAAATTAAAGAATATGAAAGTTACATAAAAGTTTACTTATGTATGAATCATGAAGCGGAATCTTGTTGGTTTGAGGGTTGGTTAAATCATACTTGATGTTGATTGTTGGTTTCTTGTTAAATCCATTGTTCGGACACTCGTTGATGCGATTTAGTAATGCTTAAACCACGAAACAGCATTCTGATGTACTTTTTCAGCCGCATTCAACAGGCCGTAAACAGACTTTAACCAATCGAAAAACGGAATTTCTGAAGCCTAAATCGGGTCTTTTCGAAAAACGAAGAAAATGGCGCTGGAATCGTATTTTTTTGAAATCGTTTACTATTTTAAAAGTCTGTTTTCGTGACAGCAGCTAAGGCTGATTTTTACTGCAGTAAAATGGGCTGTACGATTTAGGTCGTAATTTGAAACCTGAATGGAACCAGCCCTTAAAATTCATACCATAGATAGTCACTGATGTATTTGTGACCCTCGAACTGGAATTTTGTCAAACGGACTTCCGAAAAATTTTAGACGAATTATCCCGTGAACTGCAATCAGAATGTAGTAAATCTGATTTCAGTCCGGTAAACGAATTTCTATAAATTACTGATAATGAACTGGACCCCGATATTTTTACACAATAATTTTTGGTTCATGTAAGACGTCCTGTAAAAATTTGGGAATTTTTGGAAAAATTTAACTATTTTATTTAAAGGTCCGAAAAACAGCCGGTTTTGAATATTAATGCTGAATTGACATAAGTTGTGACTTGCGTGTCTAAATGTCGAGTATGCTATCAGTGAATGATTTAACATGTATTATGTGTTACGTGCAATATCGTATGTTTGTTTATGAATGGGGAATGGATGGGAAGTTTATATGGGCATAAATCGTTAAAGTGTGTGCCTGTTATGTGGACGAAGTAATGTGTAAATAAACCATACGTAGGATACGTGTTATGCATGAGAAACTGATTGTTATCCGTACCTTATTAGGACGTGATTGACCGACCTTGACTGTTAACTATATTTGAGAACCTAACCGAGCAAACCGAGGTGAGTTCACACTCTTTCTAAGGCATGGGATTCCCAGGGGTTGGGAATGGGATTGAATAACTACTTGTACTATCATTACTATTAAACTACCTTTTTACTGTCCTCGGATTGAAGGGCACGTACGTAAAACCTACGTACACTCATACTTACTACTGTCCTCGGATTGAAGGGCACGTACGTAAAACCTACGTACACGATCATAAGACCATCAACTCTATCACTTTAAGTCCCTCATTTATCGACTTAATTGCCGAGGCCTATGGCGAGCGGGTCATTAGTTAATAGCGCTATTAGGTTTAACAAACCTCACACCGTGCCAGTCGGACGGGCGTGTACTAATGGACTATGGGCAAAGGGTCAATGCTGATAGACATTGTCTTAGGGCACCTCTTACATTTTCGTAGCAGTCGATACGCGTGGTCTAGTAACACATGGGAAACCCCCACTAATCTTCGCAAACCTGTCAGAAAGACCGCGATGCAAACTTATACGATACTTGGTTTTCAAAACGAACAGATGATTTACGAAACGAATGCTATAACTAAACAACCAACTGTGAATTCACTCAACTTTGTTGTTGACTCGTTGTTACATGCCTTACAGGTCGCTAAACATTTGGAGCTTGCACGAGGAAGGAGTCGTTGTGGTGTGCGGACGGTTATGTCCAGTGTTTAATGTTTAAAACTTTATGAACTTATTAAACCTATGTGTTGGACTTTAAACTTATGAACTGCGAACTTATGTTTTGAACTTTACGTTATTGCTTCCGCTGTCTAAATTAAAAAAAAACTTGGTTAACTAGCTTTTGGTCACCAATCGTATTGGGGTTGTCTTTATTTACTTAAGTACGTTGTTCGGTATGATTGGTGGCTCGATCCTGGTCACGTCACGCCTCCAAGCGGTGGAACTCCGCATGGTGGATTTTGGGGGTGTGACAGATTGGTATCAGAGCCATTGGTTATAGTGAACTTGGTTTTAAAAAGGGAAAAGCTTTTTGATAAAACCAGACTATAACCTGTACAGTGCTCAACGATCCACAACGACGCTTCGCTCCACGTGCAAGACTCGACACCATAAGTGGTATGATTTATGTTATATTATCGGTTAGATAGTTCTCACTGTGCATTAGATAATGTGGTAATTGCTATTTGAACCTTGCGTGCTTACTCTCTACTATCGTCCCACACTTACGCACTTTCGCGACACTTTTCTCACCTACGTTATTTCGTTGTGAAGATCATGGGTGGACGTTTGAACCTAACTCAAGCCCAACTGACGGCTTTAATCAACGAACGAGTTGCTGAGGCACTCGCAGCTGTCCCTGCAGGAGGTCAACATGCTCAGCCTCCTGTGTGCATATTCAAGACGTTCATGGACTGCCGACCTACCACTTTCAGTGGCACCGAAGGAGCAGTGGGCCTTCTTCACTGGTTTGAAAAGCTTGAGTCAGTTTTCGAGATGTGCGAATGCCCCGAAGACCGTAGGGTGAAATATGCTACCGGAACACTTGAAGGGGCTGCGTTAACCTGGTGGAAGGCGCATGTTCAACTACTAGGACTGGCAGTTGCTAATGCCACACCCTGGAATGGTTTTAAAGAGCTGATCAAGGAGGAGTACTGTAGTCGGGATGACATCCACAAGCTAGAAGTGGAATTTTACAATCTGAAAATGACGGGGTCTGAGATTGAGGCGTATACTAAGAGGTCAAACGAGCTGGCCATCTTGTGTCCAACTATGGTGGACCCTCCCATCAAACGTATAGAGCTGTACCTCAAGGGCCTAGTACCAGAGATTCAAAGTCACGTAACTTCTGCCAACCTGGGTACCATTCAGCAAATTATCAAGTTGGCTCATCGTCTCACCGACCAGGCGGTGGAGCAAAACAGGCTACCCAAACGTATCAGTGCCACAGCTACTTCTGATGCACCTACCGACAACAAGCGAAAATGGGATGGAAACTCCAGTAAGGGTTCTGCTTCGGTTCAGTCTCAGCAGAGAAAGACTGATGGCTACCAGAGTCCTGGTCAGCAATCCTCCGGTAATCAAGGACAGGGTGGGTATCGAGGAAACCACCCGAAGTGCAACAAATGTAACAGACACCATAGTGATCAATGCAACAAAGGGCGTTGTCAGAGGTGTCTCAAGATGGGTCATGAAGCCAAGGATTGCAGGAGCTCACGGCCTGCAAATCAGAATCGCCAGCAGCAACAGCAAGCACCGCAGAATCAGCAACAGCAACAGGGGATGCTTTCAGTGTGGCGCTGAAGGCCACTTTAAGAAGAACTGTCCCCAGCTTAACCAGAATCAGAACAACAACAACATCCAGGGAAACGAGAACAACAATGGAGGCAACAACGGGGGTAACAACAATGGTAATGGAGCAAGGGGTCGTGCTTTCGTGATTGGTCAGGGTGATGCAAGGAACGATCCCAACGTTGTGATGGGTAAGTTTCTTCTGGATTATTTCTTTGTCACTGTCTTATTTGATTCGGGTGCCGATACTAGTTATGTGTCCTTAAAAGTTAGCCAAATGCTTAAGCGCACTCCAACACTTTTAAACACCAAACACGCGGTAGAGCTAGCAAATGGTAAAAGTCTTGAAGCCACACACGTAGTTAAAGGTTGTAACCTCGTCTTAGCTGGTCAGACTTTCCCTATCGATCTTGTTCCTATCACACTTGGTAGTTTCGACGTTGTTATTGGTATGGATTGGCTATCCTCATCATCAAGCGGAGATTGTTTGCAAGGAGAAAATCGTCCGCATTCCTCGTTCTGGTGAAGAACCCCTCATGATTCGTGGCGACAAGAGTGGTGCTGTCGAAGGCATCATCTCTTTCCTTAAGGCCCCAGAAGTGTTTGCGAAAGGGCCACACTGCCATTCTAGCACTCGTTACCGACACATCAACGGAAGAGAAGAGAATTGAAGACATACCTGTTGTACGCGATTTTCCTGAGGTATTTCCTGAGGAATTACCTGGTCTTCCGCCTCACCGCCAAGTTGAATTTCAAATCGAGCTAGCTCCTGGAGCAGCTCCCATAGCTCGAGCACCTTATCGTCTAGCTCCATCAGAACTCGAAGAACTGTCCACACAACTACAAGAACTCTTGGAAAAGGGTTTTATACGTCCTAGCTCTTCGCCCTGGTGAGCTCCAGTACTATTCGTAAAGAAGAAAGACGGTACCTTCAGAATGTGTATTGACTACCGCGAACTTAACAAGGTGACCGTGAAGAATCGTTATCCTCTCCCACGCATTGACGATTTGTTCGACCAGTTGCAAGGGTCGAGCTATTACTCCAAGATTGACTTGAGATCGGGATACCATCAGCTGAGGGTCCGAGATGAGGACGTCTCTAAAACAACATTCAGAACTCGTTACGGCCATTACGAGTTTCTGGTTATGCCATTCGGGCTGACGAATGCACCAGCAGTCTTCATGGATCTCATGAACCGAGTGTGCAAGCCTTACCTGGATAAGTTCGTTATTGTGTTCATTGACGATATCCTGATCTATTCTAAGAGTCAGGAGGAACACGAGCAGCATCTGCGACTTATGCTTGAACTTCTTCGAAAAGAGCAATTGTATGCCAAGTTTTCAAAATGTGACTTCTGGCTTCGCGAAGTCCACTTTCTAGGCCATGTGGTAAACAAGGATGGAATTCATGTGGATCCATCTAAGGTTGAATCGATCAAGAACTGGCCTGCACCCCGTACACCAACAGAAATCCGCCAATTTTTGGGTTTGGCAGGATATTACAGAAGGTTTATCAAAGACTTCTCCAAGATTGCGCAACCTCTCACTTCACTGACTCAGAAGGGTGTCATCTATCGTTGGGGTGATGCACAAGAGTCCGCATTTCAACATCTAAAGGATAGACTTTGTAGCGCGCCTATCCTCTCATTGCCCGAAGGCACCGATGATTTCGTGGTTTATTGCGACGCTTCCATCCAAGGACTTGGTTGCGTATTGATGCAACGTGACAAGGTCATTGCCTACGCATCGCGCCAACTTAAAGTTCACGAAAGAAACTACACTACTCACGATCTGGAGCTGGGAGCAGTTGTATTCGCGCTTAAGATATGGAGACATTACCTGTACGGTACCAAGTGCACCATTTACACCGATCACAGGAGTCTCGAGCATATCTTCAAGCAAAAGGAGTTAAACATGCGTCAACGCCGATGGGTTGAGCTCTTGAACGATTTTGAATGCGCAATCAAGTATCATCCGGGTAAAGCCAATGTTGTGGCCGACGCCCTCAGTCGAAAGGATACCATACCTAGGCCTGTACATGCTTTACAGCTTACCATCCAATCTAACCTTCCCGCTCAGATTCGCGATGCTCAGGTCGAAGCATTGAAAGCAGAAAACATCAGGGCTGAATCCCTACGAGGATCGAGGCAACGGCTAGAACAAAAGGAAGACGGCGCCTACTATGTAACAGGGCGTATTTGGGTTCCACTCTATGGCAACTTACGCGAGCTTGTGATGGATGAAGCACATAAGTCTCGTTATTCAGTACATCCTGGTTCGGATAAGATGTACCACGACTTAAAGACCACATACTGGTGGCCTGGCATGAGAGCCCACATAGCAACCTACGTCAGCAAGTGCTTGACTTGTGCGAGAGTTAAGTCTGAATATCAGAAACCATCAGGCCTACTTCAACAACCGGAGATCCCGAAATGGAAATGGGAGCAAATTTCCATGGATTTCGTTACCGGCCTGCCCAGATCTCAACGCGGAAACGATACCATTTGGGTGATCGTAGATCGACTAACCAAGTCTGTACATTTTCTGGCTATCAAAGAAACGGATAAGTTTTCTACTCTTGCAGACATTTACCTAAAGGAAGTGGTATCAAGGCACGGAGTGCTAACCTCTATTATATCTGATCGTGACGCACGTTTTACTTCTGAACTGTGGCAAGCAATGCACAAGTCCTTTGGCTCACGTTTAGATATGAGCACCGCTTATCACCCGCAGACGGATGGGCAATCTGAACGCACCATCCAAACCCTTGAAGACATGCTTAGGGCATGTGTAATCGATTTTGGTAATGGCTGGGAAAGGCACCTCCCGCTGGTGGAGTTTTCGTACAACAACAGCTACCACACCAGCATCCAAGCCGCTCCGTTTGAGGCATTGTACGGACGCAAATGCCGATCACCTCTCTGTTGGGCAGAAGTTGGTGACAGCCAAATCACTGGCCCAGAACTTGTGGTAGATACCACCGAGAAAATTGCTCAGATGCGACAGCGAATGGCGGCAGCTCATGACCGTCAGAAAAGCTATGCTGATAAGGGAAGAAAACCACTCGAGCTCCAGGTTGGGGATCGAGTGCTACTCAAAGTCTCACCTTGGAAAGGTGTAGTCCGCTTTGGCAAACGAGGCAAACTCAATCCGCGTTATGTCGGACCATTCGAAGTCATTGAGAAAATTGGCAAAGTCGCCTACAGGTTGGATCTACCTGAAGAACTCAACGGAGTTCACAATGTTTTCCATGTGTCGAATCTGAAGAAGTGTCTGTCAGATGAGACCCTCATAGTTCCTCTGAAGGAACTCACTATCGACGACCAGCTGCGATTCGTCGAGGAACCAGTAGAGATTACGGATCAAGATGTTAAGATCCTCAAGCATACCAGGATACCTCCGGTCCGAGTTCGTTGGAATGCTCGTCGTGGCCCAGAGTATACCTGGGAACGAGAAGACCAAATGAAACTCAAGTATCCCCAACTGTTTAAGAAAAACGCAACCACTACTGAGGCTGAAGCTACTGCAGAATTTCGGGACAAAATTCCAAATCAACGGGGGGATGATGTGACACCCCAGGAAAATCAGGAAAACAACGCAACTTAACTAGCTTCCTCAGTAATCACGCGCTAAATTTCGGGACGAAATTCTCTTAACAGGGGGAGAATGTGACAACCCGCGAAAATTACATGTAATCCGTACAATTTATTAAATGATAATTAAAGTGCTTGATGACTGTGCTGAATCATTTAACTGCTCTCTGATTTCTGTGTTATACTTACATGTGCGTGTTAGCATACTAATAGTATACAGAAAAGTTACTAAAAAGTCCGGTATGTTTTCCTATGTGTTAGGAATAAATTGCGTTACAAAAAATATATAAATAAGACGCCTTACGGAACAATTAAACAATTTAACGGAACAGTGTCCGACCGAACAACCGGACATTACCCGGGACACTAAATTTTTGTCATGGACATTGTTTTACTATTTCTGGCTAGTCATGATCCCCGTATGACATAGCACCCGCTAAAAAGTTACTAACTAAACATATCAACCTAAGACTTACTTCCTAGTTGGGAAATATTTGCAACATACCCCCCCCCCCAACCGAGTTTTGGTCCCTTGTGGACCCACCAAATGATTTTCACCATACCTTCATGATTTAATCAAATTGTTTAGTTGATTGTTGCTTGTGTAAGTCCTCAAAATATATGGATGATCTATAAGAGGCATGGCCATCAAGATTACTTGATCATTCTCAAGATTTTACACTCCACCTCACTTATCTCTCTCTCTTCTCACGGTTACACATAACCGAAACCACAATCACCTTCCAACATTCTCATCTTCTTCATTATCAAGTCTCATTCAAAGCTTAGAAGGATCAATGGAGGTTACATCTTGAGGGACCAACAAAGGAGCTTGTTCTTGTCTTTTTCACCATCATTTTCTCATCACCTTGCATTAGATTCATCCCTAGTTATAAGCTAGTAGTAAGTCTCATTTTAACTTGTTTCATCTTGTTCAAAATTATAATTTGTAGTATGATGTGTTGTTGTTTAAATCACTAAGAGAACAAAAGACTAGAAGATGTTAAACAAAATTAAAGAATATGAAAGTTACATAAAAGTTTACTTATGTATGAATCATGAAGCGGAATCTTGTTGGTTTGAGGGTTGGTTAAATCATACTTGATGTTGATTGTTGGTTTCTTGTTAAATCCATTGTTCGGACACTCGTTGATGCGATTTAGTAATGCTTAAACCACGAAACAGCATTCTGATGTACTTTTTCAGCCGCATTCAACAGGCCGTAAACAGACTTTAACAAATCGAAAAACGGAATTTCTGAAGCCTAAATCGGGTCTTTTCTAAAAACGAAGAAAATGGCGCTGGAATCGTATTTTTTTGAAATCGTTTACTATTTTAAAAGTCTGTTTTCGTGACAGCAGCTAAGGCTGATTTTTACTGCAGTAAAATGGGCTGTACGTTTTCGGTCGTAATTTGAAACCTGAATGGAACCAGCCCCTAAAATTCATACCATAGATAGTCACTGATGTATTTGTGACCCTCGAACTGGAATTTTGTCAAACGGACTTCCGAGAAATTTTAGACGAATTATCCCGTGAACTGCAATCAGAATGTAGTAAATCTGATTGCAGTCCGGTAAACGAATTTCTATAAATTACTGATAATGAACTGGACCCCGATATTTTTACACAATAATTTTTGGTTCATGTAAGACGTCCTGTAAAAATTTGGGAATTTTTGGAATAATTTAACTATTTTATTTAAAGGTCCGAAAAACAGCCGGTTTTGAATATTAATGCTGAATTGACATAAGTTGTGACTTGCGTGTCTAAATATCGAGTATGCTATCAGTGAATGATTTAACATGTATTATGTGTTACGTGCAATATCGTATGTTTGTTTATGAATGGGGAATGGATGGGAAGTTTATATGGGCATAAATCGTTAAAGTGTGTGCCTGTTATGTGGACGAAGTATTGTGCAAATAAACCATACGTAGGATACGTGTTATGCATGAGAAACTGATTGTTATCCGTACCTTATTAGGACGTGATTGACCGACCTTGACTGTTAACTATATTTGAGAACCTAACCGAGCAAACCGAGGTGAGTTTACACTCTTTCTAAGGCATGGGATTCCCAGGGGTTGGGAATGGGATTGAATAACTACTTGTACTATCATTACTATTAAACTACCTTTTTACTGTCCTCGGATTGAAGGGCACGTACGTAAAACCTACGTACACTCATACTTACTACTGTCCTCGGATTGAAGGGCACGTACGTAAAACCTACGTACACGATCATAAGACCATCAACTCTATCACTTCAAGTCCCTCATTTATCGACTTAATCGCCGAGGCCTATGGCGAGCGGGTCATTAGTTTATAGCGCTATTAGGTTTAACAAACCTCACACCGTGCCAGTCGGACGGGCGTGTACTAATGGACTATGGGCAAAGGGTCAATGCTGATAGACATTGACTTAGGGCACCTCTTACATTTTCGTAGCAGTCGATACGCGTGGTCTAGTAACACATGGGAAACCCCCACTAATCTTCGCAAACATGTCAGAAAGACCGCGATGCAAACTTATACGATACTTGGTTTTCAAAACGAACAGATGATTTACGAAACGAATGCTATAACTAAACAACCAACTGTGAATTCACTCAACTTTGTTGTTGACTCGTTGTTACATGCCTTACAGGTCGCTAAACATTTGGAGCTTGCACGAGGAAGGAGTCGTTGTGGTGTGCGGACGGTTATGTCCAGTGTTTAATGTTTAAAACATTATGAACTTATTAAACCTATGTGTTGGACTTTAAACTTATGAACTGCGAACTTATGTTTTGAACTTTACGTTATTGCTTCCGCTGTCTAAATTAAAAAAAAACTTGGTTAACTAGCTTTTGGTCACCAATCGTATTGGGGTTGTCTTTATTTACTTAAGTACGTTGTTCGGTATGATTGGTGGCTCGATCCTGGTCCCGTCATGCCTCCAAGCGGTGGAACTCCGCATGGTGGATTTTGGGGGTGTGACAGTTTCTTCCTTAGAACCATACATTACTTGCAATTCTTTCATGTTTTCATGTTCATAACTTCCTAATTTCATTCATACTTATCTTTCAAATACTTTCATACTTTCTAAGTTTGATTGTATATATCTTTCAAAACATCTCCTTCGTCCGTCATCTACACAACATTTTTTAATTTAGTTTCCACAAGATGTTTCCTTCTTATCAATTATCATTCTACATTCATTTACTTTCTATTTGATACATCCTTCCTTATTCTCAAAACCACACAATACTAGTCATTCTATCATGCATTTGCATTCTATACCTTTCTAGTTCATTTATGATCATTTTGACATATCAATTCTTTCTAATTTTCGATCATTCTTTATCGTTCAATCATGTCATCCTTGATTAATTTAGTTTTATGGGTTTAGATAACACTACAATGGGTTTCGGGACTTTTTTTTCGGGGTCCCGAAAAAGGTCTCACGTAGAAAATTAAGCATAAAACACAAATCTGAAAACCTCACGTTGGAGGTCGCGTCGGTGACGAGGAGACGTCGCGGCGGCGACGCGTTGCAGAAGACCGCGTCGGGTCAGTAACAGCATAGACAGCCAGTTAAGGTGTCCGGTCCCCAAGGTTAACCAGGCGGCGTCAGCGACGGCCACCTGCCGCGTTGGCGACGCGCCTTGCATGATCCAGACGCTGCTGTTTGTTGTTTGGTAGCCCCCTTGACCCGATTCAAATACCAAACCGTCAAGATTCATTTCGGTTCGCTCCTTAACAAGTTTAAAACATACTACTAGTACCCCGGTCTCTGAACTACTAAATTTCCACCAACTAAGATATCTACGGTAAAATAAAAACATGTACGTACCTTCCTTCTTGTCCGGTTTCTAGGAACGAACACACACACTTCGCAAGAGCCTCCAATTCGAGTTCAAGCCGACCAAACGCAGCTTGAATCCCTCAAACCTTCGCTCTGATACCAACTTGAAACGACCTTATTTCACATTTGAATATAATAATAATGACACTAATTTTAACAAAAATTGGGCATGACCCGTTCGTACTATAAGTGATTTCCTGCTTTTAGCAATCATCATTTAAACTAATTTCTATGACACATTCCAAAAGACATAAAAGTTGTAACCATTACATCATAATAAAAAAATATCCATTAACCAAAAGACACTATCACCCTTTAAAACTTGACGAGCGAAAGCCATTAAACGGCGCGATGTGTGTTCATTCTTCCGGTCCAAGATTTGCTCCAAAGGACTATTTACCTACAACATTCTTAACAACTCAATTAAATATTGTTTTGGTCAAAAACTACCTAAGTAATTAAGTGATCAAATTAGTTAAGTGAGGTAGTGTGCTAGAAATGTTTGTGAAAAATATGTTGGTTAAGTTGTTAATAAAAACAGTTTTCAGGATACGGCTCAGGATATCGAGTTGTACCTATAATCAAACAATGAGCAAAAAGGTAAAGGGTGACACGGGATATACGAGGAAAGCCCTTGATCAATCTAGATCGCCGGCATAAAACCTCGGGAGCTGACAATCACAGCTGCCTTGTTCTTCTTATTACTTCAAATATCAAGATACAGTGCAGGATATAATGCGGATCAACTAGGTGTTACAATGCGATTTGAATACAAGTGTAAGTGTGAGTGATTGCAGCTAGTAGAGAGCAAAAGTGTTCGAGAGATTGTGTATGTTCTTATGTGATCCGATCAATCCTATTTATAGTAAAACAAAGCTAACTAACTAGCCTACAAATCAGGGATAAAGCGAATATCCCCTTCGTGAACGTTGTAGTCCACGTCTTCTGGCTTCAACGTTCCTATTTCAACAGATTAGCCCGAGTCTTTGGGAGAAGAGGTCCACTTGAACGTTATAGACTTGCTTCATTAATCTGCATGTGAATTAATTAGTCATTAGCAGGATACTGTATCAGGATGTTACCAATATATTGCCCCTATATCTTCTCTTTTTCTTGTTAATAAGCGATTACCTTCCTCAGAATTCTCAGGTACTTCCCTTTTCTTATCTCTTTGAATTTCTTCGCTCAAATTTTCCGATGGCCACCAGAACACGCTCTCATTCCGGCGAGTCCACCTCGTCATTTGTGAATCAAAACCTGCTCAAACACCCCGAGAAGGATGTGTGCTCCTTTGACAATGCCGATATTGCCACATTAAGAATCTTTGGTGCTTTTTCTGACACGGCGATTATCCGCCCTTTTGACCGGAGCATCCGTTCAGACGTATCTTCCAAAGAGTGGATCTGTTTCTCATCATACATGTTATGGGTGAAATTCTGAGCTCATATCATGACACTATATCTTGATTTTATAATAGCTGATTACGATTAGGATACCGGTCAGGATACTGGTAACATCTTGAGGCAGTATCCTGACAATTACTAACAATTTGCTTATAAACATTGGTAACAAGGGACTAACGTTCATGAGGACCAAGTTATCCTGAAGACCCGCTCAAATTGGTTAGGATAAAGACGTTGGTGGCGGAAGAATAGCTCTTGTAATGGTCAGCATTGAAGAATGGCATGTTTTACGGTAGTTACGGATGCTGGTCAAAGATATTAATGTTGTAACGGTTATGGAAGCTTAAATCCCGGATTTACATTTAATATGCACGTGGAGAACGAGTTGAAACAGTCCCTAACGTTCAGAAGGACATATTCCAAGTATCCCAGATTTTTAGCATAATATCCCGGATTTTTAGCATAGTTAGTTATTTCCTTTGCTATATATAGGAATGATCGGATCAGTAGGAACACACAATCTTTTCACAAACTCTTGCTTTCTACTACCTACAATCACTCTCAAACACCAACACTTGTACTCGAATCTCATTGTAACACTTAGTTGATCCGCATCATATCCTACATTGTATCCTGGTTATTCAAGCAATAAGAAGAATAAGGCAACCGACGATTGTCAGCTCCTGAGGTTTTATGCCAGAGATCTAGATTGATCAAGGGCTTTCCTCGTACATCACGTGTCAACCTTTACATTTTTGCTCATTGTTTGATTATTAATATAGCTGGGTATCTTGAGCTATATCCTGAAATTGTTTTTACAAACAACTTAATCAGCATATTTTCAATACACATTTTTAGCACACTACCTCACTTAACTAATTTGATCACTTAATTGCTTTGGTAATTTTTGACCAAAACAATTTGGCGCCCACCGTGGGGCAAGTGGTGCTATTTCTACTAAAAGATTTTGCAAAATCATTACTTGGTTTTCTATTTTCAAAACTTTTTGCTACACTATTTTCAATGGCCTCGAGATCAAACATGAGCTCTTCCACCGTGTCTGCTACAACCTCTGCAACGATTGGTTCGGTGCTTCCACCACCTCCTCCGAGAATGCAAGCCTCTTCACAGGGAACTAAAAGTCATGTGGCTCGGGATGTTATCCCCGCTCGCAATATCTAGGGATCTGGTCCTGTTTTGGCTTCTAATGAAGAAATTCTAAATTTGTTTGGTAGTGTACAGGAACAGATGAGGCAGCAGCAGGAAACTAATCAGATGCTGATGAGAGAGATACAGCTCTTGAAATCCGGCCCAAGTAGGCCTGCTGAAGATACTATCACTCCCTTGCAACCCAGGGCTTTGAACTTCAGTTCTGCAGTTTATACTGAGGATAACCGGGAGAATATTGTGCCTAGCCATTCCCATAATCATACTCATGAGCAATGTTGTAAGAATCGCTAGGCGCTAGTCGGGCGGTGGGGTACCGCCTAGGGATTAATCGGGATTAATAGGGATTAATCGGAATTAATCGGATTGAGATTTTTATATGTAATTTTTAGTTACATATACACACACACATTTTTATATGTAGTTTTTTAAAGTAGACATGTTTTAACCCCTCATTAACCCATTTTTTAAGTAATTGGAAGGAATTTATATGGTTTGGTCAAAATTTGGCTGGCATCTTGCCAAAATTTGGCCAGAATAGGACCGTCATTGACTGCCTAGCTATTAATCGGCCATTAATCGGTGAACCACCGATTAGTGATTAATCGGCGACTAATCAGAGACTAGTCGGGATTTTTTCAACCATGCTCATGAGATACCCTCTTCAGTAAGAGTATCAACTGTGAGAAGCTCAGGATATGCATCAGGATATGGCCAGAATCCCCAGACTGGTAATGTATCTAATAATAATAATACTCTTGCTACTAATGTTGTTGGATCTTTGCAGGATGCAGGTATGACATCAGCATTTTCCAGGGAGCTTCAAAAACTGAAATACATGATATCCAGTGTACCTGGGGTGGTCCAGCCAATTCCAGAAGTGTCCCAGGACAGCCACAGGATATCACGGTTTGCATATCCTATTTGTGATGCTGAAATCCCAAAAAGATTTCAAACCCCCAACATGAAACTCTATGACGGAACTACGGATCCTGAGGAGCATATTGCCCAGTATAGGGAAAGGATGGAAATCAACCCTATCCCTCCAGATCTCAAAGAAACATGCCTGTGCAAGGGTTTTGGTTCTACCTTAATAGGATCAGCCTTAAAATGGCTCCTAAACGTTCCTCCTCACACAATTACTTCATTTGCTCATTTGGTTAATTTATTTAATAGTCAATTTTCTTGCAGCCGGAGTTTTGAGAAACTAACCAGTGATCTTTACAGGATAACTCAAGGACCTCAGGAATCCTTGAGGGATTATGTGAACAAGTTTAGTCGGGAATCCTTGGATATCCCACATCTTGATGTTGCAACAGCTGTGCAAGCTTTCAAGATGGGATTGCAAAAGGATTCTCAATTCTATCAGGATCTTGTAATGAATCCCTGCAGGAATCTGGATGAAGCTCGTAACAGGGCTTTAAGATACATTTGGCTGGAGGATGACAAAAAAATGCAAGAGAGGATGAATTCGTCCACAACCTATGAGTCAACCAACAGGAAATCAGAATCCTCATACAAACCATATCGCTCTAAGCCATATGGCAGAAATGACAGCAAGAAAGTGAATGCTGTTGAAGATGAGGATCCTGAGGAGTATCCTGAGTTGTCTGAATATTGTTTTTCCGTTAATATACCTGAACTAATGTATGCTATGCAGGGTTTAGGAGACAAAGCAAGATGGCCCCAGAAAAATCAACAAAAAGTTGATTGGAAGGATAAGTCCAAATGGTGTGCCTTCCATGAAGATTTCAGACATGTCACTGAGGATTGCATCGCTTTAAGGAAAGAAATAAGTTATCTCTTAAGCAAGGGATATCTGAAGGACCTCTTGGGAAGAAAGAGGAATAAGGGTCAGGATCCTGAGAAGGATCCTGAACGGGTAGCATCACCTCCTGCGGATGCAAAAATAATTAACTTTATTTCAGGAGGATCCGACATCTGCGGTACATCATATTCTGCGGCGAAAAGACACGCGAAGGAAGCCAACGGAGAGAGGGGAGATAAGCCAACCGGAATGTCAACCCTCACGACTGACAAAGTGATCACATTCGATAATGATGACAGGGATACTGTCCAGGATCCTCATCATGATGCTTTAGTAATCACGTTATATGTCGCTAACCATTTTGTGCGCAGGATATTAGTGGATAATGGCAGCTCAGTCAACATAATTCAGCTGGAAACGTTGAAGAGGATGAATGTATCCCCGATGGATATTACTTCGAAGCCCACTTTGCTCGTTGGTTTCAGTGGAGAAGCTAGGAATACCGTAGGAGAGATAAAGTTAACCGTGTATGTTGAAGGGGTCAACTCAATGCAGCGCTTTTGTGTCATGGACTCCTTATCCTGTTATAATATTATATTAGGTAGGCCTTGGATCCATGATATGAAAGTTGTGCCGTCAACTTATCATCAGTGTATCAAGATCCCTACCCCTTGGGGAGTAGTTAAGGTGGAAATCGATCAACAGGAAGCGAAGGAGTGTTATTCTTCTTCGATGAAATCCTCAACAAAGCCTAGTGCAGCATAGCAATTAAAGATGCGAGGCCAGGATATCTTGGAGGATTCAGAGTAGGATGTAAAGAAAATTATCCTGGATCAGGATAATTCGGATATCTCGGTGCTCGTGGGAACCAATATCCCTCAGGATATTGAAGATCAATTGACTAATTTTTTTGAAATGCAGGATGTCAACATTCGCGTGGAAGCACGAGGATATGACAGGTATTTCCAAGGATATTATAACACATAAGCTCGGTACGGACAGGTCATTCAAGCATGTCTAACAAAAGGGAAGGAAATTTGCTCCGGAACGAAATATGATTATTCAGGAAGAAGTAGAGAGGTTATTGAAATCCAAAATGATCAGAGAGGTCAAGTTTCCAAGATAGCTAGCAAATGTAGTGGTGGTGCAGAAGAAAAATGGGAAATGGAGAGTTTGTGTAGATTACACAAACTTGAACAAAGCTTGTCCCAAAGACCCATTTCCTCTTCCTCATATTGACTCAATGGTGGATGCTACAGCCGGCCATGAGATGTTAACCTTCATGGATGCATCTTCAGGATTCCAGCAGATCCAGATGGAACCTTCTGACCAGGAGGATACTGCTTTCATGACACCAACAGGTATTTATTGTTACACTGCCATGCCCTTTGGTTTGAAGAATGCAGGTGCAACATATCAAAGATTGGTGAACATGATGTTCAAAGACAAGCTGGGGGACACTATGGAGGTGTACATCGATGACATGGTAGTAAAATCTAAAAAGGCTGAGGATCATCTCCAGGATATTAAGGGAGCATTTGATATCCTGGATCAGTATAACATGAAGCTGAATCCTGCTAAGTGCCATTTCGGAGTGGGGGCAGGAAAGTTTCTAGGATATATGGTAACGAAAAGAGGGATAGAGGCAAGCCCGAAGCAGATTAAAGCTATCCTGGATATTAAGTCACCTTCAAATATGAAGGATGTTCAACGGTTAATAGGGCGAGTAGCAGCATTAAACAGATTTATTTCAAGATCCTCGGAAAAATGCAAGGAATTTTATGATATCTTGAAGAAAAATAAAAAGTTCGAATAGGGAGTGAAGCATGAAGCAGCCTTGCAGGATTTGAAGCAGTATCTTTCAACTGCACCCCTATTGATGAAGCTTGAAAATGGTGAACCATTATCCCTATACCTCGCAGTATCGGGGAATGCTGTAAGTGCTGTCCTTGTAAAGGATCATGAAGGTCAGCAATATCATGTCTATTATGTTAGCAAAAGTTTATTAGATGCTGAAACTAGATATTCACACTTAGAGAAATTGATATTAGCCCTAGTTATGGCGTCAACAAAACTTAGACATTATTTTGAAACACATAGGATTCATGTTAAAACCAACTATCCTGTTAAAAATGTGCTTAGGAAACCCGAGATGTCAGGTAGGATGGCTAAGTGGTCAGTGAAATTAAGTGCATATGATCTAGTGTATGAACCTAGAAATGCCATAAAGTCTCAGGCTTTACTTGACTTTGTGGCTGATTTCAGTAGTGATATTCAAAATGAAGTAGACCTAGAAGTACAACAGCTAGGAGAAAACTTAGAATCCTGGACATTATATACTGATGGTGCATCTAATGTAAGAGGTGTAGGTTTGGGTATACTAGTAAAATCGCCACAGGGGGACATATTACCCCAGGCTATTAGATGTGAGTTTCCTGCCACTAATAATGAAGCAGAATATGAAGCTTTAATTGCAGGATTAGAATTGGCTAAGAGCATGAATATCAAGAGTTTACAAGTATTTGTTGATTCCTTGTTAATCACTAATCATTTTAATGGCACCTATGCAGTTAAAGGCGAGAAGTTAATCGAGTATCTCGAAATTCTAAAAAAATAGCAGGATATTTCGATATTTTCACACTTGAACAGGTACCAAGAAAGGATAATGCTAAAGCTGATGCCTTGGCAAATCTAGGATCATCAGTCAGGATACCGGAAGGGACCCGAATACCAATATTACATATCCTGTATCCTGCGACGGATCCTCAGCATAAGGAAGTAGTAAGTGTTCAGGATCCTGATGATGGGTATCTTGAGGAGGATCCTAAGTCCTGGACGGCTCCAATTATAAGATGTCTCAAGGAAGGACACATCCCAAAGGATGAAAATCCTAAGGCCTTTAGAATGAAGGTATCACGATTCACTATTATAAATAATATCTTGTACAAGAAATCTCTTGCATGACCATATCTGAGGTGCTTGGAGGATCCTGAAACTAAAGAAGTGCTTCAGGATATACACGAAGGGGATTGTGGTAACCATACTGGGGTCAGGTCATTATTCTCAAAGGTATTAAGAACAGGATACTATTGGCCAACGATGAGAAAAGATGTTGCAGAATATGCTCGAAGATGTGATGCGTGTCAAAGACACAGTAACATATTACATCAACCTACTGAGCCACTTTATCCTATCGTTTCCCCTTAGCCATTCATGAAATGGGGAATGGATATAGTAGGAAAATTTCCAAAGGCTCCAGGAGGAAAGGTCTTCACGCTGGCAATGACTGATTATTTCTCTAAGTGGGTTGAAGCTGAAGCGTTTGTTCAAGTTAGAGATCAAGAAGTAGTATCCTTCATAAAGAGGAATATCCTGACTAGGTTTGGAGTACCAGCTGAGATAATTTGTGACAATGGATCTCAGTTTATAAGTAAGAGGACTACTGACTTTTGCAAGAGTTGGGGAATCAAAATGATCACATCCACACCGGTGCATCCTCAAGCAAATGGACAAGCAGAATCCTCAAACAAGATAATTGTCAACAATTTGAAGAAAAGGCTTGGAGCTAAGAAGGGAAGATGGGCAGAAGAATTACCCTTTGTTTTATGGGCTGATAGAACAACGGTAAAAAGTGCAACTGGCCAAAACCCCGTTTTCCTTGGTATTTTGAGCAGAAGTGGTGAACCCGACAGAAATGGTGATACCTACGGCGAGATCCGATCTCCGGGATCCTGAGCAGAATCCTAAAGCCCTATGCCAGGAATTGGATACTGTTGATGAGACAAGAGATGCAGCAAAACTAAGGATGGCATCATATCAACAGAGGATATCCAGAGCATATAACAAGAATATAAGAACTAGAAAGTTCCAAGTTGGAGATTGAGTGTTAAGAAAAGCTTTTCAGAATACTACCAATCCTGCAGATGGAAAACTGGCTCTAAAGTGGTAAGGTTCCTATGAGATTGAATCAGAATCAGGAAAAGGAGCATATCGACTCAAGAATATGGAGGGGGATATGCTACCAAGATCCTGGAATGCTATACATCTAAAGCTCTATTTCAAGTGAGTTTGGAATTTAAATTCTAACTCAGGATGGTATGGATTCTATCTCTTTTAATATGTTTTAATATTATTTATTCTGTTGAACCCATTACTGACTTAAGCATCGAAGGGGTGGTAGCTAGGCTAACACCTACCTTAGTTTACAGTTGTTTTGCAGTATATGCTTCGGGATATAGCTCCAGGATACACACTTAGGATACTTCGAGAGATTAGAGTATTGGCCCCCTCTCTCACGTTTAAGGGATCCTGATCCCTTCACAGGTTTAAAGGTATTCACCTTTCTCTCGAATTGGGCTTAAACACCCCGCCTGGAGCGCAAGTTTTCCGGGGATAGTTCAAGATAGCGGGACCAGTCCATGTAAAAGTGGCTGACAATTTCGTTATTGTTGGCTATATCCTGGATCCTAAAGGTATATGAGGATTGATCACCCTCTCTCACGCAAGGGTATTTTCATACTCTCTAAGGTTTAAAGGTTATCACCTTTCTAAGTCTTGGAGTTTATACACTCCCGCCTGTAGCGCACGAAAATTTGGGATTTTCCCCAGGATGCTAAGGGTTTATCCCCAAGATGCTAAGGGTTTATCCCCAGTATATTAAGGGTTTATCCCCAGTGAAACTAAACTTTTTGCCAAAGTTCCAAAGATATGACAAACTACGATTGTGTTTACACACGTTCTTCTGTTGGTGATAAGTTACGAAGTTTAATCACTAAGTGAAGAGATACTCAAGTGTGTCATATATTGATGCAATATCCTGCACAGACAGGGGACATCCATGCCGGGGACATTGTAAAGGATTCAAAGGTTGAGGATGAAAATTATTGCCCAAGTGTTTCTAGTATGATTTATTATTTTTTCCAGTCTTGAAAACCTTACCTAAATGATCTAAGTTTTCTAAAAAGTCATATTCAACCAAGCTTTGTCTAACATTTTGATAACAAAAGTACTGAACATTTCATCAGTATCCTGACCAGGATATTTGATCAGGATATTCAAAACATACCTTTCAAAATAAAAACATAACAACAACAAATAAGGCTAAAAGGTTAGTTTATTATTATTGGTCCAAAAGATTGTATTCTTGGTTTCATCTCATAAAGAGACCCATCCACCAAGAACATAATTAAGTTTTTAAAGCGTATTTACATAAACAGTTGAAGGCTTCGTCCTGAAAACACAGGATCCCTCCACCTTCAACTGTCAAAATATTCTACTTGCAGGAAATTAAAATTGTTCTAAGTACAGGACGACCAGAAGATTTAGACCCTACAAAATACAGGTATCATTAAAGACAAACTAACCAGGATACAGGTTCAGTATATGTGTACGGGATACAGGATCTGGATATTTACCTTATTAGGGAAGGAGGTCATGGGCTCGATGGATTCCATGAAGCCAAGGTTATCATAAGAGAAACCTTCGGCAGCAACAGTAGCAAAGGGCTTAGAGTTGGTGGTAACAGATGGCTCCTTTCTAGGATAGGCTTGGGGTAGTTGTCGAGTTCCTCAAGGAATGTTCGAAACAGATATCCTTACCAGACATGTTGGAATGACTAAAAAATACATCCGTTGGAATCAGGATATCCAATAGTTATATTTTTTGGGACAATTGTTATGGGTGAAATTCTGAGCCCATATCATGACACTATATCTTGATTTTATGATAGCTGATTACGATCAGGATACCGGGTTAGGATACTGGTAACATCCTGAGGCAGTATCCTGACTATTACTAACAATTTGCTTGTAAATGTTGGTAACAAGGGACTAACGTTCATGAGGACCAAGTTATCCTGAAGACCTGCTCAAATTGGTTAGGATAAAGACGTTGATGGCGGAAGAATAGCTCTTGTAACGGTCAGCATTGAAAAATGGCATGTTTTACGGGAGTTACGAATGCTGGTCAAAGATATTAATGTTGTAACGGTTATGGAAGCTTAAATCCCAGATTTACATTTAATATGCACGTGGAGAACGAGTTGAAATAGTCCCTAACATTCAGAAGGGCATATTCCAAGTATCCCGGATTTTTAGCATAATATCCTGGATTTTTAGCATAGTTAGTTATTTCCTTTGCTATATATAGGAATGATCGGATCAGTAGGAACACACAATCTTTTCACACACTCTTGCTTTCTACTACCTACAATCACTCTCAAACACCAACACTTGTACTCGAATCTCATTGTAACACTTAGTTGATCCGCATCATATCCTGCATTGTATCCTGGTTATTCAAGCAATAAGAAGAACAAGGCAGCCGACGATTGTCAGCTCCCGAGGTTTTATGCTGGAGATCTAGATTGATCAAGGGCTTTCCTCGTACATCACGTGCCACCTTTACATTTTTGCTCATTGTTTGATTATTAATATAGGTGGGTATCTTGAGCTATATCCTGAACTGTTTTTACAAACAACTTAATCAGCATATTTTCAATACACATTTTTAGCACACTACCTCACTTAACTAATTTGATCACTTAATTGCTTCGGTAATTTTTGACCAAAACAGTACCCATTTTCCCTTGGCCTCCGATGTCCCTTTTCCGGAATTTATTATGCAGTTCTTTCTAATCACCGGCCTCTATTTTGCTCAAATAATACCTATGGTCTGGAGAGTACTTATCATGCTTAATTAGATCAAAACCCTTTATGTCCCCGATCTCTTTATCGAAGACCTTCCGATTGCTTACCGTCTCCGATCTCATGGCAATAGTCGCTTTTTGCTCTTCTTGACCTCTAGCAACCCCCTCATCCTCAAAGCTTCAAAAAATGAGGATGGGTGGCAACGAAAATTTTTCTTTGTTAGACGGGATTCCATTCCCGAGGGCAAAAGCCTTCCGGTGAAATGGTTGACCTCCGGTAGGGTTTAGGGCTTTAAGATATCCCCAAACATATCCTGATGATGTATCCTGTACTAACATCCTGATGTTTTTTTTATGCAGCAAACTTCAAAGAGTTGGCTCCTCCCACTGAAGAATCCCAAGAAAGAATCAACAGGGTCTACCAGTTGCCAGATTGTGACAGATCCTTTACACTGCATCTTCCAAGTTCAAGCCAACATTCTTCATCAGACATGTCTGGTAAGGATCACATAATCTTTGCATATTTTTAATTAACAAAATAAAAGATAAGAGTAGTGATTCAGATATTTTCCCTGTTTAGCAGCACCAGCCAAAGTTCCAGAAGTCTTTGACCTTGATGAACTGGACAGCTACCCTATCTCTGTTCAGGTGAAGAAGGAACCTAGCAAACCTTCTTCCACCTCTAAGCCAGTATCCAGTTCCAAACCGGTAGCTGTTCTTAAGCCTTCTCCCGCTACCAAGCCACGTGCCTTAAGCTCCCGCAAAAGAAAGGAAACCGATTCTCCAGCATCATCCGAGACCTTTCCCTTTGAAAACCATGGGTTTCTTGAATCCAGTGGCTTTATGACCAGCTTCCTTAACCAAGTTCATATCCTTAACCTACATCCTACACCATATGCTGGTTATATATGTTAATGTACGTTAATACCTGTTTCTTTGTTTTGTAGGGTCTTGAACGCCTGACGAGCCTCTATGAAGAAAGCTGTGGTCTAAACAAGATGCTGGAAGTGAAGCTGAGGAAAGCTAAGACCACCATCACTGATCAGGGGATGATAGCCGCCGCTAAGTCACAACACTATGAGGATAAATTTAAAGCTATGACCCAAGAAGCTAAAGCTGCCATCAACACGGCCAATGAAGATGCCCAAGCCAAGCTGGATGCCGCCCATATTCAATTCGAGCAGGATATAACTACCTACCGAGAAGGTCTCAAGGGGTCAGTTGTAATTTTCCTCCTACAAGCCAGGCTAAAGATGGCTTATGAAGCCAAAGCTTTGGGTTTTGAATGCCCCTCCTGGAATGTAAGTGCTTGGGAGGCAAAGTTGAAAGATCTCGGGGGGAGTCCTGTTGAGTATCCTGCTAAGCCTGCGGGTGAAGAGGCTTCCAAGGCAGCGGAGGAGGCGGCTGATGCTGAAAAGAACCCTGATGGTAGTGACGGCGCGGATGCTGGAGGAAATACTGCTGGTGAAGAAGGTGCTGCTCCTTGAAAGCAGCGAAGTGGGCGATGATGGATGTTCATGCCTAGGCCTGAGCCGACTTTTTTAAGTTTGTTGGTTGTGGTTGTTGAACAATTTCTATTTCCTGTCTTTCAAACAATTTACTTTCCTGCATTAAGACAATATGATGGCCAAAGGTGGATGGGTCCTAAATTTCAGGATGAAGCCCTTGGTCATCAATTAGTATGGTTTATTTTGAACAATATAACAGTTGGAGGTGGATGGTTCTCGTTTTGAGATGAAACCTTCAACTGTTAAGTAAATATGGTTAGAAACTAATTGTGCTTTGGATGGATCTCCGTTTGAGATGAAACCAAAAGCACAAACTTTTGCTATGTTAATAATATAACTTTCTTTTGGCCTTATCCATTGTTGTTCATTTTTATTTTTAGAAAGCTTGTTTTGATAACTGATATTTGGTTCAAGTATAGTTTTAATCTTCAATCATACTTCAAACATTCCAACCAAATATCCTGAAATATATCCTGAGAATATATCCTTAGAACATATCCTGATCAGGATACTCATAAATGTTATAATCATAGTTTCAGAAATTTAGACAAGGCTTTTAAAGGAATAAAAAGGAAAGTTCATACCAAAGATAGAGTACAACCCTATTCTTAAACTTCAATCCTTTTGCAACCTTTCCACCGAAGATGTCCCCAGTCTGGGACACTTAGTGAACTAGCCCAAGCTTGATCCTCTTAGCTTTTCACAATGCCTTAGTAGGAACGTCCCCTTTTTATGCCATTGTTAAATGTCACACCCCAACCGATGGCGGAAACATCGGGGCGTGGCACTGAGCGAAACAGATTGTCCAGAAGTTTCCATAACAACTATAATTACCAATTATTTAAAGCAACATGTCCCATACCATGTCATAAAAGATAACATAATTATTACAGGAAAGATCTAGTCAAATTGTTCTGTTCCGACAACTCAGATTTTTATTACAGACAATTGTTTATTGTTCTAGGTCATTCCTAGCCTCGATTTCACAGCAAGCTAAGCAAATAAGCATCCTAAGCACCTGTCACATACGTTAAAGTAAAAGTCAATACACATAGTGTAAAGGTGAGCATACAAGTTTAATAGATATAATAGAGTTCGAAAATCATTACGCATAGCCAGCACGTACACAGTGTAAAATGAGGCATGTTAGTTATCGACATGAACCTATCGATACCAATGACTGCGAGTTGACTGCCCAAGCCAGTTCGTAATACGCACTCACCGCTGTGAGCCATGTAACAAATTGTCCTTAACAACCCCTGAGTGAACAGGTGCTGAGTCCAAACAAATAGTACTATCGTTGCTAAGGCAGGTAGACAACATTCCATGTGTAAACATAACAAACAAGCATTCATTAAGTCACGTATAACATGAAGTAATTGGTTAGCGATTAAAGTATTGCGTAGTGTGTTTGATGTGATTTAGAATATGTAACGTATGTAACACCCAAAAGTGCGTAAAGCAAAAAGGGATCGAGTATACTCACAGCGATTGGTGGATTGAAGGGAGCGCTAAAGAGTAAGGTTAGCCTGAACAGATTGATAGCATAACGATAAGCATCGCGTAAAACGAAACAAGTGACAGTGGGTCGATCGAACAGCAGTTCGATCGGATGGTAGTCCGATCGGACAGTCGGTCGTTCGAGTGTCAGTCCGCTCGGATGGCCATCCGATCGGGTGACCTTTCGAGTGGATTGTTTCTTCCTTGGTGAAGGATGTGTTTGTGTATGATGGTTTAACTTTTGAAGTTTTCGTTGTAGCATTTTGAAAACATAGAAGTATCACTACCTTTCAGGACGGTCGATCGGTCGGACGTTCGATCGGACGACGATCGACCGTCAACCCGATCGGTTGGATACTTTAGTGAGAACAAGTTCACAGTAGTTTGTCACTTGATCGGACGGTAGTCCGATCGGGTGGCAGTCCGTTGATATTGAACATGTTTGAAAATTGTTTAAGTGTTGAAGTCTGATCATTACATGTCAAGTGGTAGTCCGATCGGGTGGTAATCTAATCGGGCAGCACTTCGTTTAATGTTCATCCCTCAAAGTCGGAAAATAAAAGTTGAGTATGGGGCCAGGGTGCAAGTCGATCAGGTGACCACCCGATCGGGTGACAATCCGATCGGACAGCAGTCCGATCGGGCAGCACTCCGTTATTGTGTCCCGGTCGTCTTCTTCCTTGGTCATTTTGATAGTTTGTCATTTTATCGAGATGTTTTGATAACGTGTTAAGCAACAGAAACCTCGTCAATACTTGGTACTGCTGATCGGACAGGAGTCACCCAAATTCGACTAGTTAACTGTTCGAGACGGTGTTCCATGTTTAACCCGAAATCAGTAGTCTCGTGGATAGAATTCAGATCTTGAACCAACACAACCACAAGAATGAGTAGGAAGTTGGTACAAGCTCTGACTCTATCGGTTTTGAGTGCATTAAGTGTAAAAAAGTTGAAAGAAAGTTGGAAAACATCTTTCAATCCTCCTTCACCTTGAACATGTTCAGATCTGTGAAAGATCTTTGTTTATTTATGTCGAAATCGTTCAGATCTAAGTTGTTTTTGAAGGATTGAAGCCTAAACATGAAGTTCATAAGAACACCATGATGACATCATCCTAGAACACCTCAAATCTAGTGATTTCACGGTTAAAAGTTAAGATTCAAAAGGTAGAAAGGTGTTGGAGTGCGTGCAGATCAAGAAAGTACAAAGATTAGGTTGAAAACTTACAAGATTTGAGAGAAATCGAAGAAAAGAAGCTGGAGTGCGGCTGGTTCGAGCAGAGAGATGTCACATACCAAAAGTAGTAACAAGTGAGGTATTTATAGGGTTTCCCAAAGTGGAAAGGGCTGGTCGATCGAGTGGCAGCCCGATCAAAGGGTTGGTCGATCGAGCGGTAGCTCGACCGAACGGCTGGTCGATCGGCTGGTTACTTGGTCGATTAACCACTTGGTTCGAGTGTTCGGTGCGACTAGTTTTATCGTTTCGATTGCGAATGCGAGCGTTTCGATGCGATAGAGTTTCCTAGTCAAATTACTTTTAATCCCAACTACTATATCAACATACAATCATCCTTAATTGACTTGCATTTAGCACTTGCGATTCGATTGCGATTGAGTTTCGATTGCGTTTCGATTAATCATCACCACATAACATAAATAAACATGCACAAGTAACACATAAGGCACACACACACGTATAACCATATCCGGAACGCGTAATTCGAGTTGCGAGTGCGATTACGATAGCGATAAATCGATAAAACAGGCGATAAATATCGAATAGACCTCGATTATTAATAAGTACTCCACATAATACAACTAGCGTAAGACATAAAATAGACTAACTACAAGTCAAAGAAGTCAAAACAGGAATTGAGCAAGGAGTGACAGATCGCAATTAGCAATCTTGTCTCCCTTTGACTTCAATCTTGACTTTGACTTAGACTTTCGAAACACGGGGTGTTACAGCCTCCCCTAGTTGAGGGAATTTCGTCCCGAAATTAGGCCGAAGCCGTAACAAACAACTGCGGGTACTTCGCCTTCATGTCACTTTCGAGTTCCCAAGTGAACTATGTACCTCGTTTGCCTTCCCATCGGACTTTCACAATAGGAATGCGCGAGCGTCTGAGCTGCTTGGTTTGGCGGTCCATGATTTCAACAGGCTTCTCCACGAAGTGTAGTGTTTCGTTTATTTGGAGATCGTCAAGAGGTACAATTAAATCATGCTCAGCCAGGCACTTTCGGAGGTTCGAAACATGGAAAGTCGGGTGAACGTTACTAAGATCCTCCGGTAGTTCGAGTCTGTAGGCGACTTTTCTGATCCTTTCCAGAATCTTAAAAGGTCCAACATATCGAGGCGCTAGTTTTCCTTTCTTGCCAAATCTGACCACACCCTTCCAAGGTGATACCTCTAGGAGTTCGTAGTCGCCAACGTCAAATTCAAGGGGCTTGCGTCGTCTATCGGCGTAACTTTTCTGTCGAATTCGAGCTTTCAGCAGGTTGTCTCGAATTTGGAGGACTTTGTCAGTCATTTCTTGTAGTAGCTCAGGACCGGTTAATTGCAAGTGCCCGATCTCGTGCCATACAATAGGCGATCGACACTTTCTTCCGTATAAAGCCTCAAATGGTGCCATTTGAATGTTGGAATAATAACTATTATTATACGAGAATTCGACTAATGGCAGGTAAGCATCCCAATTACCAGCGAAATCTATGACACACGTACGGAGCATGTCTTCAAGAGTATGGATCGTTCTTTCAATCTGACCGTCGGTTTGAGGGTGGAATGCGGTACTTAGATTAAGCGTAGTACCGAGAGCCGCTTGAAATGTTTCCCACAATCGCGAGGTAAACCGAGCGTCACGGTCAGAGATGATGTCGCGAGGCATCCCATGTCGACAAATGATCTCATTGGTGTAGATTCGGGCTAATCGTTCTACCTTGTAGTCTTCTCGTATTGGCAGGAAGTGAGCTGATTTGGTCAAACGGTCAACAACGACCCAGATGCTGTCGTGACCTGATGGTGTGCGCGGGAGCTTTGTTATGAAGTCCATAGCTATACTCTCCCACTTACACATAGGGATCGGGGGTTGTTCGAGTAAGCCAGAGGGTCTTTGGTGTTCAGCCTTGACTTTTGAGCAAGTCAGGCATTTCCCAACGTAGAGAGCGATGTCCCTCTTCATGCCCGGCCACCAGTACTTGTAGCGAAGGTCCTGGTACATTTTATCGGCACCGGGATGAATAGAATACCGAGATTTGTGGGCTTCGTCCATCATTATATGTCGTAAATTGGTCCGCTTAGGGATCCATATTCGGTCCAGAAAGTGGAATATCCCATTCGATTTATTCACAAGCTGGGCTCCATCGTGGTAGATTCTTTCCTTCTTCAAGGTGCGCTCATTAAAACAAGCATGCTGCGCTTCGCGGATGAGGGTTTCAAGATCGTATAGGGCTTTGGGTATCACGAATGCTGAGCAGATAGCTCCGTCTGCTGAGAGCGTCGGCAACGACATTTGCTTTACCTGGGTGATAACGAATCTCACAGTCGTAATCGTTGAGAAGTTCTACCCATCGGCGTTGACGCATATTAAGTTCCTTCTGGTCAAATATATGTTGTAGGCTCCTTTGATCGGTGAAGATCGTACACTTGGTACCATACAGGTAGTGTCGCCAAATCTTTAACGCAAAAACAACTGCGCCTAGCTCGAGGTCATGGGTTGTATAGTTCTTCTCGTGGATTTTGAGCTGACGAGATACGTAAGCAATGACCTTGTCTTGTTGCATGAGGACACAACCAAGACCAAGGTTCGAGGCATCACAATAGACAATAAAGTCATCATTTTCGTCGGGTAAAGTGAGAACATGAGCATTGTAAAGCATGTGCTTGAGGGTTTGGAAAGCAGACTCTTGTTCAGTTCCCCAAACAAAAGGCTTGTCTTTATGTGTGAGAGCGGTAAGCGGCACGGCGATTTTTAAGAATCCTTCGATAAATCATCGATAATAGCCCGCTAGTCCGAGAAAAGAACGGACTTCAAAAGGGTTCTTAGGTATAATCCAACTCCTAACTGCTTCAATCTTCGTAGGATCGACGTGAATACCTTGACTATTGACAATGTGACCGAGGAATTGAACCTCCTCCAGCCAAAATTCGCACTTGGAGAACTTGGCAAAGAGTCGATTCCCTTGGAGTAGCTCGAGAACCAAACGTAGATGTTGCGCGTGTTCGGCTTTCGACTTGGAATAGATCAAGACATCATCGATGAACACGATGATTTAGCGGTCAAGATAAGGTTTACACACGCGATTCATCAGATCCATGAAAACCGCGGGTGCGTTGGTTAAACCAAAAGGCATAACTAGGAACTCATAGTGGCCGTATCGAGTGCGAAAAAGCGGTTTTGGGTATATCCTCCTCTTGAATGCGTAGCTGATGATAGCCTGAGCGTAGATCGATCTTGGAGAAACATGTAGCACCTTGTAGCTGATCAAACAAATCGTCGATGAGAGGCAGGGGATAGCGATTCTTGATTGTCAACTTATTCAATTCCCGATAGTCGACGCACATCCGAAACGACCCATCCTTCTTTTTGACGAAAAGGACTGGTGCGCCCCATGGAGAGGTGCTCGGGCGAATGAAGCCTTTATCAAGTAGTTCTTGGAGCTGACTCGAGAGTTCACGCATTTCGAATGGAGCGAGTCGATAAGGAGCTCTAACGATATAGTTTGCTCCAGGAATGAGATCGATACGAAAGTCGATATCACGACTTGGCGGAAGTCTGGGAAGATACTCAGGAAAAACGCTAGGAAATTCTCAAACCACAAGAACGTCGTTAACTCCCGGTCTACCTTTCTTTTCCTTCTCCGCTACTACAATGTTAGCCAAGAAATCTATGTATTCCTTGCGGAGATACTTGCTAGCTTGGACACATGACATGAGCTTGAGAACTTTCGAAGCAGTTTTGCCATAAACACACAATACATCACCATTCGCGAGCGAGAATCGAATCATCTTACTGAAGCACACAACTTCAGCATGGTTTTCACGAAGAAAGTCCATGCCTACTATGATATCAAAACTTCTGAGTTGCATCGGGATAAGGTCGATTGGGAAGATGTGATTGTTGAGCTCAAGAGTACAATCACGAAGAACGGAATTAACGGCGACAGTTCTTCCGGTGGCGACTTCGACATCAAACGTCGAGGGGAGTTGAGAGCGCTTATGACTAAGGAGCTTCTCGATTCAAATGATACAAAGCAGTTATCGGCTCCAGTATCAAACAAACACGAAGCATAAATACCATTCACAAGGAACGTACCATTGACCACGTTGTTGTTAGCCTGGGCCTGGCGCACATTGATGTTGAAAGTTCTGGCGCGGGTAGCTTGTTGCTGTTGAGGCTGTTGCTGAGGCTGCTGCTGCTGCTGGGGCTCTTGTTTCATAACCCTGTTCAGGCACATGTTCGCGAAGTGGTTGGGATCACCACACGCGAAGCAGACTCTCGCGTTGGCCACGGGTGACTGAGCCGCTTGTTGGCCTTGAGGAGCAGGAAGCTGAGCTTGATGAGCAGTGGCTTGAGCTGGTGCTTGGCGGGGATCAGTACGGCAGTTAGCTGTGAAGTGGCCGTACATATTGCAGTGCACGCAAAAACGGCAGGCGATACCCACCGGGTAATGATAAGTACATGTTGGGCAGGCAGGGTGGGGACCAGTGTATGCACGCTTTGCAGGCGGTGCATAGATAGCTGGAGCTGGTCGATGCTGAGTTTGCTGCTGAGCCGGCACGGCTTGAAGTGGAGCAGCAGAGGTAGTGACAACACAGTTCTTGTTGCTGGAGCTGCTGTTCTTCTTCTTCTTGCGGCATGAGGATTTTGATGATTGAGCGGCGGTTTCAGTGGGCGGTACGGCGGTGGCTTGATGCAAGTTCTTCGAAGCTTTATCCCAAAAACCAGCTTTTACTCGCTTGTCGTTGATTTCAGCAGCAAGCAAGTAAGTCTCTTCGATTGTTACTGGCTTTGCGGTATGCACGAAATCTGCAACACAGTCTGGCAGAGCTCGAATGTACTTCTTGATTGTCATCTCGGGTGTCTTCACTTGATCGGGACAGATGATACTGAGCTACTTAAAGCGAGCAGTCAGAGCTGCGTTCTCTCCATCCTTCTGCTTGATATGCCAGAATTCGTCCTCCAGCTTTTGGTGTTCATGGGGAGGGCATAATTCATCCATCATAATGGCCTTCAGCTCTTCCCACGTCAACTCATAGGATGCGTCATTTTCGACTTTGTTTCTCTCGGTCGTCCACCAGTCTAGTGCGCGGGACTGGAAGACGCCGGTAGCGTTTAGAGTACGGAGATTTTCAGGACATCCACTCTGGCGCAGAGTGACTTAGACGGAATCAAACCATTGAAACATAGCCGTTGGGCCATCCTCGCCAGTAAATTCCTTTGGACCACAGGCTTTGAACTGCTTGAAGCTAAAAGCAGTCTTGGGAGCAGCTTTAGGAGCTTCGGTTCTGGACTCCTCGGATTATTTGCTCACATTCTCGTATATTTCACTCACGATCTGAGGAACTACCTTTGCCACTTGCTTAGCAACGAGAGCAGCAAGGCGTTTGTCTCTCTGTTCTTGGCGAGTGATTCGTGGGTGACGGGGTCCAGATGATGGTCCAGTTGACATTGTCTGCAACAGACATCGTCATAGACACAGTACAATCGGATCTCACCTCACACGTCTAGTACTATTAAAGCTTAGGAATATGACCATGTATCACATAAACACATAGGCACATAATCACAGATTCACATAAACACAGAAGCACATAAGCACGTAAGGCACAGAATCACAGAAGCACATAAGCACATAATCTCAAGAGCCAATCAGAATACAGAAACCTTTATTCAGGGTTCGTGAGCGTTGGAGTATAGCGATCGCGATTAACATATCGAGTAGTATAGCCTAAGCGAATAACATAGCACTCAATCATGGCGTAAAGTCGTTCCTCATGTAGTAGCGATTTGTCAGCGTTTTGAGGTAGATAAGCAGTGCGAGTTGTGTGTGTCGATCAAGTGATAGCGAAAATCGATTAAGTCTCCAAAATTAAACATATAGCAGGTAAATACACACATAACACATAAAATCGACGAGCATCAGAGTCAGCAGTTGTGGGCTAAGAATCGAAACACATAAAAATCGAGAAATGGATTGTCTCAGGCTCGATAAACATTGACTACCCAAAGTGGTTCGACTATTCATAAGGACTTTTTGTACACACTTTGACCTTCAGGACTGTGCTTTTGCCTCGAATCTGGGCGATCGGCACGCATCCTTCCAGTCATATCGTGACTTCAAGTCGTTGGAGTCCGTCGAGACTTTGGTGAGAATTTTGTAAAACCAAGTAAAGGTCAGAACAAGTCGTCAAGGTTAGGGTTTCACTCCTGACTTAACAACTTTGTTCCTATTTTGATAAAATAAAAGAGGATTATGCGTCAAAGTATGGATTTCACTCCTGATTCAATGCAAATTCTCGTGTTTGTAGATGAAAATCCGGGGCAAACAAGCAATTTAGTCGAGAGTTTGCGGTTTTCACACCTAATCTCGGCCTAATCGCTCATTTATTTTCGAAAACTAAAGTGCAGTGATAGTGTAGCGTAGGCGAGAATAGCGAGAAATAGCAGTAAGTTTGTACATATTCCCTACAGGATATGCACAAGTCGGACTGTTGGTTCCTAACTATAGACTTGATCATATCTAAGACATAGACCCGGACTAGGTCGAGTCTCGCCTAATTCCCTATAGTTATGGCTCTGATACCAATCTGTCACACCCCAACCGATGGCGGAAACATCAGGGCGTGGCACTGAGCGAAACAGATTGTCCAGAAGTTTCCATAACAACTATAATTACCAATTATTTAAAGCAACATGTCCCATACCATGTCATAAAAGATAACATAATTATTACAGGCAAGATCTAGTCAAATTGTTCTATTCCGACAACTCAGATTTTAATTACAGACAATTGTTTATTGTTCTAGGTCTTTCCTAGCCTCGATTTCACAGCAAGCTAAGAAAATAAGCATCCTAAGCACCTGTCACATACGTTAAAGTAAAAGTCAATACACATAGTGTAAAGGTGAGCATACAAGTTTAATAGATATAATAGAGTTCGAAAATCGTTACGCATAACCAGTACGTACACAATGTAAAATGAGGCATGTTAGTTATCGACATGAACCTATCGATACCAATGACTGCGAGTTGACTGCCCAAGGCATTTCGTAATACACACTCACCATTGTGAGCCATGTAACAAATTGTCCTTAACAACCCCTGAGTGAACAGGTGCTGAGTCCAAACAAATAGTACTATCGTTGCTAAGGCAGGTAGACAGAATTCCATGTGTAAACATAACAAACAAGCATTCATTAAGTCACGTATAACATGCGGTAATTGGTTAGCGATTAAAGTATTGCATAGTGTGTTTGATGTGATTTTGAATATGTAACGTATGTAACACCCAAAAGTGCGTAAAGCAAAAAGGGATTGAGTATACTCACAGCGATTGGTGGATTGAAGGGAGCGCTAAAGAGTAAGGTTAGCCAGAACAGATTGATAGCATAACGATAAGCGTCGCGTAAAACGAAACAAGTGACAGTGGGTCGAACAGCAGTTCGATCGGATGGTAGTCCGATCGGACAGCCAGTCGTTCGAGTGTCAGTCCGCTCGGATGGTCATCCGATCGGGTGACCTTTCGAGTGGATTGTTTCTTCCTTGGTGAAGGATGTGTTTGTGTATGATGGTTTGACTTTTGAAGTTTTCGTTGTAGCATTTTGAAAACATAGAAGTATCACTACCTTTCAGGTCGGTCGGTCGGTCAGTCGGACGTTCGATCGGACGACAACCCGATCGGTTGGATACTTTAGTGAGAACAAGTTCACAGTAGTTTGTCACTCGATTGGACGGTAGTCCGATCGGGTGGCAGTCCGTTGATATTGAACATGTTTGTAAATTGTTTAAGTGTTGAAGTCTGATCATTACATGTCAAGTGGTAGTCCGATCGGGTGGTAATCCGATCGGGCAGCACTTCGTTTAATGTTCATCCCTCAAAGTTGGAAAATAAAAGTTGAGTGTGGGGCCAGGGTGCAAGTCGATCGGGTAACTACCCGATCGGGTGACAATCCGATCGGACAGCAGTCCGATCGGGCGGCACTCTGTTCTGGTGTCCCGGTCGTCTTCTTCCTTGGTCATTTTGATAGTTTGTCATTTTATCGAGATGTTTTGATAACGTGTTAAGCAACAGAAACCTCGTCAATACTTGGTATTCCTGATCGGATAGGAATCACCCAAATCCGACCAGTTAACTGTTCGAGACGGTGTTCCATGTTTAACCCCAAATCGGTAGTCTCATGGATAGAATTCAGATCTTGAACCAACACAACCACAAGAATGAGTAGGAAGTTGGTACAAGCTCTGATTCTATCGGTTTTGAGTGCATTGAGTGTAAAAGAGTTGAAAGAAAGTTGGAAAACCATCTTTCAATCCTTTTTCACCTTGAACATGTTCAGATCTATGAAAGATCTTTGTTTATTTATGTGGAAATCGTTCAGATCTAAGTTGTTTTTGAGGGATTGAAGCCAAAACATGAAGTTCATATGAACACCATGATGACATCATCCTAGAACACCTCAATCTAGTGATTTCATGGTTAAAAGTTAAGATTCAAAAGGTAGAAAGGTGTAGGAGTGCGTGCAGATCAAGAAAGTACAAAGATTAGGTTGAAAACTTACAAGATTTGAGAGAAATCAAAGAAAAGAAGCTGGAGTGCGGCTGGTTCAAGCAGAGAGATGTCACTTACCAAAAGTAGTAACAAGTGAGGTATTTATAGGGTTTCCCAAAGTGGAAAGGGCTGGTCGATCGAGTTGCAGCCCGATCGAACGGCTGGCCGATCGAGCGGTAGCTCGATCGAACGGCTGGTCGATCGGCTGGTCACTTGGTCGATTAACCACTTGGTTCGAGTGTTCGGTGCGATGAGTTTTGCCGTTTCGATTGCGAATGTGAGCGTTTCGATGCGATAGAGTTTCCTAGTCAAATTACTTTTAATCCCAACTACTATATCAACATACAATCATCCTTAATTGACTTGTGTTTAGCGTTTGCGATTCGATTGCGATTGAGTTTCGATTGCGTTTTGATTAATCACCACCACATAACATAAATCAACATGCACAAGTAACACATAAGGCACACACACACGTATAACCATATCCAGAACGCGTAATTCGAGTTGCGAGTGGGATTGCGATAGCGATAAATCGATAAAACATGCGATAAATATCGAATAGACCTCGATTATTAATAAGTACTCCACACAATACAACTAACGTAAGACATAAAATAGACTAACTACAAGTTAAAGAAGTCAAAACAAGAATTGAGCAAGGAGTGACAGATCGCAATTAGCAATCTTGTCTCCCTTTGACTTCAATCTTGACTTTGACTTTGACTTTCGAAACATGGGGTGTTACATTAAATACTTAGGAACTCTTGTGATCACAACTGATTTCATACTTTTGTATAACTTTAGTATCACAGGGGATAAACCCTAAATATCCTGGAGATAGATCCTCAATATTCTGGGGATAAACCCTGAGCATACTGGGGAAAATCCTAAATTTTCGTGCGCTACAGGCGGGAGTGTATAAACTCCAAGACTTAGAAAGGTGAAAACCTTTAAACCTTAGAGAGTATGAAAATACCCTTTCACGAGAGAGGGTGATCAATCCTCATATACCTTTAGGATCCAGGATATAGCCAACAATAACGAAATTGTCAGCCACTTTCACATGGACTGGTCCCGCTATCTTGAATTATCCCTGGATAACTTGCTCTCCACGCCGGGTGCTTAAACCCAATTCAAGATAAAGGTGAATACCTTTAAACCTGTGAAAGGATCAGGATCCCTTAAACGTGAGAGAGGGGGCCAATCCTCTAATCTTTCGAATTATCCAGAGTGTATATCTTGGAGGTATATCCCAAAGCATATTCTGCAAAACACCCTTAAACTAAGGTGGGTGTTAGCCTGGCTAACACCCCTCCGATGCTTAAGTTAGTATTGGGTTCAAAAAATAAAAAAAGAATTATATTTAAAAGAGATAGAAATTAAATTCTAAACTCACTTGAAATAGGCTTTGAGGTGTATAGCATTCCAGGATCTTGGTAGTATATCCCCCTCCATATTCTTAAGCCGATATGCTCCTTTTCTGGATTCCGATTCAATCTCATAAGGTCCTTCCCACTTAGGAGCCAATTTTCCATCAGCCGGATTGATAGTATTCTAAAAGGCCTTCCTTAAAACCCAATCTCCAACTTGAAACCTTCTAGTCCTTAGATTCTTGTTATATGCTCTGGATATCCTCTGTTGATATGCTGCCATTCTCAACTTTGCCGCATCCCTTGTCTCATCAATAGTATCCAATTCTTGACATAGGGCTTCAGGATTCTTCTCAGGATCCCGGAGGTTGGATCTTGCTGTAGGTATCACCATCTCTATTGGGATTACCGCTTCTGCTTCAAATACTAAGGAAAATGGGGTTTGCCCAGTCGCACTTTTTACTGTCGTCCTATCAGCCCATAAAACAAAGGGTAATTCTTCCGCCCATCTTCCTTTCTTAGCTCCTAGTCTTTTCTTCAAATTGTTGACAATTATCTTGTTCGAGGATTCTGCTTGTCCGTTTGCTTGAGGATGTACCGGTGTGGATGTGATCATTTTGATTCCCCAACTGTTGCAAAAATCGGTAGTCCTCTTACTGATGAACTGAGAGCCATTGTCACACATTATCTCTGCTGGTACCCCGAACCTAGTTAGGATATTCCTTTTATGAAAGATACTACTTCTTGGTCTCTAATTTGAACAAATGCTTCAGCTTCAACCCATTTAGAGAAATAATCAGTCATTGCCAGCATAAAGACTTTTCCTCCTGGAGCCTTTGGCAATTTTCCCACTATGTCCATCCCCCACTTCATGAATGGCCAAGGGGAAGCAATAGGATATAGTGGTTCAGCAGGTTGATGCGGTACATTACTGTGTCTTTGGCATGCATCACATCTTCGAGCATATTCTGCAACGTCTTTCCTCATTGTTGGCCAATAGTATCTTGTTCTTAACACCTTTGAGAATAATGATCTGCCCCAGTATGGTTACCACAATCTCCTTCGTGTATATCTTGAAGCACTTCTTTAGTTTCGGGATCCTCCAAGCACCTCAGGTATGGTCCTGCAAGAGATTTCTTATACAAAACATCATTTATAATAGTGGATTGTGATACCTTCATTCTAAAGGCCTTAGGATTCTCATCCTTTGGTATGTATCCTTCCTTGAGATATCTCATGATTGGAGCCATCCAGGACTTAGGATCCTCCTCAGGATATTCATCATCAGGATCCTGGATACTTACTACTTCCTTATCCTGAGATTTGAGAAGATCCACTGCGGGATATAGGATATCTAGTATTGGTATTTGGGCTCCCTCCGGTATCCTGACTGATGATCCTAGATTTTCCAAGGCATCTGCTTCAGCATTATCCTCTCTTGGTAACTGTTCAAGTGTAAAAACATCAAAATATCCTGCTAATTTTTTGAGAATTTCGAGATACTCGATTAACTTCTCACCTTTAACGGCATAGGATCCATTAAAATGATTAGTAATTAACAAGAAATCAACAAATACTTGCAAACTTTTAATATTCATATTCCTGGCCAATTCTAATCCTGCAATCAAAGCTTCATATTCTGCTTCATTATTAGTGACAGGAAATTCACACCTAATAGCCTGGGGTAATATGTCCCCCTATGGTAATTTTAGTAGTATACCCAATCCTACACCTCTCACATTAGATGCACCATCAGTATATAATGTCCAGGATTCCAAGTTTTCTCCAAGCTGTTGCACTTTTAGGTCTACTTCATTTTGATATCACTACTGAAATCAGCCACAAAGTCAGCTAGAGCCTGACACTTTATGGCATTTCTAGGTTCATATACTAGATCATATGCACTAAATTTTACTGACCACTTAGCCATCCTACCTGACATCTCGGGTTTCCTAAGTACATTTTTAACAGGATAATTAGTTTTAACATGAATCCTATGTGTCTCAAAATAATGTCTAAGCTTTGTCGATGCCATAACCAGGGCTAATATCAATTTTTCTAAATGAGAATATCTAGTTTCAGCATCTAATAAACTTTTGCTAACATAATAGACAGGATACTGCTGACCTTCGTGATCCTTTACCAGGACAGCACTTACTGCATTCCCTGATACTGCAAGATACAGGGATAATGGTTCACCATCCTCGGGTTTCATCAATAGAGGTGCAGTTGAGAGATACTGTTTTAATTCCTGCAAGGCTGCTTCATGCTTTTCTCCCCATTCGAATTTCTTATTCTTCTTCAGGATATCGTAGAATTCCTTGCATTTTTCCGAGGATCTTGATATAAACCTATTTAATGCTGCTACTCGCCCTGTTAATCTTTGTACATCTTTCATGTTTGAAGGTGACTTGATATCCAGGATAGCTTTAATTTGTTCCGGGCTTGCTTCGATCCTTCTTTTAGTCACCATGTATCCTAGAAACTTTCCTGTCCCCACTCCAAAATAGCATTTGGCAGGATTCAGTTTCATGTTGTACTGGTCCAGGATATCGAATGCTCCTTCAATATCCCGAAGATGGTCCTCAGCCTTCTTAGATTTTACCACCATATCATCAATGTATACCTCCATGGTGTCCCCCAGTTTGTCTTTAAACATCATGTTCACCAATCTCTGGTATGTTGCACCTGCATTTTTCAAACCAAAAGGCATAGCAGTATAACAATAAATACATGTTGGTGTCATGAAAGCAGTATCCTCCTGGTCCGAAGGTGCCATTTGTATTTGCTGGAATCCTGAGGATGCATCCATGAAGGTTAACATTTCATGACCGGCAGTAGCATCCACCATTGAGTCGATATGAGGCAGAGGGAATGGGTCTTTAGGACACACTTTGTTCAAGTCTGTGTAATCTACACAGACTCTCCATTTCCCATTTTTCTTTTGCACCACAACTACATTTGCCAACCACTTGAGGAATTTAACTTCCCTAATCATCTTGCTCTTTAATAATCTTTCAACCTCTTCCTGAATGATCGTGTTCCGTTCAGGAGCAAACTTCCTTCGTTTCTGTTGGACAGCTTGAAAGACCTGTCAATTCCGAGCTTGTGAGTTATAATATCCTTGGCAATACCTGTCATATCCTCATGTTTCCATGCGAATTTTGACATCTTGCATTTCAAAAAGTTAGTCAATTGATTTTCAATATCCTGAGGGATATTGGTTCCTACGAGCACCGAGATATCTGGATTATCCTGATCCAGAATAATTTTCTTAACATCCTGTTCTGAAGCCTCCACGATATCCTGGGCTCGCATCTTTAATTGTTATCTTGCTTTGGAATTTGTTGAGGATTTCATTGAAGAAGAATAACACTCCTTCGCTTCTTGTTGATCACTTTCCACCTTGACAACCCCCCAAGGGGTAGGGATCTTGATACACTGGTGATAGGTAGATGGTACAGCTTTCTTATCATGGATCCATGGCCTACCCAATATAATATTGTAGCAGGATAAGGAGTCCATGACACAGAAGCGCTGCATTGAGTTGACTCCTTCAACATAAACTGGCAACTTTATCTCTCCCACAGTATTCCTGGCCTCTCCACTGAACCCGACAAGTACAGTAGATTTTGAAGTGATATCCATTGGAGAAACATTCATCCTTTTCAGCGTTTCCAGCTAAATAATGTTGACAGAGCTGCCATTATCCACTAGTATCATGCGCACAAAGTGATTAGCAACATATAAAGTTATTACCAAACCATTATGATGGGGATCCTGGACAGTATCCCTATCATCGTTGTCAAACGTTATCACTTTATCGGTTGTGAGGGTCGTCGTCTTGGTTGGCTTATCTCCCCTTTCTTCCTTAGCTTCCTTTACATGTTTTTTTGCTGCAGAATAAGAGGTTCCACAGATATCGGATCCTCCTGAAATAAAGTTAATTATCTTGGCATCCGCAGTAGGGGATGCTGCTCGTTCAGGATCCTTCTCAGTAACCTGACCCTTATTCTTCTTTCTTCCTAGGAGATCCTTCAGATATCCTTTGCTCAGGAGATAGCTTATTTCTTTCCTCAGAGCAATGCAATCTTCCGTAACATGTCCAAAATCCTCATGGAAGGCACACCACTTGGATTTATCCTTCCAATCAGCTTTCTATTGGTTCTTCCTAGGCCACCTTGCTTTGTCTCCCAAACCCTGCATAGCATACATCAGTTCAGGTATATTAACAGAAAAACAATATCCTGACAACTCAGGATCCTCGTCTTCAACAGCATTCCCTTTCTTGCCGTCATTTCTGCCATATGGCTTAGAGCGATATGGTTTGTATGAGGATTCTGACTTCCTGTTAGTTGATATATAGGTTGAGGATGAATTCATCCTCTCTTGCATCTTCTTGTCATCTTCCAGCCGAATATATCTTAAAGCCCTGTTTCGAGCCTCATCCAGGTTCTTGCAAGGATTCATTACAAGATCCTGATAAAATTGGGAATCCTTCTGCAAACCCATTTTGAATGCTTGCACAGCAGTTGCAACATCAAGGTGTGGGATATCAAGAGATTCCCTGCTAAACTTGTTCACATAATCTCTCAAGGATTCCTGAGGTCCTTGAGTTATCCTATAGAGATCACTGGTTAGTTTTTCAAAACTTCGACTGCACGAAAATTGACTATTAAACAAATTGACTAAATGAGCAAACGATGTAATTGAATGAGGTGGAACATTTAAGAGCCATTTTAAGGCTGATCCTGTCAAAGTAGAACCAAAACCCTTGCAGAGGCATGCTTCCTTAAGATCTGGGGGGATAGGATTAATTTCCATCATTTCCCTATACTGAGCAATATGCTCTTCAGGATCTGTAGTTCCGTCACAGAGCTTCATGTTGGGGGTTTGAAATCTTTTTGGGATTTCAGCATCACAAATAGGATATGCAAACCGGGATATCCTGTGGCTGTCTTGAGACACTTCTGGAATTGGCTGGACCACCCCAGGTACACTGGATATCATGTCCTTCAATTTCTGAAGATCCCTAGAAAATGCTGATGTCATACCTGCATCCTGCAAAGATCCAAGACCATTAGTAACAGGAGTATTAGTATTAGTAGACACGTTACCAGTCTGAGGATTCTGGCCATATCCTGAAGCATATCCTGTGCTTCTCACAGTTGACACCCTAACCGAAGAGGGTATCTCAGGAGTATGATTCTGAGTATGACTAGGCACAATATTGCCCCTGTTATCCTTAGTATACACTGTCGAACTGAAGTTCAAAGCCCTGGGCTATAAGGGGGTGACGGTATCCTCAACAGGCCAGCTTGAGCTGGATTTCAAGAGTTGTATCTCTCTCATCAGCATCTGGTTGGTCTCCTGCTGTTGCTTCATCTGATCCTGTATACTACCAAACAAAGTCAGAATTTCATCATTAGAAGCTAAAATAGGAGTACCCCCTGAGACAGCAGATCCTTGAATATTCCGAGTGGGGATAACATCTCGAGCCACATGAGTTTCTATTCCTATTGAAAGATCCTGAGGCTGTGAAGAGGCTTGCATCCTCGGAGGTGGTGGAAGCACCGAACCGATTGTTGCAGAGGTTGCGGCAGACACGGTAGAAGAGCTCATGTTTGACCTTGAAGCCATTGAAAATAGTGTAGCAAAAAGTTTTGGAAATAGAAAACCAAGTAATGATTTTGCAAAAGCTTTTAGTAGAAATAGCACCACTTGCCCCATGGTGAGCGCCAAATTATTTTGGTAAAAAATTACCTAAGTAATTAAGTGATCAAATTAGTTAAGTGAGGTAGTGTGCGAGAAATGTTTGTGAAAAATATGTTGGTTAAGTTGTTAATAAAAACAGTTTTCAGGATACGGCTCAGGATATCGAGCTGTACCTATAATCAAACAATGAGCAAAAAGGTAAAGGGTGACACGGGATATACTAGGAAAGCCCTTGATCAATCAAGATCACCAGCATAAAACCTCGGGAGCTGACAATCGCAGCTGCCTTGTTCTTCTTATTACTTCAAATATCAAGATACAGTGCAGGATATGATGCGGATCAACTAGGTGTTACAATGCGATTTGAATACAAGTGTAAGTGTGAATGATTGCAGCTAATAGAGAGCAAGAGTGTTCGAGAGATTGTGTGTGTTCTTATCTGATCTGATCAATCCTATTTATAGTAAAACAAAGCTAACTAACTGTTGGACCGTTCTACGACCTCGAAAAGTCAGTTAAGGCAGTTCATCTTTACATGTAAAGGCGGAAACAATGCATGCAAAGTTACAACAGCTATTCTCTTTAATTTCTTCTCTTTTATTGCTTTCTGAATACAATTTGACAGAGTTTCGTTCCACAAGCAATGATCCAAGTCCCTTACACAAATGAACAACACAACCCTATTTATAACCAAGTAGATTTCGCTTGAGATGGTTTGAAGCGAAATCATGTCTTGTTGATTTCGCTTGAACTGTTTCAAGCTAAATCTCATGATGTTGATTTCGCTTGAACTGATTTCAAGCGAAATCTTCAAGTAAAACAAGTCCAAACCCTAATTAATACCCTGTTGTGTGTACATTCAAACAATCTAGACACAAGACTTGATTATGACGTAATCAACAGACATTTAATGCACCAACAGACTCCCCCTTGGATGTTGATGAAGTCTTTGGCTTCAAGTCTTTGTCTTTATCGTTCTTCAAACATTGAAAACACTTTCCTCAATCTTTATCTTCAAACTTCAATCTTCCCTTTGACTGTTGATCCAGACTCCCCCTTTCACAGACTCCCCCTCTCGATATGCTAGAATGTGAGATATCTGGTTCAAACTTTGACATTTAGCTTCCGCGGAAATTCCTGAAACCTGCAATCACTCATCCAACTATAAGCAACAACATTTAAAACTTTCAAATATTGTAATCTGACAATTTAAACCTTCTAAACCACTTCTCATGAATTTGGCAGTTTCATCGAATCGTATCGGAAACTAACACTTATAACAATATAAGCATCCAACTCCCCCACAGTTAATCATCCAAGTCCAACTTAATGACCTTGGAGATATCACAAACTGTTTTTGAATTTTTGTTTTTAAAAACTTCAAGTTTCAAATTAATGAACTTGTTTTATTTTCAGAAACACAATCAACATACTTAGATTTTGAAACTCAGCACTCAGACATCGGTTATCGAAAATAAAGCAGAAATCAAAATCTTTTTGTATTTTCTGAAAATATAAAGCAGTAAAGAAATATGTACAAACATATTTACATACAATATTTTTGTTTTGAGTATGCGTCAGAGGATCATATCAGTTTTTGACAAGTCACAAGTACCGTTGAGCTTAAAATCACATTATGCATTAAACAATTCACTTAGATTGTCGATATACTGTTCCACTTAAATTTTCATACAAACTTCAACTGATTCAGGATACGAATTAAGTATTTTAAGAACTTAAACTCATTCATGTGTCCCGCCTCTTGAATATACTCCCGTATCCAGATCCCAATATTCAGTCTTACAGACAATTATAACACAAATGATATCTGTAAGGGGTTAATAATTTATGAAGAATCATAAGAGCTCAGGTCAGAACCATCGTTCAGCAGAGAGATCATGACTCAACTTGGGTGTGTCCCCTTTAGAGGATCTTTTTTTACAACAGCATTGCTAAGCAATTTTATTGTCTTATCATATATGCTGAGGGTGATGCTGTGTTTCAAGCATTTGCGGAAAGTATTATTCGAGGACTAGGTCAGAACTACCGTTCAGCAGAAGTCCTGGAATAATACCCCAGACATCATTGAGTATAAAAACCTGTATATCAGAATACGAAACCTTTCAAACGAGATTTCAGGGGTTACCTATATATCCAAGTAGTGTTCCCCACGAAATAAGCAAGTGTGAAATTTAGGTTTATATCCCAAAAAAGTTTACTAAATGTATAAAAATCTACCGACACATCCACAGTGAGATCGTTTAACACATTTAAACTTTCCTTTTCTTTAGCGTACTGTAACTGTCTACTGATGTACTATCATTTCCTCTTTTTACGCAAAACTCAAATTTTTGAATTTTATCATGTTTTTGACTTTTTCAAATTTTCAAATGTTTTTGGATTTTCTAATGACAATTTTTCTCCCCCTAAAATGCAAAATCATTTAAAGAAAAATTTGACAACCAACACTGATGGCTTTGTCTCGCCATCCATTTTCTGCTTCAAGTGCTCTGATTTGCAGAAAATATAACGTACCCCCATGATTTACAACCCATTGATCTTAACAGTTTGAAAACCGTGTTTCAATCTGATGAAAGTAATCATGTTTGTTCAGCCGTGAGGGTTTCGGCGTATTCAGTCAACATTTATTCAACAAAATTAAAAACAACATATTTTTGATTTTTCAAATTTTAACAAACTAAAAACATATTTTTGGTTTTTTTTTTAATTTTTCAATTTTTAGGGTTTTGAAAATATTGTTTATTTATATACAGAAAAACAATCAAACTAAACTCCCTGTTCAACCAAACCAGGGTCCTGCAACCTCTTCCTGTGCCAAGTTGCTCCAACTACCATTCTCACAATCTTCAGCTTCGTTGAGCACCTGCACATTCAAACTTTATCAATCATTTGAACAATTTAGCCCAGGTCTGTTGGACCTTAGGCATTTCAATACAATAATGTTCATTTAATTTCGGAAACTCTTTGTCATTTAAAACTTGTTCAACTTTGACTTCAACTTTCTCATCTTGTTCCAACGTCACTTGTTTCTTAACACTCCACATTTGACCTTCCGGAGTACCTCTTTTGTAAAAATTTGTCTCTTTTTGAACCTTTTGTTTTTGAATAACATTTTTAGGTTTCCAAAACTCTTGAGGTTTTGTCATATCAACAGATGTTCTCCAACTCTGTGTTGTTCTCAATCTGGGTGTGTGAGAATTCCAGGTCCGTCTTAAATCAAACCTGTGCGGGTTTGATTTCCAATTTTGATTTGAAGCAAACTTGTTTGTATTGTACCTCCAAGTTTGTTTCGAATCAAATCTGGTAGACCTTGATTTCACATCCTCAGGTTTCTGTTTTTCAACATCAACAAGCTTTGGATTTGGACACTTTCGTGCAACATGTCCAATTTGATCACATTTAAAACACACTTTCTTTGAAACATCCTTGGCCTGTTGTTGTTTCTTTTTCATAGCATCAAACTCTTCATTAGACTGTTGTCCAAATTTGAGTTTTTCCTCTTCTTTCAAGCTTTTCCCTTGAACAAAACTCATCTTTTGTTGCAAATTTGGTTTTTTACTTTGATTCCAATTCCGTTTCCTTTTATAACCCAAACCAGCCTTCATGTTTTTCTTCTTAAAACCAGGTTTGTTATAAAAAGATTTATGACCTTTACCAGCAAACTTTGGAATCTTAGACTTCTCAATCTCAACCATTTTGAAAACTTTATCGACCTTCTCTGAAATCACATTCTGAATCGGGAATACAATATCTAAGAATAATTTGTCCGATCCAATCATGGTATAAACCAATCCTTTTGAATCATCATTCAAATTTTTCTCGGATTTTGTGTTTTTCAGATAACCATCATAAAGATTTCCTTCATCTTCATCCTGTGATTCAGACTTACCTTTTGTAGACTCATCTTTCAAAACACTTTCAACAACCTTACTTACCACCTCTGAATCATTAGCATCATCAGATTTGGCGTAAGTCACATCGATACTTTCAGGTAACTGGTCAGCTATGTTCAAACCCTTTGCCACCTTTTCCTCATCATAAAAAGTATAATTGTTTCTCAATGGTGGTGGTACCTGATGAAATTCTTAACCAATACCCTTTTTGCAATTTTCAGTATCTTTGTCATCTGGTGTGATGTTGAAAATGCGTTCAAGAATGTACGAAGAGTTATGATAACTTTGAAGTTTGGTTACAACCTTTTCTTTTTCAGCCAAGACTTGTTTAAGATTAGCAATTTCATCAACACATTTGTTCAATTCAATTTGCTTTTCTTTAAACTTTCTTTCATACATTTCTTTAGTGACTAAAGTTTCTGACAATCTTTGATCAAAACATTTGACTTGGCTCTTCAAAGTATCATAAGCTTCTTGTACTCTCTGACTTGACCACTTTAAAGAATCATACTGTTTTTGTAAATCTTGATATTTAGATTCTTTTTCAACACAATCAACACATTTTGTAGAACACAATTGTCTATAAACATCATTATCCTTTTCAAGACCTTGACATTTCTGTGTCAATTTTTCAACTTTTAGTTTCAAAATTTCTTCTTTTTCAATCATATCTTTACATTTTATTGTGAAACCATTTTCAAGTTTGCTTAATTCATTATCTTTTGTTTTTATGATGTCATCTTTTTCAATACAGGCTTTGCACATTTCTATGCAATTCCTGCATTTGTTTTCTTTTTCATCAACCATTTCAACATTAGATAGATCAGAAGATTTTCTAACCTCAGTCTCATTCAGCACCGATTCTTCTGACTCAACTTTCTGATCTTGCTCGTTGTTCTCCTCTTTCTGAGCTTCTTCATTCTTCTGCACTTCTTCAGCTCTCTGTTCTTCTCTAGCAAGCTTTACAACAGTCTTCACTTCTTCAATCGTCTTCTTCAATTCTTCTTCTTTTCTTTTCTTCAGTTCTACCACCTTAGGTAAACTTGCTTCAAAAACTTCTTTTAACTTGTTCATCAAATTTGGCAAATAGCTTTTATCAGAAAGCCTTCTTGTGTTGAAAGTGCCTTCACTTGGAAACACATTGGTTACAGCATCAAAATCCACTTTTGATGGATCAACTACTGGATTACCCTGTGGATCCATGTAACACTCTAGTTCTTCATTCCATCTCTTGGCTCTTTGTGCTTCCTTAAATGGTTCATACAATTTTCCAATCTCCCATCTCGCACTGTCTCTTCTCCACCAATTATCATGATCATCATTTGCAACAAATGCATATCCAACTGCATCTTCTTCACGGCAAACTTGACTCCAGTCATAACCTTCATCATCATATATAACTGCAAGAGCCCTTGATTTTTCTTCAGGTTGTTTCAATCTTGGTGACTCAGACTTGTTCTGATGGTAAATCGCCTTTCTGTAGTAATCTTCATTGAATGGATTTTCAGAATCATCAGCAGCATACGCATTTCTGCACTCGCGCTTAAAGTGACCTCTTTGTTTGCATTTGAAACATGTCACCTTGGATTTATCAAATCCCAATTTGGTAGATGATCCACCAATTGACTTTCTCCCCGTGATCTCCATGAACCGCTGTGCCCGACGAACCGCACTGGCCATGCACCATCTGATATCCATTAGTTCCATCTCCTCGGGGTCTAATTGATCATAATCTTCTTTCGTCAAGTTGGTGTTGCCAATCTTCCCTGCAACGAGGCTTTCATACGATTCAAGTACAGATGCCAAGAAAACCATCTGTTGTTTTGCCGATTCTTCGCTGAAATTCTGCCCATTCTTCAGATCCACTGCGATATTACACTGGAATAAATTCTTTGAAGCAGATTGATCAGAAGTTGTTAAAGAAGATCCACTGTGAAAACCACTGTGAAGACTTTCATTGTTCACTGAACTTGAACTTTCTGCAGAAAATGCTGTTCTTGGAGACCCAGCCTGCGGTACATTTCCTCTGTAGTAAAGTTCGACATTCTGCTGATAAGCTGGATTGTTGACTTTAGATCTCTTTATCTCCAACTCATGACTTTCAAGTCTTTCAATCAGCAAATCCAATTTTAAATCTTCAGGCTTGATTGTATTTTTCAACATTAGAGCGAAGTATTGCCACTCTTGATCATTTGGCAATGAATCAAACAATTTATCCACCAGCTCCTCTTCAGAAGGTAAGATTTTGTGTCTGATCAGCTCCATTTTCAGATGTCCGAATCTCTCAATCATTTTACAAACAGACTCACTTTTCATACAGTTGAATAAATCAAACTCTTTACGCAACAATTTCTTTTTGTTTTTAACAATTTCATTACTTCCTACACATTTTCTCTCTAACGCTTCCCACAAACTCTTTGAAGTCTTTTCTTGTTCGAGCAATGAAATAATATCCTCTCTTACTAACTGCTTGATCAATGTTATCATTTTATATTCAGCCACAACATTTTTTATATCTTTTTCTGTAAAATCTTTTGGATCTATTAACTCTCCTCCCTCTTTTACAGGTTTATTGTATCCATCTGTCAGTTTTAACCAACTTTCAGTAGCGAAAGCTTTTACCCAACCCTCAAATCTGTTTTTCCACCAGTGATAATCTTCCACTTTCATTAGCTTTGGTGGCTTCTGTTGGCTTCCGTACATGTTCTCAAACTTCAAATTCTCCGAAATCTCTCTTGAATATTCTTTCATCTCAGATCTTCTATCTGATGATTCGGAAGTGAATGCGTTGTAGAAAGTATTGTAGAACTCTTCACCGTTGCTTGACATCTTCAATTACCTAGAGACGAACAAAAACAAACACAATCAGAACAAACGAACTGAATGCGTAACAGTGAATTACCGAGAACACTTAGACAAATTTTTAGATTTTGAAGAAACAACAAGTTCAAGCGAAATCTTATCCAAGTGTTTCAAGCGAAATTCATCAATCCAATTTCGCTTCAACTGTTTTCAAGCGAAAACCCCAAAGAATTCTGATTCAAGCGAAATCCAAGAATAAAACTGATTCAAGCGAAATCCAAGTCAACAGTTTCGCTTCAACTTGTTTCAAGCGAAAACCTCAAATACAAGTCAATAATTCAAGCGAAATCCTTAACAACTCAATTTCGCTTGAACTACTCAAGCGAAATCTTCTGATTTTCAAACTAAAACTTATGTTTTCAAGCGAAATCTACCTATAACCTTCGAACACTTTCAAGCGAAAACCAGTTTTAGGTCATTTTTAACACGTTTTAATCTGAATTTTAGTCCAAAACTTTGTAGGCTTTGTTAACACTATGTTTTACAAGATATACTCGAAAATCAGACCATTTCATCCGTAGGAAATAGTTCAAATCGAAAAAGTATGAGAGAAATTGAGTAGAAATGAGAGAAATCGGTAGAATCAAGCTGTAGTAGTATGAACTCCTCGTCCTGAGCTCTGATACCACTTGTTGGACCGTTCTACGACCTCGAAAAGTCAGTTAAGGCAGTTCATTTTTACATGTAAAGGCGGAAACAATGCATGCAAAGTTACAACAGCTATTCTCTTTAATTTCTTCTCTTTTATTGCTTTCTGATTACAATTTGACAGAGTTTCGTTCCACAAGCAATGATCCAAGTCTTCTACACAAATGAACTACACAACCCTATATATAGCCTTGATGATTTCGCTTGAGTTGGTTTCAAGCGAAATCTTATGCTGTTGATTTCGCTTGAACTGATTTCAAGCTAAATCATCAGTTGTTGATTTCGCTTGAACTGATTTCAAGCGAAATCTTCAAGTAAAACAAGTCCAAACCCTAATTAATACCCTGTTGTGTGTACATTCAAACAATCTAGACACAAGACTTGATTATGACGTAATCAACAGACATTTAATGCACCAACACTAACTAGCCTACAAATCCGGGATAAAGCGAATATTCCCTTCGTGAACGTTGTAGTCCACGTCTTCCGGCTTCAACGTTCCTATTTCAACAGATTAGCCCGAGTCTTTAGGAGAAGAGGTCCACTTGAATGTTATAGACTTGCTTCATTAATCTGCACGTGAATTAATTAGTCATTACCAGGATACTGTATCAGGATGTTACCAATATCCTGATCCGGTCTCCTGATCATAATAAATGAAACGTAGTCAGAATATTATTCAGGATATATGAGTAGAAAACCACCCACAACAAATATGCAAAACAATAATCTAACATATTCATTCTTTTATTTCAACAATTATCATTCTTTTGTCTTTTTTTTTATCATACATACTTTTCCATCTAACGGGTCTTTATGATCAAACCAAGTTCACACACTAAGACTTGATCCAAAACCCGTCTAACTTTCTAACATTCTCCATTAATTCGACCCGTTCACATGGTTCGACTACATGACATTCCAACATACATTCTTTTAATACGACCCGTTCATACGGTTCGACTACATAGCATTCCAACATACATTCTTTTAGTACGACCCGTTCATACGGTTCGACTACATAGCATTCCAACATACATTCTATTAGTACGACATGTTCATACGGTTCGACTACATAGCATTCTAACATACATTCTATTAGTACGACCCGTTCATACGGTTTGACTACATAGCATCCCAACATACATTCTATTAGTACGACCCGTTCATACGGAATGATTATACCAACATACCATCAATATCACAAAACAACATCAATGCACAATCAAACTTTAAGATTTATATTTTCTACTAGTTAAGTAAGAATTAAACTTACTTTTGTCTTGTCTTGTTTGCGTCCCGGTTGACTCGAGCCGCCTTCTTTAAATCCTACAATTCCAAACCGACATTCTTAAATGATTATTCTTAATTTATATCATTCTTATTCATCCATTTAATATACCACACATTCTTGCAAAGCATTATGTATGCATAACTATTTCATCACTATTTAGACATTTCATCGAACACATGGCGTGCATACAAGATTTCCAGCCATGGGTACAAGCAATTAAAGCATACTTTTTCCCAATTTATATCAAGAACCATTATAACCAACAAAATCACTTTACCATTGCATCTACATCATGATTAATTACCAAAATCTATCATTTATCATACTGGGGGGGGGGGGATATTGCACGGTCCTCCCAACCGCTGGAGTGATCCCACTCCACAAGCTAGCTTAGCCCCATAGCTACCTGGCGGTTAATACCCAACCTGACGCGAGATCCTGGAGGGTGTACCTGCCAGGATTCGAACCGAGGTCCTCTGGGAAGAGGTGGGTGAGGCTGGCCACTGGGACACCCCAAGTGGTTTCATTTATCATACTATACATTAACCTAAACTAAGTTCTTGACAATTTCAAGTTCCATCATCATATCATCATGTTCATTCAAATGGGTTTTATCCTAAATCATCATATAGACAATTTCAAGCATAATTTCAACTCCCATTTGCTAATATATCTAGCATTCATATCCAATTTCATATAAAATCAAAGAATATTCATAACCCATTTCATCTCCTAACACTAAAACACAAAATTTAACTTACTTGGTATCAATAACACTTAAGAGATCAACGTTCCTAACTCATGCACATGAAATCCAGCCTTAAACCTCTTCAATTTGATGGATTTGTAGTATTTTTGAGTGAAGGGATTCTCCCCCTGCTCCCTTTCTCGATCGCACACACCCCCTACTCTCCAAACACTGACCAAATTTTTGTTAGGTGTTTATTTATCACATTTTTCACTTCCACCCCTCATTCTTTTAGAACATGCCATCTTCCTCATATTTCCATACTAACCTAGTTAACTTTCATGTATACATAAGATTTTGATTTACCAAAATTTATAAAACTTTGAAAATGGTAAAAATCTATATTTACCATTTCTTATCATCAAAACATTACAATTAAAATTTTATATTACGACATACGAAATTTGGGGTGTTACAAGTTACATTTGATCCCTTTATAAAGAAACTGAGTTAAATGCCTGGTTGGTCCATGTGGTGCAAATATTACAGAATTGGTCCCAGTTGTTCAATAATTACAAATTTGGTCTAGGTAGTTGTAATTTTTGCACTCGGGTGGTCCTTATCACTAACCCATGTTAGATTTTACAGTTAAATATGTGTAAAATGACGTAAATGCCCATGAACAATTAAGAAAACTAAAAATATATAAATTATAATTATTAATAAATTCAAGTGGGTCCTATTTCCTACCCCTACCCCACCCCAACCCCCACCCCCACATTCTTCTTCTTCAATCTCCTGAAATCTTCCTAGACCACCATAACCACCCATTTTCAAGTGACAATAAAACCTCTACCACCACCACTGTCTCACCTCCACCACCGGTAACTCACCACAACCGCCATCAACCCACCACAATCACCTCGACCACCGTCTCCCATCCAGCACCGAACACCCACCAGTAACCCACCACAACCGCCGTCAACCTACCCCTCATCTTCTTCCCCATCTATTTCTCTCTCTCTCTCATCTCTTTCTCTCTATGTAATAACCATCAAACACCCACCAGTCTAGAAACATCCAATCCGTGATTTCTTAACAAATTACATGATTCCGCAACGTCAAACCCTTGATTTCACGAATTACCTAATTTTGCAGCATCGTATCTTGATTTCCTGACAGATTTCCTGATTCCGTAACATCAAATCCTTGATTTCCTAACAAATTACATGATTTCGCAACAGGTAATTTGGTGGGTGAAGTTTATAGAGAGAGAGATAAGATGGTCGATGGTCATTATAGAGAGAGAGAGAAATAGATGGGGAAGAAGATGAGGGGTAGGTTGACGGCGGTTGTGGTGGGTTACCGGTGGGTGCTCGGTGCTGGATGGAAGACGGTGGTCGAGGTGGTTGTGGTGGGTTGACGATAGTTTTGGTGGGTTATCGGTGGTAGAGGTGAGACAGTGGTGGTGGTGGTGGTGGAGGTTTTATTGGTGATTATGGTGGTCTAGGAATATTTCAGGAGAATTAAAGAAGAAGACGGTGGGGGTGGGGGTGGGGGGTGGGGGAGGGGTAGGGGTAGGAAATGGGACCCACTTGAATTTAGTAATAATTATAATTTATATATTTTTAATTTTCTTAATTGTCAGGGGCATTTATGTCATTTTACACATATTTAACCGAAAAGTCTAACATGGGTTAGTGATAAGGACCACCCGAGTGCAAAAATTACAACTACCGGGGACCAACTTTTTAACTATTGAATCACTAGGACCAAGTCTGCAATATTTGCAAACCACATGGACTAACTAGGCATTTAACTCTAAAAACTAACTCCCCCTACTTTTTGGTACGTTATAACTTTTTTTTTAAATTACACAATATAAATGATTATTTTATTATATTTACTTTGAGTATAGTATTGCTATAGTTTTTAATTAAAAAATTGATATGTTGCATGATTAACAGTGTCTAAGGGTGAGTAGTACCTGAATCGTTAACCGAAACCGAACCGAAATCAACCAAAAACCGAATTAACTTAAAACTGATTATCCGAAACCTGAATTAACCTAAAACAGTTATCGATTTTTGTGTACCCTCATTTAACCAAAATTAACTGAATCGAACCATTCATATTTCATATATTTCTAGCTTTTATACCTTTAGTTCATGTATTTCATATTTATACCTTTATTTTATGTATTTATATATCCATTCATGTACAAATACATCCATTTCGTGTATTTATACCTAAATTTCATGTATTTCTAATCAAAAGTTTTAGCCTAAGTTTGGTTTTAGCTATTAACCGAAATTAAATGAATCAAACCAAAAACCATCAACCTAACTGAATAAACCAAACCGATTAACTGAAAACGAATTGGTTAATAAAATAGACTAATCGATGACCTCGATAATGGTTAAGGATAATAATCTAACCAATGGAACAATGCACACTGTGGCAATGTCTCTGTTTCTCGTCGCATCGCGCGCGCACCTATCGGTTATTAACCAAAACTGGTTATTGGTGAGCAATAACTAAATTATTAACCTAAACCAAACCGAAAATAGACGAAACAAACCAAAATCAACAAAAAACTGAATTAACTGAAAACCGAATTAACCAAAACCGGTTATCCATTTTTTTGTACTCTCGTTTAACCAAAATTAGCTGAACTGAACCGAATCGTTCATATTTTCATATATTTCTAGCTTTTATACCTCCATTTCTCATATTTCATATTTATATCTCCATTTCATATATTTATACTTTCATTTCATTTATTTATACCTCAATTTCATATATTTCTAAGCAAAATTTTTAGTCCAATTTTGGTTTTTGCTATTAAATGAACCAAACCAAAATCCGTCAATCTAACTGAATAAATCAAAGTGATTAAACGAAACCAATTGGTTATTAAAATAGACTAACCGATGACTTTGGTTTCGGCTTCGGTTGAGGAAAATAACCGAACCGACAGAACCATGTACAACACAATGAAATGAATTATCCGATTACTTCGTTTTTGATGTATATCTATCACAATGATGCTGCAATAAATATCATATGAATAAGAAAACAACAAATACGAGTATCTTAATGTGATGTGTCGCTTCCGCCGTATCGCGCAGACATCCTGGTAGTATATATATATGGGGAAGGTTCAATTAAAAACCACTAGTTAGAGTGAAAACCCGAAAACTAACTAAAAAGTCTAAAAAACATACCAATTTTTTAACCAATTTTCGCTACTTTTTGTATATAATTTTTTTTTTCAAAAAAAAACTTGTACTGCACATGTGCATTATACATGTACTACACATGTTTATTATTGCACATCTGCACTACAATTTTTTTTTTGAAAAAAAGTTATATATAAATATAATAGCGATTTTTAATTAAAAAAATTGTAAAAACAAATTGGTATGTTTTTAGGCCTTTTTAGTTAGTTTTTGAGTTTTCGCGATAAATGGAGTTTTCACTTGAACCCTCCCCATATATATATATAGGGTGAGGTTCCTGTAAAAATGACCTCTTTCGTGAGAAGTGTGAGAAGTCATAGAAATTAACATGTAGGCATCATGTTTTGAACTTAGGCATAATGTTTTGGGTTGTTTTGTCAAGAAAAACATCAAACATAACAATTTAAAACACAATGCACCGTATTATGGGTGTGGAATTTAAAACACACCGTTTAACACTTAAAACGCACTACTTAACGTTCTTGGCATGGTGTTATAAGTTTGAGTAAATTTCTGTTTTCGTCCCAGAGGTTTGTCCATTTTAACTAGTTTAGTCCAAAAATCTAATTTATAACAAATCCAACCCTGAAGTTTGAATTTCTTTACGCTTTCCATCCAAATGACCAACTTTGTTTGCTTTTTCATTTAATTCTTGGCTAATTAACAAAAATACCCTCAGGGACTGAAATGGAGGTTAATTCTTATATATAAAAATATTATATACATGTAAAATTATTATAAATACTTAAAATTATATGTATATATATGTGTGTGTGTATAAATCTAATTTATTGTTTAATGTTTAAGATTTTTAGGATTTTATAAAATTTTAATAATATAACCTCTAAATAGATGTACCAAGAAAAGACATACACATAGAGATTATATATATATATATATATATATATATATATATATATATATATATCTAATTTATTGTGTAATGTTTAAGATTTTTAGGATTTTACAAAATTTAAATAATCTAACCTCTAAATAGATGTACCAAGAAAATATATACAAATAGATATTACATATATACAATAACAAATAACATACCATATATGGCCCAAAACAATCCCAAGGCAATATATAAAAATGATATAAAAGGTTTGATGAATTCATAATCAAATGTGGTATTCAAATGAGTGGTTATCATAGTTGTGTAATTAATCAATTTGGTACGATACCGCGAAGAATACAACACACTAACACAAACACCGTTAAGCATATAATCACATATTATTTAAATTAAAAAAAATAAACCATAGTAATACCGCGCGCAAATTATATTTTTATAAGTTGTGTAATTTTTATATGTAATTATTTTTTACGAATGTGTAATTATTGTGTGTAATTATATATATTAGTTGTGTAACTATTTTACGTTAAGCGTAATATTTTATATACATACACACACACACACACATATATATATATATAATATATTTTAGTGGTTAGATTATTTAAACTTTGTAACATTCCAAAAATTTTAAACATTAAACAATAAATTAGATATATTTACATATAAATTTTAAATATATATATAATATTTTAAATATAATAATTTAAACATCAAACATTATACAATTTAAATATGTATATATATTTTAAATATATATATATATATATATACACACATATGCATTTTTATATATAAGAATTAACCTCAATTTCAGTCCCTGGGGGTATTTTCATCAATTAGCCAAGAATTAAATAAAAAAGCAAACTAAGTTAGCCATTTGGATGAAAAGCGTTAAGAAATGCAAACCTTAGGGATGGTTTTATTATAAATTAGATTTTTGGACTAGACTAGTTAAAAGGGACAAACCTCAGGGACGAAAACCGAAATTCACTCTTTAAGTTTAAGCCTAAAATTTATTGCATTGTGTTTTAAATTGTTATGTTTGATGTTTTTCTTACCAAAACAACTCAAAATATTATGCCCAAGTCCAAAACATGATGTCTACATATGAATTTTTATGTCTTCTCACACTTCTCACGAAAAATGTCTTTTTTACATGATCCATATATATATATATATATAGGAGAGGGTTCATTGGGGAACACACTAAAAAAGTAAATAATTGGGGAATACTCTTAAAAATTATATTTAACATGTTAAAAATTATTTTTTTCTAAATTTTTCTCTGCTCTTTTTCTTATAAATACATTTAGAAACATTTATATTAAAAAAATCAAAAACTAAAAATATTAAAAAATTAAAAATATATATCTTATAAAATTAACTTAAGATGTTAAAAATCATTTTTTTAAAAAAAAATTTCAACGTTTTTCCTTCTAAAAATGGGTAGAAACTATTCGAAATAAAAAAATATGTAAAAAAAATGTAGCCTTTTCTTAAACTTTTTTATATTTTTAGTTTTTGATTTTTTTTATTAGAAATGCTTCTACAAGTATTTATAAAGGAAGCGTCGAAAATTTTTAAAAAAATATTGATTTTTAACATGTTAAGTTAAATTTTTAAAAGTGTTCCCCGGTTCCCCGTTTTTTTTAGTGTTCCCTAATGAATCTCGCACTATATATATATATATCGGGTAGGGATCCTAAGAGAAGTCCACCCTATTTGAGAAACTTGAGAATCATTCTGGACCACACATTTTCCCTAAGCTTTTTGTGATATACACATACTAGGTTATATGCCCGTAAGCTTCACGGGTTATAGGTTGTGTTAAAAAAATCTATATCTATAAAAGTATTTTTTTTGTATGATTCTATATAGACATGTCGAGGCAGAGACGTAACATGTGCTTGAGTAACAACAATCAACTTTGATCATAGCTTCAACTCATTTGGGTAGCGAAATATATTCATATGTCATAAATTTTTAAAATAAAATTAAAGATAAAACAGTATGAAAACGATTTCGTCATCAAATAGACCCAACCAACAACATTATATATGTCACAAAAAAAACAATAGTAAATAAAATTCAATTTAAAAGGGTATAAACTACATCACGCAATGAATTTTCATTACATAATCCAAATGTATGATCTCAAGTGTGTTCCCAAATTGGCATTTTAACTCTCACAATAATATTTGATGGTAGTTTCAATGAATAAAAAAAGACTTAAGAACACCAATGGCTTATCAGTTGTTATCACATCCATGGTCATAAACGTCACTAACATCAACATCCACTTCTTTCGATAATACATGATTGTAAAATGAAGTTAATCATAAAAATTTTTGCCCAATTATGTTTCACGAGGCAAATTCAATCTTTCTTGACATAAAGAAGTTCACAAGTTGCTAAGTAATGATTTTTAGCTCACCCAATAATACCCTCAGCTTCTACTAATAATTTACCTAGATTATCACCCGTACGCGACACGGGCTGAAGCAAGATATTTATATTAATTATTAATGAATGTAAATCAAATAATACAAACACATTGACATATTACAAAATGATTTATTTATGTATAACTTACTTCATACTATAATTTTATGAAAAGTTATTTATATAAATAAACAAATGATCTTTTAGGCTTATATAATGAATTACTAAAGCTGCCAATTTAACGAAATTTGATAGTTTATGAAGCATGAGTAAAGTCTTATGTAATGATACTTGAGATTGCCTTCCACTGTAAATTTGATAGTTTATGAAGCATGAGTCTGCAAACAATTGTAGTTACTTGTTTCTGTAACATAAAAAAAATGTTATCAACATTAATCATGAAAGCATATATAAACATTAATGAAAAGGCTATTTATGGGTTGGCACAACTCGACTCTATTTGTCAAAAGACTATTTGAAAAATTACCTATTTTAATCTATGACCGAAGCAATCTAAATGAGGTTCAACGTTAGCTCAACCATTTTGGGCCCCAACGCAAAAACAAAAATTTGGGGACCTTTTTCAAATTTTATTGTTTTTACCACCCTCCTTTATCTAGTTACCATTTTGTTCTACCACTTTGTGATTCATTTAAAGTTTCTAGTTAACATAAAAAAATTACTAAAAAGAAACTTATATTAGAAACTTAATCAATATAGCATCAGATCACTTATATTAGAAATTTAATCAATAAAGCTTCATTTTTTGATGATTGTGTTTCTTTTGAACCAAAAGTAGAGATAAAATCATTGTACACATATTCTCTTGAAGTCTATCTTATATGATTTGTAGGTCGTATTGCATAGATATTGAAAGGAGGAAAAACTCAAAAACAATTTATCTTATTACATATGGTCTTTAACTTCAAAAATGTATGAAAATATTTGAAAACATACATGGCAACATTAATTTAGTCAAAAGATGTGGGCCCTGCTTTCTTTTTTGAGAGCATTGCTTGCACAACTAACAATTTTGATGAGCAACTTCTATTAAAGACACACTGTTTATATCAAAGAAATTCTAACTGCAAAGAAGCCTGCTTTAAGTATTCAAAATTAGACCTGGCACACGGGTTGGGTTGGGTGGGGTGGGGTCATGGGTCAAATGGGTTCGGGTCACAACAGGTTCGGGTCAAAACGGGTCAATTATAAAAAACGATTGTTTCGGTTCGGGTCAGAACGGGTCCGGGTCAGAATGGGTCTGGGTTAGAACAGGTTTTGGGTCAGGTCGGGTCAGTTTTTCTTTTTTTTATGATTACTAATATGATAATACCAAAACATACGTGAATTGCACAACTACTTGTATACACACCTTCCTTTATTTTGGTGAATTTCAAGTCATCAGGTTCCTCTGTCAAATAAATAAACCACACTTAATCACATAGAACAATGCAGACACTTGTTTAACTTAGTTACAAGAGAAGTTATTTCATACCACTATCAGGGGCATTATTCGATGTTAATTGTTAAATAACAAGGCGTCAAAGGTCAAATATAGTGACATACCGACGTGACAATACACGGGAGCCTCCGACACCATTTCGCCCACGCAAGAGGCTGGTAATGCCACGCAATAATCATAGCTATATTCTCCTCTGGATTACAAACCGCTTCTTGAATCGCACTCCATCCGTTCTCATTCTGCAAACTCCAATCCGCACCATCAGCCATGAAAATATCCGCCGAGATCGGATCCTTGATCCGAACAGCAAGATGAAGCGGCGTTTCTCGACCCGGAACATCACGACGGTTGATCACAGCCGAAACTGCATCCGCATCAAGCTCAGCAGCTACCGATTCATCCTCCGTGTTAACTGCACCGGTTTTTGCAGTCACAACATTGACCGTTTCATTGACGTTGTAGTCATAGCTCTCGTCTCTCACCTATTTATGAGGAGATCTAAACATTATAATTATAATACTAATGCACTCAAAGAAATAAAGAGTTGTGTGTAACAAAAAAATGGTGTACCATTCTTATATCAAAATATGTATGGGCAGGGATACAAAGAAAAAAAAACTTTTTTTGTGAGTTCTTTTGGGACAGTTTGAACCACGTTAGCAGCTGACTCTATAGCAGATGCAGCAACCAAAGACAACTTACCAAGTCCCTGTATAAAGTATAAACAAAGATGTTTAGTAAAATCAAACATTAAAGAAAGAATAATAAGTTTTAAAGTAAGTTCAAGATCTCTCAATACATTAGACAGTAACACTTTATTAGATATATTTATCAAACCAATTCTTTATTTTTAATCATATTGTTACACATAAGAAAACTATCACCATTTGGGTTACCAATTTGCTTAAGTCGAAATATAAACCTTCAAATTTCAAACATACGTTGTAACAAACAGTTGGTGTGCACAAATAAATTCCACCTTAAACCACAAATTAACAAAACTTACAAAACCCACCTCCACACACAACATTATCACCCCATGACATACTTTTGATTTCATCTTGATAACGTATATACACAATATCAATGGACGTTCATCCCTTTCTCTTACCTCTATTAACACTACCCCTCTTTCTCAGAAAAAGCTTTTGGAACCGCCGTCGCCACTGCTATTAGGGTTCGCAGCGAAACCCTAATCGTGCTGCCGGAATGCCTCCTTCCATTGTCGTCTTCAACCTAATCAGCCAACAGATGAACGACTAAACCATGAAATAGAGGTAAAAATTAAATAAAAGAAGTGTAGGTTATATAAAATAGATGAACGACTAATCAGCCAAGACACTTAATATGCCCTTCTTTTAGAGGCAGATCACCATTGATTAACTCCCATACGTAATGGATAGGTAGAGAAGAACAACGGGAGGAAGGTGATTGAAAATAAAATTATGCAGGTGAAAAGATTTAAGAATCCCTTTTCAATCGTCAATTCCATAGCTGAAGAGAGTGGTATGCGGCGGTGGAAGAATCAGGGTTCATGGTAAATAAGAGAGAGAGAGAGAGAGTTTTAGCTTTTAAATTTTGAATTCGAATATGGTCAAAGAGTTGTGAATTGCAGACTACTTTTTGATTCTGGGATCTGCAGTATGCCTCTTTGGTGTTGCAACAGACATCGATCTTCATTTGTATTCTTATGGTTGACTTTAGGGTTTATTAAAAAAACTCTAAGAAAATGACACATAGGATGTAATTAGGTGGAGGGCTTTAAATGTTGACACCTAGGATGGATAAGGTTTGCTTTATTATAGTAGAGATGTGTTAGGACCGGTTTTGACTCCGAAACGATTGCGAACCGAACGTGTGACGTGCGGAATCCGTACACGAACGTGACCGAACACACGAGAACGTAATATAATCGTGATTCTATTAATCAGATCTGAAATCGTACAAAAACCTGAATCACGTGGAGCACTTTCTCTCTCTAGCTTCTCTCTCTAACACTAGAGCTCTTCAAGTCTCCAAATGAGCTAAAGTCTCCAAAAGTTCCTAAAACTAACCCTTAGGTTCCTATTTATAGGCAAAGGATATAAGGAGACTCTCCTTATTTACAATTATTCCACCTTGCCTTTTAGTAACTAGATATTACAATTTAAGCCTAAACTTAAACTATTTCTGCTACGGTCTTGAGATGACGGAGGCGATAGACATACTGCACTAACAGACTCCCCCTTGGATATTGCCACAGTCAATCTCAAACATTTAGTCAGACTCGTAGCTTTTGGTCTTTCTCTCTTTCACTGAGTCTTATTGAAGATTTAACACTTTTTCATCAATGTAGACTCCCTCTTGCTTGAACAGAATCCCGGTGGATCTGTTTTCAGCTTCAGCTTCTCCCCCTTTCAGTAAACTCTTCAGGCTCCCCCTTTCGTCAAGCTTCCGTGCTTTGGGATCGACACCTGGCTTTTCGGTTACAAGCTCTTCCGGGAAAGATACCTGGCTCCTTTCACGCTTCCCCTTGCGTTGAGCTCGTCTTCAGACTCCCCCTTAGACTCGGCTATCGGGATCGTAGTCTGGAATCTGCAATCCTCAAACATTTATAAGTAAAACATTTTCAGTTGTCCAGGTATCGTAACCTGGCTCTATCAAACTTTCTAAATCAAGATCCTGGCTTTAAAATAAAATAATATGAATATATCCAGAAATACTTGATTCACTCTCCCTATCAACAATTCTTAAAGATTTGGCAGTTTCAGCGAACCGGATCGGAAACTGGCTCTTTTACATATTTTAACAGTATAAGCATCCAAATCCCTCACAGTTAATCATCCAAATCCAACTTAATGACCTTGGAGATATCACAAACTGTTTTTGATTTTTGATTTTAAAACATCAAGTTTCAAATTAATGAACTTGTTTTATTTTCAGAAACATAATCAGCATACTTAGAATTTGAAACTCAGCTTCCCAGACATCAGTTGTCGAAAATAAAGCAGAAATCAAAATCTTTTTGTATTTTCTGAAATATAAAGCAATAAAGAAATATTTACAAACATATTTACACACAATGTTTTTGTTTGAGTTTGCGTCAGAGGATCATATCAGTTTCTGACAAATCACAAGTACCGTTGAGCTTAGTTACACATGAAGAATTAAACAATTCACTTAGATTGTCGATATACTGACCACTTAAATTTTCACACAAACTTCAACTGATTCAGGATACGAATTAGATGTTTTAAGAACTTAAACTCATTCATGTGTCCCACCTCTTGAATATACTCCCGTATCTAGATCCCAATATTCAGTCTTACAGGTGAGTATACCTAGATGATATCTGTAAGGGGAATAAATTATAGTACGAAACCGTGAGAGCTCAGGTTAGAACTTTCGTTCAGCAGAGAGATGACGACTCGACTTTTGGTGTGTCCCCTTTAGAGGATCTTTTGTATTACAACAGCAATGACTATCAATTTTATTGTTTCATCAATTTGCTGAGGGCAGCGCTATATTTCAAGCATGCGAAAAGTATTCTCCGGGGACTAGGGCATTGCTTCCGCAAAATCAGAAGTCCCGGGATAATACCCCAGATATCACTAAGCATAAAGACCTAGTATCTCAGAAAGAGGGGTCCTTCAAACGAGATTTCAAGGGTTACCTATATATCCAAGTAGTGTTCCCCACGAAATAAGCAAGTTTGAATTTAGGTTTATATCCCGAAAAAGTTTACTAAATGTATAAAAATCTACCGACACATCCACGGTGAGATCGTTTAACACATTTTAACTTTCCAATTCTTTAGCGTACTGTAACTGTCTACTGATGTACTATCATTTCCTCTTTTTACACAAAAACTCAATTTTTGAATTTTATCATGTTTTTTGCTTTTTCAAATTTTCTAATGTTTTTGGATTTTCTGACAATTTTTTACTCCCCCTAAAATGCAAAACCATTTAAAGAAAATTTGACAAACCGACACTGATAGCTTTGTCTCACCATCCATTTTCTGCATCTTATGCACTGATTTGCAGAAAATAACATACCCCCATGATTTACAACACATTGATATTTTCAGTTTGAAAACCGTTTTTCAATCTTGTGAAATTAATCATGTTTGTTCAGCCGTGAGGGTTTCGGCGTATTCAAGCAATACATATTTTTGTATTTTTGAATATTTTTGACAAAATCAAAACATATTTTTGGTTTTTCAAAATTTTCAATTTTTAGGGTTTTAAAAATATTGTTTATTTATGTACAGAAAACAAACAAACTCCCTTTTTCAACCAACACAGGGTTCAGCAGGCTCTTCTTCTTGTGCCAGGCTGCTCCGACTTCCATTCTCACAATCTTTGGTTTTGTTGAGCACCTGCACATTCAAGGTATTCAATTATTTGAACAATTTAGCCCAGGTCTGTTTGACCTTAGGCATTTCAACACAATATGCTTCATTCAACTTCGGAAAATCTTTGTCATTTTGAACAAAGACTTTTTTATTTTTTATTTCAACTTTTTCATCTTTTACAGAAGTCACTTGTTTCTTAACACTCCATGTTTGACCTTTCAGAGTACCTCTTTTGTAAAAATGTGACTCTTTTTGAACATTTTGATTTTGAACAACTTTTGGTTTCCAAAACTCATTTGATTTTGTTGTATCAACAGTGTTTTTCCAACTTTGTGTTGTTCTTAATTTTGGTGTCACTGGTTTCCATGTCTGTTGTGAGTCAGCCTTTGACATTTTCGGCTTCCAAGTTTGCTTTGAATCAAACTTGGTTGATTTCTGATTCACAACATCAGACTTCTGTTTCTGAACATAAACAGACTTCTTTTTTGTCTCAACATCAACAGGTTTCAGATTTGGACACTTGCGTGCAAGATGTCCTGTTTGATCACATTTGAAACATGTTCTCTTGGACACATCCTTGACCTGTTGTTGTTGTCTTTTCTTTTGAGCACAGAACTCTTCATTAGACTGTCGTATAACTTGGAGTTCTTTCTCTTCTTCTAAACTTATTCCTTGATCAAAATTCATTTTTGCCTGAAAATTTGGCGTTTCATTTTTCTTCCAATTTTGTTTCTTCTTATAACCCAACCCAGCCTTCATGTTTTTCTTTTTGTAATCAGGTTTGTTATAAAAAGTTTTGTAACACTTTCCAGCAAACTTTTGAATTTCAGATTTTTCAATCTCAACCACTTTGAAAACTTTATCAACCTTTTCTGATATCACATTCTGAATCGGGAAAACAACATCTAAAAATAATTTGTCTGATCCAATCATGGTATAAACCAATCCTTTTGAATCTTCATTCAAATTTTTCTCGGATTTTGAGTTTTTCAGATATCCATCATGAAAATTACCTTCATTTTCATCCTGTGATTCAGATTTACCTGTATCAACCGACTCTTCTTTCAACACACTTTCAACGACTTTACCTACCACCTCTGAATTATGAGAATCATCAGATTTGGAATAGGTTATGTCAATATTGTCTGGCAATTGGTCTACCATGTTGAAAGCTTTTTCGACCTTTTCATCATCATAAAATGCAAATTTTCCAGGTGGTGGAACTTGATGAAATTCTGAACCAATTCCTTTCTTGTTTTGCTCAGACTCACCATCTCCCGGTTTTATATTGAAAATTCGTTCAAGCACATATGACGACACGTGATAACTTTTTAACTTGTTGTTGTCCTGTTCTAAATCAGTAATCTGTCGCTTTAGCTTAGCAACATCTTCAATATAGGAATTAACAACACCTTGTTTTATTTCATACATTCGTTTAAGCTCTTTAGTTGTTTCAGAAAGATAATTCATTCTTGATTGAGCAAATTTCATTTCATCTTTCACTTTTTCATATGATTCTTTTGTAATGTGATATGCCAATTTTATTGAATCATATTCCTTCTTCATTTCTTGACAAACAATTTCTTTTTGGTCACATTCTTCTGTCTTTTTCAAAATATTTTCTTTCAAAACTTCATTTTCTTTTTCTGCCTTTTTACATTTTTCCAAAAGTTTTTCATCATTTTCTTTCAAAATCTTTTCGTTTTCTAACATTTTTTTGCATTTGTTTTTGAAAACATTTTCAATTTTTGTGAATTGTTTGTCTTTTTCAGTACAAGCACTGCACGTTTCCATGCATTTCTTGCACTGTTCAATGATTTTGTTTTGAGTTTTAGAATTAGAATTTACCTCAGTGATTGGCACTTCGGTGTTTGTTGCATCTGTCTGATCAGCATCATTCTTCTTTCCTTCAACACCAACTTCTTCACCAACATCACCAGTTTCCAAATTCTCATTCTTCACTTCTTCTTTCTTCTTAGTTTCTTCAACTTGCTGCTCTTCAGTAATAGCTTTCTCAACTTCTACATTCACCACAACTTCTTCTTTCACTTCAACAACTTCAGCTTTAATCTCTTCAGCTACCTTCTTCAATTCTTCAACCATACACTCAACATTCTTCTCCATTCTCTCTTCATCTCTCTTCTTCAAACTCGATATCATGACTTCTCTTATGAGTTTTTCCAGCTTTTCCTCATAATTTTTGTCTTTTACAGCATTTGAATAAAATTCGCCGCCCCGAGGAATTGCTAGAAGAACATCATCAAAAACTATGTCCTTCTTGGAAACAACAGGTTCACCATATCTGTTGACATAACACTCTCGTTTCTTATCCCATCTTTTGTATCTGATAGCTTCATCATATTCTCTTTGCATATCATTCATTCTGTTTGCAGCCATTCTTATTTTTCTGTCTGTTTTCTTACTCAGAATTTCTTCTCTGGTTTTCTCTTTAACTTCAGCAACAACATTTTCTTCTTTGTTTTCCTCTTTGATTTCAGCAACAAAAACATAATGTTTGTTGTTTGATGGTTTTCTGCCATGAGCTGTTTTTTGAATATCAACACGATCTTCTTCCGGACAAATCTGGCTCCAATCATATCCTTCATCATCGTGAATCACAGCATAAGCTCTTGACTTCTCTCTGGGTTTGTCTTCAATCATCTTTGGCTCTTCTCTGCTACGGTGGTAAATTGCCTTTCGGTAGTAATCATCATTGAACGGATGTTCATTTCCACCAACCGCAGAATTGTTGCACTCTCTTTTGAAATGACCTTTTTGCTTACATTTGAAGCAGGTCACTTTGGACTTATCAAATCCAAGCTTTGTAGATGCACCACCGAGAGATTGCTTCCCAGTAATTTCCATATATCTCTGAGCTCTGCGGATGCAGCTTGCCAAACACCAACGGATGTCAATGAGTTCCATCTCTTCCGGATCAATCTGGTCGTAGTCTTCTTTGGTTAACTCAGAGTTACCAATCTTGCCTGCAACTAGACCTTCATACGATTCCAGAACAGATGCAAGGAAGCTCATTTGCTGCTTAGCTGCATTTATGCTCATTGTCGGGGAATTCTTCAATTTGAGAGCAATATTGCACATAACTTCTTTAGATTCTTCAGAACTAACTTTTGAAGCAGATGAATGATAACCCGGATCGTAACTTGATGAGCTTTTCTGAGGTTCTTTTGTCCTCTCACCACTGAATGCTGTCTGTGGTGATCTATCAGCTTTCACCGAAGGCATGCTACCTTTGTAATAAAGACCAACATTCTGCTGATGCGAAGAACTGCTCATCTTGTCCTGCTTTTGCAACTCAAGTTCATGACTCTCTATCTTTTCTATCAAAACATCAAGAGAAATTGTATCATATAAAGCATCATTTTTCAGGATAAAAACAAACGTTTGCCACTGATCAGCTCGTGGTAACGCTTCGATAAGTTTGTCTATTATTTCTTCTCTTGTTTTTTCAATCTTAAATCTTTCTAGTTCGATTTTTAAATGACAAAAACGTTCAATCATTTGACGAACTGATTCACCGTTAAGACTATCAAACAAATCAAATTCCTTTTTTAATAAAGCAATTTTGTTCTTCCTGATTTGTTTACCACCCTCTGCCTTAACCCGTAAAGCCTCCCAAACCGATTTTGAAGTTCCATCATGTTGCAGTAAAGCAAACATGTCATTTCTGATTGCCAACTGGATCAAAGCAATCATTCTTTGTTCTGCTGAGAATTCTGCTTTGTCATCTTTAGGTAAGTCTTTGAGTGGAAGCTCTTCTCCTTTATCATTAGTCGGCCTTTTGTACCCAAACTCCAAACAAAACCAGCTCTCGTGAGCATAGGCTTTTGCCCAACCAATGAACCTCTCTTTCCATCACGTGTAATCTTCAATGCTTTCCAGAGTTGGTGGCTTCGAGTGTGTTCCATAGAAGTTATCATGTTTGATGTTCTCATTGATTGCTTTTGTAATTGACTTTGGTGTGACTGTTGATGTTTCGGAAGATTCGGATGTGAACGCGTTGTAAAACGTGTTATAGAACTCTTCAGCCATGATATGATCTTCTCAATTTACAAGCACCTTTTAATTACCTGAGTCACTTGGAATCACACCTAAATCACGAACAAACAATCACAATCAATTTTCACTTGCAACAAGATATCATGTGGCCGACAACATCTCGTGGATCTCATGCAAACTTATCACATGCAAAACATTAATCGACGTACTGAAACAATTAATACAGATCACATATATCAACAATTCTTATGTCATGCAAGATCACAAGCACTAATATTATCAAAAGCAAATAGCCGACATTCTCATTTAATGAATTCAATTAAGAGATCACGTGCAAAACTAAATTCAATTTGTTTTTATTTGTCCTCAATTTAGTAATGGCAGACAATATATGACAAATCAGATTACAAGAACATGTTGACTAAGTGGTATGAACAAGTGATGTGCTTTGACACGAATTGCTAGTCGATCGAGTGGTAATTCGACCGGATAGTAATTCGACCGGATAGGTCAACAGAAGTCAAATGTCGTGACACGGATTGCTATCCGCTCGGATGGTAATTCGAATGAATAGGTCAACTGAAGTCAAATGTCGTGACACGGATTGCTATCCGCTCGGATGGTAATTCGAACGGATAGGTCAACTGAAGTCAAAGACTTTTAATGAAATGTAGGGAGATGCTGAGACTCGAATGGCAATTCGTTCGAATTGCTGTTCGACCAAGTGGGAATGATGTTGTTCGACCGGATAGCTTGTTGACTTCTTTGACCTCAACAATGAACTTTGGTTTTCCAAGTGCTCTCACATGCAAACTGAATCACACACATGCAAACTGATGAATCACATGCAAAGTATGAGAAAGTCAACAAATCAACACTAACTAATATTCAACAAATTCTCATACTGACAATTCACAATTATAGTATCACATGCAAAAGATATTATCGATTCTAGTGTATCACATGAATTATTGATAACCGTCCAATGTTCCTGACAAACTTCACATACAGACTGACTTTACTATGTTTCAATTGGACCTCTTCAAGTTATAATCACGTGACCTAACAGGCAGACCTGAAATGTTGACTAAACAACTCGCTAGGGTGAGAACACTAGACTCGGATTGCTATTCGACCGAGTGGGTCAACAGATCAACTCTTTTAAATGAATTGTAAAAGAAGGAATCTTGAGTCGAATTGCTATTCGTGTGGGTAGCCAGTCAACAAATTAATGAAATGGAACTTGAGTCGAATGGACATCCGGTCGAATTGCTATCCGACCGGTGAACATCAAGAACAACAGCAACAACGTTCAACATATTTCAACAAACTTCGAACCACAAATTTCTAAATTTCTCTTAAACGGCTTCGAATTAAGTTCTGAAAATTTATAGGCTTATAGATCAATTGTTTTTGCACAACATATCCAAATTTTAGCAATTTTTATCCGTAAAATCCTGTTTAATTTTGCGTTTTTCAGATAAAAACGTGAAGAAATGAAAAGGTGAAGAATTTTGACAAATCTGAGTGAAATTTCGATCTGAATCTGCTGAATTCAAGTGTGAAATTGTGCGTTTGATCCGTGCAATCGAGCTCCTGCTCTGATACCACTTGTTAGGACCGGTTTTGACTCTGAAACGATTGTGAACCGAACGTGTGACGTGCGGAATCCGTACACGAACGTGACCGAACACACGAGAATGTAATATAATCGTGATTCTATTAATCAGATCTGAAATCGTACAAAAACCTGAATCACATGGAGCACTTTCTCTCTCTAGCTTCTCTCTCTAACACTAGAGCTCTTCAAGTCTCCAAATGAGCTAAAGTCTCCAAAAGTTCCTAAAACTAACCCTTAGGTTCCTATTTATAGGCAAAGGATATAAGGAGACTCTCCTTATTTACAGTTATGCCACCTTGCCTTTTAGTAACTAGATATTACAATTTAAGCTTAAACTTAAACTATTTCTGCTACGGTCTTGAGATGACGGAGGCGATAGACATACTTGTGACAACCCTCACTAAACCAGGTATCCGTACGACTTAATTAATAATTAATTACTGCTTAATTACTGTGCTTACTTGAAATTGTGGATAAACTGCTACTTGAATACTGATACATATACTTACTTGCATCATACTTTACTTGCTGTCACTCCATGTTTTGCTTACAGCACCTTTGTGACAACCTTGATGCACCAAAAGCACAGTAGCACAATGAACGGATAACCTATTAAACGTGCTGTCATAGCTAGCACCAGGCAGGTACTGCCTCTAAGGCCTGTAAGAGCCTGAGATAGTTTGCTACACTAGTGGTGAGTGTAGGGATATAAGGGTTGTAGAACTGCGTCACTAGGAATGAGATTACAGTGACCGGATGTGCCTAAAACGTACTCTAGGTACAAAATTCAGCACTTTACACAAAAATTCAGCATTAAGCTACCTAATAGAGTGCCAAAACATGAGAAAAATATTACTAGACACTTTCCAAAGTGTCAGGAATAAGTTGCGTCACTAAAAATAATAATAACGACACTTTAAAGCTTTGTTAAGCACTTTAACGAATCACTATCCAACCGGACTATACCCGGAACATAAAAATATTGTCATTAACATAGTTTTTCTTTTTCTGAGCCAGTTAGGGTCCCTGAATACCCTAACACCCGTCACAACGCACTACATGCTAGTAAATGGTTTAACCTCCTAATCATCTAACTAATACTTAACACTTAGTTGGAAATGAACTAGACCCCCCCCCCCTCTCTAACCGAACCGTCCCCAAGGGGGACACCCCTTGTACCTTGTTGATTTATTTAATCTCCAATGCCTAATATCTAGCTAGCACACAATCCTTTGGTTAATGTCCATGTGAGTTGTCTATAAGATCAACACTTAACCCACCATAACACTTAACCACCAACACTTAGAAAAATCTCTCTCTCTCCCTCCCTAATAGCTCTCGGCCGAACACCCCTCTACCATCCATCCATTTTTCGGTTTTGATCTTCTCATTCCAAGATCATACAAGTGCTAAGGATCGCGTATAAGGAAGCTTGGTGCACTCGGATTGCGAAGGACCTCGCTACATTGCTTTTATCCACGCGTTTTTCGACTAGTTTCTTCCCTAGCCTCGAGCTAGTAGTAAGTTGCTTGAAACACATTCTTGATCCATTCTAAAGTGGTTAAAAAGATATATGATGGTTAAAATTTATGAACATGCAAAATGATATGAAAAAGTCTACTAAAAATGTTAAAAATGATGGTTAAAAGCTTGATTGTTGTGTAAATCATGTAGGATTTGTTTTGTGTAATTATTTAGTGCCGATCTATGTTGTGGTAGCTCGGATCATTGTTTAACCCGGAATGGTCATGATCATGGATCATGACATAGAACTTGTTTAAGTGTAACAAGGGATAAGTAATGAAACTCTACCACACGAGAAACTTGAACTTGTGTAAAATCGATTTTTCTTACGAAATAGTGTTTAAAACTAGTAGATCTACGGATCTACAAGCGGTATTTTCAAAGGACCACGTGTCAAGAGAAAACATACTTTTAAAGACGGATCTTTCATAAACAAGAACGATTTTAGCAAACACACAAGTGTGTAAATACTTGTGTAACACTAAGTTTCGACAAAGAACTAGTTTTGTCGAATTTTACAAGAAGTTGTAAAGATGGAATTTCTTTAAAAGCGAGGCTTTTACGAAACCGGATGGATGTATATAAAGATACACTAAAAGTAAGGAGCTTTACTACATATTTTTAGATAAACCACAAGTTCATGCATTTTTGCGATTTACATCTATTTTGACTAGTTGATGCTTTGAGCATTGTTTTGATTGAATGAGAAAATTTTTGGTTTGACTTATAAAAGAAAATGATACGCTTGAAAGCGTGGCCACCTCCAGTTACAGGGGAAACTCTGGCGAAATTTTTCCAAAAACCTGACACGTAGAAATATTTTCACCACAAGTGTTAGAAATGAATTTTGACTTGTTTTCAAATTATAGATTTCGCCACGACTTATTTACAAAATATCGGAGGTGGGATTTCACAAAATGAAACGTGATAAATATATGTATTTAGTATATATACTTTTCATAAGCGTCACTTGTAAAATGTTTATGATTATTTTGTGAAATATACAAATATTATTTTTAGGGTAAAAATAATATTACCGAATGTTAACGATAACGATTCCAGAATAATACGAACGCACATGTATAAATCCCCCATCCTTGGGAAGGAGAATAATTACCAAGTATTTACAAAAATATAAACACGAATTAGTTGTCTAACTATTTCCCAAAAACTTAAACCTTAAGCCAAGGCACGACAGTCCGTCTAATAGACTTAGTACGTGTAGGTCGTCGCACAGCTGCTTGATCAGGAGATATACTTGGTAGAGACGCACCACTGTGAGTTCATGTCCCCCTTTTCTCTAACTGTTTTCAGTTTTCTAAACTGCGGGTGTGAAATACATGTTACTATGTTTACGAATAATTCTTACATGGTATGGTTAGCATAAGGAGGGTTACTATTATTCAGATCATGTGAGTGGGTAGGCAGAAACTTGAGGCCATTAATCCTCAAGGTAGGACCGAGGGGCAGTAGCGGTAGATCTATTTGGGTGTAGCGAGCCCAACCCCAGGCCCAACACAGAACGGACCTCGGGGTGACTTTGTACCCAACGCATAAATCTGCTAGGTTTGAGTCTTCCTACTTGCACTTCACACATATCAATGGCCTTGCAAACCATTGGTGATCTCTTTTTCCTTATTTGCTACATACCAGGATTTTTATACATACAAAGGTTTATTTACTCACTTACACATGAACTCGCTCAACATTATTGTTGATTTTTCAACTTACATGTATTTCAGGGAATTAAAGGATCTGGCGCGGTATGTTGTGTTTTCCCGCTGCATATGGGTTCCGAGGTCATCCCGGTTTAGGAAATGTGACTTTTTCCTGGACGAGTCACAAATCTTAAACTGCGTTTTATTCATGTTGATGTTTATGTCTTTTAAAACAATGTTTTATGTTATGGTGTTGTAGTCCCTAAGACAATGTTATGTTACTTTGGTTTTAAAACTTAAATCTATGGATGATCTTGCATGGTTTTTATTTCATATAGCTTGTTATGGTTAAGCTATGGTATTAAGAAGTCACACCAAAATAACCACGCTTCCGCAAAGCCAGGGTGTGACAGCTTGGTATCAGAGCTCTGATCATAGCGAACTAGGATTCCTTCTCGAGTCCAGACTATGATCACTAGGGCTCTCACGAAAACATTTTTACACTGCATACCACTTAAGTCCAGATCCAAAACTTTTTATAAACAAATGTTGAGCACATTTTATTTATTATTTATAGGCTCAGTCTGGGAGGCTGAGGCTCGGTCTGGGAGGCCGAGGCTCGGTCTGGGAGGCCGAGGCTCGGTCTGGGAGGCCGAGGCTCGGTCTGGGAGGCCGAGGCTCGGTCTGGGAGGCCGAGGCTCGGTCTGGGAGGCCGAGGCTCGGTCTGGGAGGCCGAGGCTCGGTCTGGGAGGCCGAGGCTCGGTCTGGGAGGCCGAGGCTCGGTCTGGGAGGCCGAGGTAGTTGTCTAGTGGGACTAGGGAGTCAGTCTGAGAGGCTGGGAGGCTAGTGGGACTAGGAGAATTATTTGATTGCTTACTTGGTGACTAATGTGCTTATCTGATTATATGATTGATTATTTGTACATATTTGTGTTTGTGTTACAGACACCATGGACTCGCCCGGCACAGGTGATTCGGACACCACAGGCCCTAGACCCATAGTATCAGACGACTTAGAGTCTTCAGAGCACGAGGTCCACACATCAGATGTTACCAGCACAGACGAGGATGACTTTCAGCCCTTTGCGCTGCCCGATGCTGTCGATGAGCCCGCTGATGGTCCTTTTGCTGGGTACCTACCACTCGTAGAGATCCCTGCTCCCATACCTTTGGCCGTTTATCCTGCTTACGATATGCTCCTCGACGCCGACGCTGACGACGACGTCGATCTGTTTGATGATGAGCCCCTGGAGGACGATGTTGAGGGCGAGGCCCTTCTAGCTGACGGTGGTCTTTTGTTACTCGCAGATGCTCCAGCTGAGGAGTCACCTGCACACTCACCCGCTCCAGACTCCTTCGAGTCTGTGGCCTCCGCACCGTCACACACTCGGAGCGCATAGCACTATTCACACGGTTCAGATCCTGACAGGGCATCATCTGCTGCCTCTGCTCCTAGATTTGCTTTCGATCACGACCTCGATGAGGATTCAGACCCTGTTTTCCCCCCTGGATTTGACCCGGACCAGGAGATAGAGTTCATCCACTTGGATCAGCCTATGGTTGACCCAGTAGACCTAGTTGACCCTGCATTCGCTGATCATGCAGATTTCGATATGGAGTTCATTGATCCCGAGCAGCTACTGGACCCTGCTCCTGACCCAGTGCTTGAGCATGACCCTGCTCATACTGGCATACCTATTGATCCTGTGATTGCTGACCCACCCATTGGTGATCACCCTGCTGATGCACCACTACTGGAGGGTGACTATGTTATTGCTGCTGATCATGTTGATCCCCCACTTATCGCTGATATACCTGTTGACCCTCTTGTTGCACCCCATCTTGACCCTATGCCTGTACAGTTTGATCGAGCACTTTTTGAGGCACAGATTGACCCACGAGATGAGCTCGCCCAGCATGGGTGGATTCCTGCGGATGATGAGCTTCCACCTATTCCTCCTCATACCACCGAGGCACGTCACGTTGATTTCTCTTTTTCATATGCACAGTACACACCTCCAGCTCGACCTGGAGAGGGTTCTTCGGCTCATCCTTTTGGACATATGCCGACATCTATTCCAGTTATGCCACAGTCTTCATCTGCTATTCCCCCTGTACCACCATTTTTTGTGCCACCTTTTGATCCAGCCAGCGATCCGTTTCTCTGGACGTCACCTTCTGTTATGCCATCAACCGATCCCTACCATCCTTTCCATATGGGGTATACTATTGAGGACGTTCTGATGTCGTTTGTTGTCCAGCAGGAGGCACTCACACGGCGTATTCAGGAGCTTGAGAGAGCTCAGCCACCGCCGTGCCAGTGTCAGGGTCAGACCCACCCTGCTTCTTCGCATCACCCTCGACCATTGTTACCTGACTATGTTGCACGCCTTTTGGCACTTGAGCAGCAGGTTGCTTCTTGGTTACGTACCCAGAGAGCCATGGAGGAGGACTAGCTCCATTTGCGACGTTTGTTCTACACCCATTTTCCCCCTCCTCCACCACCATCAGTTTAGGGCATCCTTAGTACAGCATGGGTAGACGCTGGTGAGAAGACGGCGATTGTTTTGACTGCACAGCATTTTTGGAGACTGCATTCTGATTCTGACTTTTGTGACATGTATATGGATGTATTGACACTGGTTTGATATTCTTTTGGACTAGGGTGATGTAGCCCTTAGTCGATGATGATGTATGACACTATTATGTACCTGTACACTTACTATGTGGTCTCGATATATGGCAATCGCAGTATTCTCATCATATGTGATTATTTGATTGATTATTTATGTTTTATAACATGGGATGTTGTGTGATTGATATGATTATAACATGGGATCTTTATTTTGGCCTGACCGGCGTGAACCCATCTTTTAGAAGATGCCGCCGAGACGTCAAACGCCGATGCCTACCAATGAGGCAGAACTCCAACAAGTCATCGCTGCTGCCATCGCGCAATACGCCGCCTCGCAAGGAGGACCCAGCGGAAGCAGCTCAAACAAAAATGGCAACAACAATCCACTTCATGGTAATACTAAGTCATTAAGACATACCATGATCTAATTGGATATCTCTAGCAAGGATGCTAATGCCATTCATATGTTGTAACGTATGTGCAGGGTGCACCTACAAGCAGTTTCTAGACTGCAAGCCTGTCAACTTTGATGGCACCGGAGGTGCTGTCGCTTTTGTTCGTTGGGCCGAGAAGACTGAATCTGTTCTTCGCATGAGCAAATGTGCACCAGACCAGCAAGTCACCTACATTTCTGGGCTATTTTTGGATGGGGCCCTATCTTGGTGGAATTTGCAAGTGCAGACACTTGGTGAAGCTGCTGCCTACGCACTAACATGGACCGAACTGAAGGAACTAATGCGCAAAAAGTATTGTTCTCGCGGTGAAATCCAAAGATTGGAAACTGAGTTCTGGCATTTGAAGATGGAAGGTCCGAAGATCGCGGAATATGTTCAGAGGTTTCACGACCTGTCGCATGTGGTACCCTATATGGTCACTCCAGAATTCAAGCGGATTGAACGCTTCATTTGGGGATTGGCTCCTCAAATCATAAGCATGGTGACCTCCTCCAAGCCTGCAACAATTACTGAGGCAATTGATCTAAGCGTAGCTCTTACTGAGGAGGCTATCCGCCTGAACAAGTTTGGTGAGATCGAGACAAAGAAGAAAGAGACTCACGTCGAGCCATCCGGAGGTAACAAACGAAAGTTCTCGAACTTTAAACAAGGCATTAGTGGTGTTGTTAAGAAAGGAGAGCCAAACGCGCCAGCTCAGGTTACAGCTGGTGGTGGAAAGAAAGGAAAGGGATATATGGGCACCCAGCCCAAGTGCAACACCTGCCAGCGCCACCATTCTGGCCGATGTGGTTTGAAGGTATGTGAAAAGTGTGGGAAACCTGGCCACTTGAAGGATTCTTGTTGGGCCACTGTTGGTCAGGGAGGCCAAGGAGGATTTGGAAACAGAAACAATAACCGGGGTGGAATTGGAAATCGCCCACAAGGAAACAATGGAGGTAATAGGAATCGAGGCAACAATGCGAATCAAGCAGGCTGGAAATGGAGGTGGAAACGGACAAAGACCTGGATGCTTTAACTGTGGTGATATCGGGCACTTTAAGAGGAACTACCCAGAGTTGAACCAAGCCCGTGGAAGAGTGTTCCATATCGAAGCAAGGGAAGCACGCCAGGACCCCAATGTCGTTACTGGTACATTCCCTGTAAACCAACGCTATGCATTGTTTTATTTGATACTGGTGCCGACTATAGCTTCGTATCATTAGAATTTAAGAATATGCTTGGTTTAGCCGCTAATAAGTTAGATATTCCCTACTCAATCGAATTGGCTAATGGGAAGTTAATAGAAGCCAATGAAGTGATCAGAGGTTGTGCAATCGAGTTGGGAGAACGTGAGTTTACTTTGGATCTACTACCAGTCCAGCTGGGGAACTTTGACGTAGTAGTAGGAATGGATTGATTATCGAGCAGCAAGGCAGAAATTGTTTGTCACGAAAAGGTCGTTCGTATCCCGACCGAAGATGGTGAAACGATTGTGGTTCATGGCGAAAAGCGCGATACGCCGTTAAGAATTATCAGCTGCCTCAAAGCGTGAAAGTGTTTGCAAAAAGGGTGTGCTGCCTTCCTGGCACACATTGTAGACAAAAGAGCTGCAGAACCGAAGATCGAAGACATCCCTGTCGTGAGGGAGTATCCGGAAGTCTTCCCGGAGGACTTGCCTGGACTGCCGCCTCAGAGGCAAGTGGAGTTTCACATCGATTTAGTCCCAGGCGTCGAGCCTGTGGCTAAGGCACCTTATAGACTTGCCCCGTCTGAGCTGCAAGAATTGTCGACACAACTTCAAGAGTTGTTAGACAAGGGATTTATCCGACCAAGCTTCTCGCCTTGGGGAGCTCCGGTCCTGTTTGTCAAAAAAAAGGACGGTAGTTTTCGAATGTGCATAGACTACCGGGAGCTGAACAAGCTGACGATCAAGAATAGATATCCTCTGCCAAGAATTGATGATCTGTTTGATCAACTGCAAGGTTCAAGCTTTTACTCAAAGATCGATTTGCGATCTGTATACCATCAGTTAAGGATACAAGAGGAGAGTATCCCGAAGACAGCCTTCAGAACTCGTTATGGACACTACGAGTTCCTTGTTATGCCGTTTGGATTGACAAACGCACCTGCAGTCTTTATGGATTTGATGAATAGAGTTTGCAAGCCGTACTTGGAAAAGTTCGTGATTGTGTTTATCGACGACATCTTGATTTATTCAAGGACAAAGGCTGAGCACGAACAGCATCTAAGAGCTATTTTGGAGCTGCTGAAGAAAGAACAGTTGTATGCCAAATTCTCTAAGTGCGAATTTTGGCTACGAGAAGTCCAATTTCTTGGACATGTGGTAAATGGAGATGGAATCCATGTGGATCCAACCAAGATCGAAGCGATCAAGAATTGGGAAACGCCAAAGACGCCAACTGAGATTCGACAATTCTTGGGTTTGGCTGGCTATTATCGAAGGTTCATTAAGGATTTTTCGAAGATCGCTCAACCATTGACGCTCCTCACCCAGAAAGATAAGAAGTTTGATTGGGGAATCAAACAGGAAGAAGCGTTTCAGCTATTGAAGGATAAGCTCTGCAATGCGCCAATTCTAGCACTACCGGAAGGTACTGACGATTTCGTGGTATACTGTGACGCCTCGCGTCAAGGATTGGGTTGCGTGTTGATGCAACGCCAGAAGGTTATTGCTTACGCATCATGTCAGTTGAAGGTACATGAGAAGAACTATACCACGCACGATTTGGAGCTAGGCGCAGTGATATTTGCTTTAAAGATCTGGAGACACTACCTATATGGTACGAAATGTACAATTTTTACAGATCATAAGAGCCTACAACACATATTCAACCAGAAGGAGTTGAATATGAGACAAAGACGATGGGTTGAGTTGTTAAATGATTACGATTGCGAGATAAAGTATCATCCAGGGAAGGCGAATGTGGTTGCCGACGCCCTAAGTCGAAAAGAGAGGATCAAGCCCATAAGGGTTAGGGCTTTAGAAATGATTATCCAAACCGATCTTTCCTTGCGCATTCGGGCCGCGCAGAAAGAAGCTCTTAAGGAAGGAAATCTTGAAGAAGAATATCTTCGTGGGATGGAGAAGCTATTAGTACCAAACGAGGAAGGAACGTTATGTTTTGAGAAAAGGATTTGGGTTCCTCTGTTTGGTGGTTTAAGGAAAGTTGTTTTTGATGAAGCTCACAAATCGCGGTACTCTATCCATCCAGGAGCAGATAAGATGTACCAAGATCTCAAGAATTACTATTGGTGGCCTAGGATGAAGGGTGATGTTGCTGTTTATGTGAGCAAGTGTCTAACGTGCGCTAAGGTGAAAGCGGAATACCAGAAGCCTTCAGGACTTCTGCAACAACCTAAGATTCCCAATTGGAAATGGGAACAAATCTCCATGGATTTTATTACAAAGTTGCCAAGAACGCCAAGAGGTCATGACACTATTTGGGTAATAGTGGACCGTCTGACCAAGTCCGCTCACTTTCTGCCAATCAGAGAGAAAGACAAAACTAGTAAACTTGCGGAAATATACATGCGGGAGATCGTTGCACGTCATGGAGTGCCTCTCTCGATCATCTCTGATAGAGACGGAAGGTTTGTGTCAAGGATATGGCAATCCTTCCAAGAAGCTTTTGGCTCACAATTAAATCTGAGCACTGCGTTTCATCCGCAAACCGATGGGCAAAGTGAAAGAACTATTCAGACCTTGGAAGATATGCTGAGAGCATGTGTTATGGATTTGGGCGGTAGCTGGGATAAGCATTTGCCATTGGTCGAATTTTCATACAACAACAGCTACCACACCAGTATTGGAGCCGCGCCATTCGAAGCTCTTTACGGACGAAAGTGCCGATCACCCCTATGCTGGGCTGACGCAGGTGATAGACAGCTTGTTGGTCCCGAAATCGTCCAAGAGACGACAGACAAGATTGCGCAGATTCGAAAACGCATCGAAGCAGCTCGCGAAAGACAGAAAGCCTATGCAGATCCAAACCGGAAACATTTGGAGTTCCAAGTTGGAGATATGGTTTTATTAAAAGTTTCACCCTGGAAGGGTGTGGCACGCTTCGGAAAGCGTGGGAAGTTGAATCCGCGTTACATTGGCCCTTTCAGAATTTTGGAAAGAATAGGGCTAGTAGCATACAAGCTGGACTTACCTGCCGAGCTGAATGGAGTTCACGATACATTTCATGTATCCAACCTGAAGAAAAGTCCAACTCAAGATACCATTACTATTCCCACCGACGAGATTCATGTTGACGACACGCTCCATTTCGTTGAAGAACCCGTTGAGGTTACGGATTGGAAAGTAAACAAGACCCGCCGGAGCAGTGTCAAGCTCGTCAAGGTTCGTTGGAATGCCAGACATGGTCCTGAATACACTTGGGAGCGTGAGGACCGGATGAAAGAGAAATACCCTCACCTATTTCCCAAGAACCCTGCATCTACAAGCAGAACTTAAAATTTCGGGATGAAATTTTTCTAACGAGGGGAGAATGTGACAACCCTCACTAAACCAGGTATCCGTACGACTTAATTAATAATTAATTACTGCTTAATTACTGTGCTTACTTGAAATTGTGGATAAACTGCTACTTGAATACTGATACATGTACTTACTTGCATCATACTTTACTTGCTGTCACTCCATGTTTTGCTTACAGCACCTTTGTGACAACCTTGATGCACCAAAAGCACAGTAGCACAATGAACGGATAACCTATTAAACGTGCTGTCATAACTAGCACCAGGCAGGTACTGCCTCTAAGGCCTGTAAGAGCCTGAGATAGTTTGCTACACTAGTGGTGAGTGTAGGGATATAAGGGTTGTAGAACTGCGTCACTAGGAATGAGATTACAGTGACCGGATATGCCTAAAACGTACTCTAGGTACAAAATTCAGCACTTTACACAAAAATTCAGCATTAAGCTACCTAATAGAGTGCCAAAACATGAGAAAAATATTACTAGACACTTTCCAAAGTGTCAGGAATAAGTTGCGTCACTAAAAATAATAATAACGACACTTTAAAGCTTTGTTAAGCACTTTAACGAATCACTATCCAACCGAACAACCGGACTATACCCGGAATATAAAAATATTGTCATTAACATAGTTTTTTCTGTTTCTGAGCCAGTTAGGGTCCCTGAATACCCTAACACCCGTCACAACGCACTACATGCTAGTAAATGGTTTAGCCTCCTAATCATCTAACTAATACTTAACACTTAGTTGGAAATGAACTAGACCCCCCCCCCCCCTCTCTAACCGAACCGTCCCCAAGGGGGACACCCCTTGTACCTTGTTGATTTATTTAATCTCCAATGCCTAATATCTAGCTAGCACATAATCCTTTGGTTAATGTCCATGTGAGTTGTCTATAAGATCAACACTTAACCCACCATAACACTTAACCACCAACACTTAGAAAAATCTCTCTCTCTCTCCCTCCCTAATAGCTCTCGGCCGAACACCCCTCTACCATCCATCCATTTTTCGGTTTTGATCTTCTCATTCCAAGATCATACAAGTGCTAAGGATCGCGTATAAGGAAGCTTGGTGCACTCGGATTGCGAAGGACCTCGCTACATTGCTTTTATCCACGCGTTTTTCGACTAGTTTCTTCCCTAGCCTCGAGCTAGTAGTAAGTTGCTTGAAACACATTCTTGATCCATTCTAAAGTGGTTAAAAAGATATATGACGGTTAAAATTTATGAACATGCAAAATGATATGAAAAAGTCTACTAAAAATGTTAAAAATGATGGTTAAAAGCTTGATTGTTGTGTAAATCATGTAGGATTTGTTTTGTGTAATTATTTAGTGCCGATCTATGTTGTGGTAGCTCGGATCATTGTTTAACCCGGAATGGTCATGATCATGGATCATGACATAGAACTTGTTTAAGTGTAACAAGGGTTAAGTAATGAAACTCTACCACACGAGAAACTTGAACTTGTGTAAAATCGATTTTTCTTACGAAATAGTGTTTAAAACTAGTAGATCTACGGATCTACAAGCGGTATTTTCAAAGGACCACGTGTCAAGAGAAAACATACTTTTAAAGACGGATCTTTCATAAACAAGAACGATTTTAGCAAACACACAAGTGTGTAAATACTTGTGTAACACTAAGTTTCGACAAAGAACTAGTTTTGTCGAATTTTACAAGAAGTTGTAAAGATGGAATTTCTTTAAAAGCGAGGCTTTTACGAAACCGGATGGATGTATATAAAGATACACTAAAAGTAAGGAGCTTTACTACATATTTTTAGATAAACCACAAGTTCATGCATTTTTGCGATTTACATCTATTTTGACTAGTTGATGCTTTGAGCATTGTTTTGATTGAATGAGAAAATTTTTGGTTTGACTTATAAAAGAAAATGATACGCTTGAAAGCGTGGCCACCTCCAGTTACAGGGGAAACTCTGGCGAAATTTTTCCAAAAACCTAACACTTAGAAATATTTTCACCACAAGTGTTAGAAATGCATTTTGACTTGTTTTCAAATTATAGATTTCGCCACGACTTATTTACAAAATATCGGAGGTGGGATTTCACAAAATGAAACGTGATAAATATATGTATTTAGTATATATACTTTTCATAAGCGTCACTTGTAAAATGTTTATGATTATTTTGTGAAATATACAAATATTATTTTTAGGGTAAAAATAATATTACCGAATGTTAACGATAACGATTCCAGAATAATACGAACGCACATGTATAAATCCCCCATCCTTGGGAAGGAGAATAATTACCAAGTATTTACAAAAATATAAACACGAATTAGTTGTCTAACTATTTCCCAAAAACTTAAACCTTAAGCCAAGGCACGACAGTCCGTCTAATAGACTTAGTACGTGTAGGTCGTCGCACAGCTGCTTGATCAGGAGATATACTTGGTAGAGACGCACCACTGTGAGTTCATGTCCCCCTTTTCTCTAACTGTTTTCAGTTTTCTAAACTGCGGGTGTGAAATACATGTTACTATGTTTACGAATAATTCTTACATGGTATGGTTAGCATAAGGAGGGTTACTATTATTCAGATCATGTGAGTGGGTAGGCAGAAACTTGAGGCCATTAATCCTCAAGGTAGGACCGAGGGGCAGGAGCGGTAGATCTATTTGGGTGTAGCGAGCCCAACCCCAGGCCCAACACAGAACGGACCTCGGGGTGACTTTGTACCCAACGCATAAATCTGCTAGGTTTGAGTCTTCCTACTTGCACTTCACACATATCAATGGCCTTGCAAACCATTGGTGATCTCTTTTTCCTTATTTGCTATATACCAGGATTTTTATACATACAAAGGTTTATTTACTCACTTACACATGAACTGGCTCAACATTATTGTTGATTTTTCAACTTACATGTATTTCAGGGAATTAAAGGATCTGACGCGGTATGTTGTGTTTTCCCGCTGCATATGGGTTCCGAGGTCATCCCGGTTTAGGAAATGTGACTTTTTCCTGGACGAGTCACAAATCTTAAACTGCGTTTTATTCATGTTGATGTTTATGTCTTTTAAAACAATGTTTTATGTTATGGTGTTGTAGTCCCTAAGACAATGTTATGTTACTTTGGTTTTAAAACTTAAATCTATGGATGATCTTGCATGGTTTTTATTTCATATAGCTTGTTATGGTTAAGCTATGGTATTAAGAAGTCACACCAAAATAACCACGCTTCCGCAAAGCCAGGGTGTGACAATACTGCACTAACAAGATGTATAGTATAAAATTGACTATATACATATATGTATATTGTCAAATCTTGAATTATACATATATGTATATAGTCAATTTTAAACTATACACATATGTGTATATTACGAAAAGCTTAGCGAAAATGTGTGGTCCAAAATGCTTCTCAAGTTTCTCAATTAGTCTAGTGCTTATCACGTGATCCTAATCCTATATCTATATACGTGGATATTAACCTTATGTAAGTATATGAAGAAAACCTTAGTTACTAAGACAAATTAGTAAACCCGCAACATGTGGTCCATATGCACCCACCTCATTAATTCAATTACATCCATGTGAGGGTATTTTTGTCACTAATTTTTACTCTCTCTCTCTCTCTCTCTGTCTTAAATCAATCACACCTTTCAACACTTTCTTTTTTCATACATCAAGATCTTCAACACACCTTTCAACACTTTCTCTCTCATATATCAAGATCTTCAACATTTTCTTCTTCACATCTTCAAGATCATCTGAAGATAATATTCTCTCTTTGATCTTCAACATTCTCTTCTTCGCATCTTCAATACTTTCAACTCTAGATCTAAAGAAAAACCCATGATATTCTCTCATGAGACTCAAAGATATTAATACAAGTTTTCTCAGGATCCATGTTCGTTCCAAATATGTATGGCGAAGGAAGTCGATGATTCGGTACAGCGGCTAGGGTTTTCTCAGGATGAAGGTCTGGTCAAAATCGTTCCAGATCTATGTTTGTTCCAGAATCCAGCTTCCGGATGAAGATCCAGCAAGAACAAAGAGACCCAGCAAGATGAAAGCTCTAGATGATAAAAACTTCAATTTCAAGAAGAAAAAGATTTAGGTATCTAGCATTTAGATGATGGAGAAGCTCTTTGGTCATGGTCAAGAGGAAGATCAGATAGATATGGCTCATGGATTTTGTTTTACAGAGGTGGAAATGAAAAAAAAACTAAGCCATGTGAATTGCCTAGTGTGTTTTTCTTAACTTCCAAATTTTATTTTCTTTATTTATTTATATATTTGGTAATCTTAAACTCCTTTATTTTTGTTTGAAAAGGGGTTGCGATATGTGATGTTTGATTTTATTTTTCTTAAACTCATGTGTTTTAAACTCTATTATTTTTCTTTCTTAGTTTTTTTTCATAAATTATTTACCTAAACTCATGATTTCTTTGGATTTTTCTAATGATTTCTGGGTTGTTTATTTCCAAAGTTCTAGTTAGTTGTAGATTTATTTAATTTTTGATTTTGCAATTATGCGTGGAGATGACTAGCATACAGGGTGTTACATGTGTTACATACAAGGTGTTACATTTTTTATTACCAAAGTTCTATATGTTGTAACACATGTTATACTGCGGGTAACATGTGTTACATGTGTTACACCCAGTTGGTTAGAGATGTATACCTATGTTACACATATAGGTTACACATGTGACCTATATGTTGTAACACATGTTAGCTAAGTATGTTACATTTCTACTAGCTACATTCTAATCTGTTTGTCCTATATGTTGTAACATGTGTTTCACTTCGGGGTAATATATGTTGCATACAGGGTTTTACACATTTGTACACAACGTAATAGTAAGTTTAAATGTTAAACTGTTTTTTCAGATGGGTTGTTAAATGTTAAAATGTATAAACTTCATAATTTATTCAGAATATCACGTTAATTTTACAAATAAAAAGTCGTGTCTTTTTGGTGGGATAATTAGCTACATATGTAGTGACAACGTTACACAAGTTACTTATAGTTACCCTAGCCTTTTTTGGACACATAGGGGGCTGCACATATGTAACACATGTTTGTAACATGTGTTACACTAGTGAGGTAACACATGTATAGCCACGTTACACATATTACATATAGTTGTTACAGGTGTTACAACAAAACTTTACACATGTACACATGTTACATAGTGTCGCAACCCCCGACCCCTACCCCGGGAGCGGGCGACCACGAGGACAGTATCAGTGGTATCGGTGTTTATTAATTTGGCAGCGAAAATTTACATTAGGACCATAGTTAGGAAATAGTTTATCAGAGTTAAAACACCAAACTTTTATAAATAATAAAGACATGGGAAAATCCCAAGTTTCCATTACAATATGTTTATAGGGATAAACCCTGATTTATTGAAATAAAACTTCTTCTTTATTTAGGTAACTTTTATAGCCACTTTTCCAAGCCTTCAGTGCTCTCCAGCTGGCTTCTATTTGGCTTTCACATTTTGTTACCTGAAACGCGTTTTAAAAAGTTTTATCAGCAAGAAATCCTGGCGAGTGCATCCCAGTTTAATCAAAACATGCTTTTATATCTTTACAGTATTGAGAGCGATTACAATGTGTTTATCTATCCAATTACCACCCACGGTACTGTCAATCCTGACTTGTGGTCATGCTACTACTCACAGTGTAGTAACAAGTAATGTATACAAAACCCCAACATACCGACAGTAATTGTAGAACACATAGACTCAATCACTGTTAAATATACTTTAAAACAATTGAGGTTTTGTAAAAATAGTTTACAAAAAAAAAGGAATAACTCACATTGCCGTTTTAGGTAAAACTACTGCTTTTCTGGTGATTCCCTGGTTATAATCTATTTAAAATAACAATGCACACACGTTAATAAGATAACCCAATTTACATTAGCTATACCCTGAGACAGAACTCCGACGACTGAGTCAGGCAGAGCCTTGACATGCGTTACGGAGCTCTAGATCAATCCATCAGAGTAACTAATACGTAACCGGGGGTTATAATACTTACAACGAGGCAGAGATTCGCTTTTTAGGGGTATTAAACCGGGCAACGTTTAGCTATTATAGTGATTAAGAGAAAGAAAAGAAAATGAGCGACTGAAGACTGAGCCTCTCAACCCCTTTTATAGGTCTGATCAGGGGCGGCTCGCGCCCCGCGACTCCCTTTCCCAACATTCTCGCGGCCCGCGAGAGACCTGGCTAGGGCCTAGCCTTGGTGAGTCAACTCACTAGCTTCAACACGCATGAGGACACGTGGCAGCACCGGGTGCAGCCTGGTGTCACTGGCTCGCGGCCCGTGAGAGACCTAAAGTTTTGTTTTTATTTGATTTTTATAATTATAAAGGTATTTCGAGCCCATTTTTCGTATACGGGGTGTATTTTAGGACGTATAGGACATGTTTAAGGGTTTTGAGAGAGTTGTTATACATAGGAGATTAATAAGTTTAACTATAGAAGATTAATACTGGTGTACTAGTTTTTTTCATAGGTGAATAGGTGTTTTGTGTTCAAGATGAAGATGGTTATTAAGAAGCGAAGCCCGCCGAAGGATTACAACGCATCATCAAGTTTTCGTGGTGACGATGGTGTGTCTTTTGTTGGTTGCTATGTGTTTTAAAGAAAGAAAGCTAACGTTTCGGAGAGATTGTTTACTGATGAGTTAGCATTAACGACAAATTTGAAGAACTGAAACAAGATATCTGACGGAAGGATGATTGTCTACTGATGAGTTAGTCTATACTTGTATGGGTATTAATATTAATCTTTGTGGGTGTTTACTTTATTATCCTTTTCAAATAGTGTAATGTTTTGGTAATCAAATCAAATTTTGTTTTGTTCTTTGTGGTCATTTAATGTATTGAATCAAACGTAAATGAAAACGAAGCAATGCTTTGAAAATTTCTTTTTACAGCGTGATTTATAAAATACATTACATTTAACATTTTATGTGTAATAGTCACCAATCGCATGATATACGCTATGTCACACACGTTATACAACAGATGCAAAGTTTGATCGATGTTACACATGTGTAACATCGTTCAGAAAGCAAAGAAATAGTAGGTTTTGTATCACCGATGTTACATTTTTTGTTTTGTAGCATGTGTAACATCGTTTCAAAAGCAAAGAAATAGTAGGTTTTGTATCACCTTACAAGTTTTATGTTTACTGACAAACACCATGTCACACATGTTACACACTATAGAGTGAAACAACAGTATTGAACGCCGCTACACATTTCCCATTCTGTCGTAACATGTGTAACCTTTTTGGGGGGTATCAATGTTGTACATTTGCTACATCACGTAACATGTGTATTCCATGATTACTATTTCCTGTTTCATAACATCCAACTAACATGTGTGATCCATCATAACAATATTTGGGATGTTTTGTTCCGTACAACCTTTTTAACCATGTTACACATGTTAGAAAACAACATACCATTCACATAACACATTTTTGCGTTAGCATATGCAACAACAACAACATATAAACAATACCTCATTAACATAAAAACCACAACGACTTGCATTCTGAGAATTTTTCATTCTGTTGTAACATGTGTAACCTTTTTGGGGTATCAATTATAGGTTTGCTACATCATGTAACATGTGTGTTCCATGTAATATCTTCTCTACAACGTGTGTAACATCCTTAAACTTCAGAGCCCAAACGCGGAGATAAGGTGGTATTGTTTAAGATTGTAATATTATTTAGATTGTAGTGTTTAAGACAGGGTCGTTCCAACGTTTTTGGAGGCCCTAAGCGAACTACAAAGTCAGGGCCCTATTGAATTGGTATAAAGGAATTGAAATTGAGATTTGAGACATTGAAAAACCATAGTGATGATTTTTCCAAATCTTGGCCCTAATTTCGCTCAATCCGCAATCAGTTTCACATTAGTTACTCAAAAGACACCGCAAGTAATGAGGGTTGATGTGTTGTGTGCGTGGACAATGCAGACTCCTAGTGTAAATCCTAAATCTTGGGCCCAGAAACGTAATTTAAATGACAAAAAACAAGTCTAATATATGAAAGGAAATAAAATTGGAGGCCTTTGTTTTTTGGTGGCCCTAGGCCTTAACCTAGGTTGATAAGCCTTACGGGCCGGCCCTGGTTTAAGAATATTTGTATTATGTTTGATGGTGGCTTTTTTAAGTATGTAACACATGTGTACTAAAGGAATGATGTAACAAACATTTTATCAGGTCATTAATTGCTATTATTTTAGGCATTTCTTACATAAGTTACACATGTTACACATGTTATGTTCAACCGCAGTTACATTTGTAAATCAAAACAAAAGTTAATTGTCATGGATGGAATACATGCTACATATGTTTCATATGTTACATCGAAACTAAGTTTTATTAACATTTGTTCCCCCGATTTTTTGTCTATTTGTTAAAGAAAGCATTAGTGTAACAGGTGTTACATGTGTTACTAAGTGGAACACTCTTTGAATTCAGTGTCTACACATGTTACACATCATATAATGTGTAATCTTAATATGTAAACAATGATATACATTCAACATTACATGTTTTTGCACACAAAATGTAGTATCAACGTTTCACGTGTTACTTATATTTACACCAGCCCATTTTTGGTAACAAAGGGGTTGAACATATGTAACACATGTTTGTAACATGTGTTACACTAGAGAGTAACTCATGTACAACGTCAAAGGTACCCACCACCTGCCCTTCATCGACTTCTTGCTCCCATTCTTCATCGGTTTCTCCATCTACCTTCTTTTGCTTTATGGCCACCTTTGTCGTATCCGATATTGTGGTTCTCTTTCTTCATGCCAAGATCCCTTCTCGTTTGGCTGCAATTGCTATGGTCAAGTCGAAATAACACAAGTTACAGTCCAGTATTTTTAATCTACTAATTAAAAAAATAGTAGTAACATAACTAACACAAGTTACCTTCTACCCAATTATGCCTTGAACTTGAAGACTCCCCAAATTTTGACTTTTTATCTGCATCATTTCACACATAAAAAAAACTGAATAAAACCACCCAAAACATGTTACGTATGTAAACAATTACCATAAATACCTTTATTTTTCCTACACTTCAAACAACTACTATTCGGTGGAACCAACTCCCTCGCTGCAAGCACTAAAAACATGTAACATATGTTAGCACAACCTTTCATATTTGTTTGTCATCGTATCACATTTTTTACATCTATAGCTTTTTTTGTTTTCTAGACTAGACAGTTGTGCTCCCCACAACAATTGTTTTAGATGTGTTACCCTTCAGTGTAACACACGTTACAAACATGTGTTACATATGTGTAGCCCTTTTTTGTGTTCAAGAAAGAGCTAGTGTTAAGATAAGTAACATGTGTAACATCGTTGCAACATATGTAGCTAATTATGCCAGAAAAAAAGCACAACTTTTTATTTATAAAATAAACGAAATCATCAACTATTAAATTATGAACTTTCTAAAGGTAATGAAAATGTGATATCAGAGTGAATTTTATACAAGATAACTAACAGCCCATCTAAACAACATTTCAACATTTAAAAAGATATAGATTTGTAAGCTAATAACAACTGATAATATCAAAATGATTTTAATACAAAAACAAAAACTTGTAAACTACATAAACATTTACCCATTACTAGACCACTTTGAGCACACAAAAACATATTAACAACAGCTTTAACAAAAAAAAATAAGTGTGAAATGATTGTTCAAATAAAACACTCAAGAGATTGTTGTTTCACTCTCTAAAATCGTGGTAAATTAGGTTCAAACTTGCTTTTCTCTTACACACTTGTGCGTGTGTTCTTGGTGTTCGAGATGAACACGATGAAGATTGTTGTTTCTCTCTCTAAAATAGCAACTTTCTTTAAAAACCTATGCAACCGAATGATTTCATACCTGCTTTTCTCTCACATACTTGTGTGTGTGTTCTTGGTGTTCCAACAACTTTCTCTCTCTAAAAACCCATGCAACCGATCAATTTCAGAGTTGTTTCTTTGTCACACACTTGTATGTGTGTTCTTGGTGTTACAACAACTTTCTATCTTTTAAAGCTAACATGTCACACCCCGATTTCCACGTGTCACCGGTGGGGGAGTATCGTGACGTGGTTGGCAACGTAATAGTCAAACAACACAATATAATAATGCACAGCGGAAGCAATTTAAAATAAGATACAACCGAATTTATTTATTGTAATCAAAGTCACAATATCCGGTGTTTATCCACAGAACAGATCGAAACAAAATAACATTTATGGTTCACAGACTTCTGGCATCCTAAGCTTGCGAGACTTTTATTGATGCTTAGGAGACAATCCAGCCAAATTTCGTTTAGTACCTGCATTCAGTCTTTTTGGGAAAATACGTCAGTTTACACTGGTAAATACATTCAACTGGCTCATTTTGGAAAATGATTGAAAATTTGTTTGGATGCACATGGCATAAATCATTTTATTTAACTTGGGAGAATTATTTAATATGATAATCTTGTGAACGAATTACATGTTACTTATGCGTTCAGTAGCCCGAATCGAATCCGGGTTAAAGATCAATAGACACACCACTTTAAGTGAGTTATACACGGGAGTACGCCTACACCCCGTGCTCAGGTCGTGGCCATCTCGTAAGATGATGCCAGGGATATCCGGGACATGGTCATTAACCCCCCAAAGGCTGTAAAGTAAACAAGACTGTTTAAAATGAGCCGATCAAATTATTCAACTACCCACTAAGCGTGGAGATTTGATGCCCGATCAAGCGGTACGCTATGTACCGTAACCCAAGCCCGTATAGGGAAAATAAGCTAAAAGTATTTACCTGATGCAAGTATAAATCACAAATAGCAGAATGCACGTAGCTTTTACTGTTTCTCCTAATCTGGAACGAAGGCTTAATATAACCTATTAGAATTCTAACGGGTCTTTTATTAAGCTTAAGCTTAGACCGGCTAGTTTCAAGATACGGCTCGTACGCACGATTAAGCGAAGACCGGATAGAATGTGATTCAGACCCGACAAGTTTGGAGACTTGTTTAATATGGGTTTATTATTCACATTCTGGATTTTGAGATAAAACCGTTAAGGTTTGACCCGTTTCGGCTAATTTATGTAAACTTGTTACATAAACCGAACCGTACGCGTAAAAAGCGTGACGGGTAGTCATGAGAGCTATATACAGGTTTCCTAAGTTAATTATGTCTCAAATATGTTGTGACATCAGTAAGGTGTCTTTCGTTATGCCCGACATGTGTTTAAACCCAAACTAGGCCCCGTAGGGGTAGTTTGGTCATTTAAAAGTTTATAAAAGAGTTTAAGCGACAACCTGAGTTACAGGTCTGATGTAATCAGTAAATATACTCAATTTGCTAAGTTACATCAGTAGGTTAAGGCATGTATGTGAAACTTATCATTTTTAACCAAACTAGGCCCCGTAGGGGTATTTTGGTAATTTCACATAAGCCGAAAAGCTCAAAACTGAAGTCTGAGTTTATCAACCTTTGCTTACTGTTAAAATATTATAATTTGCCTCTTATATCAGTAGGTATCAACCCGGGTATGTCCAATATGATTTTAAAACATACTATGCGCTAAAAACGCTAATTAAGGCGATTAAAGGTCATTACCGGGTTCGATACTTAAATCTGATATTTTTATATTTCCAGAAGGCTTAAAATAATTTATTTATCATAACTAATCAGTAGCAAAAGGTTTGGAGTCGTTTAGATGTGTAGAACTCATTTTATGGCCCGTAAGGGCAAAACCGACAATTACCGGATTAAGCCTACGACTACGAGTTATGCTCAGCCTAAAATTAATTAAAAATCTTTAAAAATCCCAAAATAATATATTACATCAGTGGGTAAAAGATTTGATACTAAAAAGTATGTTTAACTAGGCTATACGCTAATTACGCCATTTTATTAACATAAAGCATTAGTTTTGCGATAATGAGCATAACTCTTAATCTACAAGTCAAACTGATGTCAAACTTTGCATGCAAGTCTATATATCATTAACAAAGGTTTCTACACTTTTACATTTTCATAAATCACGTTTTAAGGCAATAAGGGCATAACGGTCAACATATGAGCAATTAACGGAAACATGCATATTAATTGGATAACTAACTAACCGAGGTGTATAAAAACAGAGGTTTGTTCTAACATGTAACCTAGTCCAATTAAAGCTCTAAGGCATTTCTAAAATATGCCTAAACGGGTCAGAACTGAAAGTCAAAGTGAAAGTCAAACTATGCGACTTTCGGTTCCGAACCGGCCTAAACAGGAAATAGTCGGGTTGAACAGGTTTGGACATGTTCTTACACATATTACTAAGTTATAACAATGATCAAACATGTTATATATGTTCTGGATAGCTAATTATGCATAAATGACATTTTAAGCATTATGTTGACTTTTTAATTAATCGTTTGACCCGACATTTGACCTGGTTAGGATGGTGATCAGGGGAAACCCTTTTGAGGTTTTATTACCCACATAAATACCAACCTATAACTACTTTTAATTCGAGATATGACTGAGCCATTATTGACTAATCTCGAAGTCAAACCGTAATTACGACGGTTTGACTTTTAGCTAATTAACTAAGCTAAAAGCAATTAGAGAAGAAGAAGAATACTTACTGAGGTCCTATGCACGAGATATGATCACTAGGAAGCAAGCTTGAGCTCCAGAATCAATCCAATAATGCAGAGAAGGTGTGAGGAAAAGTTGTGAACTTGAAGGGCTTTATATAGTGGTTCCACACACCACATTTGATTGACAAACAAGTCTATGAGTGCCCACAATCGATTAACATGTGTCCTAGGGGCTTAGGGGATGTTTTAGGGGCCAGGAGAAGTGGAAAAATGGGTAAAGGTCGCGCATTTCAGCTTCTGCAGACAACAGCCCGCATATCACGGTTCTGGAAGTCCCTCGCGTGGCGCGAGGGACCCTCGCGTGGCGCGAGGACATGTATATCAGCAACTTTATTTTTTTGTTTGCGATTCAGTCCTTGGCTCTTCAAAACCCGAATAGGTACTGATTTATTGCATGGTAAACCTTCACAATTGATCTACTAAGGCCTTAAAACATATACCCACTTTGCCAAGTCCCCGGGTAACTTTATTTTCACCCGAAAAGTCCTAACTTTCGACGTTTACGCTTTAACGCTTCGCACACGAATTTGATCATAACTTTCTCATACGTTAACGAAACTTTATGAAATTTTTATGGTGTATTCTCGTGAGCATAATTAATATTTACAAAGCTTCGGGTTTGTCAAAAGGTCACTCAGAGGTATAAATTAAACATGTTGACACATTTGGTCCTTGTAGTTTGAAATCACTCACATTTAGCTTCGTATGATCCATGATTTATTCGTTTGAAGGTATGAGCATCGTGTAGGGTTAATATACATTGTATTTATTCACAGTTGACACTTAGAATACGTATATTCACATACTTTCTACATTTGTCAACTTTGGTCCTTCCATAATATTTCTTTCACACGTTTAAACTTTATGACACGTGTCAACATATTATAGGACATGAATTTCCGAGGTGTTACATCCTCACCCCCTTAAAATAAATCTCGACCCGAGATTTACTGAAATAAGTAAGGGTACTTTTCTTTCATCGTGGACTCAACCTCCCACGTGTACTCGGGACCTCTACGGGCATCCCATTTGACCTTTACAAAAGGTATATGCTTCCTTCGAAGTTTCCTTACCTGTCGATCTTCAATCGACAAAGGTTTTTCAACAAATTTTAAGCTCGCGTCTATATGCACATCTGTATGTGGCATGACATGTGATTCGTCAGCGGAACACTTCTTTAGATTGCAGATGTGGAACACATTGTGAATTCCACTTAGCTCTTCTGGTAAGTTCAACTTATAGGCAACTGACCCGACACGTTCGATAACCTCGAAAGGTCCTATGTATCTCGGGCTTAGTTTGCCTTTCTTACCAAATCGCATCACTCCTTTCCAGGGTGACACTTTAAGTAGGACTTTGTCACCTACTTCGAAGTGAAAATCCTTACGACTTGGATCAGCGTAACTCTTCTACCTATTCCGGGCAGCTTGGAGATTGTTACGAATTTGGACAATCTTGTCCGTCGTTTCGAACACGATCTCTGGTCCTGATAACTGGACTTCTCCAACTTCCGCCCAACAAACTGGCGATCTACACTTTCTACCGTATAATGCCTCAAAAGGCTCAGCCTTTATGCTGGTATGGTAGATATTGTTGTAGGAGAATTCGATCAATGGTAGGTTCTTATCCCAACTACCTCCCAAATCGATCGCACATGCACGCAGCATGTCTTCCAACGTTTGAATAGTACGCTCACTCTGACCGTCAGTCTGAGGATGGTAAGCCGTACTGAAGTTCAAACGTGTGCCCAAAGATTGCTGGAAGCTCTTCCAAAAATGTGACGTGTACCTAGTATCTCTATCGGAGATGATAGCTACAGGTATGCCATGTAAGGCTACAATCTTATCAACGTATAACTGGGCTAGCATATCGGAGCTATAAGTCTCCTTGATGGGTAAGAAATGAGCTGACTTAGTCAGTCGGTCAACTATAACCCATATCGTATCATTTCCTTTCCTCGTCTTGGGTAACTTGGTAATAAAATCCATAGTTACCATTTCCCACTTCCACGTAGGAAGTTCAGGCTGTTGTAGCAAACCTGACGGTTTCTGATGCTCGGCTTTGACTTGCGCACATATCAAGCATTTTGCTACATGGGCGGCTACAGACTTTTTCAAGCCTATCCACCAATAATTTGCCTTTAGATCCTGGTACATCTTATCGGCTCCAGGATGAACGGAGTATTTGGAACTGTGGGCTTCTTGGAGGATTACATCACGAAGTCCTCCAAAAATTGGAACCCATATTCGTCCATTTAATCGCAGAATTCCGTCCTTGCTAAGAGTTAACTGCTCCTCAGTTACTCCTAACTTTTCATTAGGATAGTTAGCTTCCAACACAGCTTCCTTCTGTGCAGCTAACACCCTTTCTATCAAGCTGTTCTTTATTTCCATGCGCTTGGCATTGATTCGAATGGGTTTAACCCTTTCCTTTCTGCTCAAGGCGTCAGCGACTACATTCGCTTTGTCGGGATGGTATTTGATTTCACAATCATAATCATTTAAAGTTTCCATCCAACGGCGTTGCCTCATATGTAATTCTTTCTGATTAAACAGATGCTGGAGGCTCTTGTGATCAGAATAGATCACAAACTTGATTCCATAAAGATAATGCCTCCACAGTTTTAGTGCGAACACAACGGCACCCAACTCCAAGTCATGGGTGGTGTAATTCTTTTCGTGCACCTTTAACTGTCGTGATGCATAGGCAATCACCTTGCCTTTCTGCATAAGCACACACCCCATGCCAGTGTGTGATGCATCACAATAAACTACAAATTCTTCAGCGCCTTCAGGTAAGGTAAGCACAGGAGCGTTGCTCAACTTTTGTTTCAAAACATCGAAGGACTCTTGCTGCTTAGGGCCCCAAACGAACTTTACTTTCTTCTTGGTCAAGGAAGTTAGGGGTGCAGCAATCCTTGAAAAATTTTCAATGAAACGCCTGTAGTATCCTGCCAATCCCAGGAAGCTACGAATCTCCGTAGGCGTCTTTGGCTCTTGCCAATTCATAACAGCTTCAACTTTAGCGGGATCCACCTGGATACCACGCTCACTAACCACGTGTCCAAGGAATTGGACTTCTCGTAGCCAAAATTCACACTTAGAGAATTTGGCGTAGAGCTTCTCCTGACGTAGAAGTTTGAGAATACAACGAAGGTGTTTCTCGTGGTCAGCTTGATTCTTAGAATAAATAAGGATGTCATCGATGAAGACGATAACAAATTTATCTAAGTAAGGCTTGCAGACGCGATTCATGAGATCCATGAACGCGGCTGGTGCATTAGTGAGCCCAAAAGGCATCACTAGGAACTCGTAGTGACCGTAACGAGTCCTAAATGCAGTCTTGTGAACGTCTTCATCCTTAACCTTCAACTGATGGTAGCCTGACCTCAGATCAATCTTTGAGAAGTAACTTGCCCCTTGAAGCTGATCGAACAAATCGTCGATCCTGGGCAATGGATATCTATTCTTGATCGTGACTTTATTAAGCTCGCGATAGTCGATGCACAGACGCATCGACCCATCCTTCTTCTTGACAAATAAGATTGGCGCTCCCCAAGGAGATGAACTAGGTCTAATGAGACCTTTAGCCAGCAATTCATCTAGCTGCGTCCGCAACTCCTTCATTTCTGTGGGTGCCAATCTGTATGGTGCTCTAGCAACTGGTGCCGCTCCGGGGATGATATCGATCCTGAACTCGACTTGTCTATCTGGTGGTAACCCAGGTAGATCTTCAGGAAACACTTCTGGGTATTCAGAAATGACAGGGATGTCTTCTAACTTCGGTTTAGGTTCCTCCATAATCACTTGCGCCATGTAAATGACACATCCCTTCTTCAAACACTTGGAAGCCTTGAGCATAGTCACCTGCTCAGGCAGCCCATACTGGGTATCTCCCCGAATGGTAAGTGATTCACCAGACGGAGTCTTTATTACCACATGTTTCTGGTTGCAGACAATTTGGGCCTGGTTATGAGATAACCAGTCCATACCCAGAACAATGTCAAAACCAGCCAATTTGAACGGAAGTAGAGATAGAGGAAAAGAATGGTTCTTAATGGATATAGCACATCCATCTAACACAGTAGAGACTGTTTCTATGGTACCATAAGCTAACTCTACCTCATAGTTTACGCTTAGGGTTTTGACAGGTAAATTCAACAATTTACAAAACTTATGATCTACGAAAGACTTATCTGCGCCTGAATCAAAAAGTACTCTTGCAAAGACATCATTTACAAGGAATGTACCTGTTATGACATTATCGTCCTGCACAGCTTCTTTCACATCCATTCTGAAGACTCTGGCATTAGTCTTCTTAGCCTCCTCAGGCTTCTTGTTGTATTTCGGGCAGTTGGTCTTGATGTGCCCCTTCTCATTGCAACGGTAACACGTTGCGTCTTTTATCTTTTTGCAATCCAGGGTTTTATGATCCGTGGACTTGTAAATTCCACAAGCAAAGGATTTTGACTGAGTCTGAGAGCTCGACTCCAGTCTGCACTTTCCATAGTGCTGCTTCTTGCAAATTTTACACTTGGGCTTCTCATCAGACTTACGCCCATCCTTCCTCGACTCAGATCCCTTCTTGTTATCACCGTTCCCACGGTGTTTCTTATTCGACCTTCGCGAACCATCATCTTCACGCTTCCTCTTCTCGGCCTCCTTATTCCTCTGTGATCTCTGTCGGACCGCATCCAGAGTGAGGGATAAGGAAAGGTCAGTTACAGACCTGAAGGTAACTGGCCGAGAAGCTTTAACACTGGCCTTGATCTCGGGTTCTAAACCACCAATAAAGCGAGCGATTCTTTTTGGCTCCGGGGTTACCAGGTAGGGAACCAACCGGGACAGCGTATTGAAGCTTGTCAGGTAAGCTTGGCAGTCGAGGTTCTTCATCACCAACGATAGAAAGTCAGATTCTATCTTCTCCACCTCATGTTGAGGGCAGAAATTTTCCTTGATCAGGGCAATGAATTGATCCCACGACATGCTATACAACGGGATCTTTCCGGAGGCCTCCATCAGAGATCTCCACCATGCCAATGCTTCACCTTTGAAGGACTGTGACACAAACTTAACTATATCCCTTTCAGCGCACCCGCTGATATCCACCACCGTGTCCATTTCGTCCAGCCAAGTCATACAGTCGACGGCCCCCTTTTCCCCAGTAAAATCCCTGGGTTTACAAGATACGAAGTACTTATAAGTGCAACCCTTGTTACGGGGTCCTTGATGCAGTACCAATTGCTGAGATGGGACACTTTGACGGTTGGTGGACTGACGGTCATCACCATCTTTCTTGGGTCCATCCTTTTTGGGAGGAGGCTTGTTATGAGCCTCAGAATGTGTCCTGGGCTTTGAATGTGATGCAGAGTGGGTCCTACTTCGAGTACCACTGTATTCCTCATACTGTCTATCCAAAGCCTGAGTAACAGCGCCGTCTATGATTGCTCTTAACTCGGCACCCGTTAACGTAATCTGGGCGTTCTCATTTGGCTCCACTGGATGGCTATTGACTTCATTTGAGTTAGCCATTTGTATTGATCTGTTGCAGAAAATAAGGTCAATATTTTATTTGGGATTTTATTATGGAATTACCCCTTAGGGTAATTCGTTAACCATGGTAAACAGAGACCATAATTGGTTAACTTATTAATCGTATTAATTTAGGATTTTAATTAAAATTTATCCTAAACATAAACAATAACAATATATATTAGCACATAAGGCTTGGTCACATGGACAATTTAAATTATAATCTATGATTTCAGAGAATCAAGACTTTTAAGGTTTGAACCTAGTTCATTACCCTTATCGGACAGGGAGTCATAGCTACCTCTGTCTTTTGGCTCATATAAAAGTGAGCGGGGCCCGTAGGCATCATATTACCAAAAATATGATCATCTTAATTGATGATCTAGACCCAGGATTTAGAGATCATTAAACTGGGTTTGGAATCTTCTAAAGAATCCTTATATATATAAAAATGACATGTGATTTTAACGAATCACTTCTGCCAGGAGTGTTAACATGTTTTAAGATGTTAACAGGGATTTGAATCTTTTAAACAGGTCTTACCCTTTTGGCCCGGTCTTATACTTGACACGAGGCTAGGTTTCACACTTTAAGATCCTTAATTAAATAATTACATAGGCAGATTAATTTAGAAGGAATGATTTTAATTTATTTATTTCATTTGTAAATATTTATGCACAGAATGGCAAACATGAAATTTATAAAAACAACATTCCATTAATTATTCAAAGCATTACACACTTGCCCCAAACGGGTCTTTCAAATTACAAACTTACCCTCGCAGGGGTTAATTAACACACATGCCCACGCAGGGACTAAATATCACACATGTCCACGTAGGGACTACATAATATAATAGTCCACGCAGGGACTCACGCTAACAATACACCCACGTAGGGGTTCAAACAAACAAGCATGCCCACGCAGGGGCTCAAAGCAACATACCAAATACACCCTCGCAGGGGCTCAACAGTAAATATAGGAGAAAATAAGTGTGGAAGGATTCAACGATCCTTCTTGTTCTTCCCCTTGATCAATCCCACTAATCCCTGGAAGAATGTTTGCCTCTCCCGGCGGTCTTCGTGAACTACCCGTTCAACTTGATTTAACCTTTGCTGGAGTTCTTCATGTTCGGATGGTGAGAATCTAGGTGGCTGCGATTGATTCCGGATGATGGGTCTAGGAGGTATCGCGTATCCCTGAGTCGGGTAACTCACCCCCCACGGATCCCCATAGGGTCCTTGGGTGTTGTAGTTCGCTGCTAACATGTACGGATCAGCCTCCGCGTACCCATAGTCGTGATGCGTTGGGGGTTCAATCGGGTTGTAACCCATGCCACTCGTATATGCCGGGATTGGGTTATCAAATCCCATCGGCGGTGGTTGTAGTACAGCAGGGTTGGAGGGTCCACCAAATTGCGGGTCCTCCTGGTGCGGTGGGTAGTGACTAGCACTTGACTGCCGTGGGGAACTGAAATTGAAGCCCCCCGGTCGTACCGACATGCGGGCACCGGTTCTTCTACGCCTTGGCGGTTGAGGAGGTGCCGGTTGAACTGGTGGCGGTGGAGGTGGTGGCGTAACTGCCACAAACCGGTGATCCTCGGATGAATCTTGATGATGCGGCTGTGGCTGTGGCTCCTGCTGCTGCTGAGACTGCTGCTGCTGATGCTGCCCATGAGACGACGAGTGGTGTGATGGTGTATAATACCACTGGTGTTGATCGAACAGGGCTTGGAAACTGTCTGGACCACCGTAGGGTGATCCGTGGAAGGACGATCCGTCGGAGATTTCGATCGGATGGTTTGGAGTACCACTCGCCGGCATGACGGGGTCCGTATCCTCGTCCATATCATCCGCGTGATCCCCTGAAAAGTGGTCCTCTGGACCCAGTGGGTTAAAACCCACGGGCTCTGGTATGAATCCTACAGGGTTAAACTGTCCCCGAAAAGCAGGTGTAGGGTCTCCATATGAATGATGAGATAGGGATCTCTGAAGTGGTATGTAGGACGGTTGAGGGTTATTGGGTTCATAAGGATTTAGAGCAGGAGGTGTGGAAGTATGCGAAACCGACCGTCTGGCCGGCTCGTACTGGTTTCTTCGGTTTTCCCGAGGGTCGTCACTCTCGGTGTTGGATGGAGCTCGCCTTCGTGAAGGTCCAGCTTCATGATTGTTGGGGGCGGTAACTGGCCCCTTTCCACGTCCTCGTGTTCGGAAGAATCTAGGAGGCATTTTGTTGTTCCTGTCAATAAGGCATAAGATAACAATGACAAAATATAAAATTTAAAGGACAAAACAAAAACCGAATAAAGTGGAATTTGTCCTATGTTATAAGTCTAGACTCGTAGGTTTAGATATGTGCAATTGTGTAACTGAGATTAAACACAAAAGGCTAGTGTTTAATTCACTCAGTGTTGGCTCTGATACCAACCTGTCACACCCCGATTTCCACGTGTCACCGGTGGGCCCGGTAGGGGAGTATCGTGACGTGGTTGGCAACGTAATAGTCAAACAACACAATATAATAATGCACAGCGGAAGCAATTTAAAATAAGATACAACCGAATTTATTTATTGTAATCAAAGTCACAATATCCGGTGTTTATCCACAGAACGGATCGAAACAAAATAACATTTATGGTTCACAGACTTCTGGCATCCTAAGCTTGCGAGACTTTTATTGATGCTTAGGAGACAATCCAGCCAAATTTCGTTTAGTATCTGCATTCAGTCTTTTTGGGAAAATACGTCAGTTTACACTGGTAAATACATTCAACTGACTCATTTTGGAAAATGATTGAAAATTTGTTTGGATGCACATGGCATAAATCATTTTATTTAACTTGGGAGAATTATTTAATATGATAATCTTGTGACGAATTACATGTTACTTATGCGTTCAGTAGCCCGAATCGAATCCGGGTTAAAGATCAATAGACACACCACTTTAAGTGAGTTATACACGGGAGTACGCCTACACCCCGTGCTCAGGTCGTGGCCATCTCGTAAGATGATGCCAGGGATATCCGGGACATGGTCATTAACCCCCCAAAGGCTGTAAAGTAAACAAGACTGTTTAAAACGAGCCGATCAAATTATTCAACTACCCACTAAGCGTGGAGATTTGATGCCCGATCAAGCGGTACGCTATGTACCGTAACCCAAGCCCGTATAGGGAAAATAAGCTAAAAGTATTTACCTGATGCAAGTATAAATCACAAATAGCAGAATGCACGTAGCTTTTACTGTTTCTCCTAATCTGGAACGAAGGTTTAATATAACCTATTAGAATTCTAACGGGTCTTTTATTAAGCTTAAGCTTAGACCGGCTAGTTTCAAGATACGACTCGTACGCACGATTAAGCGAAGACCGGATAGAATGTGATTCAGACCCGACAAGTTTAGAGACTTGTTTAATATGGGTTTATTATTCACATTCTGGATTTTGAGATAAAACCGTTAAGGTTTGACCCGTTTCGGCTAATTTATGTAAACTTGTTACATAAACCGAACCGTACGCGTAAAAAGCGTGACGGGTAGTCATGAGAGCTATATACAGGTTTCTTAAGTTAATTATGTCTCAAATATATTGTGACATCAGTAAGCTGTCTTTCGTTATGCCCGACATGTGTTTAAACCCAAACTAGGCCCCGTAGGGGTAGTTTGGTCATTTAAAAGTTTATAAAAGAGTTTAAGCGACAACCTGAGTTACAGGTCTGATGTAATCAGTAAATATACTCAATTTTCTAAGTTACATCAGTAGGATAAGGCATGTATGTGAAACTTATCATTTTTAACCAAACTAGGCCCCGTAGGGGTATTTTGGTAATTTCACATAAGCCGAAAAGCTCAAAACTGAAGTCTGAGTTTATCAACCTTTGCTTACTGTTAAAATATTATAATTTGCCTCTTATATCAGTAGGTATCAACCCGGGTATGTCCAATATGATTTTAAAACATACTATGCGCTAAAAACGCTAATTAAGGCGATTAAAGGTCATTACCGGGTTCGATACTTAAATCTGATATTTTTATATTTCCAGAAGGCTTAAAATAATTTATTTATCATAACTAATCAGTAGCAAAAGGTTTGGAGTCATTTAGATGTGTAGAACTCATTTTATGGCCCGTAAGGGCAAAACCGACAATTACCGGATTAAGCCTACGACTACGAGTTATGCTCAGCCTAAAATTAATTAAAAATCTTTAAAAATCCCAAAATAATATATTACATCAGTGGGTAAAAGATTTGATACTAAAAAGTATGTTTAACTAGGCTATACGCTAATTACGCCATTTTATTAACATAAAGCATTAGTTTTGCGATAATGAGCATAACTCTTAATCTACAAGTCAAACTGATGTCAAACTTTGCATGCAAGTCTATATATCATTAACAAAGGTTTCTACACTTTTACATTTTCATAAATCACGTTTTAAGGCAATAAGGGCATAACGGTCAACATATGAGCAATTAACGGAAACATGCATATTAATTGGATAACTAACTAACCGAGGTGTATAATCACAGAGGTTTGTTCTAACATGTAACCTAGTCCAATTAAAGCTCTAAGGCATTTCTAAAATATGCCTAAACGGGTCAGAACTGAAAGTCAAAGTGAAAGTCAAACTATGCGACTTTCGGTTCCGAACCGGCCTAAACAGGAAATAGTCGGGTTGAACAGGTTTGGACATGTTCTTACACATATTACTAAGTTATAACAATGATCAAACATGTTATATATGTTCTGGATAGCTAATTATGCATAAATGACATTTTAAGCATTATGTTGACTTTTTAATTAATCGTTTGACCCGACATTTGACCTGGTTAGGATGGTGATCAGGGGAAACCCTTTTGAGGTTTTATTACCCACATAAATACCAACCTATAACTACTTTTAATTCGAGATATGACTGAGCCATTATTGACTAATCTCGAAGTCAAACCGTAATTACGACGGTTTGACTTTTAGCTAATTAACTAAGCTAAAAGCAATTAGAGAAGAAGAAGAATACTTACTGAGGTCCTATGCACGAGATATGATCACTAGGAAGCAAGCTTGAGCTCCAGAATCAATCCAATAATGCAGAGAAGGTGTGAGAAAAAGTTGTGAACTTGAAGGGCTTTATATAGTGGTTCCACACACCACATTTGATTGACAAACAAGTCTATGAGTGCCCACAATCGATTAACATGTGTCCTAGGGGCTTAGGGGATGTTTTAGGGGCCAGGAGAAGTGGAAAAACGGGTAAAGGTTGCGCATTTCAGCTTCTGCAGACAACAGCCCGCATATCACGGTTCTGGAAGTCCCTCGCGTGGCGCGAGGGACCCTCGCGTGGCGCGAGGGACCCTCGCGTGGCGCGAGGGACCCTCGCGTGGCGCGAGGGACCCTCGCGTGGCGCGAGGACATGTATATCAGCAACTTTATTTTTTTGTTTGCGATTCAGTCCTTGGCTCTTCAAAACCCGAATAGGTACTGATTTATTGCATGGTAAACCTTCACAATTGATCTACTAAGGCCTTAAAACATATACCCACTTTGCCAAGTCCCCGGGTAACTTTATTTTCACCCGAAAAGTCCTAACTTTCGACGTTTACGCTTTAACGCTTCGCACACGAATTTGATCATAACTTTCTCATACGTTAACGAAACTTTATGAAATTTTTATGGTGTATTCTCGTGAGCATAATTAATATTTACAAAGCTTCGGGTTTGTCAAAAGGTCACTCAGAGGTATAAATTAAACATGTTGACACATTTGGTCCCTGTAGTTTGAAATCACTCACATTTAGCTTCGTATGATCCATGATTTATTCGTTTGAAGGTATGAGCATCGTGTAGGGTTAATATACATTGTATTTATTCACAGTTGACACTTAGAATACGTATATTCACATACTTTCTACATTTGTCAACTTTGGTCCTTCCATAATATTTCTTTCACACGTTTAAACTTTATGACACGTGTCAACATATTATAGGACGTGAATTTCCGAGGTGTTACGTAACAACGATCCAAATTTTATCTTGGTTGTATGTTTGTGAGGTATGTGTAGCTTTTGAATCTTTGGGATGTAGAAGATGATGATACTTTTTGACTTTTGGATGTAGAAGATGATGGAGAGAAGTTGACATGATGGATTATGGAGAGAAGTTGACATGATAGTACCACAGGGAATCAATTATGCACATATTGGTTTTAAACAAATACCCCTCATCCACTCATCAATGTATTTAAATTAAATCAATAAAACATCCAATTTTCTAAACCATTAGATCATCTTCATCAGTGATTATAAATTGAGTTTCCTAGGTTTTCTTACCACAAATAAGATTTCTATTTATCATTTCCCTGCTAACCTTAATCTATATATATACTACTAGGTCTTTGGCTAGGTTTGAATTAGGGTTGCAAATGAGCCGAGCCGAGCCCGAGCTATACCAGGCTCGAGCTCGAGCTCGATTAACTTATGAGAGCTCGGGCTCGAGCTCGGCTCGATTTGAGCTTTGTTTTCAAAGCTCGAGCTCAGCTCGTTGGTATTTTCCCAAGTTCGAGCTCGGCTCGGGCTAAGCTCGTTTATTATCTATTAATTAATATATTAAATAAAAAATATAAATAATAGACTTTTTAGGCTCGCGAGCTCGATAAGTGAAGTTCGGGCTCGGGCTAGTTTACTAAATAAGCTTATTTTTAGGTTCGAGGTCGGCTTGTAAACAAATTTAAATAAGCTCGGCTCGACCCGACTCGTTTACACTAAGGCTCGATAAGGCTCGACGAGCCTAACGAGCTTAACATGCGAGGCTCGGGCTCAATAAACAAATGAGTTTTATTTTAAGCTCAGGCTCGATAAGGCTGGACCGAACACCACGCCCCCCCACCCGTCTTCGTCCTTGGCGTTGAGTTCTGGATGTTGGGGACGATCACAAGAAGACAAAAATTATTCCCCCTCCTCACATACCCCTATACATACAATATATACATACACATTTTAGGTCCATCATCTTTGCCTTATCCTCATGCCCATCCTACGTGACGCTTACGTGGCGGACCATCCTCCAAGGGAGGACCATCACCATACCCTGTGCCTAAGGCTCGGCTCATTTTAAGTTTTTTCTCAAGCCGCTCTCGAGTAGCTCGCGAGCCGTTCGGCTTGTTTGCACCCCTAGTTTGAATGATAAAAAACATGTGCCTCTTAACTAAAACTCTACTCAAGTTTGTGTTTTAATTTATTTTATATTTATTTATTTTTAAGAAGTGTAAATGAAATTCCATGAATCCATGGCATGGTGAGCGAGCAACCTGGACTTTGCAGGGAAACACACACACTACATACAACTGTCACTCCTCTCTCTCTCTCTCACACACACACACACAGCGACCAGCTGGACTTTGTGATCAACTTCAAACCCCCCAATTTCTACTTCAATCGCTCCATTCAACTCTCTAACTTGAAATCGGAACCCTAGTTTCCATCCATTTTTTATTCTTCTATCCCTAACCATCACCTACTATCAAACTATGCACAAATTGAAGTCTGCTCATCAAGGTAATTCATTTGATCTCACTCTGTATGATCTGCAACTTACAGTGTCAAATCAGTGAGTTTTTTACTTGATCTCATGTCAAAATTCCTTCAAGTTTATGAGATTTTAATTTCTAATTGACTTAATGTGATTAATATATCGTTTGATTGACTTTTGTTTTGATCATTGGTGTAGGTGACAGCCTGTTGTGAAATTTCCATTGACCTAGCTAGCAAAATTTCAAGGTAAATATACCTGATTTTTTTTCTATATAATACACAATTTTGATGGATACAAGTAAGTTTTTATCGGGTTTAGGTTTTGAGCATCGATTTTAGATCTTATTTGTATCTGTTGGAGTGAATCTGCTTTTGTTTTTTCGTTGATGTTGCTCAGAGTCGTCTCTGGGAATTCATGTACCCTGTTCGAGCTTGAAAAATATGCCCTTCTGTAATGTTTTATGATTATTTAAAAAAAAATCACTTTAGTATTGGGCTCAATAAACCTAATGTCAACTGTCAAGTGAGCTAAATTATAAACCGTAAAAGTGATTTATAAATGGGCCTATATTGGAATTGGTACGTGTTTACTATTTAAAAAAATAACATATACATATTGGATTTTCTTTTTAAATCGTTTGCCCCTCGAAATCACGGCCTTGTGCGGAGGTCCTCCCCGCACACCATCAAAGCTGCCACTGATGTTGCTTATGTACTTCATTATATTTGATTGATAGATGCTGAAGAAGAAATGTTTCTTATTCAGTTATGATTACTAACAATCCGAGCTGTAGTGACAGTCATGAATGTAATTTATGTGTTGCGAGTCTGATGTACACTCTCTTTGATATGCAGACTTATGTAATAATTTTTTTCAAGAATTTGTAGTGCTTCACGTTCTTCCTGAAATGCATTTGAATTAATGTAGTTAATAAATGAAATAATATCGATCGTATTCGTTAGTAAGTTTTATGTGAATACTGAACTATTGATTAATGGAAATACCAGATGTCTGATCTTTATACCCTTTTAACTACTTTGGCACGTATAAGTCGTATATGCTGTTTAAAATGCTTTTGAGTTATCCATTTAGGTGATTAAAATTTTGATGCAGTGTGAAAAAAGAGTGATAATTTCGGTTGGATTTGGATGTAATGGCTGGAAGTTGGGATGGAAGTCGTGACATTGGCAGCCAATCTGATGATAGTTTTCAATACGAAAGAAAAATTACAGAGCCTATATATGATGCATTCATATGCCCTCTTTCAAAACAAATTATGAAAGATCCTGTTACCATAGAAACTGGTCAAACTTTTGAACGCGAAGCTATCGAAAAATGGTTCAATGATTGCAAAGAAAATGGAAGAAAGCTCATTTGCCCCATGACATTAAGAGAATTACACACAACGGATATGAATCCAAGTATTGCTTTGAGAAAGACAATTGAAGAATGGAATGCTCGGAACGAAGCTGTTCAGCTTGACATGGCCTCTAAATCTTTAACTCTTAACAGTTCCGAAAGTGATATTTTGCAGGCTTTAAGGTTTATTCAACAATTTGCTGGAAAAAATATTTCAAACAAACACATAATCCGTAATGCTGAGCTCATACCCTCGATAGTTGAAATGTTGAAGAGCACAATCCGTAAAGTTAGGCTTAGAGCTTTGGAAACTCTGAAGATTGTGGTAGAGGATGACAATGATAATAAGGTAACTGAATAGTTTATATATCCCCGTTCTAGAGGTGACAAGATGAGCTGGTCGGGTAATGGTTATTTTTATACTTGTTGAAATGGGTCAGGTCAAGTTGCCTCGCAAACACGTTTTTGTTAATTTTTAAATCTTTTTATGTATATTTAATGCGTAAATTTTGACTACAAGACAATATTACTACAATGATAATCCAAATATACGAATATGATGATTTAGGAGGTTGTATCAAAAAGTAGATTTTGGGTGACCCGTTTCGCTTTTAGCTTAATTTTTTCATTTGACATGTTTGTGATAAGTGACATCCCAAACCAAACCCATTTATAAGTAAATGGCAAGATGGGCAGGTTGGGTAACGGGTCAAAATGGGTCCATGTTGAGACAATTTACATTAGTACTTGTTGAATTGCGTCAAACTGAGTCGGTTCGGGTTGCCCCACAAGTATTTTCCCATATTTTATGACTTATATATGATTACAATAGCAATATTAGTACAATAATTATATGAACTTTTAAATATAAAGATTTAGGAGGAGGTTGTACACTTGTAAGCATTAAAAACATAGACTTTGGGCGACTTTCAATCCGTTTCCCCTTTAGCTTAACTTTTTCATTGGACTTGTTTGAGACAAGTCACGACCATTTATAAGTAAATGGGTCAAAATTGTTTTGCAGGAAATAATGGCAGAAGGTGATAAAGTGCGCACAATCGTCAAGTTTTTGAATCATGAGCAGTCAGAAAGGGAAGAAGCCGTCTCATTGCTTTTTGAGCTCTCAAAATCTACATCTTTGTGTGACAAAATTGGTTCTGTTAATGGAGCAATTCTTATTTTGGTTGGAATGACAAGCAGCCAATCAGAAAATCCTTTAATTGTCGAGAAGGCTGACAAAACTCTCGAAAATCTGGAGAAAAATGAGAATAATGTGAGGCAAATGGCTGCAAATGGTAGATTGCAACCTCTTCTGACACTTCTGCTTGAAGGTACTTGTATCTATAGTTTCTGTAGTTATTAAATGCTGATAGTACCCTTCCATAATATAACACGCCAATATGGAAATATATTTTCAGGTTCCCACGAAATCAAAGTATCGATGGCTTCATACCTTGGTGACCTGGCACTTAGCAATGATGTGAAAGCATATGTAGCAACAACAGTCGGTTCATCATTAATCAACCTGATGAAAAGTAATGACATGCAATCTAGAGAAGCAGCTCTAAAAGCCCTAAATCAAGTTTCGTCCTGTGAACCGAGTGCAAAAGTCTTAGTTGATGAGGGCATACTCTCGCCCCTAGTCAAAGATCTCTTTGCAGGACCCGCCCACCTCCCGATGCGCCTAAAAGAAGTATGTGCCACAATCCTCGCCAACATAGTCAACTCTGACTCTAACTTTGACTCCATCCCAGTAGGCCCCAACCACCAAACCCTAGTGTCGGAAGACATAATCCACAACCTACTTCAGTTAATCAGCAACACGGGCCCGTCTATAGAATGCAAGCTTTTACAAGTTCTTGTCGGGTTAACCAACTCTCCAGCCACTGCGGTTGGGGTGGCTGACGCCATCAAAAGCTTGGGTGCCACCATAAGTTTGGTTCAATTCATTGAAGCCCCACAAAAAGATTTACGTATGGTATCAATTAAACTTTTACAAAACCTCTCGATCCACATGGGCCTAGAGTTGGCGGATTGTTTGTGTGGGCCCGCGGGCCACCTTAGTAGTTTGTTTAAAGTAATCGCCGAAAATATTACGAGCACTGAAGAACAAGCAGCCGCCATCGGGATCGTGGCGGACTTACCCGAAATGGACGTCAGGCTCACAACACAAATGCTAGACAATGGCGATTTTGTAATTGTGGTCTCGAGAATTAAGGTGATTAGGCAAGGAGAAACGAGAAGTAGTCGGTTTGTAACACCGTATTTAGAAGGACTTGTGCGGGTGCTATCAAGAATTACATTTGTTTTGCCAGAAGACCCGAAATCAGTTTCATTTTGCCGAGATTATGACCTCACGGGCTTATTCACTGAACTCCTTCAAACAAACGGGCTCGACAACGTGCAAATGGTTTCCGCTCTCGCTTTACATAACCTCTCAAAAGAGTCCAAACTCTTGACGAAACTACCCGAACTGCCATCGCCTGGGTTTTGCGGGTCCATCTTTCCTTGTTTGAGTAACCAAGCTGTGATGACGGGTTTGTGTCGGGTCCACCGTGGTACGTGTACACAACGCGATACTTTTTGTCTAATAGAAGGACAAGCTTTGGCCCGTTTAGTAGCTCTATTAGACCATACAAATGATAAAGTAGTTGAAGCATCCTTAAGGGCTTTATCAACTTTGTTGGATGACGGTGTGAATATAGAAGGAGCAGTGAATGTTTTATGTGAAATCGAGGGAATAAGACCGATTCTCGATGTTTTACTCGAAAAACAAACAGAAAGTTTAAAGGAACGGGCCGTTTGGATGGTGGAAAGACTTTTACGAACCACAGATATTGCTTCTGAGGTCTCTGGTGACCCAAGTGTGACCACCGCACTCGTTGATGCGTTTAAACATGGTGATTATCAAACCCGACAAATCGCTGAACGGGCCTTGAAACATATTGATAGGATGCCCAACTTCTCAGGTATCTTCTCTAACATGGGGTAGGATGGATGTATGAACGTCAATTCAAATGGGTCGGGCCTAAAGGATCAGATGAAAAAGTTGTGGCATTCAAACAGGCCGGGGACCAAAAGGTGTATGATCTCAAAGTTTTTGTGTTATTGAGACAGGATCAAAAAGGACAAGGGAATGAAGGTACATAGTTATTGTGGATGTATTTTATGTAGAATTGTTCAATTCTTTTTTCAAGGATCAATTCATGATTGAACACAACAAAGATAGTTGTCCATTTTTTAAAATAGAGGTGTAAAACGAGTATTTAAATGGATGGGTGAGGATGGATCTGGACACTTTATGTTAAGTTTCTTAGGTGTTGTTTGTTTTTTCAGAGAAGAGCTTCCTGGCCTCTTATGTCTGCGTCGCACAGACCACGCGCAGACGTTTGGGTCTGAAGATTGTTTGTTTTCTCGAAGACTTTTCATTAAGAAACCTCTCCGCGTCGTGTTTTTGGTGCAGATGTGGCCATGTGGGTCAAGCTCTTCTTACATCTTCTTGGCTTTCTTTTTTGTTAGATATCACAAAAACACACAAAAACCCTAGCAGAGCTCCTTCTCCACCACATCTCCTCTGCCCCAGCCGCCGCCGCCTCCCTCCTCCTCCCCGCCGCCTCCTCCTCCCTCCTCCCCGCCACCGCTGCCACCTCACTCCTCCCTCCTCCCCGCCGCTGCTGCCACTCCCTCCTCTTCCTTCAGCCGACTGCATCTTCACAATTATGTACATCTTTGGGGGTGTTTGGCCTAGCTTTTTTAACAAAGCTTATAGTTTTTTTAGCTTTTTTTTTTACAAAATAAGCTTAACTTGGTGTTTGGTTTGGCTTTTTAAGCTTATGTTTATTAACTTATATAAGCTAATTTGAAGAAGCTTATTTGAAGATGGTTTTTTAACTTATTTGAAGAAGCTTGTTTGTGTAAGGGCAAATGATAGAAAATAAGCTATAAGCTAATCCAAACACTTAAAAATAGCTTATGAAATGATAGAAAATAAGCTATAAGCTACTTTAAAATATAAGCATAAGCCAAAAAATAAAAGCTAGGCAAAACACTCCCTTTGTTTACTTTTTTTATAATGTTAGTTCTTAATTAGATGTTCATTGGATAAGTTGGTGTTTGTTATGAAATGTTGGTGTTGTGTTACAAAATTTTTGGTGTTTTGTTATGAAATTTTGGGTGTTATGAAATTTTTTGGTGTTTTGTTATGAAATTTTTGGTGTTTTTATTCTGATTTTTGGTGTTTCTTATGATTGTGTTAATTTTTTGTGTTTGTTATGGAATTTAGATGTTTATTGTGATAAATTGTTTGATTAGATTCTATTATGGAATTTATTTAGATGTTTATTGTGATAAATTGTTTATCATGCCTATTATGTTGTTGCTTTAAAACATTTGATTATGCTTAATTGATTCGCGCCTAGTATGTTAATTGCTTGTTTGTTGATTAATAGAAATGGAAGAGAAACAACACTGGTCAAATGAGCATCTAAAATGCTTATTAGAGACTTGCATTGATGAGATAAACACGGTTGGTAGAAAAGGCAAGTGGACGTTGATGCTGATGAAGATGAGGTTGAAGCACATGGTACTGCATCAGATGCTCCGTTACGAGATGAGATTGCTGGGCAGTTAATGCAAAGAATGGAATAAATGATTTAAAAAAATGTTATTGCCTTTTTATGAATATTTTTTCAGTATTGTATAACTATTATTTAAATTTGAATCTTGAAAAACTCTTTTAAGTTTAATAAATCAGTTTGAGTAAAATGCACAGATAGTCCCTGTGGTTTATCAAAGTAACACCTATAGTCCCTAACTTTTCAAAATTACACTCGTGCTCCCTATGGTTTAACAAGTTATTACTCGAATAGTCCTTAGAGTGGATGGATGTTAGTTATCTCAGTTAAGTGGATGTGAAAGGACATAATTACCCTTACTAAAAGAGAAAAAAATTAAAAATAATTAAATTAAAGAGTTATAAATGGGGCCCACTTTTTTATTTTAAGTATAAAAAACCACCCCCCACCCTACCCTTCTTCTCCAATCTCCATTCACCTGCACCTTCTTCTCCATCCACCTGCAACCTCCACCCCCACTACCATCCCTACCCCCTACCTCCTTTCTCCGGCCAACACTCCCTTTCTTCTCCGGCCACATCGTAATGTCGTCCACTACAAATCTTCCAAAACCAAGACTCTATAACACATATATTGTAAAGCTAGCTAAATTCGATTGGTGTAGACGATGGAATCCCGTCACAGATTTTCCATAGATGCCCTAAACAGATTGAAGTTTCTAATACGAGTCATGAGCAGAATCAACGATGTCACAAACAGACCGAAGTTTTGGGGGTTTCTGCAAATGAACAGATTTGTTGAAGTTTTAAACATGAGGCACGAGCAGGACTATCATTTGATTGCCGATTCAAAACGGGTGTAGCTTAATTCACTGTAAGTTTTGATTTTTTTTTTTTACGAATGAGGTTGTTAATGGTTTAATTTTGATCACTGGTTCAGGATGGAGATCATGTAATTTTCTTATTTTGATTTTTCAGTTATCCCTGTTTCTTATAGTTTTATGTTGACAAATAAATTTTGTTAAAATACTCATACTTAATATTTTAAAACTTACAGTTGGATCCGATGAAAATGTACAGAAGCACATATACAACCTTGAATCTATTGGAACAAAAACCTAGACCTGTGGTGAACGAGATGACGATGTCACCGGAAAGAAAGGGTGTGTTTAGCCGGAGAAGGGAGGGAAGGGTAGGTTTTAAGGAATTATGTTAATATAATATAGGTGTAGTCCACTTGACTCTTTTAGTAAGGGTAATTATGTCTTTTCACACCCACTTAACTGAGATAACTAACGCCCATCCACTCTAAGGACTATCCGAGTAACAACTTGTTAAACCATAGGGAGCATGAGTGTAATTTTGAAAAGTTGGGGACTATAGGTGTTACTTTGACAAACCACAGGGACTATCCGTGCATTTTACTCAATCAGTTTATTTATATTTCAGTTTATTTCAGCAGCTTGTAGAAGCTAAAAAACAAACAGTTTTCTTCTTCCAGATTGCAGAGGTTTGGTCCACCTCTTTTGCTACAGATGTCTGCAGATGTGGTCCGCGGACTGCAGACGTTGTACCTCTAAAAAAACAACACCTTAATCTTTAGAACACGCGTAATGAGCTTTCAAGGACGCTAAAAAATGCCATGGTCCGTGATGGACGTACATCTTTGTGACGGACGGGTGGGATGGGGTTATTTGTATTTCTTTTCCTTTTTTTAAATATTCAAATTCATTTTATACTTTTCAATTTCCATATGGCTATATACTTTCCAAGTTACATCAAAACAGAAGGTAGACGGGCAACAAGCTGCGCCGCCACCTTTTTCTGAATCGCAAACCCTAATCTACCAAAGACAAAACCCTACTCCCCTGAGGCTGAACAATTGCTGTGGATTGTGACACCTGTGCCTCCACGGCCATCAAACAAATACTGTATCAATGAAATATTGTATTTCATACTTGGGAGTTGTATAAATATGTGTATTGTTTGCACATATCAATTCTAGTTCGATTTCGGGCTCTAAATCGCTTTCTGAAGGTTATACGCGCACCGATGCGTAAATATAACCAGTTTAATGCAACAAACACTCCGGAACAGTGACATAGGGTTAACATACCTTAAATAACCTTTACATAACTTAGAAATAAGTTTTGGAGGCTTTGGTATGGCAAAAACAAGTTAATTCACCTACAGGGACTAAATTTGACAAACTGCGAAAGTATGCCAATTTGAACTGTAACAGACATTCCGGAACATGACCATAAGTTAAACATACCATAAATATCCTTTACATAGCTTAGAGATAGGCTTTAAGGGGTTCGGTGTGCTAAAATAAACTTTTGGGGCATTCAGGGACTAAAAGCGTCAAAAAGTGCACAAGTTTGTATTTTCGCGCATAACTTACGTTCTGAATACATCCGGACATCCAAAAATTTATGTAAGCACTAAAATATTTTATTTTAGTGTTTGGCATAAGAAAATTCCATTCGTCACGCAATTTGGATCGTTTTTCGCGCTTATGCGCATTCCGTCGTAATTAAGCGAACATCACGATCGTACGACCAAACGAACCAACATCCGGCATATTTTTGAGCATGTTTCATGTCCACAATGTTTAGGCATCATTTTAGGGCCTTAACATTGGCTTAACGGGCCTTAAACGTGTCGAAAATGGCTTTAATGCATAACAGGTAGGGCTGTGCAACGGTTCAGAACCGGACCGAACCGAACCGGGACCGAACCAGAACCATTTAATACTAAATATAAGAACCGGAACCAAACCTAATTCTAACGGTTCCGGTTCGGTTCGGAACCGGGTTAAACGGTTCTCGTGTAAACGGTTCTTGCCGGAACCGGTTGTCAATTAAATCCTAAAACTAACAACAAAATAGAAAATAATTAAAACAATAAACCTTTTAAAACATATAACTAAGAGTTGCAACATCCAAAATTCTAACCAATCAAAGTAAAACTAAGTACTAACAACAATAATATGTTTTTAACCATGAAACGAAAGTATACAATATAAAAAACAAAAGTTAACTAAAAAGCTTTTTAGTTAACCATCACAAAAACTTTATTCATACGTTATGTCAGAACTATTTTGTATTCTTTAATACTATAAACATTTTTTTAAATATAATATTTAAAGTTTAAATAAACTAATAAGGTTTTTGAATATATTATTTAAAGTTTAAACCCAAACCGGTTCTGGCGGTTCTTTAAATGGAACCGTCGGTTATAACCAGAACCGAACCAGGAACCGTTTTCTCCCCAATTTAAGAACCGGAACCGGAACCGAAATGCAACAATACGGTTCGGATCCGGCGGTTCTGGTTCGGTTCCGCGGTTCAGGCTGTTCAGTACCGTAAATTGCTCAGCCCTAATAACAGGGACCAAAACTGTCATTTTTGAAAGTTTGCTTCAGATCAGAAGACCCAGGCGGCCCGCGTAAGCCCTGGGGTGTCCCTTACGCGGCCCGTGTCAGGCTCCCAGATCAGTAAAACATGTTTAAACATCTGTTAACAACTGTTATGCACCCATCTCCTCACCCACACTTGTCATTTCCTGATCATGGGGGGCAAATTTGGGTACCAAGGTGTTGCAACAAATGTAGGGATGAGATTGAAGCACGTTATTCGATAAACGATCTTAACGGTTCCAACATTCCTATAAATACTGTAACACCCTTATTATTATTTAACGGTTTTCGTATAGTTTATGAAGATAAACGGGTAATTATGATTTCAAATACATTGAAATTACGGGTTCATTAAACCTTTTACAGAATTAAAAGTAAACAACATAACGTGTGAGAGTTCGTCATTTAACATAACAACGATACATAGTGCGGAAGCTTATTTCTTAATCGTGTTCGGTTCTTCATTATGCTTGATCGTCCACCGGTGCTAAAATCATACCTGAAACTCATAAAACATGAGTTGGATTAGTCATATGTAACTTAGAACGTATTTAAACGAGTCTGGGAAGCGAAACTGATTAAAATAAAAAAATTTCGCCAAAACGGGGTTCTGTCGCGTGTCGCGGAGGAACCATGTTGTTCCTTCGCGTGTCGCGGGGGAAACCAGTTTCCAGCAGGTCTGGAGCTGGGTCCTGCATTTTCAGCTATGCCTGTTTTTACGGAAACAGCCATAACTTCTTCGTTATTGATCCGTTTTACCCGATTCTTTTTCCTACGCGTCCGTAATTTAATCCTCCATCTTATGGAGTTAAAATCCTACATCCAACATGAGAAATTTTGAGACTTCTAAGCCTTCGACTCGTTACCTTTTTACCAAATTTTAACCCGTTTATGCATTTTATCAAACAAACGTATTTGTTTGATTCCTATATCTTATACACTTCTTCAAATTAATGTTACCTACTATATTAGGTTCTAATCATAGGTTTATTACACAATTTAAACCCGTTTTCGCTCGTATGCTTATTTTGACCCGTTAAGGGTATTTAAGCACTTTAAAGCTTGAAATCGCTTTCATTCATTTCTAGCATCTTATTCCTACATTTCTTATCAAGTAATCTTCCACCACAACTATAATTGTGTTGGATCTAATGTGGATATCTATATGTTCCGAGTTTTACCCCTCGGATTATTATTTTACGGCAAGACTCAAATAGAGCCATTTGACTAACGTATTACATCTTCCAACTTCTATTCTTATTATAAGTATTTATCTAATCACGAAATTCGTTTCCAAACAACCTTTAAGGGTCGTTTGTTCAATTTAGCCTACAAGGGCGTTTTGGTCGATTTTGGTCCTTCTTTTACAACGAAGGACTCTCACCAATTATTCGACCAAAATAGCACTTTTAACTACAACATAATTATGCGTACCTGGCTCGGATCAACATATTGACCCGTTTTAATACCTTTCGCTATTAATATCTAGATAATAGCAATGCTAACCATGTGTTAATTCCTGTGATCACAAAACTCAACAAGAAATCATCAAATATTATTGACAAATGGTGTTAACAACACCATTTGACCCGTTTAGTCAAAATGACCAATTGTCATTATAAGATGGAACTTAATTACCATTTCACCCCTTTAACCTATCCCGGTTTACTTTTTTTTAAATCATCCAACTTGAAAGTCGTTTCCTGTTTTATTTGACCCATTATGACTTATGCCAAATGGTGTCGTTTTAAATCCCTTTATCTATTCGTTAACCCATGTCCGAATTACCATTTCACCATTATCACTTGTTCCGACTAGCATTATATCGCGCCGGAACATCATGTTTCATTTACTTAATATAAATCGTATCCCATGCTCACAAATAAGCATTTTGTAATAAAAGTAAAAAGGGTGTAAGCTTAACTTACCTCGCATCCGAACTACGCTTTTCCTTTCCTTCTTGATTCGTTTGACCCGCTCCCTCATCAAGCTTCCACCTAGCTTGTTGCGCATCAAACTATCATCATCGTTTTCAAGGTGGTTAGATTATTCATTCAAGATCATAACTTTCACACCTTATGAATCTTTTATCACTATTCTTAATGAACCTTATCATATGTCGGTTTGACTTTTAAAGGTCAAACCACCAATCTACAAATATGGTTGCACTAACAAGTTCACATGACTCGATTTAGGCACATTATCAACCATTTGGTGAGCGTCATCTTTTGAGACGTTACTCCTACTAACATGTTATTTGATTCATACCCCAAGTAACCATAAATCAACATGTAATTTTAGTCATTGTATTGCACATATACACTTTGACTATCATAACCATGAGTTTAACTCTTGTGTAAAAACCCACTTCTAATCACTTATGAATTCTTAACAAAATCTCTAATTTGTTCGAATAGTTCATTCATATGAATTATTATGATGTTTATACACATCAATTTCATCAAATCAACAAAACCCACTTAGCTCATACTTGGCTATTTGATAAATCACTAGTTTATGGCACAATCCTACAAGTTTACATCTAGGGTTTGTTCCTAGACTTGTACCCATACCAATATCACTATAACATTGAACATTCATGCAAGAATTTCGTTCATGCATGTTCATCACAAAATTCGAAATATCAATAAACATCAAAATTCAACATACCTTGTGATCCCCTAAGCTTGGTGATCACGATTTTATTAAAAGCCCCAAATTCTTGGCTTGATTTCTCTTTGATTTTGGCAATTTTTGTGAGTTGGGGTTCTTGGAAGGGAACTCCCCTTTTTCTCCTGCATATATCGACCAAAACACACAAATATGTGTGTGTTTTGGTGTTTTTAAGTTTTAGTTATAAACTTGTTTCCAATTGTCCACCTTTAGTCCCTCAAGGTTTTATTTTGATCTATATAAGTTATAATCCATTATTTATAACCTAATCACATATTATTAACTAGGTTAATTATTCCTAGTTAATTTAATGGGGTCGAGAGTTATAACCCGTTGTATTTTAAGTCCCGTTAACTCGGGCTCTTATAAACTCAATCTCTTAAAACTTTGATTCGCTTGTATTTAATTATTAGGATTTCTTATTTAAATCCAATTATTTACCTGGTTATTTTTACTACTAACGGTACTTTACCCGTCTTTTAGTATTAACGGAGTTTGATTACCAAACCCGTTTTCGGGGTGTTACAAGTCTACCCCCCTTAAAGAGGTTTCGTCCTCGAAACCTTTTCTTACATAATTCATTGAGTTTAAACTCAATGTATTCGATCCGATAAATATTTTAAACATTACTTATACTTTTTAACCAATCGTTAGTATTACCTGAAAAGTACGGTAACATCTTTTTTTTTTTTTTTTTTACTACTTGTCTACATATCTCATACGACATAGTGTAATTTCGAAATAACGTAATCTCGTTATTTCCACTAGTTTAGTTAACTTAGCGATATCCATCGCTTTCATAGGGTCTTTCAAAATTTTATTTTGTGTATATTTATGATAACTTGTAATTTTAGTTTAAGAATTTGTTAACTTTGTAAAATAGATTTAAATATCTAAACAAGTAACTTCAGGGCCGGCTCAGTCTTTTTGGTGGCCTAAGGCGAAGTAAAAGTTTGTGGCCTTTTTCCCAAAAAAAAAACAATTTGAGAACTTGAAGAAGATAAATTAGGCAGCAATTTACCTTCAACAGCGATACAATGACTTGATGTAGTGACCGGCGACATATAAAGAAGATAAAAATTACCATTGAAGTCTTGATTCTTGAAGACATGAAGAAGATGATGAAGCGCGGCGCGGCTGTTTCTCTTCCCGGTGCCATAACTGATAACCCGCTGCCATAATCAATAATGCCGCTGCCATAAGTGAAAGTGATAAGCTGCCCTAAGTTAACCTAGACTTTTGAGAAAATACATATAATATATTTTTTTTTAAATGAAGGCCCTAAAGTTGATGTGGCCCAAGGCTCAAGGCTCATTTGGCTTACCCTTGTGCCAACCCTGAGTAAGTTATAACTTTTATAATATTTGTAACGGGCATAAGTATATGAATTTCCAACGGTCAAATTTATTCTCACTATTTCAAAAGTGAAACGTTAGCCCGTACTTTTTTGTTTTAATATAAATAAACATTCTTGGTTATATCTTTTCATACCTGTAAACTTTTCTCAATGAGATTATATGCATGAGGACCGCAATAAAATTGGAGCATTATCTAAAAAGGGTTTAGAGATCTGATGAATAGTATTTTGAATCTTAAAGACCTTTCTTTAGGGGCGGGGCACTCCAATACTCCATAATTTCATTATCTAAACTCTTATTATTAACTAATCCTATCGTGACACCTTATAGTATCACTTAAACCCTCACGAGATCAAATTAGATATTGCGTTATACTAGCTCATCACTTCCTTCCACCAACAACCAGGGGCGGAGCTAATGTGTTAGCAGGGATAGCACGGGCTACGGCTCAACCACGTCTTTGTAGTGTAAAAATACCCCTCAACTTCGTCTTCGTTATACAAAGGATACCCTGATCCCAAAAAATAATTTTGGGATACCCTAAAATTTTGGGCTATTTCCGCCACTGCCAACAACCAACCACATCGCCACACGTTTCTTCTTCCCCGCCTTGTTCAACCATCACAAGCTAGATGATAAACCCGAAAATGAGTCATCACGCCATGGTACCCTCACATGCGGTGGTGTATCACGTGAACCCAATGAGGCAATGAACCTTGGCCTCCACCACGGAAGTGCCCAAGTGGCTTGATGTTGAAACAATTTAATTTAAGTAGTTTTATGTTCTTTTTAATCAAAGTATGTAATATTCAAATTATGTAACGTTTAAATTTTCATCCAATACATTTGAATTTAAATTTCTCATACAACATTCATACCCACTAAATTCCTATTTGTAGGGTTTGGGGATGGTAGGGTAGGATGTAGGCAAACTTTACTTTCAGAGAGATCCCGGCTTAAAACAGATAGCGGAAGAATAAAAAAAAAAAAAAAAAAAAAATGAAAGAGTATCATAATAAAAACATGAACCAGTATAACATTATGCACAACATATAGACACACATAATCACAATCACATATAAAGTCCACCTAAAGTATAAGAACAACTAAACGCACCATTATACCTCCCCCTAAAAGTCCTTAACCTTATTCCTACTCCTCTATGCCCGGTGCAACTCTAGCAAGCCCTGTCTAATCCACTATCCCAAATCAATTTTGATGTACCTCTTCTCCACCTCCATCCACGGTAAAGATATTTTGTATGTTAAAATTCATTTGTATTTAATATTTACAGTATGCTTGGTAGAGTTTAAAGTTAAAACCTATTTGACTAGTTTTTTTTTTCTAAAAAAGTAATTTCCTATATCTATTTAACCCGTTAAAAAAATAAAGGAAATAATAATACAATTCAGAAATTTGACTTCACAACTTGGGTTAATTGAAACATAATATCAAATCAAACAACAAATAGAATGTTCATTATATCATGCTATAAGCCTATGATAATTCTTTTACATTCATTTTGTGACAACAATTTATACGGTCAAACTAAAGGAAAACAATAACACCATACTCTTACTAACAGAAAACGGGATCACCAACAAACCCTCTCTAGTTCCAACTCGCGAGCTCCTCGATTCGCGTGTCACAAACGCAAAACCGCCATCGTTTTCGTCACACACGAACTCGCATCCAACTCATGAGCCACTTGATTTCTTGAAATATGAACCCAATTCTTTGATCCACCAGAAACATCAAACATTGTCAAAAAATCCAACACCTGCCCAAAAATCTTGAACATTTCAACCCCAAAAATCATACTTTTGTCACCAACAAATGTTGTGTTCCAATCCATAGGTGCATCTGGATGTGTGGACAGTTCTTCCCAGTTAAGATAAACAAGATCAAGCTCCCATAGTTTTCTAACCGCTTTGTTTCTTCTCCCGATTTGGCCATCCCCTTCGCACCAAGAAACCAACACCATAAACAACCGATTCTCACACGAAATAATCGTCGGGTAGTACTCGTGCACACGGGGTGGTAATGTGGTTGTTTGGATTCTAAACCAATAACCCCTTTCGATGTCATACGCTGCAAGATTGTCGGTTTCTGAGTACGCGTAAAACAACCCGTTACAAAAGGTAGTCGAACACACAACCCCGAAATCAACCGGTAATCTTTGGACTTCGGTCCATTTATTGGACGAAGAATCGTAAACTTCACAAGAATCTAACGGTTCGTCCCACGATCCGACACCGCCTACAGCGATAATTAAGAACCTTCTAGAGTCTTTCCTACTTGGGTTTTCGTTTTTTGGTCTCAACGTAACCTCGGGTTCATCGAAAGGGTATCTTAGTTGACGCCTAACTGAAAGCCTATGTGGGTCCTCATATACATCGGATATTCCATTGATTCGTGTTCTGACCAAACGTCGATCTTGTCGAGTATGTTGAGTTTTGATGGTCAAACTATCAGAGTTGACTTCACATACACCAAGAACTGGTTTTGACCTCGCGTGTTTCATGGACGCAACCTTATGCCACGAGTTTGTTAACGGGCTAAACACCAAAACGCCTTTGTGGGTCTTAACCGAACTTCGGTCCAGTTTACCGAAATTGGTTAAACTAGAACAACCCCCAACAATGAAGACATTTTCCTGAATACTAACTACTGAAAACATGAACCGGCCTCTAATAACTTCTGAACTGATTGTATGCCATTTGTTTGATGAAACATCAAACGCGTGTATTTCGTGTGAGCAAAAACCAGATTTAACTGCCCCGAAAAGAAACAACCATGGGCTCTGATAGAGCCCGTTACGCCTCATTTGCATAAACCGAGGCGTTGTGGTCAAAAACCTCCATTTTTTGCATACTAAACGGGCTTTCATAAGACTAGTCAACGGGAGTCGAACCAAACACATCTCCACAATATCATCCGGTAAAAACACATGTATGCCTTCGACTTCCGGAGCTTTCCGAATACTTCTCCTCCGGAACCTTTCTTTTAACCCGTGTGAAAAGCAATCTACTTTCGTATCCTCAGGCCCGCATACGGGCTTATACCCTTTTCCATCTTCGATGGAACTTGCAGAACGCCTTCGACAACCGATTTCACCAAACTCATCACCGGTGGTTGCACCAACTTTGCAGCCGCCGCCACGAGTGTAAAGAGCTGGACACCTCAGCGAAATCCCGTTTGGGTCATCTTCATGGTTCTTTCTTTTTATCTTCTGGCTTAGGCTTCTAACTAAGCGTTTCGATACACTTAACACCTCGAGTTCTTGATGAAGTGATGCTTCACCCGCTAAATTTTCGGATATCATCTTGTACCTAAAACATTGATCTCTAACCTGTCAAATTTTATATGCATATTAGAAACCTCCAATTGTTGTTTTTCCCCTCAAACCTGAGGGTGGTGTCTGAATTTCTAAACGGATTTGAGTCAGTTTCGGGTCGAGCACGCGAAAACGTTTAGCTAAACGGGTCATGTTCGAGTCAGCCCGGCACGTCCACTGGTTGATCCATTTAACCCCTATAATATTATAATTATAATTTTATGCCATAAATTTAAAGAAAAAAATAAATGATTATCAAGTTTTATAGATTATATGTAATCGGTCTATATACATTGATTATCTTATTGTAAATTGTATATTTATTTTTTTACTTTAACATGCAAAAGCATAAAATAAATAAAAATTCGGGTTAAACGGGTCGTTTTCATGTAGCCTGCGAAAACTTGTGTTGTGTGTAATTCGGGTTAATGTGTCAGACAGAAGTTTTGGGTTCATGTCGAGTTCAGCCCATCAACCCATAAACACGACCCATTAAACACCCCTACCTACCCACACCCCCTGCATTCAATTTTTAAAATCAAAATTTCCAGATATTTGAAATTTTGCTCAAACTTTTGCAGTTTTAGGATCAATCCAATTGGGATTCACACATTTCAAAATTCAACCTCAAAATAAGAATCTGTTCACAGACCCTAATTCAATCATGAGCAAATCACATAAACACACAACCACTGAATTCAAACAAGATACTAACCACAATCACATATACTCCACAGATCAATGCACTAAAATTAATAAAAAAAATAATAATAATAAGAACTAAACTGACCTGATCAAAGCATTCCAATTCAAGATTCTTGAAATGAGCATAAAGATCAATCCAAACAGATGGGTGATTTAAAAAACTGAAATTGAGGGTGAATCTTGAAGTGGGAAATAATTAAAATGAGATTTTTTCTTGTTTGGGTTGATATTGGTAAAGATCAAAAAGGCAAAAGGCGAAGAAAAGAAAGAAATCTGGTTCTGGTTTCTTGTTTTTAGACTGAAGGTAGTGGGGCGACCTCAAAAGAGGGCGTCTTGCGACACGTGGCGTTTGGGGGGCGACTTGGGGCGACCTCAAAAGAGGGGGCGTGGTGTTTGGGGCGACTTGGGGCGACCTCCAAGGGGGAATCCTTGAAAGTTTGTGCCAAAAAGGGGGGGGGGACGCCGATGGGGGGATGGATGTGTGTGAGGAAGGTGGCGACGTGCAGAGGACGGGCAAGAGGGGGTCGCCCCCCAAGTCGCCCCCGGGGGCGGTGTTCCAGGCGACTTGGGGCGACTTGGGGTGGGGAGTCGCCCCACTACACTCAGTCTTAGTTTCTTTATAAATAAATCAATCAATCATCATGCCAAGGTGTGGAGCATCAGCATTTATTTCTTTCACCTTTCCCTTCTTTATAAAATTCATTAGAATTGAATAATGATGAGAAAAATTGATACATATTAAATGAGTATTAAAATGGATAGATATGATTCTTTAAATAGTTGTTTAAAATTGTGTAAATTTATATATTATAAGTTAGTAATTAGTAATTTTTTTAATAGAGGCGTTGTATCAATTTTTTTTTTTTTTTTGAAAAGTAGATTTTATTCAAAAAGCGCAACGGGAAGTCCTCGAAAAAAGGACACCCGGGCAAACAAGCGAGATTACATCAGGTCAAGCGGGTATTTACACCAAACATTCCAATCTATACCTTTCATCTTAGATCTATTTTTAAACCAAAAATACGAAGTCATCTTGATGCTCTCGACCACTTCTATAGCTCGTCGCCTTTTACCTTGAAAGATACGATCATTGCGTTCATTCCAAATTGTCCACAAAGTAGTAAAGATGATACCTCGCAATATGTTTTTAGCTTGCTTGGAAAGGGGTTGGTTCTTCGTTATCTTCAATAAGTCACCAACATCAAAAACAATCGACGGGTTCAATCGGCACCAATGCTCCACACGGTTCCAAATCTCCGCAACAAAGAGGCATCCAGTGAATATATGGGTAGACGTTTCAGCGTCCGAGTCACAAAACCCACAAAGATCATTTTGAAGGCTAACTCCGCGTTTGTGTAATTCGACTTTAGTCGGCAACCGATTGCGTATCGCTCTCCTAACCATAATCTTACATTTAAGGGGAGTCCAACACTTCCATTTCATATGTTGTTCCACAGCCGGTCTTGGAAAGCTAGATAAAAGCTTTCTAGCGCTGCTAACAGTGAAACGATTCGACCCGCTAGCTTTCCAATTCAATTTGTCAATCCCCCCCTTCCAAGCATAGTCATAGATCTCCTCCATAAGGTTGAAAAGCTCATTTATTTCAGCAGCAGTAGTAGGATCGTTGCGCCATTTCCACTGCAGGACCTTAGCGCCAGACACAATCCGAATCATGTTCGCGACAACAGCCCATTTATCAGTTTCGAGTCTGAATAAGTGAGGGTAAGTTAACCGGAGAGGTTCTTCCCGCAGCCACGAATCCATCCAGAAACTAATAAGTGAACCGTCTCCCACTAAACCTTCAAAGTAACTTCCAAGCGTTTTTCCGGACCAAATCTTCTTTTCTCCAATCTTTACAATTTGCTTCCAACATCCACTAGCCGAAGTCGTACACGGAAGGAGCGACCAATTCCTACTCAACCCGTGACAACCAATGACCACTTTTTTCCACAACCCATTACCCCCGGTTTTAAAACGCCACGCCCATTTTAGAAGGAGCGCGTCGTTAACGTCTTCCAATTTCGACACACCTAAACCACCCTCCTTTTTAGGTGTAGTAATAATATCCCAGGCGATCCAGTTAATCTTATTCTCATCACTACAACCCGCCCATAAAAATCGTCTCATAATTTTTTCCATACTCTCTATAACCGCCTTTGGAGCTTTATAGAGAGAAAGATAATAAATAGGGAGATTTTCTAACACAGTTTTAATAAGGATTACCCGACCACCAATTGATAAGTGTTTCGCTTTCCAACCGGTAAGGCGCTTCTTAATAGTGTTCAAGACCGGATCCCAACTACTAATTCGCATCATTTTGGCTCCCACTTTAATCCCCAAGTACACGAAAGGAAGAACCCCTTTTCTACACCCCAAGACATCTAACATACTATCCACCTCTCCATCCTGCGTACCAACCCCAAATAAGTTTGACTTGTGAATGTTGATACGAAGGCCGGAGCATAAGTAGAAAATACGAAGAATACGAGCCGTGTTTTGAAGATTCTCGCGGGACCATTCACCCATAATAAGCGCATCGTCCGCAAAGAAAAGATGATTAAGATCCGTATTGTCAACCCGGAAATTAATACCTTTGAGAAAACCCATGTCTTCAGCCTTGTTCATCAACCATGAGAGACACTCCATAACAATAAGAAATAAGAAAGGCGATATAGGATCACCTTGACGTAAGCCTTTCTCACTTTTGAATTGAAAAGTGGGAGACCCGTTGACCAACACAGAAGCGCAAGACGACTTCAGAATACCTTTTATCCAATTGCACCATTTCTCGGGGAAGCCCATTTGAGATAGAATAGATAATAAAAAGCACCAATTGACATTGTCATACGCCTTTTCAAAATCAATCTTCAATAAGAACGCTTTTTTCTTTTTTCTTTTAATCCATTCCAAAACTTCATTAACCACTAAGGGCCCATCTAGAATAAAACGATCAGATAAAAAAGCCGATTGGGTCTCCGAAATTAAAAAACCCAAAACCTTTTTAAGGCGGTTAGCAAGGATTTTAGAAATAACCTTGCTAATCACCCCAATCAGGGTAATGGGTCTGTAATCTTTGAGTCCCACAGGCGAATTAACCTTAGGGATCAAAGTTATAAACGCGGAACTGCAACCAGAATTAATACGACCTGTGTCATGGAACTCCGACATAATACAAGAAAAATCATCTTCAAGAACATCCCAAAACCGCTTAATGAAGTGGAAATTAAACCCGTCCGGGCCTGGGGCTTTGTTAGAACCGCAACCGAAAACCGCGTCTTTTATTTCTTGCTTAGAAAACACAGCAGTTAAATCCGAACCCTGTTGCTCATTTAAACGGGTCAAACCTTCACAGACAAGGTTCGGGCGATTACACACGTCTTCTTTGAAGTGATCACGAAAGAAACTTAAGACTTCCCTCTTCACTAAAGTCGGTTTCGATACCCATTCACCTTTTATTTCCAACCCCGGGATCGTATTTGTAGCTTTGCGACCATTAACAATACTATGAAAAAAGCTCGTATTCTCATCACCAAGAGAAGCCCATTTTACCAGAGATTTTTGTCGCATGTCCCGTTGTCTAAAAAATTCAATCTCTTGGAGGCTCTTTTTACACTCGGCCCAAACCCATAATTCAGCTTCATCCAACTCCTTGTATTCCATAAGACATTCCATATTATCCTTTTCCAACATCAGCCGATTCACGTCTTCATTTTCTTTATTTTTGAGATCGTTTATCCACTTTTTAAGTTTGCATCGAAGAGAGCCCAGTTTTCTCATCAAATTCAAATCAGCCGGCCCACTATTAGACCATCCCAATAAGCCCGTCAAAATCACCTCTTCACAACCCGGACGATCCAACCAAGAGTTAAACCAACGAAAAGGCTTGGGGCCAAAATTCTTATCAATCAAAGACAAACACAAGGGAGCATGATCAGAAAACTCTCGTTTAAGAGCTCTGACACACGCACTAGGCCATTTATTAAAAATAGCATCACAAACGAAAACCCTGTCAATTCTACTCATTTTGCAAACGCCCCGTCTATTAACCAAATAAGTGAACTTCATACCTTTCAAGTAATACTCACGAAGACCCATGGTATCTATAAACTCATTGAAATGTCGAGCACAAACAGGATCAAAGCGAGAGTTTTTTCTTTCACTTGGCTCGCGAACCGCATTGAAATCTCCAAAAACAATCCACCAACCCAGGCCCCCGTTTAAAACCTGAGAAAGTTTCTCCCAGAGATCTTTTTTTCCCCCATTATTTTGCGGAGCATAGACATTTATAATATTCAGCCGAGTTAACCCATCCGTAAGTAAACCCGACACGAGCAGAAAATTAGGATCTTTCACCACCATATCTTTTGATAAAACTTTTGGATCCCAAATGCTCAATAAACCCCCAGAGTTACCAACAGAATCGACCTTTTCAAAATCAAACCCAAGACCTCCCCAAAAGTTAGAGACCACCCCCGAATCAACATTACAGGACATAGTTTCTTGTATCCCTAAAAAAGAAATACCCATCTCCGATTTTATTCTCCTAATCCAACCCGCTTTAGAGCCAGAACCCAAACCTCTAACATTCACCGACAAACAATTCATTTAATTCCTTTTTGTAAACCTTCAACGATGATGGAATCCAAAATCAACTTGTCTTGTTTTGCAAGGTCAACACCGAGTTTTGAACCCAGCGTTTTTGTAGCTTCAGCCTTGTTACGTTGAAGGATAATAATCGGTACCTCATCCTCCTTGGTTGCTTCATTCGACATGAGCTCCCTCTGTATATCGTTTGTATCGACATGGCCTTCAGTGTTGGAAAACTCTAAGTCAACAGGATTGGTGTTAAGGTCAAAGGGTGTTTCCTCCTCAGAATCGGTATTATCAGCTTCAGAATTAGACTCCGAATCAACAATACCCAGCAGCCCATTTAGCCCAAACATATCACTATTCTTCTTTTTGGGCTTTTTAACAACCCTTTGGCTCTCATTGCTACTAGTGTAGGTCATGCTGGGCCAGCCCAATTCAGACTTCTTGGACTTCTTTCTTTTAACCACTTTGGCGTTGTATCAATTACTTTGGATGTTTTTTTTTTAATTTGATTTTTTTACTTTTAACTTAAAAATATTTGATAAAGTATGTTTATCCCAAAAATATTTGATTTTTTTACTTTTAACTCAAAACTTTTCATTTTTTTTTATAATTTAACCTTCAAACTTTTTTACTTTCAACTTTGTTCCCATATACTTTCATGTTTCGTAAAATTTTTCGTTTACGTTTTGTTCTAAATTTTGCGAGTTAGCACAGCTCAACGTGTGTGGTTCAACGCTTTTACGTTTTGTTTTACGCTTCATTCTAAATTTTGTGAGTTAACACGACACAATGTGCGTGTGTGGTTCAATGTTTTTACGTCGTCTATTTTTTTCCTATTTAACAGATTCGTCGCAAAGTGCGGGTCCTAGATCGACTTAGTTATTATTTTCTATGTTTTACATTTCGGTCTAATTTCTTCGCATTAGCATGCCGCAACTTCAATGTTGGTGTCGTCGTTAAACTAAAACCACTCGGATCTGAGCTCAATGCTCATTCGGATCTTAGAACCATTCGAACCAGCCACCGTGTCTTGCAAAGCTCCAACGGGCAAACTCTAGTGAGCGAAGGCAAATGTACCGGTAAGGAGGAGGTGGCCATATAAAATTTTTGATAGGGTGCGATGGTGCCATAAAATCTGAAACTTGATGAAAATATAGTGTGAAAGAGCTCGTGATGAGCATGAATTAGCTTCACATGTACGTTTCGGAAAATAAAACTATTTTTTCTTTGAAATTGTTCCTTTTTAGTGGTGTGAACACTGGTTTTATGTGGGTGTTGTGAGGAATTGGATTGGCGAGTGTTGGATTGGGAAATTTGGGGGTTCAGATGTGAGGAATTTGGATCGGAGGTAGATGAATTGGGTGGGAATCTTTGTGATGGAACCCTAAATTTTGTTGTGGAAAAAGTGTAGAAATTGGGGTTTGTGGCATGTGGGAGAGGGGATGTATAGTTTTTTTTTAGCAGAGGGGTATTTTAGTTATTCCGTTAAAACTTAACGGTGAATTGGATGGGGTTAACGGAGGTGGACCGTAATTGTTACAAAAGTGAAAACACAGTGAATGTTTTAGCAAATTTATAAATTAATGGACTGAAATGGTGATTTCTTTTGAAAAACAACAGGGACGAAAAACGTAATTAATTCAAATTGATTTTAGGACGGCGCCATGATGATAAACATTAGCTTAAAGGAAAAAAATTAATCTGGTTAGTTTTTTTGGTTAAATATAGTTTTATAATTTCCGTAAAATCAAGTAACTTTTTATACTTTATTAATGTAAATAGGAATTATACTTTAAAATCAAGAATTTTTTTTTTTGAACGGCAAAACCCACTTTATAGATAAATATAAAGGGCCAGCAAGAAGCTGATAATACAAAACCAAACCAGAAAACCGACCAAAAAGGACAGACTACAACATCTCTAAAATATCAAAAAGCTTCCACTTATCCCTGCACGGCGTCGGATGTTTGGAGCGGTTTTTAATCCACAGGAACACATCTTCTTTGATCTTATCCACCACCTTTGAAATCGGACTGAACCGGTTATCAAATACCTTCTCATTCCTTGCGGTCCAGATTCGCCAAACCGTCCCCATCAAAATCGTGTAAACTACCCTTTTCCATACTTTTCCACCCGGTTGCTTGACAACATAATCCGTAAGAGCCCGAAGATCATGAATATCCGCAGGAAAGCTCACACGAAACCAAGCCAATATGTTCCACCAAATACATCGGGACCACAGGCAATTAACAAAAATATGATCCGCGTCTTCCTCCTCCAAACCGCAACGAGAGCAAAGAGCATCGGCGAGAGGAACACCCCTATTAATCAAGCCAACTTTGCAGCCACCTTTCCCATGCAAGCCCTCCATAAAAGAACATTCGCTTTTGGAGGAGCCCATGGATTCCAACTAAAAGAGCCCTCATGGCTTTCGGCCGCACCTCCTGCCCTTTCAATATCATGACGAACCTGTTTAACGGAAAAAGACCCATTAGGGTCGCTTCTCCATTTCCATTTCTCCCCTTCCTCCACCAGATTTTCTTTTAAGACAATCCCGTATTTCGCCAAGATCCCTTCAACTGAACCGACGTCTTTCCATACCCCCGGAATAGACTTCTTAAGCGGAAGAAACGGAGGATTAATGTTAGACGGTCTTCCTTTATGAATTGCATCCACCACTTTCGCCCATAGTTGGTTTGGGTTCTCTTTGAACCTCCACCACCATTTCGAAAGCATAGCGATGTTAAAATCAAGGATACCCGATGTTAAAATCAAGAAAATATTATCTTTAATTTTATATACTTCTTTAAAGCAACTTTAATAAGTTAGTTGTGTCGTACGTAAATGTTGCATATATATGTGGTTATGTGTATAAAATGTTGCATTTGTTGATTATGATGTTGTGGACTAAAAAGTGGATTTTGTCTAAATAGTCTAAGAATAATTGTGATGATGACATGTGACACTTTTAATAAGTAGGAATGAATGACATTTTGGTCGTTATAACTAGGAGTGAAAATGACATGTGTCACTTCTTTTGTTTTTAAAAATACAACAAAAAAATCTAGTACAAAAAATCTGGTTAAAAAAATATAGCACAAAAAATATAGTATAAAAAAATATAGCAAAACAAATATAGTACAAAAAAATATAGCACGAAAAAATTCAGCAAAAAAATGTAATATAAAAAAATTCTAGCACTAAAAAATGTTATACAACATAGAAATACAACACATTTTAGTGGGTTTTTTTAGTCTTCATATTTTATATAGCAATATGGTACTCAAATTAAAGATAAAAAGACGCTCGATTTTACGGTGAATTTTTTATGAAAAAATAATGTCGTATAAAAAAGTTATGAACGTTTAAAAGATGAGTGTGAAATATGCATGTGCCTTGCATGTGGAGAGAGAAAGTCCGTAAATAGGATTTTCCCAAGATACCCTTACACTCCTCCTTTCTCCTACACTTTCATCTTAACCATTGATGAATGGTTAAGATTCTTTCTCATCCACTTAGACAAAATAAACTTTTTTATTTCATGTTACCCCTATGTTCCACTATTATGATGTATATACCTCTTGTCTTTTAAGTACACATGTTTCATCTTGATTACTTCATAGGGTTTGTATGTACACACTGCACATGGTACATCTTGGTTACTTCATAAGCTTTCTATGAAAAGTCAATTTCTTATGAAAACCAGCATGTGTGTACATATTTGTCAAAATTTCATAATCAATAAAAGAGTAGATACGTGTTATGCATAGATGTAAAATACGAAAAAGAAAAACTGATTAAACTTGAGATAACTTTGTATAATATCCAAAATTGTTATCTTTAAATATATAAAACTACAGATTTGGTCATTACATGTATTGTGTGGTTTGAACAAAAGCTAGGGGTTGTTTGTTTTTACCTATGTAGTTACAAAAAATTGAAGTATTAAAAAATATTTTTATAGTATAACACAAACCAATAATTTTTGTAACTTTGTTTTAGAATTTCTACACTATAAATTTACAACAATTTTGTGTATAAAGAGGTTATACTTGTAACTTAGGGTGGTTTTGAAAAAAAAAAAAACAATTTTCACTTTTAACCTAAAGGTTTTATTCTTTGAATTTTAACCCCAACGACTTTTTAACTTTTTATCCAAAGTTTCTCATCTTTTGCGATTTAACCCGATACTTTTTTATTTTCAACTTGGTCCCTCAAACTTTTCATCTTTCGCAAGTTCTTCGTTTTACGTTTCGTTCTAAATTTTGCGAGTTAACATGCCGCAACGTGCGTGTGGGGTTTAACGTTTTTTGTCTGTTTTTTCCCGTTTGACAGTATTTTTCTCCGTTTGACAAGTTCGTCGCAACGTGCGAGTCCTAGATCGACTTAGTTATTATCTTCTGCGTTTTACGTTTCTGTCTAATTTCTTCGCATTAACACGCCACAATGGGCGTGCGTGGTTCAATGATTTTACGTCGGTTCGTTCAGTGTTATTTTTTACTTTTTTTATTTAATTTTTTCGAGCTTTCCTGATGTCGGTGGTCGCTGACAGTGGCGTGACATTAGTGCTACTTGGCACAATTTTACGAACGTATTTAACCTATTAATTTTTTTTACTAATACTTTATTTCAAGTTTACCGCTAATTCTAAATAAAAACAAATTTTAAAAGAAGTAAAATGACTAAAAAGCCCTCACATGCAAAGCATGTGAGGTAACTTAACTGAGTTCTCGGACGGCGTTAGTTGTAAAGGTTATAGAATGTAACAAAACAGGAATATAAAGGTTGGGTTTGCCGATTTCATAGTGAAAGGTATAAAGTGCAGTTTAGGTATAACATAAAGGTTGATTTATGCAATTTAGTCTAAGAAAATTTATTTTTTTTACGTGCATATTTTTATATACGTGTCGGTATAAATTCGATTTGCTTTACGTTTTGACGTAAACTTTTTCTGGAAATGAGTCAGGTCATATATAATACGTTTTCGTTTAAAAAAACATTTTTACGTGCATATTTTTATTTGCATTTTGGTATAAATTCGAGTTGGTGTATGTTTTGTCGTAAACTTTTTTGGGAAACGAGCAAGGTCAAATATAATATGTTTTCGTGGTTAATTTTATGAATGTTTTGTAAATTTTGTTTCGAACCGTGTGGAGTCAAATTGTGGTTTCTTTTTTCCCTTTTTTTTTTCAAAAGATCTAACTAATCTCTTTTGATTATACATGTCAGCTTTTCCGTTATACACGTTACATTTTCTATGTATGACTCGAGTCACATATAATACGTTATTATTGTAATGTATAAATTTGATTTACTTTATGTTTTGATCTAATCGCAATGCTTATATAGGTTACATTGAGTTCAATCAGATATGTCGAAACGCGTGCTTTTATATGGTTAACGCATCACATAACGTTTGAACTACTTCATTCGACGTTTGCGATGTACCCGCGCCACAACGCGCGCGGGTCTTAATGCTAGTTATTAAAATTTTATATACATATGATTACAATAGAGATGTCATAATAAAGATGATGCTTTAGCTTAACCATCGGTGTCACTTGCCCATGTAAGCAACCATTACAATAAAGAAAATAAAGTATAAAATATTTGAGCTTTAAAAAGGCATGAAAGACACCAGATTTTGTAAAAGTCAGCAGTGAAAATGGAACTCTGAGAGCGCAAAACATTATTGCTATTTTTACTACATCATATCTAATAAAAAGATCTTGTAGCTACTTTAACAAATATTAAAAGCATATATATATATATATATGAAATCAATGTGTTAGGTGGAGCCACTCATATGATTTGATGAGCAATAATTTTGCTGATGAGAATCTTGTAATGTTAATTGACGAAAAGAAATGCACAAATTAGCGGCAATAATTTGGAGTAATATCACACAAATCAATTCTTGTACTCCTTTGCAAAATATAACTAAAGTTTAATTTAATATATAACTAGTTGTATTTGCCCGCGCTACGCGGCAGTAACTCAATCGATAGTGGTTCAGTTCATTAGAGTACTGACACTAGCTATAGTAATCGAAAGAGAAAGTCCAATAAATAAAATCATAGTGTGCCCAAAAGAATATTTATATGTGTTTTACATCGATCAAAAACCGTAAAAACGTATATTGGTTCCGATAATCGATACCGGTATAAATTGGAATTGTTTGGTCGGAATCGGTTCGGTTCATCATGGTACTTGTTTATGATACCTATAAAAACTCTAATCTAAATACAACTCCGTTTTTAATAAAATTTACACTTAGCATTGTTCAGTTGGTATTGATTGGATATGATAAGGTAGCGGCAACTTATCATTACAGAATGTGAGAAATTACAAATCTAATTTGATAAAACAACATTATTTAATCTAATATAAAGAAATATAATTAAAATAAAAGCTATATCTAATATATATAAAATAATAATATTCAAACAATACTAAAAAATCTCATTAAACACACTGTTCATCACCACTTGATAATAATATGTATGATGTATAATAATGATATAATAATATGAATAATTGTTATACAACTCATAATCAATACACATTATACCATGGTTCAGAGAACTAAACCACATGATTCATAACTATTGAGTAGTGGTTATTCTGCATACATCATGAATCACTAATTTAACTCGTGATTCTATTGAAACAATATTCATAATATTTTATTACCTTTAGGTAATTATTCTTCTAGTGTATTCAACATTTAATAGATCACATTGTATATTACATTTTCTCAGTTTATTTAAAAAAAAGATATTTATAAAATAATTTTACAAAACTAAAACATATTAGGACTCTAGAGGGAAAAAATTAACTTTGAGTGACTATTGTGTTAAGTTACCCCTTTAAAATATAAAGACGGCTTTCAATGATACAAATTGCAAACTATGTCCTTAAAGAAACACAATGTGCTTATCTATCAACAATGTCACGCACAAGTGTGCGAGTGCACGTCAAGGTGCGAGAGATAACACGCTTGGGGTCTTCTTCACCAGTTCCTTTGTCTAAGAAAACAATAACTAAGATTTTAAGACAATTGTTCACCCATTTTCATTCAATCTGAGGGGCCACCTTTGGGGCTTCGGCTTAATATAAAAAAAACAGAGGTATATTGGCCGTCTTGCAATGGAGAAAAATTGGAGGCTAGTTTATTCCCGAAGGAGATTGGAAGACCAACGGGGGGCGTGAGACTCCTTGGGGGAGCTGTGAGCCGGGACCCCAGTTTCATTAGTGCTTTGGCTGCGCGGCGAGCTTCCCGGGCTGTGGACCTTATGAGTAGCCTTTCGCAACTCCGAGACCCGCAAAGTGAGCTTCTCCTGCTGCGCTCTTGCATGGGTGTCGCCAAGCTCCTTTTTGGTCTGCGAACTTGTCAACCTGTGTTTGTAAAGGAGGCGGTATCCTTATTCGATAAAGGGCTACGGGGGGCTATAGAGGACATTGTGGTGTGTGGGGGTCCGTTTTTTGGGGATTTTCAGTGGCGGGTTGCTTCTTTGCCCTGTAAGATGGGGGGGGGGGGGGCTTCTATCGGCCATGGATGTCTCCATTTACGGTTTTGTTGCCTCGCGAGCTCAATCGTGGGGGCTGCAAGATCACATCTTGCGCGAGAGTGGGGTTGTTGGAATGGATGGGGATTATGACATGGCTCTGGGGGAGTTGCATAGACACCTCCCGGATTTGGATATTGGCGGTTTCGCTAACAGGGACACCGCCCCACCGAAGACCCATAAGACTTTGGCGAGTGCTCTGTTTTGTCGTATCGCTCAGAATATTGGATCAGATTTCTGTACGACCCCTCGTCAGAACGCCGTCCTAGAATGCTTGCGGGGCCCCCACGCCCAAGATTTTCTATCGGTCATCCCCATCGAGGGCTTAGGCCAAAAGATGTCAGCCGTTGAATACCGTGCTATCTTAAAATATCGGCTCATGATTCCTATGTTCCCTGATGATGAGCAATGCCCGATTTGCCGGAAAGCTTGCTTAGACCAATTTGGGGAGCATGCTCTGCACTGTAAAGAACTGCCAGGTTTTAAGTATAGGCACGACTGGGTGCGGGATGTCTTGGGGGACATCCTCAAACGGGCGGGGATCTCGGTGAAGAAAGAAGCCCCCGTAAACTTTTTGACAGATCCGAGGGAAGGAAGATCCACATTGCGCCCCGCGGACGTTTTAGTTTTCGGGTGGGATGCAGGTAAACACGCTTGTGTTGATCTTACCGGGGTTTCCCCCCTTGTAGGCTTTCGGGATACAGGTTTTGTCCCTAGTCAAGCGATTGCAAGGGCGGCAGCGAAGAAAATGGACAAACATGCAAAAGCCTGCGAGGATAATCAACATTCCTTTATCCCTTTTGCCTTTGATACCTTTGGCTCGCTAGCCCCAGAAGCCATCAGATTTCTTGAACGGGTCCAACGGGTTGTTCACAGCAACATTTCGTCTCCTAGAGATCGGGGTTTCGTTTTTACTAGGTTAGGTTTCGCTATTCAAAAGGGGGTAGCGGCGCAGCTTGTTGCCCGCTTACCGGCTATCTTGGTGTAATTTGTTTGGCCTTATATATAAAAGTCTAATTATCCAGAAAAAAAATAAAAATAAAAATTTCATTCGCATTTTCAAGTATCGATATCTATATCTTATCTTAGTTCTGAACAAGTTTTTGGTTCTTTGTGAAGCTCTCACATAGTAGAACACAAATTCAGTAAATAATAACTATATTAATGACAATTACATATAATTACTTGTATCTACAGTTTGTGAAAATACATTTTAAACTTTGAACAAACCCATTTTTCCAACAATAATAAGAAAAGAAGCCGGGTGATAAAAGTTAAAGATATACATAGATGTGAAAAAAATGTCTATATCATGTGTCAAGTCTGTACACAATTTAGACATAATATATAACTATGACATTTTATGGAAAGCTCGAAGAGAAGAAGAAAATAGTATTAACAAAGGATGTAATTAAAATTCGTAAACTTTGCACTCTTCTTCACCGGGATTTTTCTTGCAAAAGTCCTCCAACGGATCTCCGCTTCCTACTGGTGTAGCACCTGGCCATTTGGCCGCCACCAGATGTGCCAGATCAACCACACGTTGACTACATTCAAAGAATAACACATGTTAGCTTCTTTTGGACGATATTATTATTAGTTTATTAGTGTGAGCCTACGGACCCACTTTAGGTATCTAGGATTTCGTACCATCTCTATATAATGTAATCACCTATTGATTCAATAAGAACATTCAGTATTTTACCATCTTATCTTATAGCTTCTTTCATTAGTAGAGAAAATCTCACATAATCACAATAACATGTTTTCACTTGTTACTCAACCAGTTAAACCATCATAATCTACCACTATAGCAAAAGCCAAATATACTTAGAGCATACCTGTATCCCCACTCATTGTCATACCAAGCAACAACCTTAACCATATCATCACCCATGACCATGGTCAACGACGAGTCAATAGTGGACGAAACATCAGAGCACCTAAAGTCAACTGACACAAGTGGCTCGTCACAAACCGACAAGATTCCATTCAATGGCCCGTCGGCGGCTTTCCTGAAAGCAGCATTTACATCTTCAGCCGTTAGTCCCTTCTTAGCAACATTGACCACAAGGTCAACAACCGAGACATTAGGGGTGGGAACACGAAGTGCTATGCCGTTGAGCTTGCCCTTAAGTTGTGGCAGGACCAAAGACACAGCCTTGGCTGCACCCGTACTCGTTGGGACTATGTTCAATGCCGCCGCTCGAGCTCTCCTCAAGTCCCTGTGTGAAGCATCCAATAGCCTCTGTCTCAAAGCAATTAGTATGACTACAAGACATCCACATGATTCTTTTAGCTTAAGAAAACATTTTTCTACATCATAATAAATTGCGCACTTTAACAAATAATTTATTTAAATATTAATTGCGCAATATCATATATACCCTTTTTTTCCTAACTCCAAATAATTTTAATTACTTATAACAATCTATTTCACTATATAAATGAAATAGTGAGAATCATCTCGATGTACCTGGTCACCGGTGTAGGAGTGAGTTGTGGTCATCGTTCCCTTCACGATATCTACAGAAAAAAAGTTAGCTTTTACGATCGAAAAAATATGCATAATCAGCTACACGAGTGTATGGTACGAGTTATATATGCTTACTGAATTCTTCGTCCATGACCTTCACGAAAGGAGCCAAGCAGTTGGTGGTGCAAGACGCGTTGCTGCGCAGACGATAATATTTCAAAAGTTTAAATTTGACAAGTTAAGTTATATGTATGATACAAAAATTTGCATAAAGTAAACGGACCTAACAATGTTGGCAACATCATGATCATAGTCCTGCTCGTTAACACCAACAACATATGTTGGAATATCGGCACCTTTTGCAGGTGCGGTGATGATGACTTTCTTAGCACCGGCTTGGATGTGCTTGCCTGCTCCTGGCCCGTCCACAAACACCCCAGTTCCCTAGTCGTCACATACCATTTTAATCCAACTTTAAACGAAAAAAGTGATTATTTCAAAAATGGTTAGTTCTATTTGTATGTTACTAGTGAATGCTTAAAACTAGAAGTTAGCTAAAGGATTAAATGATTTGAAAACCTAATTTATTGTATTCTCTCTGTTGTGCAAATTTTATAAATAGTAAGCCTCATAAGGTAATTGGGTCGAGCAGCTAAGTTAACGGGTCACTTTTTATTTGTTGGCTTTAGATCAAAATGGGTTCGGGTTAAAACATATTGGTTTCTTTTATATATCAAACAACAAGTTGGGTCAAACCAAACATGGCCCTGTTAAGTCAACCTGAACACGACCTGTTTATTAAAGCAAACATACCTCGATAACAATATCGATGCCGAGTTCAGCCCAGGGAAGCTTGAGAGGGTCTCGGCTGGAAACAACCTTAATCAACTTTCCATCAACACTAATGGTCTCGTTATCAACGATCTTAACATCGGCTTTGAAGGTACCCAACATGGAGTCGTACTTGAGCAAGTGAGAAGCCTACACATATCGCAATTCACAACCGCAATCAAGCTTTGACAACGAATACCATTTGCAGTAACATTGACTTACATTTTTGACACCACCACTGTCGTTGACCACCACGACCTCTAGTGGTGAGTCCTTTCGACCGTGCCAGCAGCGGAGAAAGTTGCGGCCAATTCTTCCAAATCCGTTGATTGCTACCTTCAGCTTAGCAACTGTTTCTACCTTAACAACACCTGACCCTGCAGCCTGATCATTTACAAACAATAATAAGTTCAAGCATTAAACCAAGATTGTATATTGTTCTATGACACCAATACCTTGGGGGTAAATTGGGCCGACACAGCGTCGAAGAAGGATGAGTCCTTCACGTACTTGGCGTAGCTCACACTGCCGCTGGATCGTAGCCCCGAGAATTCCGCTACTTCCGATCTCTGCATGTATATTACCAGAAATCAAATTCAACATTGAAATCGGAGTAAATTACCTTTTGAGTTCTTGTTTTTTAGTGGTTTTAACCATATGAGTCCAAAATCAAAATGTTTAACGCCCTGAGTCCCTGGACACTTTTTATATAACCTTTTGAGTCGAATCTTTTAACCTTTTGAGTCCAATTTTTTTTTTTTTAAAATTGGACTCAAAACGTTATAAAATGAACAAAATTGGACTCAAAACGTTATAAAATGAGCGGTTAGGGACTCAGGGCATTAAACTTTTTGATTTTGGACTCAAGCGGTTAAAACCATTAAAACACAGGGACTCAAAAAGTAATTCACTGATTTGAATTAACGGTAAACATAATTTTACACACAGTGGAATTGATTCATTTAAATTGATCTATACACACACACAGATTCAATTAACAGAGAGTCAGAGAGTGAAATAAAATCATTGAATTGAAAGTGAAGGAGAAGCGGAACCTTGGTGGAGCAGTGGGAAGGGAAGGAGGTTGAGGTTTTGGCGGGAAGCCTAGTGATAGTGGGGATTCTGGTGGAAGCCAGAGCTGCATTGGAGGCCATGGCAACTGAAAACTCAGTCAGAGGTCCGTTGGTTGGTTCTTCAGCTGGCTTTTATAGAGGATGTTGTTTAGGATTATGGGGTTGAAAATATGGGAAACAAGTGAGTGGCGGGAGAAATAGATAAGATGATCCATCTCCCCCCATACATCCAAAATTCTCAAGTCTCAACCACAATCTATCTGCATGTTATTATTATTATTCGTTTCTTGGTAGTAACCCTCCCTTAACTTGTGGCATGGACTCCTATAGCAACAAATAGTCAAATACCAAAATGATCCGACCCTGCCCGTAAAGGGTATTTGAACCGATTGGAACTATGTTTGGCTTAGGGCTGTTCAAATCGCTCGTTGCTCATCGTTCGATCGCCGATAGCTCGGCTCGGCTCGAATTAATTTTTATTAATTTATTACATATATAATTATATATGTACACACAAATTACATGTATATTCATATTTTATACATACTGCTCTATTAGGTTTAGGTTTGAACCACTATGCTCAAATATACAATTATATTTATCTATACTAGCCTAATCAAACCAATAAAAAAATTAACACCAAATTTAAAACTAAAACTCTGACTCGTGAAGCGACAATATTTGACATATTTCTCTCATCAATCGTTAGTCGTCAATTGTCTCTCGTTCTCACCATACGCCACAATGCGAGAATTGTTCTTTGTTGTATATTCATCGCCTCACCTGCCTCAACCAGAGCCTCATCCTCGGACGATCCGACCTCAATCTTATTGTCATCCTCGGATAGTTGGACCTTAGTCATGACCCAATAGTAGAGAAATCGAAGGAACATGTTAAATCTATGGTTGTCCAAATTACTCGTCGCTCGCTTCTCGCTCCGAAAATTACGTGCTCGAATATGCTCGTTCGGATTTCGCTCGGTTGTAAACGAGCCAAGCACGAGCAAAGGCCCGCTCGGTTCGGCTCAGCTCGTGAACAGCCCTAGTTTGGTTCCATTTTGGTCAAAAACCGGTTCGTGCTAGACTGGTTTTTGAGTGGGAAAAGATAGGTTCGGGTTTGAAATAGAGTTTTAACTAGTTCGGTTTAAGTTTGAAACCAGATTTTAACCGGTGTGAAACCTTGTCGAATAATTACAAGTAGGGACGGTATTGGGCATACCTACGAATATTGGGCATACTCGTTAGTTTGTTAAAAGATACCCGTTGGGACTTCAAGTATATTTTTTCTTATGTTCTAATTTTTATATGATTATATGTTTTTTAACAATTACAACAAAAAAAACGATAAACTACATACATATATACATATAAGCATAGCTATAAAAAGTTAAAAGTATATAAAATATGTAAAATTCATATAAGTTAATACTTTACATTATAAAAATACAAATAATAAATATTATCAAATACATATTTCAAAAAAAAATGTAGAAAGTAGGTTCACTTTTTAATAAAATATATAATGAAAAATTATAATGATGATGCTTTCTATTGGATGTAAGTGTCCAATTATCGATTGTTTAACATTGCTATTAAGGTACGATCCAAAGAGTTGCATTTTGGACAACTAACAAAAAATGATATTTAATTGTTAAATATTATTAATCACAAAAACGGATTAATTGTGGAGAACAAGTATTTGGGAAATACTGTAGAAATATTAAATGTTTGCGAAACAATTAATTTAGTGGAAATAATCGATGTCTTTTAAAAGAGTTAAACGTGAAATAATTTATTAATTAGATAATAAATTAAAATGGTTTTTTTTTAAGGCTAACGTGACATACTCACCACACTACTCCTAAATTACTCATTACCCAAGATTTGAACATGAGTCCTCTTCAAAAAAGCTTTGCTTCTTACCATTGGACAACAACCCTGGGTTATTTATCGATAATAAAACAAAGTCAACGCTGTCATACCCCAACCGATGGCGGAATCATCGGGACACGACACTGAGCGAAACAGATTGTCCAGAAGTTTCCATAACAATTATCATTACCATTCAATTTAAATAACATGTCCCATACCATGTCTCAAACAGTAAACAAATTATTACAGATAAAAATCTAGGCAAATAATTATGTTCCGACAACTCAGATTTAAATAGAGCAATTGTTTATCTGCTTCTAGAGACCCTTGATTCAATTTCTACAGACAAATATTTGTTGGGCTCTAAAGCTTTATTCTAGCTTCAAATTCCTACCAAGTGTGCATCCTAAGCACCTGTCACATACGTTAAAATAAAGTCAATACATAAAATGTAAAAGTGAGCATACAAGTTTGATAATAGCATATAAAGTTCGAATTCGTTTACGCATAACCAACACGTACACATAGTGAAATGAAGCACGTTAGTTATCGACATAGATCCATCGATACCAATGACTGCGGGTTGACTGCCAAATGCAGTTCGCAATACATGATTACCACCGTAATCCATGCAAGTAATTGTCCTTAACAACCCCCGTGTGAACGGGTGCTGAGTCCAAACTATAGTACTATCGTTGCTAAGGCAGGTAGACAACATTCCATGTGTAAACATAACAAACAAGCATTCATAAGCCACGTATAACAAGCATTAACGGTTAGCGTTCAAATAGTATTGAGTAGTGTGTTTGATGTGATTTGAATAGTTGTAACGTATGTAACACCCAAAAGTGCGTAAAGCAAAAAGGGATCGAGTATACTCACAGCGGTTGATGGATTGAAGGGAGCGCTTAGCGAGTAAAGTTAGCCTGAATGGATTGATAGCATAACGATAAGTGACGCGTAAAATGATACAAAGTGTGAATGGGTCGGATAGCAGTTCGGTCGAATGGTAATCCGATCGGACGGCTAATCGTGCGGATAACAATCCGTTCGGATGGTCATCCGGTCGGACGGTAGTCCGGTCGGATGACTATTCGAGTGGATTGTTTCTTCCTATGAGATGAATGTGTTTGTGTATGATGGCTTGTCCTTTGAAGTTTTCGTTGTAGCATTTTGAAAACATTGAAGTATCTCTATCCTTCAAGTCGGTCGATCGGACGGTCAATCGTACGGATAACAATCCGTTCGAATTGTCATCTGGTCGGACGACGACCTTAGTGATGAGGTTACTTAGTGGGAGCAATTCATTTAGCAGAAGAGTCACTCGGTCGGATGTCCATTCGACCGGGTGGCAACCCTGTTAATGAATATGTTGAAAATTGTTTAAGTCTTTAAAGTCCTAGTATCTCATGATCCGAAGAGTAATCCGGTCGGATGGTAGTCCGATCGGATGGCAATTCGTTCGATACTCAAACTTCCGTTAGAGTTGATGAGGTGTGGGACCCAAGGTGTTATCCGTTCGAACAGCAATCCGTTCGGATGGTCATCCGGTCGGACGGTAGTCCGGTCGGACAACATTCCATTCCGATTGTTCCGTTCGTCCTACACTTGGTCGTTTTAATTGTTTGTCATTTTATCGAGACGTGTTGACAACGTGTTAACCAATAGAACTCCGTTTTGACCCACGTGACCAAACCAATCAGGAATCACCCTTGTTCGGCCGGTTACCGGCTCAAGACGATTGTTCTTGTTTAACCCGAAATCGGTGGTCTCGTGAGTAGAATCCAGATCTTGAACTAGTACAACACTAGGAGTGAGTAGGAGACTAGAACAAAGTCCGATTCTACCGGTTTTGAGTGCATTGAGTGTAAAAGAGTTGAAAGAAAGTTAGAAACCATCTTTCAATCCTTTTCCACTATGTTTATGTTGAGATCTCTACAGGATCTTTGTGTATTTGTGTGGAAATCGGTTAGATCTAGGTTGTTCTTGGTGGATTGGAGTCAAAACATGAAGTTCTTCAAGAACACATGATGACGTCATCCTAGAACACCCGAAATCTAGTGATTTCACGGTTAAAAGTTAAGATTTAAAAGATAGAAAGGTGTAGGAGTGCGTGTAGATCAAGAAAGTACAAGATTTAGGACGAGATCTTACCGGGATTGAGAGAAATCAAAGAAAAGGTGAGGAACACGAGCTGGTCGGACAGATGTTTCCAAAAGTAGAAAGGTTTGAGAGTGACATGGGTATTTATAGGATTCCAAAAGGGGAAAGTGTTGTCTGGTCGAATGGCACACCGCTCAGATGACTATCCGGTCGGATGACATCTCGGTCGGATGGCACCTGACTCATGGACAAGTGGCTATCCGGTCGGATGGCTATCCGGCCGGATGGCACTTGGTTCGAATGTTTGACGCGAAGATTTTTGCTAATTCGATTTTGATTTCTAGTGATGCGAGTGCGATGGAGTTTCCTATTCAAATTACTTTTAATCCCAACCACTCATATCTCGCACTATCCCTTCTCCACTAATTATCATAGTTCGATTGTGATTCGAGTTCGATGTCGATTGAGTTCGATTGCATTTCGAGTTCGATTGCGTTTCGATTGATTACCACATATAACATAAATGAACATGCACAAGTAACACATAAGGCACACACACACGTAATACAATAACTAATATGCGTAGTTCGTGTTGTGATTCGATGTCGATTTGATTAGCATAGTTTGATTATCGATTAATTAACTTTATCGCATTGTTACTTCCTATAGTTCACAGTTGTTCGTCGATTATTGTAATTAACGACACTTACTCCACATAATACAATCAAAATAAAGAAATTCCTATAAGTCAATTGCGCGAAATCGGTCGTTGACTTTGACCTTGACTTTGACTTCTCGGAAACACGGGGTGTTACAAACGCGTTTTGACTAGTGAGCGGTGAATAATGGTTATTCGACATAAACGAGGATTAGTTATTAATGAATGATAATTAAAGAGAATTGTTTTATTATTAGATAATAAAACAAGGTCAAATAGTTAGTAGCCTAGAGTGTAATTAGGGGTTCTATAAATAGAACCATAACCTAAAACCCTAATTACCGAAATTGTTGTATCAGATACAATATACAAGAGATAAACCTCAAACCCTAGCCACCATCTTCCTCTCTCTCCCCTTATGTAACCGACAGGCCCCACCCAAGCTGCCCCCATCTGCCACCACTATCACCACCGTGCAGCCACCGTCCGTCGCCATACATCGCCACCGCCCTGCACCGTCTCCTTTGTTGTCTCGGAATGGATCCATTTTGCGTGTGGGGTTTCGTGGTGATCTTGGAGATGTTGTGTAAATATTGAATTTGTAGTAATTTGTGGTGTAGTGTTCAATCAGCTTTAGTTGGCTGCGAATGATTATTGTCTGTTTCTCATTAAAATGCTTGGTTTATGTTTATCTGCATGTAGAGTATGGATTCACAAGAAGAAGAGGAAACTAATCCTCAATCCGACTTGACCGCCCATTCAAATGTTCGCTCGAAGACGGATATCACATGGAAATATGTTACCGAAGCTCAAGATGAACTTGGTAAAAAGATGTGCATTTGTACATTTTGCAACAAGTCATTTTGTGGAGGGGGCATTAACCGAATGAAACAACACCTTGCTGGAGTTAAAGGAAATGTAGTTGGGTGTTTAAAGGTTTCGGTGGATGTAAGGTGTCAAATGAAATTTTTGTTTGAAGAGAGTACGCAAAAAGGTAAAAATACAGTTTCAGAGACTGAGACAGGTAGCATGCTAAAAACAAAAAGTCTTGGTAAAAGGAAAACTTTTTCAACATCCGACAACACACAATAGTATTTCTCAAGAGGTATAAATGATCGTACTCAACCTTCAGTTAAATCTATATGGAAAAGTAAGGAAAGAGTTCATGATACAGATTTAGTTGTAGCCATGTGGCTATATGATGCATGCATGCCGATAAATGCTGTAAAATTCTCACCTTTTTCCAATTGCAATTAGTAAAGTAGCTTCCATGGGGCATGGATATACAGGACCTTCCTACCATCAAGTTCATGTAAATTTGTTAAAAGATGCTAAGCAATCTGTGAAACTTATAGTTGATTCTTATAGAGAGCAATGGGCCGAAAAAGGTTGCACTATAATGAATGATGGATGGAGAGACATTAGACAAAGAGCTCTAGTTAATTTTTTGGCTTATTGTCCCACGGGAAATTCATTCATCAAATCTGTTGATGCTTTTGATATTGAGAGTAATGCTGAAAGTTTATGCAATTTGTTTAGTGAAATTGTTGAGATTGTTGGTTCCAAGAATATTGTTCACTTGGTCACTGATAATGCTGCAAATTACAAAGTTGCGGGAAGATTATTATGTGATAGATATCCAATGATTTCTTGGTCTCCTTGTGCGGCTCACTGTATAAGTTTGATCCTGAAGGATGTTTCAGAAATGGAAGATGTGTCTACATGATCATAAGCATGATTTGCAAGCTTTAGCAACCTCTATTGATTTCAAGAAGATGTTGAATTTGACTAAAGCTAGTGATGTGTTCAAAATGTAACATATAAATTTCATCATATAAGGCATAAAACTAACCCTTTTTTAGTACTAATGTTGGAAAAAGTGTGCTTTTGTCTTCCTTTTGTATTTTCAGGATTAAATGAGCTCAAATTAACAAAAGAAGCAAAAAGACATCAAAATCTAACATAAATACAAGAAAAGGAACAAGATGTGACATGCCCGACCCCACGACAGCATCTTTCCAAGCAAAACAAGAGATCAGAAGCCTGAACACGCCCCGTGCTCAGCCAGCACGGGGGCGTGCCCAAGTGTCAGCAGAAAAGACAAAGTGGTAGAAGCTTCTATTTCCCACCACGGGGCCGTGCTCAGCGGACACGGGGCCGTGGTCAACTATAAGATTCGCACAATCCAGGCAAATCTTCATAGTACAAAGATTCTTCTGCACACGGGGTCGTGCTCAGCGGACACGGGGGCGTGGTCAACTAATAAGACAAAGCTGCATTTAATGAAGAAAGAGAAGGATGTGGACACGGGGCCGTGCCCGAGCTTCTGTTCAGCCTATAAATAGAAGTGCTTGGCTCAAGCTCAAACCATCCCTTGGCACACCACCTCTCTCACACTTCACCCACCACCCACCACCACCATAACACCATCATCCACCACCACCATCCATTGTCCATCGTAGAGTGTGTGAGTCGTCTCGGGATCCAAGATTGATCGTAAGAGTTCTTGACAATCAAGGCCATGTTTGCCTAAGTCTCTTACATCACTTGGTGAGGACAAAGTGTCTAGTGTAATACTTTTTATTTCTAATCTTTTGCACTTTTTATTTGGTTTCGTATTAATGACTTTAATAACTAGTTGCCTATGTTGAAGGTGATCTTTCTTTATCGTTTGTCCGTGGTGTCTTGAAATTATTTTACTGTCTATATAAAATAAAAGATTTTCACCATTCATATCTCCACGGTCTATATGGAGGTATGTTGGCTACCTGGTCGGGGGTTAAGGGAACAGTTTGGTAAAGGTCTTGCCATTGTTCAGCGTTTAGAGGTCCTGCAATGGACCTGGGTCAAATTTAGTAGGACCTCCTTCAATACTTAACGGTATTGGATGGCGGGGGTCCAAACTCTTTGATCCCCTCATAAGTTAACTACTATTAATACTATAACCCGGCTACTTAGGACTGTATCCCTGCTGACTCAGACTACTTAGTCGAGGGTAACGTCACCTCCAAAAGAGGGGCCTACCATAATATTGCATTAATAACTTAATTAATTATCTTCCAATAATCCACCCTTTTAGGATTGTATCCTTGCTGACTCAAACTACTGGGGTGAGGGTAACGTCACCTTCAAAAGAGGGGCCTACTACAATAACTAAGATAATCTCTTAATTATGTGCAAAAGTGCGGAAATAATCAAAGGTTACACTAGATACGAGTCGGAACCAAGTGATTCATCTTGTCTATCTGTTTTTATTTTATTTTTATTTTCAGCATTTTAGTTAGTTTTTACTTTTCTTAGTTTAAAACATTTTTCTAAACTTTTTATTTTGATTAGACGTTGAGGATAAACCGGTACTAAAAGCTCTTGTGTCCTTGGACGACCTCGGTATCTTACCAACACTATACTACGCTCACGATGGGTGCACTTGCCCATATGTGTGTTTAGTGTTAGTGAAATATCGTGTTTTATAAATTTAAAACTTGGCTAAAAATAAGTGTTAAAGGGGCTTAAAATATACACCTAAAATATATAACACCTAAAAATAAGTTTTTGGCGCCGCTGCCGGGGACACAAGGATTTTAAGAAAGTTAGGAATCAACGGCCTAATCGTTTTTCTTATTTTTCATTTTTTTTAGGATTTTTTTTTAAGTTTTGCAGCTTCTGCAGAGCTCAGCACGGGCCGTGCCTGGTCGGACACGGGCCGTGCCCAGCATCGTCACTGGCAGTTTTTATTTTATGAGTTACAGAGAGCTGAACACGGGGCCGTGTCGGTGCAACACGGGGGCGTGTCCAACTCCCAGTAACAGGGATCCGGGAAACAATTACTGTATCTCTGACCACAGGCCGTGTTCACTGAGCACGGGGCCGTGGTGAACCTTCTGACCAACGTTCTTTTCTGTTTTTATTGCAGGACTTGGAACCCAGGTGCCACATTTGAACCTTCTACGTAGTGCATGAGCTCCAGTTCTAGTAGAGACATAAAAGAACCTCTAGAAGAACCCGAACGCTTTCTCAGAAAAAGACTTAAAGCTAAAAATCAAGAGAAAGCTTCGGGGGACCCACTTCCAATGGCGGACCAACGTACCCTCATGGATTACCTACGGCCCACTGTAGGCAATCTCGGCGCCGCTATCAATGCACCAAATGTCGAAGCCAACAACTTCGAACTTCGGCCGCATTTGATACAAATGCTCCAAAACTCCGCAACCTTTCACGGGCTTGCGGACGAGGATCCCCATCTACATATTACTAATTTCTTGGAAATATGTGATACTTTTCGGATCAATGGAGCATCAAACGACGCCATTCGCCTTAGGATGTTTCCATTTTCACTAAAAGACCGAGCTAAGGCTTGGCTTAACACCCTCCCAGTTGGCTCGGTAAACACCTGGGATGAACTAGCCCAAAAGTTTCTATATAAGTATTTCCCTCCTGCTAAAACGGCTAAACTAATGACTGAAATTAATACATACTCACAAGAGGATGGGGAATCCTTATATGAAACTTGGGAAAGGTTCAAGGAGCTTCTAAGAAAGTGTCCTCATCACGGTCTAGCGGTGTGGCAACAAGTATCCACTTTCTACAACGGGTTGTTGCCACACATAAGACAGACACTTGATTCAAGCTCCGGGGGACTTTTAGGTAATCGTCGCCCAAATGAAATATATAATCAAATTGAGAAAATTGCTCAAACCAATTTTCAATGGCACACTCCCCGAGGTAATAAATCTATTGCCCCGGGCGCCCATAAGGTTGATGAAAGCACCTCTTTACAAGCCCAAATCGAGCCCTCTCTTCGAAAATCAAAAAGTTAGAAATGACAAAAACGGCCTCGGTTATGGCTTGTGAAGGGTGTGGTGGGTCACATGAAAATTGGAGTTGTATGAAAGAATTAGATGAACAAGCAGAAACGGTAAACTACATTGATAATAGACCTAGGCCGTCGGGTCCTTCAACGGGTACCTACAACCAAGGATGGCGTAACCACCCAAATCTTGGTTGGAGAGATCCCGGCAATAGTAGTAACCAACAAAACCAACGAACTAATTTTCAACAACCACAAAATTTCTCTCAACAACAAGGTGGAAGAGAAAGGCTTGAAGATACCGTATCTCGCCTCATCTCCGACACCGAAAAGAAAAACTCGGATCGATTTCAACAATTAGAATCGAATTTTAGAAATCAACAAGCTAGCATTCAAAACGTTGAAAAACAATTAAATCAACTAGCTCAAAATTTCTCCGAGAGACCAGAAGGCGCGTTACCGAGTAATACCGAAACCAACCCAAAGGCGCAAGTGCACCTCATCACTTTGAGAAACCGAACCGTGGGCCCCGAGGATGCACCATTACCGTCAGTTGAAGGAAGTCAACACCAAAACACGACTTCTCCTACACCTCAACCAGAAACGACTTCTTCACCAAATCAAGAGCCCACCAAGACTCCTCCAATTCCATACCCCGGTAGGTTAAATCGTCAAAAGACCGATGAGCAATTTGCAAAGTTCGAAAGTTTACTAAAACAATTGCATGTTAATATTCCTTTTATTGAGGTCCTAACCCAAATGCCTAAATATGCAAAATTCATGAGGGATTTCCTCACTCACAAAAGGAAAATTGAATCATTGCAATTAGTTAACTTAGGCGAAGAATGCTCCGCTTTAGTACTCAACAAACTTCCACAAAAGAAAATCGATCCCGGGAGCTTCACAATTCCTTGCTCGATTGGGAAGTCCCCCGTTCGTAATGCATTAGCCGATCTTGGGGCTAGCATTAACCTCATTCCCACGTCAATGTTCAAACGACTCGCCCTAGGAACAACAAACCCTACAAAGATGAGCATACAACTCGCCGACAGGTCCGTAAAATTTCCACAAGGTGTCGCTGAAAATCTGCTGGTCAAGGTCGACAATTTCGTTTTTCCAACCGACTTTGTCATCCTAGACATGGAAGAAGACACCGATGTCCCTCTCATCCTCGGGAGGCCATTTCTAGCCACCGCCCAAGCAGTGGTGGATATGAATGACGGAACGTTAACATTGAAGTTTGGAGATGAGGAAGTGAAGTTTGAATGTGGAAAGAAAGTAGAGGAAGAAGACCCGGTCAAATACATGAAGGTCATAGACTCAAGCTTGGATGACGCTCTCCGACGGTGTAACATGGGATGCAATACATCCCACTTGGGTAATATGTGACCAGGCTTTGGGTCTAGCCAAGGACCCTTATAAACGTGGCGCACCATGGAGGCATTCCACGGAACTATCCTTAGTTTAGTTTAGATTAATTTTCTTGTTTTCTAGTTAGTTTTAATTTTCAGGAATAAAACACACTTGAGATGGCAAAGGATGCAAGGGAAACTTGAACCAGCACTCCATACAGGAAAACAGAACCATCCGACAAATTTCTTCATTTACAGTAAGCTCGGCACGGGCCGTGTCCACCCAACACGGCCCCGTGCTGCACTGTCTGCAGAAAAAGACCCAGTTCAGGTAACTGGACACGGGCCGTATTCACCCAACACGCCCCCGTGTCCAGATTTCTGTTTCTCTTGCTCTGATTTTATTACTGGCACTTGAACACGGGGCCGTGTTCAGTGCCCAGTAACACAAAAGTTTTTGCTTTTTCACACCTTTTACACATTCAATCAAACTAAAAACTTATTTTTGGGACACATTGAGGACAATGTGTAATTTAAGTGGGGGGGGGGGGGGGATGCTAAAACCTTGAATCTTGCAAGTCCTAAATACAAGACTTACACAAAACTCTATTGGAACCGCTAATCACCCCAAATTTTTTTCAAAAAAAATTTTTTTCATTTTTTTTACTTGTCTAGGTTTAACTCGGGAAATTCAAGTTCTCAAAAAGGTTATATTTTTACGAATTTACAACCGATAGCGTCGTGATAAAAAGAACCAACATAAGAAAGTTATGAAAAGGCATAACAAGCTTAGTTAAAATTTGATTATATATACTTGATCACATAAAAACCCATTCCCACAAAAGTGAGTTTTGAGCCTTTATTGAGCAAACACTTACATATCATTAGAACTAATTGCTCATTTTCGTTTCTTGTGTGAATAGCCGCTTGGTTCTTACGACTCTAGAACTTGCCATGACGATACATTCCCAGTCCCTACCAACTTAAACCCGAGTAAGTAAATGATGGAGGCATTAGGACTAACCCTTTTTTATTTCTACACCATTATTTTTTCTTTTTTTTTTACCACCTACCCAAAATCCCCCTAGTTAGCCCCTTTGAGCCTAAACCTTTTCATTTCATAACCCAAACCAAACACCCTTTTTACCCACCAAAACCTTTTTCATTTTTTTACCCTTTGTTTTAGTAACAAGTTCGGTTCTTCATATGACTTTTGAAAAATATATATATATATATATATATATATATATATTTGTGTTGATGATGAAGCAAAAGAAAATAAACAAACAAGTTCATCAAAAATAACTTTGTTTGAATAAATAGCTTCATCAAAAATAAAAGTTACAAAAATAAAAAGTCTTACGAAAACCGACACTTGTTACGCTTTTCGCCTTTTTCTACTAACCACCAACCCAACCACCTACCTTTAACCCAAGCCTAACCCTTTACCCACAAAGTCCTCTTGATATTTACAAAGGTATATAAGTTAAAAAGGAGGAGGATTGATTGCTTGGCAAGCCTATGGTAGGAGTAAGTTCCATGCCGCTCTCGAGTGATCCACAAAAATACATTTTCGGCCGAGTGTTAAGTGATCCCCGTGAGGTATGTGAACTTGTATATAAATAGAATTTTACAAAGGCATGTTATGCCCTAATAAGTAATTTCTCTTATGAAAAGTTTTAAATAAATCATGACGAATAGGATTGTAAATAAATAAAAATAAAATTAAATAAAGAATCTTGGAAATCCCGACACTCTACGACAAACCCAAAAACCTTCTTCTCTACCCATTCCATTTGGGAGTGTAATAGCCACAAATTAAAGAGTTTTGCTTGAGGACAAGCAAAGATTCAAGTGTGGGGGTATTTGATGTGTTCAAAATGTAACATATAAATTTCATCATATAAGGCATAAACCTAACCCTTTTTTAGTACTAATGTTGGAAAAAGTGTGCTTTTTATCTTCCTTTTGTATTTTCAGGATTAAATGAGCTCAAATTAACAAAAGAAGCAAAAAAACATCAAAATCTAACATAAATACAAGAAAAGGAACAAGATGTGACATGCCCGACCCCACGACAGCATCTTTCCAAGCAAAACAAGAGATCAGAAGCCTGAACACGCCCCGTGCTCAGCCAGCACGGGGGCGTGCCCAAGTGTCAGCAGAAAAGACAAAGTGGTAGAAGCTTCTATTTCCCACCACGGGGCCGTGCTCAGCGGACACGGGGCCGTGGTCAACTATAAGATTCGCACAATCCAGGCAAATCTTCATAGTACAAAGATTCTTCTGCACACGGGGTCGTGCTCAGCGGACACGGGGGCGTGGTCAACTAATAAGACAAAGCTGCATTTAATGAAGAAAGAGAAGGATGTGGACACGGGGCCGTGCCCACTGGACACGGGGCCGTGCCCGAGCTTCTGTTCAGCCTATAAATAGAAGTGCTTGGCTCAAGCTCAAACCATCCCTTGGCACACCACCTCTCTCACACTTCACCCACCACCCACCACCACCATAACACCATCATCCACCACCATCATCCATTGTCCATCGTAGAGTGTGTGAGTCGTCTCGGGATCCAAGATTGATCGTAAGAGTTCTTGACAATCAAGGCCATGTTTACCTAAGTCTCTTACATCACTTGGTGAAGACAAAGTGTCTAGTGTAATACTTTTTATTTCTAATCTTTTGCACTTTTTATTTGGTTTCGTATTAATGACTTTAATAACTAGTTGCCTATGTTGAAGGTGATCTTTCTTTATCGTTTGTCCGTGGTGTCTTGAAATTATTTTACTGTCTATATAAAATAAAAGATTTTCACCATTCATATCTCCACTGTCTATATGGAGGTATGTTGGCTACCTGGTCGGGGGTTAAGGGAACAGTTTGGTAAAGGTCTTGCCATTGTTCAGCGTTTAGAGGTCCTGCAATGGACCTGGGTCAAATTTAGTAGGACCTCCTTCAATACTTAACGGTATTGGATGGCGGGGGTCCAAACTCTTTGATCCCCTCATAAGTTAACTACTATTAATACTATAACCCGGCTACTTAGGACTGTATCCATGCTGACTCAGACTACTTAGTCGAGGGTAACGTCACCTCCAAAAGAGGGGCCTACCATAATATTGCATTAATAACTTAATTAATTATCTTCCAATAATCCACCCTTTTAGGATTGTATCCTTGCTGACTCAAACTACTGGGGTGAGGGTAACGTCACCTTCAAAAGAGGGGCCTACTACAATAACTAAGATAATCTCTTAATTATGTGCAAAAGTGCGGAAATAATCAAAGGTTACACTAGATACGAGTCGGAACCAAGTGATTCATCTTGTCTATCTGTTTTTATTTTATTTTTATTTTCAGCATTTTAGTTAGTTTTTACTTTTCTTAGTTTAAAACATTTTTCTAAACTTTTTATTTTGATTAGACGTTGAGGATAAACCGGTACTAAAAGCTCTTGTGTCCTTGGACGACCTCGGTATCTTACCAACACTATACTACGCTCACGATGGGTGAACTTGCCCATATGTGTGTTTAGTGTTAGTGAAATATCGTGTTTTATAAATTTAAAACTTGGCTAAAAATAAGTGTTAAAGGGGCTTAAAATATACACCTAAAATATATAACACTTCACACGCATCAGCTAGCGATGTGAAACAAACTATCTTAGATGAGAAGTTTTGGGATAATTGTTATATAACGGTTCAGGTGACGAGTCATATCTTGATACTTTTGCGTATTTGTGATTCCGATGAAAAGCCTTCATTAAGTTACGTTTATGAAGGTATGCTTAGGATAAGGAAAGGAATCAAAGAGTTGTTTAAAAGGAAAAGACGTAACTATAAGATGTATGTTGATATTATTGATGCTCGTTGGGATAAGATGTTACGCAAAAGTCTTCATGCAGCAGCTTATTGGCTCAATCCGATATTTCACTATGAAAAAGATAATCGTGAAGAAAAGGAAAAGGCATGGGTAGGGGTGCTTGATATGATTGAGAAGTTATCTAGTTTAGATCAAAGTGTGCAAATAACTATTTCACACTTGGCAAAATTTCGGGATAAAGTAGGTACTTTTGGTCGATCTATTGCTATGTCTTCCGTAGAGCTTGAGCGTCCCGGTTAGTCTACTTAATGTTTATTTACTATATTAGTTTTATATATTATAAGAAAATTATATTTTTATGTTAATTGTATGATTAGATGAGTGGTGGAAAGCATTCGGTGGAGATGTATCGGCGTTGCAAAAATTTGCCATAAGAATTTTAAGTCAAACTGCATCCTCTTCTGGATATGAACGGAATTGGAGTGTTTTTGAGAAAATTCACACCAAAAGAAGGAACCGCTTGGAGCATCAAAGGCTAAGTGATCTCGTATATGTGCATTACAACTTACGTCTCAAAAATAGGTATGATACAAGCACAAACTTTACTTATTATTAGTTTTTGATATTGAATACAAGATTTTACATTTAAACTTGTTAGGCTAAATAAGAGCAAAAGGCCATATGACCCGGTTGATTACCAAAGCATTGATAAAAAATAATTTTGGGTGGTGGAAGACGAGAAGGAATCCGAGCTTAACTATGATGATTTAGAAAATATGCTCGATGAGGAGCTCCCAATTGACCTTGATTCATAAACACAACCATCCGAAGGTTAGTATTTTCTTTTTGATAAATTGATTACTAAATGATATTTTGATGATGCATAGTTTTTTACTTCAAAAACTATATACTTAGAGTTGTCATTTTTTAAATTTTAGGCCAAGAATTAAACGAAGAAGATAATGTGGTTCAAGTTGATGATGTTATTAATGTTGGTGATGGCGATTTTGATGATGATGATTCAGACTCACTAGATGATTGGTAGATTTGTATGTTGTTGGATTGGTACTTTCATTTGTTGTTGGTTTTGTACTTTTTTATGTTTTTGGATTTGGTACTTTTGTATGTTTTTGGATGACTAATGGTTGTGTTTTTAGTTCCTTAACAATTTGGAATTTTATCTATTTTTTCTATATTTTATATAATTTATGACGTAATCCGGGTCTTAAATCCGGTCGAACCGGTCCAACCTTTGACCCTGTAAGGCGACCTGGTCGACCTCCGGTCCGATTCCTAAAACATTACCTGGGATCGGTGTGACAACTGGCACGAAACCAGTAATTTCCATACACTTTAACTATTAGTTAATGACTGCAATTATGTGCTTAATTGTCAGCAATGTCTGAACACATACTAACTACAAAATATTGCTTTATGCATAAACGAGAGCGTTGCGTCAGAAATACTAGTAAACTCATCGGTAAGACACATTTTGTCAACAGAACTGTAGAAAGCAGTCAAACAATAAAATTGGAGCCTAGGTGTAGGTCCAACGACAAGAATGCATTAAAACCCAAGAATACATACAAGGGTTTACATATATACCTTGCGAAAGCAAAAATAAGCACTAAAAAGCACCCGAAACGCACTTTAAGTGCATAATTTTATATAATTCAGCTATAATCAGCTTTTAACAACATAAATAACATGCAGAAATGTCGTTTTATCATCCAGAATACTTCCCTAAGTGACGGGAATTAAAAGTGTCACAAAAAGATACTTATTAGACACTAAAAGGTGCAATTTAGCACTTTAACGAACCGGTATATAACCGAACAACCGGATATTACCCGGAACACCAAAATAATGCTAGAAGCATTGTTTTTACTTTTCTAAGCTAGTTAGGGTCCCCGAATACCCTAACACACTATATATTACTAAACACACTTAACACACTAAATCTAACATTTAACATGTAACTAGATTATGTAACTTGGAGTTGAAATGTAACCAAGACCCCCCCCCCCCTCTCTAATTGACGGTCACCTTAGGGTGACCCACACTTCCATTTTGTTGATTATTTTAATCACCCTTGTTGAATATCTTGGGGACACATTACATGAAGGATAATAAGGGAATTAGTCTATAAGTAAACACCAAGGATAAGAACTTTCATTTTACTAAACACCCAACAACAAACCTTCTCTCTTCCTCCTTCCTTTGAGTTCGGCCGAAACCATACACACCACCATCATCACCATCAAGTCTTGATCTAGCCATTTCTCATACATACAAAGGTGTAAGGTGTCCTACAAACAAGCTCGGTGCTTTCGGAAGTGCAAGAACCTCTCTAGATTTCTTTTATCCACCTCGTTTACGTCTTGTTTCTTCCCTAGCCTTGAGCTAGTAGTAAGTGCCTCTAAACATCATCTTGTTCTTGTTTAGAGTGGTTAATAAGTGATTTAACGGTTAAAAATCAAGAACACACAAGATCATAACTTAAAGTCTTGAAAGTAAGATGAAAATGTTGGATAAAAAGAAACTAGTGGTGTAAATCATGAAAATCTTGGTTAGTTGTGATTATTTTATGTTGTTTGTTGCTAGAAGTGGGATAGATCATCATCTAACCATACTAGATCATGTTCAAGAACATGAACTAGTAGTATGTTAGTGCTAGAGATGTGAAAGATGATGAACCCTTCCACTCATGAAACATGAACTTGAGTAAAAGTAATTTTTCTTGTAAAATAAGACTCTAAACATGTAGATCTAAAGATCTACAAGTGGTTTTTTGGAAGAACCAAGCGGAAAATGCTAGTTTTGTTAAACCCGGACCTTACATAAACTAAAAGCATTTTAGTGAATAAACAAGTGTGTAAACACTTGTGTCACAAGAAAAAATTAACAAGAAATATGTTTCGTAAATCATGACTAGAAGTTGTGAAACTTCATATTCTTTAAAAATAAAGCTTTTAAGAAACTAAACTTATTTTTAAAGATAACAAGACCTACTAAATATGTTAGTAACTTACTACATATTTTTACAAACTTTCAAGTTCATAAGTTTGTGATATATGCTTGTTTTGATAAGTTTGGTAAATAAAGATTGTGTTGTTATTGTTGATGGTTTAAAAGAAAATAAACACATGTTTTGAAAACATGGGGAACCTCCATTTTTAGGGGAAACTCTGTCAAAATTTTTATAAATTTTGACACTTAGAAAAATATAAGTTTTTGAGAAACTTATTCCCTAAAAATGTATTTAAAAATATTACTAAGGTTTCCCTAATTTTTGGTGATAAGAAATGATGATTTCTTCAAGATTAAAATTTATATTAAGTATGTATATATTTTTTTTTGAGAAAAATATATATATTATTTGATCACCAACTTTTGTGCTAAGTGTATATGGTATGTGTTATACGTGCTAGTGTATTAAGACTTAAAAATACACTAAATACTCATGAGAAATATAAACACAAAAAATACACATACAACATACAGGATACATAATTCGGGTGCAAAGTGCAAAACACGAGATACTTATATTAATTTTTGAGAAAATAATATAAGTAAAATAGTTAAAAATATAAAATATTTTTAACACAACAAAACATATACAACAGAGAGTGACTGTACTTGTGCGACACAAGTCTAGTGACTAACGTTAAGAAAACGCGTATTGGTCACGGCGTTAATTAAGCAAATCCGGTGAAGTTTACTGTCACACCCCAACCGATGGCGGAAATCATCGGGGCATGGCACTGAGCGAAACAGATTGTCCAGAAGTTTCCATAACAACTATCATTACCATTTAATTTAAGTTAACATGTCCCATACCACGTCATAAATAGTAAACAAGTTATTACAGATAAACATCATGACAAATATCCTGTTCCGACAACTCAGATTCAAATAAAAGTAAAGATAGTTTATTTATTGGTTTCTAGGACCCCATTTCCTAGCTTCGATTTCATCACAGCGCAGAGAGCATCCTAGACCTTTCCTAGCCTCAAGTTCACAGCATGCTAAGCATGTAAACTTCCTAAGCACCTGTCACATACGTTAAAATAAGGTCAATACATAAAATGTAAAGGTGAGCATACAAGTTTGATAATAGCATATAGAGTTCGAATTCGTTTACGCATAACCAGCACGTACACATAGTGAAATGAAGCACGTCAGTTATCGACATAGATCCATCGATACCAATGACTGCGGGTTGACTGCCTGAGGCAGTTCGCAATACATGATTACCACCGTAATCCATGCAAGTAAAAGATCCTTAACAACCCCCGTGAGAACGGGTGCTGAGTCCAAACTATAGTACTATCGTTGCTAAGGCAGGTAGACAGCATTCCATGTGTAAACCTAACAAAGAAGCATTCATGAGCCACGTATAACATGCATTAGCGGTTAGCGTTCAAATAGCTTGAGTAGTGTGATGATTGTAGTTTGAATATTCGTAACGTATGTAACACCCAAAAGTGCTTAAAACAAAAAGGGATCGAGTATACTCACAGTGATTTATGGATTGAAGGGAGCGCTTAGCGAATACGGTTAGCCTGAATAGATTTTGGTAGCATAACGATAAGTGAAACGTAAAACAGGAAACAAGTATTGAGGAGTCGGACAGCTGGTCGATCGGACGGCAGTTCGATCAGACGGCTGACCGTTCGGCTGATAGCCTGTACGGTCTGCTGTTCGATCGGTCGGTAGGCCGATCGGTTGGCTGTACGAGTGGATTGTTCCTTCCTTTGAGAAGGATGTGTTTGTGTATGATGGCTTGTCCTTTGAAGTTTTCGTTGTAGCATTTTGAAAACATTGAAGTACCTTTGCCTTTCAGGTCGGTCGATCGGACGGCTGTTCGATCGGCCGGCAGCCCGATCGGTTAGGCCTTCAACAGAAATTCAAGGTGAAGTCTTTGGATCGGACAGGTGTTCGATCGGTTGGCAAATCAACAAGTCAAAGACTTAAATGAATTGCAGGATGTCATTAAGTGGATCGGATGGTTGGTCGATCGAATAGCACAACTGCTGTTCGATCGGACAGTAGGGTGTCACCTGATCGGACGGCTGTAAGATCGGGTGGCACTTCTAGTGCATCAATCATGTTGAAAATCAACAAGTGTTGAAGCATAGTATCTCATGATCCGAAGAGTAATTCGATCGGACAGTAGTTCGATCGAACAACTGTTCGTTCAATACCATTATTCAAAACAAGTCGTTTGTGTGGGACCATGTGCTAGCCGATCGGCTGGCCAGTCGATCGGCTGGTCTATCCGATCGGCTGGCTGTCCGTTCGGACAGCAGTCCGATCGGTCAGCTTCCTGACCTGATCAGCCTTGCGTCTAACACCTTGGTTGTTCTGTTTGTTCGTCGTTTTATCGAGGTGCTTTGACAGCGAGTAAAACCATAGATGCCTCGTCCTTAATTGGTTTCCCGGGTCGGACAGGAATCACCCAAATCCGGTCGGTTGGTCTGTTCGGAACGAAGTTTAACATTTAACCCGAAGTCGATTAACCTCGTGGATAGAATCCAGATCTTGAACCGTACAACCACCGAAGTGATTTGTAAACCGGCTCAGGTTTCGTTTCTACCGGTTTGAAGTCATAGGGTGAAAAGAGTTGGGAGAAAGTTGGAAAATCCATCTTCCAATCCTTTTCACCGTGGTTATGTTCAGATCTATTAAAGATCCTTGTTTGTTTATGTGGAAATCGGCTAGATCCAAGTCATTCTTGGTGGATTGAGGCCAAAACATGAAGTTCTTCAAGAACTCATGATGACATCATCCTAGAACACTTGATTCTTGGTGATTTCACGGTTAAAAGTTTAGATATGAAAGATAGAAAGGTGTAGGAGTGTGTATAGATCAAGAAAGTACAAGATTTAGGACGAAAACTTACCGGAATTGAGAGAAATCTGAGAAAAGGCGAGTTTGAGCGTGCTGGTCGAACAGAGGTTTCCAAAAGTGGTAAAGGATGACAATGACAGGGGTATTTATAGGATGACAAAAGAGGAAAGGACTGGCCGATCGGCTGGCAGCTCGATCGGACAGCCTGTCCGATCGGACAGCCTGTCCGATCGGACAGCCTGTCCTATCGGACAGCAGTCCGTTCGGCTGGCTGTTCGATCGGCTGGGAAGCCTGATCGATCGGTTGCTCCTTTCGAGTGTTTTGCGCGACGATTTCTGATATTTCGATTTTGATTGCGAGCGGTTCGATACGATGGGATTTCCTAGTCAAATTACTTTCAGTCTCAACTACTTCGATTGTGATCTGGGTTTGAGTTCGATAGCATTCGAGTTAGATTTCGAGTTCGATTGAGTTCGCTTGATTACCACAACATAACACAAATAAACATGCACAGGTAACACGTAAGGCACACACACACGTATAACAATAAGTAAGATTACGTAGTTCGAGTTACGATTCGATGTCGACTTAATTAGCATAGCTGGATTAACTTTATCGCATTGTTACTTCCTATAGTTCACAGTCGTAGGTCGATTGAAATACGATTAATACTCATCGATTATTGTAATGAACGACACTTACTCCACGTAATTCAAATAAAATAAAGACATTTCTACAAGTCAAGTTGCGTGAATCGGTCGTTGACTTTGACCTTGACTTTGACTTTCGCTCATGAAAACACGGGGTGTTACATTTACGACGCAAGGAACGCAAAGTTGCGAGTTCATGCTCCCCCTTTTCTTTTAACTGTTTTCAGTTTTATAACTTCGGGGGTGAAATACATGTACAAATGTTACAATATTTATAAATGGTATGATAAAAATACAAGAAGCACACTTGGTGAGAACGAGTACCAAGTGTGATGAGATATAAGAATACGAGAAGCGCACTTGGTGAGGACGAGTACCAAGTATGATGCGTTATGAGAAATGATACGAGAAATCGTGTCACGAATAGGGTACATAAGCACCATTAATCAACTATATACCTAGACCGCAGAACAAAAGGTTAGATCTAATGGGTGTCGGGCAGCCACACTCTCGGTGAGGGCGAGAATCGAGTAGTGCTTTTGTGTCTCAGAATATGCCAACTAGAAACATGCCTAAGGTTTGGTGACTTCCTATGTCGTGTCACATGTTAATGGCCTTGCAACCCATTAACAATCCTGATACTTACAGAAATACTTTATTTACATAAAATTCATACCATACTAAAACTTGAATTATACTTGAGTACGTGGGGTACTCAAGAAAAACTTGAATTATACATGAGTACGTGGTGTACACATGGATACTTGATTTATATATGAAAACTTGATTTATACATGACACAAACTATGTTTTCATACAAAGTATACAAACGTGAACTACAAAAACTGCATGAATTCACACCAACATTATGTTGACGTTTTTCCAAAACTCACATGTATTTCAGGTAACTAGGATGGATGTGCGTGTGGTCTTACTCATGCTCGTGGATGTCGCTTTGTTTATCTTTAAATAAAGTTGTGACTTTTAAGACAATATGTTATCACGTGTTGTAAACACTTGACATATGTTTTCAGCAATGTAATGTTTGAAGTTATTTTTGAGCATGTAGTATGTTTACCTTTCGTATGCAATGAGAACCTTTCATGATCACACCTCGTGTTTCCGCCGCAGAAAGGGGTGTGACAATTGGATCGTTTTTCTCTTTGTGACCTTCGTAACCTTGTTCCTGTTTCTGATCTCAATGGTTCAACTTGTTCATAAACCTGCTCCTCTTCTACAAGTGTTTCTTCACCATCACTAGCTTCATCTATCGCTAGCCATCTTACTAGTGATGTATCTAACTTCTCAGCCAGTTGTTTAGTGTCTTCTAACAGTGAATCATCAGCCCCCACCATGAAGATGTTTCGTCAAATACCACATTTCTGGACACATAATTCTTTTCTGTTGTTAGGATTACAACATCTCTAGCCCTTTCTCTTCGGGTTATACCCTACAAATACACATCGTAGTTCCTTTTTCTTCAATTTATGTCGGAGATGACTAAGCACAAACACGTAGCAAAATTTCGAAAATAAGGCAATCAGGAAAACGATCGGGGGGGGGGGGGGTAAGACAACAAAATTTCGAAAATAAGGGGTAAGGGTGCCAGCACCGCAAACCACAAAGGATAAAATTGCAGTCTACTCAAAGTCTAAAAATGACTTTTCCTATTCTCGTTCTTGAACAACTTCATCTTCATTATTTCTTCATTTCTTTCCCCTAAAACACCATTTCACTTTTAATTTTCATCTCACCCTCATTTTTTCTCTATATCACTTTCAAAATTTAATCGTTTATTCTCCACCATCAAACCCAGATAATAAAATGTGTTATGTGGGTTGAAGAATTAAGAATAGTTCATCTTGAAGGATCATTGGAATGAAATTTTGTGAACATACCGATCGAACAGCTGAACCGGTTGAACCGTCGAATCTTTACGAAGCGACCGATTTTTTAATAGGTTAACGATCCACCGCAATCGGACCGCTACTAGGAACAATTTCCGGTCGAACCGGGCGGTCCGTTCTAGTCTCAAAAACGTTGCATTTAATCGATGCTACCAAGCATTCCGTAAAAGGATGTTTACTTTCGTTCGAATCATACAACTTTAGGATATCATTCTTTGTTGGTTTTCACAAATACCTCTTACTGGATAGCTTGTCCACACCTTTGCAAAATTTGTACAAACTCTCTCGTAACGTTCTATCAGACATCTTCAAATATTCATGTAACACCCCGTGTTTCGGTAGTCAAAGTCAAAGTCAAGATTGAAGTCAAATGAAGAAAAGATTTATAATTGCGATCTGTCACTCCTTGCTCAATTCCTGTTTTGAGTTCTTTGACTTGTAATTAGCTTATTTTATTATCGCTTTAATTGTATTATGTGGAGTATCTATTAGTAATCACATAGTAACCGCTGTTTATCACATGTTTAATCGATTTATCGCTTATCGCAATCGCGCTCGCAACTCGAATTACACATTTTGGTTATTGTTATACGTGTGTGTGTTTTTATATGTTACTTGTGCATGTTTATTTATAATATGTTATGGTGGTCAATCGAAACGCAATCGAAACCCAATCGCAAACGAATCGTGAACGCTAAACGAATGCGAAATAAGGATGCTTGTATGTTGATATAGTAGTTGGGATTAAAAGTAATTTGACTAGGAAATTCTATCGCATCGTAACGCTCATAATTGCAAATCGAAACGACAAGACTCGTCGCACCAAACGCTCGAATCAGATGGCAGATCGACTAGGAGACCAGCCGATCGACCTGCCGCTCGATCGACCAGCCCCTCTCCTTCCCTTTCCTTTTTGGGAAACCCTATAAATACCCCCTTTCAACATCAAACTTTCCTAACTCTTTTATTTAAGCTTAGGTATTATTATCACAACACCTATTGGCTTAAATCAGTGGCTCTGATACCACCGAGCTGCGAACCAGTTCAGTGGTACCGGTGGTTATTTAGAAAAGTAGTGCAGCGGAAATTTCATCAGGACCGTGAGTTAGGAAAAATATCAGAGTTTAGAAAACACCGGATTTTATTTATTAATAGATGGGATAAAACCATGTTTTGAAAGGTAGCTTTAATATGGGGTAAACCCGAATACATAAAACAATTTTTCTTAATTTAATTTAATTGATAAATTAAGCCACTTCTGTAAGCCTTTTGGTGCCGTATCCAACTCTTATTCCGATCTACTGTAATTACCTGAAACGCGTTTTAAAAACATTTGGTCAGCAAGAAACACTGGCGAGTTCATTCAGTTTGTACGAAAATGACACATAGTTATAAATTACAGCATAAGAGCGATTACAATGGCTTCTATCTTATTTTTATCTGGCGCCGTGTCACCTCCTGGTGACGATGGTCATACCACTATTGGGTCCTTTCACCCGAGTAGTGATGATTATCATTGTTAGGTTGATGAACCTAACAGTGAGAAATTAGTAATGTGCACAATACCCCACTAGCCAGTGATTCAATATATCCACGACTTAATCCCTGTAATTATAACTTTTGAAAATAATTTGAGGTATTGTAAAACAGTTGATAAAAAGAGAATGACTCACATTATAAGCATGCAGTATTGATTTAACAAGCTTCTTGATTCTACTCCTTCTGATAATTAAGCATATACTTTATGGTTTTGAACCTTCTGATGATTAAGCATCCATTTTGATTGTAAGAGTATGGTGTAGAGTTTCGGGTAGTTAAACATTTAGTTTAACAGAGTCGAATACGTACTAATGTAAAACCACATCAAACCTAACGATGGTCACGAGATCCGAACCTTAACGAAATTCACAAAGTATAGTCTTGTTTAGACAACACTTTGGCATCCGTTTAACGAACTCACAAAGTACAGCACTTTGGCATCCGTTTAACGAACTCACAAAGTACAGCACTTTGGCATCCGTTTAACGAAACTCACAAAGTATAGCACTTTGGCATCCGTTAGTTGGTTCCTGAATCGATCGGACAGAACATCGCATCGGTGATTATTGGTTAGAACACCAACGTATAGAGAGAAGAAGAAAAGAAATGAGCAAAGGAAATGAATTCCTAGGCTTCTTAATTATAGGTAAGAAGTATGAAATTTCTAGGAAGTTTTCTTTGTATTTTCTAGGAAATTACCTATACCTTTTCTAGGAAGTTACCTATACATCTTCTAGGAAGCTTCCTACCCATATATATATATATCTTCTTATACCTTCCTTTGATATTATCTATCTCATATATATTTATTTTCATGTATATCTATTTAGGTATTTAATTTACTTACTTAATTAATCTTACTTAGCTTAATTAATCTTGCTTAACTTAATTAATCTCGCTTAGCTTAATTAATCTCGCTTAGCTTAATTAATCTTGCTTAACTGATTAATTAATCATACTTAACTTAATTAATCATACTTAACTGATTAATTAATCTTACTTAACTGATTAATTAAACTTACTTAGCTGATTAAGTTTAACTTATCTATTAAGGTTTCTTAACCGCTAAGTTTTATTTAACTAGTAAGATTACTTAATTGCTAATTATTCTACTTTAGTATCTCCCTGGTTACGAGTTCTAATTTTTAGATAAAATGGAACTCGTATTAGTGTATTAACCCAATTCAACTTTAACGATAATCATGAAATCAAAACCCTCACGATGAATGACAAAGTATAGCCCGAGTTCGGGCAGCACTTAAACATCCATCGGATTCACGACGAATGACAAAGTACAGTACTTAAACATCTATCAGATTGGTTTCAATCGATCGGATAAAGTATCGTACCAGTGATTAAAGTTATTACCCTAATAACGGGCAGAGTTTTCGGGATTTAGAAGGTATAATCCCGAGCTACTATTTACTATAATAAAAGCTGAAGGAAAGAAAAGAATTGAGCAGTTTGAAACGTAGCAGTGATCGAGTTAATACCCTGGATTCGTAGCAGCGTCTTGACACCGAAAAACTCATTTTCAGCAGAATATGACCGTTTTGAGACTGAGATTTCGAACACAGAAGCAAGTCCCATGCACAGGCTACTTATAGCAACATTTTAGGTTTTACGCGGCCCGCGTAAACCTTAACATGAATCTTACGCGGCCCGCGAGGGCCATAAAGGCGACCGTAGGGTTTGCTGAGTCATCGGTGGTCTTGACACGTGGACGACACGTGTCCCTTAAGCTTATCCGGAGACTTTCAAGTTGTCGCGGCCCGCGTAGCCTTACCTTATGGCTTACGCGACCTGCGTGTAATCCAATTTTCTTGATTTCTTGATTTTTCATGCTCATTAGGGTTTCAGGGGTCCGGGTTTTCACTTACGGGTCGATTTGGGACATTTTTGCAGGTCCTTACACATACGTTACGTATTCTAAATCACATCAAACACACTACGCAATACTTTAACGCTAACCGTTACCGCATGTTATACGTGACTCGATGAATGCTTGTTTGTTATGTTTACACATAGATTGCTGTCTACCTGCCTTAGCAACGGTAGTACTATTTGTTTGGACTCAACACCTGTTCACTCAAGGGTTGTTAAGGACTATTAATCACATGATTCGCAATGGTGGATATGTGTTACGAACTGCCTTGGGCAGTCAACCCGCAGTCATTGGTATTGACAGGATCATGTCGATAACTTACATGCTTCGCATTACACGTTGTACGTGCTGGTTATGCGTAAACGATTTCGAACTCTATATGCTATTATCAAACTTGTATGCTCACCTTTACACTATGTGTATTGACTTTTACTTTAACGTATGTGGCAGGTGCTTAAGATGCTAGGATGCCTTGTTTGCTGTGTGATGAAATCGAGGCTAGGACAGAGTCTAGAAACAAAGACAATTTATGTTTTTATTTGAAATCTGAGTTGTCGAAACAAAACTACTTGTCTTGATTTTATCTGTAATAACTATGCTACTTATTATGTCATGGTATGGGACGTGATGTTTTAAATAATTGGTAATCGTAGTTGTTATGGAAACTTCTGGACAATCTGTTTCGCTCAGTGCCGTGCCCCGATGATTCCGCCATCGGTTGGGGTGTGACACAAAGTGGGTTTACCGCCATCTAACCCGCTTGACTTAACCAAATTGAATCAATAACCCATTAATAAACTAAATCAAAAGAGTAGGCACATACCTAAGATCAAGGCGAAAGCCCAAGAGTAAGGAATTTGGAAATGATGGGTTTAATCAACCTAAAATGTAAGTCAAACAAAAAAGTCAAATCCAATGAAAGTCAAGTAAATCAGAGCAATTGGGACTTTCATGGTTATGGTTAATGGTAAAACCGAACAAACCGACCCATACACACCGGTATTTATAGTTCAAAGGGTGTAAGGAGAGGCCTACATGCCCCCTTCAAGTGGCAACACTGAGAAGTGGTGTCACAAGGGGGCACATGGTGGCCCGTAGGAACTCAAATATTGGTTTTTACTTGCCTTGGTAGAGACTTTTCCAATAAGGTTACCCATCCTAGCATTACTTCTACCCGGACAACAAAAAACAAATTTGTGAGTTCCTATGGGCAAAGCAGACAGTATTGGTGACACGTGATTCCTAAATGTTACAAATGGTATCAAAGCCACTTATGTGTTTGTTTTGTTTACAATGGTGGGACAATGTCATAGCGGACGATAGTCCCAATAGGGTGTTTGTAACACCTTAGACAAATCCAATATCGATTTGTTCAGCTCTGTTCACAGGAGATATTGGGCTATAAGGAATCTCAAATATCACCAACGCATTTTGGACATATTAGTTGTGGATGAGAAACCAACTCTATAGTTAAACATACTTAACTGAGATGATTTTGAACATTCTTACTTACACAATAACATTAACACACTCTCTCCATCATATGACACTTTCTAGTTCAGATCACATGTCACGTTCTCTTCTCAAAAAACATCCCAAAACTTGAATAGGAGAAGCTCTAGGATACTTGTGTCAAATATGTATGTGTTTAATTTTTTCATTAGGTAAATATGAAATAATTTTATAACTACTCATTACTGGTCCACAAGTTTCGCCAACAAACTGTGTTCTCAACTTACCACTAAACCCACAACAGATTCTGCAATCAATCAAATGCATATTACGACGCTCTTCTGGATCATAAAACCTGTTCATCACACCCCAACAAACCCCCAATTTCTCCTCCTTCTTCCACGACCCATTGATGAATACCACATTCCCACACAAGCCCTAAAATTTCAAAAACCCAACTGGGTTCCTTACCATTGACTCAAAGTTTTCATTTTTTTTGACTGGATTGAAGCCACACTGTGGTGGGTTTTGTGGGTTTAGTGTTCTTGATGTTGGCCTGAGGGGTTTTGACTGAGTCTGGTTGGTTGGTCATGGCTAGGCGGCATGGATGGGAACTTCCTGCTCGTACTTTTCAGGTTTGGATTTGTTGTTTGTGTGTGGATTTTGTAATCATGTCACAGAGCAGCAGCTTTTATATGTTTATAGGATTTGCCTCTATCTTTAGACTTGTACTTGGAAAGATTTTGTGCTATTTAACTGCATAGGATGTGGTACATATAGGGTCCAACCTGGCTGGAGCAACGGTAAGGTTGATGAAGTTTAGTGCACAGGGGTATCAGTTTGCTTGCTAAACTGAGTGGTTAACTTTATGAAACATTACATTTGGCCTCCCTGTGTAAAAGCAGCAATGCCAGAAATAAAACATAATATTTTCGGATTTGTTCGAAAGGGTTACCGCTAATAGTAACATACCTTGACCTAAAAGTGAATCCTGTTGCTGTTATTGGTAACAACTAACAAAAGGCAAGGATGTTAGTTACTATAGTTATTTTGACCGAAATTTTACTTGTATTTACGCACATATGAAATATGAATATGATGTGGTTGATTCTAGTACTTCTTTGTGTAATTTGGATTTTTATTTATCCAAGCTTCTGTGGAGTTCTCACTTTCTGTTAGGTAATTATTCAATATTGTAACCTGAAGATGTTACGTTAAGTCGTTAAAGTTTAATTGTTTTTTGCACGTTCATCACGGTTATCAAATTCCTCTTTTTTTTTCCGTCTATTCAGCTTAACATTAAAAAACACATCATTTGACACTCACAAATGTGCTATCTTTAATCAATTTGTAGGTGGTGGCTATTACAGTATACTTCTTACTGTCGGTTGCCTTCTATGCATTTTTCTCACCTTTTCTTGGAAAGGAAGATATCTATGAAAATGTGGCCATTGGTGTCTATTCCTTCTTGGTAAATGACCCTTTTGCCCTTCAACTATTATCCACATTTTGAGCATGTTGTTCCTAATACTTTTATTATTATGTTTCAGGCTCTTTGTGTATTCATTCTTTATGTAAGATGCACAGCTATTGATCCTGCTGATCCTGGAATTTTGATTGAACCAGATAGGGCTTCACCCTATAGATCACATAACGCCACAGAAGAAAATCCTGGTTAGTCATTGAATTTTCGTGTATATATATATATTTGTTTATTCTTTGCATAGGAACATCTTTTACATGTTATTCCTACTTAATGGTCAATTTGGGTTGTGATTGATTTCGAACGGGTCAATTGGGGTAAAAAAATTACTCAGCTAAAACTGAAATGGGCCAAATTGTTCAGTCACCCAAAGTGTTTTCAAACTCATAATATTGCTTTATTAAAATAAAATTTAGGTTGTTATTCTAGTAGTGTTGTTTTTGTGATCTATCTAATTATTTATAAAAGTAAAATGAAGGACAAAAAAATGATGAGTAAATTACAAACTTTGTTCATATTAACTATTTTACATATTAATTGAAACTTGAAAGGCTTGATGAATAGTGTTTTGACTTTATAAAGTGTTTATTTATATCTTGATTTTATTTTTAAGGATTTATTTATTTTTTAATAATATCTTATTCCTGTCTGCGACGATAAATAAATATTGGTACCACTGTACTACCAGTACCATGACGATCTGAACCGATTGATATCGTTCAAATAACATCAGGGCCGATACTGGTGTTCATTTTTGTCGTTTTCTATCGATTTAAAACAGGTGTTGATTTCTATACCAAGTGCATGTATCGTACATGTACTGTAACGAACCGAACCGATATCGATCCAATGCTCGCGGTAACGTAACGCCGTGATGCGCGGACTAAGACCCTAGTTATTCCACAAAATTTAAAAAAGTGGAGTAAATTACAAGTTTCTTCAACATTCTAAAATGCATGAAGGGTCCCTAGTAGTTTCAGTTCTTATTCCAAATTAGTTAAACTGCAGAATAAAGCACAAAATCGTCAATTTTAACGATTCCGGTTAGTTTTAAGGTTATGTCCTAACGCATGCCGTGCACAAGATGTGCTTTTGGGTAATTTTACCCCTTTCTTCAACCTTCTTCACGCAAGGAACATATTCTTTAAATAAATAAAAGACAGAAACTTTTAAACAAAATCAAATTAAAAACATATTCCAACCCAAATTAAAAACATCTCTTGCACAAACAAAATGCTAATTTTATTTATTTATTTAAAATCTAAACCCTAATATTATGAAAATCTTGAATTCGAACTATAACGTGTGTTTGTATATCAGGAAATGGATCTTCTGTTGGAGAACCGAGCAAAACGGGTTTTCAAAATGATGGAATATATGATAAAAATAGTTCTGGTTGTTGTTCAAAAATTGGGGGATTACTTTGTGGTTGTATTGTTATTGTTATTGAGGATTGTAGAAATGATGAAGACATGCAACAGGAAGAAGAAGCTTTATTCTGCACATTGTGCAATGCAGAGGTATTTTTTTAACATTTTTATTTTCTTTTAATTTTTTATTATTTTTTTCAACATAAAAAAGTTGAACCACGCACGCCCGTTGTGGCGTGTTAACGCGCAAAAATTAGACCGAAACGTAAAATATAGAACAAGATTACCAAGTCAACCTAGGACCTGCGCTTTGCGACAGGGCCATTAAACGACAAAAAAGTAAGAGGTAAAAACGTTGAAACACACACGTGCGTTACAGCCTGTTAACTCACGAAATTTAGACCAAAACGTAAAATGATAAATTTGTAAAAGATGAAAAGTATAGGGGACCAAAGTTGAAAGTGGAAAAGTGATGGGGTTAAAAATGAAAATTATTTTGCTACAAGTTTTTAAATAATAAGGTTTAAAAGTAAAAAAAGAAGGAAAGAATTTTTTTATTTTTAGTTTTTTTACAAAGCACATTGTACACCTTTAATGCATAGAAATGTTGATAATTAATAAAACGTAGAATGATAACTTTGTAAAAGATGAAAAGTATAGGGGACCAAAGTTGAAAGTGGAAAAGTGTTGGGGTTAAAAATGAAATTTTTTTGCTACAAGTTTGTAAAAAAGAAAAGTATAGGGGTTAAAAGTAAATAAAGAAAAGAATGAATTTTTCTATTTTTAATTTTTTTTACAAAGCACATTGTACAACCTTTAATGCATAGAGATGTTGATAATTAATATATATATAATATAAATATATAATTCTGGATATTTTTCTTTTCTCAAACCATCTTAGATTGTTGAAGTTATGAACCTTGTATTAGTTTTGTGAATTATCTAATAAAGTTATTGATAAACATATTTTCATAATCTTTTTTTTTCGTTTCTTATAGGTGCGCAAATACAGCAAACACTGCAGAAGTTGTGATAAATGTGTTGATGGGTTTGATCATCATTGTCGGGTAAGGTCCAAATATGGAGAAAAGAAAAGTGCATGATCAATTTTTGTAATTTTTAATTCTAATTAATTTCTTTATATTTCATTTCTTGTGTAGTGGTTGAACAATTGTGTTGGGAGGAAAAATTACTTTACATTTGTATGCCTGATGGCTGTAAGCCTTGTTTGGGTAAGTTATTTAGTAAGAAACGTTTTTTTTTTTTTTTTTTGATATTTGTAAATTGTAAATGATTTGTTCTACTTTTCCTTTTCATGTCGATTTTGTTAAAAAAAATTGTATTGCATTTTTATGTCAGCTTACTTACGAATGTGGGGTCGGGATTGCTGTTCTTGTTCGATGTTTTGTTGATAAAAAAGCGACGGAAAATCAGATTGCTGAAAGACTTGGAGATGGTTTTAGTAGACCGCCATTTGCAACTGTGGTGGTATGCATAGTTTTTTTTTTTTTTTTTTTTTTTTTTTTTTTTTTTTTTTTTTGCGATAGCTTTATGTATAAAATCAATTTCGTATGCATTAAAAATACATGGGTTTCTTATTTAGCTATTTTTTTGGTTACTTTACCAGCTTGCTTATCTAAAAGAGATAAAAGTGAGCATAACTCAAAACTGAACCATGCATAATTGTATGGGTTGAAATCGTCATCTCTACCAAAATGAAAATTGTTATCGTTTGCAAAGTTATTCTTTCTATCGGCACATAATGTTGTTTTCCCATTTTACCATTGTTGCAGGCGATTTGTACGGCTGTTTCTCTTCTGGCCACCATTCCACTAGGAGAGCTCTTTTTCTTTCACATAATCCTTATACGAAAGGTCTCTCTCTCTATCTATAAAATTGCATTAAATGTGTGTATATGTGTGGGCGCTCGGGGGGCAAAAGTGAAAGCACACTAATTCTAACGTTATTTTACTAATTTCGTGAAAATAATGTTAAAAGACGGGGATGGTTAATCATGCATCATGTGGTGGCGTTGATAGCCGAAAGACAAGGTTTGATGCAAAACTACCATCGAGCCGGGAGTCTCACTGGAAGCAGCCTCTCTATTCCTACGGGGTAGAGGTAAGGCTGTCTACATCTTACCCTCCTCAGACCCTACCTTAGCTTTGCTATTGGTGGGATTTACCGAGTATGATGATGATGATGATTTTTTGGTGTATGACATTTGTGACTTGTGATTTGACATCTAACAATTATCTATTAAACTTACAAATTAATCTCTCTGAAAAATTTTCAAACATTTTTTGGATGTGGCGCATATGATGTGGCTGTGGCTGACATGGCATCAAACGGTGCCACATCATCAATCAGTTAAAATGACTGTGCTTTCTAAAATAAGCAGAAAATTTATTTGCGCCTAATTTAATGTTGGTTGCTAAAATCGGAAAAAGTCTTCAATTCATTTTAATTCATGCAATGTGGCCTATATATAGTATACTAGGTTAGAACCCCGTGTATTACACGGGTTGAATAAATGTAATTCTATATACCAAATAATAAAAAATATATCTTTAGAAACCTCGTTTATTACACGGGTTGAATAAATGTAATTTTATATACCAAATAATAAACAATATGTATTTAAAAATAACGAAGTCTCAATAAATTTAACCATTTATTTAAAACTTGTAAATGTAGAAATGATAAATAATATTAGTTAATTTTATTTTAAATTTTGTAAAATCTATTTGATACCAAACTAAACAAAACGTTCAAATATATAGTTAATATCAAGAGTAAATTACGATTTTGGCCCCTGTGGTGATATCACTTTTACCCTTTTAGCCAAAAAACGAATCTTTTAACATCTGAGCCCACAACGTCTTTTTTTCTAACCCTTTTGGCCTCTACCAAAAGAGATAGAAAAAAAGTCGTTGGGGTCCAAAAGGGTTAGAAAAAAAAGACGTTGAGGGCTTAGATGTTAAAAAATTCCTTTTTGGGCTAAAAGGGTAAAAGTGATATAACCACAGGGCCAAAATCGTAATTTACTCTAATATCAAATTAGATAACTAAGTTTGAATTTGAAGTAAATAGATAAATATAAAAGTAATAATTAAACTAAATAGATATTTAGTAGGAGGATTATCTATAATTAATTAGAAGAGATTAAACTAAAATTATAATTATCCATAAGACATGGCCTAATATGATGACAAGTGTCCTCAAAGTGGTTTCTTTTATTATATGTATAGATACGTATAAGCACACACATGCATTTTACTTGAGATTTGGTATGCCACTTGGCATTTAATTCAACATTTAGAAATTATTTTTAAATATAAATTTTATAAGGAAGGATACATTTTTCAAAAATAATTTTAGTTTTAATTTTTTGACTATAAACATTTTTTGGATTGGCACTTGATGTGGTGGCTGGCATGACATCAATGATCAATCAGTGCTACATAAGCAAATTTACAATCTACTGTAAAATCAGTAAACTGAGGGTGGTTGCTAAAATCAGAAAAAAAGTGTAAGGTTCGTTTTCATCTCGTGCAGTTTGTTATACACACGCGCGCGCACATAAATTAATTTATATTTGATGCAGGGCATTACAACATACGAGTATGTAGTTGCAATGAGGACCCAAAGTGAACCGGCAGGCCCATCAATAGACGGGCTAGATCAACAAAGCCTGCAGTCTTCACCCACAAGCTCTGCTGTAACTGGCATGAGTGGCCGAAGCTCACATGGCTTGAGCCTGCAACATAAAGGTGCTTGGTGCACTCCTCCTAGAATCTTCATGGATCAACAGGTGTTTAATACAAACTCAATTTTTTTTTATTATTTTTTTGTGAAGTATTATACTAAAATCGCATTGTTAGGACATCAGGATGAGGTCATCCCTCATCTAGAGCCTGGGCGGCTACCATCCACAATCGACCCCGACGCAGTGCTGCCGCCCGACAAGAGTAAGAAACTACCACAACGCCCTGTGAGAATTAGCGCATGGAAGCTTGCAAAACTAGATTCAAATGAAGCAATAAAAGCAGGCGCAAAAGCTCGGGCCTCGTCCTCTGTTCTTCGCCCACTGGGCTCCAAACACAACCCGAACGATCCTGACCGTTTATCTAGTAGCAACGTGAGCATAATAAGCAGCCCGAGTAGCACGATACATTACAAAAGAAGTCACTCCAAAAGCTCATATCCACCTAGTCGGGCCAGTCGTGAAGATATCGAAACTTGCCATCATAGTGTTAGTAACACGAGCAGCCCACGCCCGTTACAAGGTAGAGACCACTTTAACCCTGTGTACCAGTCATCAGCGAATCAATCCCCGTTGTCCGTTAGAAACGAGCCAACAACAGTCCAACCAGTGGCTGTACCGGGACCAAGGAGAAACAACATGGCGGTCGGTGAAAGTACAAGATCGACCTCCGTGTACTGGGATCAAGAAGCGGGCCGGTTTGTATCCGCTTCAACTCCAAGAAGCGTGGGTGGCGGGTCGTCTTCTCAGGCTACAGCCACAGAGTTGACTTACACGGGTCAGTCAATATTCTTTGGTGGGCCCCTTGTCGGCGGTGGTCAAAGGGGGTCAACCGCAATGAGCTATTATCAGCAAGGTAGGTCACAAAGAGGTGGGCAGCTACCAGTGTTTGTTCCAAGTGAGCAAAACCAGAATCATCCTAGGTTATAATGAAATTGTTTTTGGTTATGTAAGATTTTGCAACATTTTTGTAAAAAACACTTGTGGTTTCAAATATTGCAAGTATTTGTTTCAGTTATGTTGAGTGTATATAATCTTTGTAACCAGTCATTTATTTCTGTAAACGAACCAAAAGAATATGAACAAGGCGTGTTTGAACTTTAACCCAAAAACCCTTAAATGAACTGGGTTTTTTTTTTTTTTTTTTGTGGTCACTTGTTAAGAAAATGATGGTGTTCGTGTTTGTTTATATTCCCTGGTGGTATTGTAAACGAACACAAATGAAACGAATGAATAATTTTGGATTAAGTGGAGGATCTAAAATATAGAAAAAATTTAATGGGCTGAATCAAATTTGTTCCAGCTTCTAAGATCTAAAAGCTGAAAATTCAATTGGTTCGAAATTATTAATAGTAAAAAGGTAAATTCGAATATGTAAATGAACGATAAACATAACTAAGAGACTATAAATGAACGAGCAGAGTATTTGTTTATGTTCGTTAGTTTATTAAATACCTGATCAAATACCCAGTAAACTTAGAGCATTAAACTACTAATATTTAATAACCATCCAGTTATCTTATGAGTTTAAAGTTACATTAAAAGCAACAAGTCGTTGTAGTATAGTGGTAAGTATTCCCGCCTGTCACGCGGGTGACCCGGGTTCGATCCCCGGCAACGGCGTTTATGAGTTTTTATTATCTAAATTCAAAACCTTACAAATTCGTTCTATTAGATTCATTTTTTTGTAGAGAAATGAAATGCTTTTTGTTCTCAGTTTATATATTAATAAGATTACAATGTTCTGTTTGTTCATAGAGTGAATAACTATTCCATCTTCTCCACCAGTGCTTGAGTTCCTGCAAAGACAAACACTGTTTACTCACCCCGAGGGGTGGATTATGTGTGACCAGACTCTGGTGTGAGGATCTGAAGCATTATCCACTGATCCAAATGGTCAATATGCCGGGTAGGTGCTGTCGTGCGGTACGGATACTTAAAGTCTTTGAAAACCTTGTATAATATATGTTATTTTTAAAAATTTTAGTGTGTGTAATATACATATTTAAAAAAGCGCTGAGCAGATTTTTTAGTTACATATTGTAACATCGATGAGTTTGGATGTGCAATTTTAGTGACCAGCGCGAGGTGCTTAAATTTAAGATAGGTAGTTTTGCAGCTGTTTCAGTAATCAGTTTTGTTTAAACAACTCTTACATGCTTCTCCAAATCTGATGAATAAATAAGTTGAAAATCAAAATCATAATCAGTTTTTTGTTTTCACAAATTAACAAGTTACATTAATAAACCTTAAAATGCACATCCATATAGGGACGTGTACTTGTAACACGACAAAAACCTAAGATGAAATTCGTGGGTTTGGGTTAAACAGGTTCCAACCAGTTTCAGGTCATACCCTCAAACATGGTGGGTTGACAGGTTGACCTGTTTATTTATTTAATTTTTTAAGATGTTTTTTATGTTATAACTTATAAACGGTTGTGTATTTTATGCCAAAATTTAAAAACTTAGAAGAGAGGTTGACATCAGTGTGTATAATTTAAACATATATGTTGTATATACATGGGTATTTTTTGTCTTAAACTTATAATTTTAGAATATTGATATAAAAAAGATTGGGAAAGGTTAGAAGTAGCTAGTATATAGTATATCAGATAAGATAAAGGAAGGAAGATTGAGATGGTTTGGACATGTGAAGAGGAGGCAGACGATAGAGCCAGTTAGAGTGGTTGAAACTCTCGAGGTGGAGGGGAGGAGTAGAGGCAGACCCAAAATCACTTGGGATGAGCGGATTAGGCAGGATTTGCAAATATTGCACCTCTCTGAGAACATGGTCCATGATAGGAGCTCATGGAGACGTAGGATTAAGGTTAAGGATTTCTATGAGATGGTACAATTGTGTTTTTAGGTGTAGTGTATGGTCGTAGATATGTATCTATGGCCATGTTTGGCTTAGCTTTTCAAAACAACTTATGACTTTTACTTAAAATAAAACATAAGTTTGTTTATTAATGTTTTATATATACTTAATAAACTTAACTTATTTTTACTTAAAATATAAGTTTGTCTTTTAATGTTTTATATAAGTTTCTATTAATGTTTTATATAAATTCATAAAGATTGTTGCAATGTGTTTATCTTTATGTAAGTTTTGATATTCGTTTTATAAAAAAACTAGTGTCGTATTTTAAATCAATTGAATTTTTGAGTTTTAATTTTCACAATCAAATAAAATGTTAACATCAACCACATACGTATTTCTAACATAAGAGAAAGAGATCTAGGTGATATGGACTTGCTAAGACGGAGTTGATGTCGATTGAGGATTGGCCTAATAGAGTGCCATCACTTAGTTGGGCAAATAAGCTAGGGAAAGAAGAGTAGTCAGGGTACGACGAAGCACGTTTGGTACGTAAGCGAATACATATCACATGGGTTTGTACTAATCCGCTTTCGAGCTGTCGAGCGACGATTCCTCCATCTAGTAAGAAAGGACGTGTGGGGCTTGTCTTATAATAAAGGGGGTACTCTCTTATCTGATGTGCGCTATATTATTGTGTCCTAATTCTAAGGAAGTGATATGTGATTAAGCCATGTGGCGTCTGCCAAAAGAAAGGGGGCCTTTAATATAAAACATTCATATCTTACTAATAATAAGAAAGAGTTAGTCACCTTCAAGGCCTATGAATAGAAGCTTCTTTTGGTCTATATGTTTTCAAAGAGAGGTAGAAGTCGGAAAGAAAGGCTTTTAGTAACACTTATTTCAACAACAATTTGTTGTAGCCCTCTAAACTCGTTGAAATTTTCAGAAAACTTAAGTAAGAATATCATGATTCAAAGTCAAACACAACGTATGTACATCATATATTAAAATAGTGATGAAAAAAATGCATTATCTTGTTTCATTCATTCAGGTTCTTTGAGTAGCTCCGACAATGAACCAATATTCAAATTTAGTATAGATATACACCTTTTTTTAAATAAAATATATGAATTTACAATATTATTTTACTAACAAATTGTATCTTTAAAAGTAATTCTACTTAAAGTTATATATGATTTCATAAAAAAAAATGTTATAAGTTTTAATAATATTTTAGTATTTGTACACATGTGTTACTCATGATTGCATTCATTCTTAATTTCTTACATGGCCTTCATATGCAGTTTTTGTATACAGTATCTAGTTTTTGCATGTACTAAAACTTATACTAGTTATAAGTAGATGCCAATGTGTCAAATGTGACAATATCAATTTGTAAAAGTTGCATAATAAAGAAGGCTAGATATGGTTGAATACAATACATTGCAAAAATCCTAACTAAATATCATTCTGCCTTCATCTTCCTCCCCCATTGTTCCTTCACTGAACATGTAGTCGCTTTGATACTCGATCAAGTACTGTGTCGATCTCTTCACATCCCAAAACAGCTCGTAAGCGCGACTAACATCTTCCATCTCAACAACCTTCCCTTTCCGCTTTTGACAAGCCAACGCGGCTGACGTAATCAAGTTTATCGCATATCTTAGCGATGTGTCCACCCCGATTTTCGTCAACAAAACCTTTGCATCTTCTGACACATCCACATCTTCCTCTTGACACCGTATATCTAGAATCTTGCGAATGTCTTCTTCGGTGTAGGGTTGTGTGGAGATGATGAGGAGTCGGTCCAGGAAATCGATTGGTATCCCGTGTGGCGATTTGTAGTTTGTGCCGCGAATGGTTGTGATTCCTCGGTTGGTGGCGACGACTAGTATCGGTGCCATGTCGTTTTCTAAGGCACGGTTTAGGAATGAGAAACACTCGATGTCGAGCATGTGGACTTCGTCGATGAAGAGGACACCTGGCACGATCTCGGCTTTTCCTTCCTCTCGCCACTCCGCAACCTTTGTGTCGATTTGTTCTCGGACCTCCGCTCGTATTTCACCGGTGTCGCCCGTGAAAAGAGCAAGAAACCCCTGTGTTCTGCTATTGATAACATCGATTTCATGAAGTGTAACGCAATGCACCACTTCTTTCCGCTTCTGTAGCTCGCCATCCGGACACTGTACGAACTTCGTTTGCGGCCCCATTGCATCATAATCTCTAGACCGCGAAAACGACCTCCCGAGTTTCGTTATCTTCCCCGAAGCCTTATCAATTGCAATCACATCGCCACTCTGAACCTTATCCTTCCCCAAAGCTTCGATCATCTTCGCCCCAAGATCATACACCGTCTCCATCTCCGTCGTCTTCAAAGTCAACTTCCCGGTTTTCAATGCCGCACCGGTCACCGCTGGACGGTCGATCTGGATTTCAACAACTTCCCCTTCGATCACTTCGGTCTCCTCTTTGATCCTTACACCAATAGCCTTCCTAAAAGTACGGATGAGTAGAAGACCAATTAACCGAATCGAAAACAAATTAACAGACAAAACTAAACCGAAATAACTAGGGGTGCAAACGAGCCAAGCCTTGCTCGGCTCGGTTCGAGCTTTGTTTTCAAAGCTCGAGCTCAGCTCGGTGGTAGTTTCTCAAGCTCAGGCTCGGGTCGTTTATTATTTATTAATTAATATTTTAAAGAAAAATAATATAAATAATAGACTCGTTTAGGCTCTCGAGCTCGATAAGTGAAGCTAGAGCTAGGGCTCGTTTACTAAACAAACTTATTTTTAGGTTCGGGCTTGGCTCATACAAAAGTTTAAATAAGCTCGGCTCGTTTATTAGACAACTTTAAATAAGGTGTAAATGTTATTAAATACTAATAAAAAGAGTTAATTACTGTTTTCGTCCCTGAGGTTTGTCAAAAATAACGGTTTCAGTCCATTAGTTTAAAAATTGTGATTTCAGTCCATTAGTTTCATTTTCGTAACCATTTCAGTCCACTTTTCAAACGGCGTTTGTTTTATGCAGTTAATGGAAGCACGTGCTTGTCACGTGATGGGCAATTTGGTCATTTCCATGGGTCAGGGTTTGGATGAATAAGGGGTAGGTGGTGTTTAATACAACTGGGTTTGTGAGAATTGGAATGGAAATGACCAAATTGCCCATCACGTGACAAGCACGTGCTTCTATTAACTGCATAAAACAAACGCCGTTTGAAAAGTGGACTGAAATGGTTACGAAAATGAAACTAATGGACTGAAATCGCAATTTTTAAACTAATGGACTGAAACCGTTATTTTTGACAAACCTCAGGGACGAAAACAGTAATTAACTCTAATAAAAACTAATAGAGTTAATTACTGTTTTCGTCCCTGTGGTTTGTCAAAAATCACTATTTCAGTCCATTAGTTTAAAAATTGCAATTTCAGTCCCTGTGGTTTCACTTTCGTAACCATTTCAGTCCCTGTGGTTTCACTTTCGTAAACATTTCAATCCATTTATTCTGTTAGTACAGTGACTGAAATGGTTATGAAAGTGAAACCACAGGGACTGAAATCGCAATTTTTAAACTAATGGACTGAAATAGTGATTTTTGACAAACCACAGGGACGAAAACAGTAATTAACTCAAACTAATATTACACTAAGGCTCGAGCTCAGGCTCGATGAATAAACGAGCTTTATTTTAGGCTCAAGCTTGGCTTGGGCTCGATAAGGCTCGGCTCGTTTCGAGCTTTTTCTCGAGCCGATCTTAAGCAGCTCGTGAGCGGCTCGGCTTGTTTGCACCCCTAGAAATAACCAAACCATACAAAAAAACTACGGTTCGGTTTTTCATTTTTCTGAAAACCTAAGTTTACAGTTCAGTTTCAGTTTTGTAATTTCAAAAAACCAAAAAAAAAAACCGAACCACACCGAATAATGAAAAAACTGTTAATTTTCTAATGTTTGTTATTGGTCTAATGGATTATAATTTTTTTATTTTTACGCCTATATGATTTAGGCTCAAACGTGTAATGATCAATTAATCATTAACTAACATAAACATTTAAACCCAAAAATTTCAATCCCAAATAACAAAACTGAAACCGAACCCATCGTGAAAACCGAAAAAACAAAAAAAAAATCGGTTTTTATTTGGTTTGAGCACAAAACCGACCAATGGACACCCATACCTAAAAGCTTGCATAAGTGCTTCTGTTTTAGACATCTCCAGCGAAAAAAGCTCGCTGCCTGCAAGCATGGCGAATGGAGTTTCGAGTCCGATTGACTTAGCCATGCCCATGGCAATGGCGGTCTTGCCTGTTCCGGGCTGTCCGGCGAGAAGAACGGCTCGACCTGCGATTTTACCTTCCTTCACCATCTGAACGATAACGCCAGCTGCTTTACGGGCTGTGGTCTGACCAACCATACCTTCAGAACTGGCACAGGGTTCTAAGGCTGAGTCAAGGCCCAGCCCGCGGATGTGAGAATGAGCGCCTATTCGCTCGATTCGGGTTAAGTCTCGGCTCTCTGAGACTTTTAGTTCCACCATGTTTGTTAATAATCTGGATGAATATCATTTAGGACAAACCGAAACGAAATCGTTAGAATTTGAAACTAAACTAAAGGCGTAGTAACAGTTTGATTTCACAGTTTTTGAGTTATGTTGTTTAAAAGTGATAAAAGACACCTAGGGCTGTAAACGAACTGAACGTTCAGCAAACAGTAACTGAACTGTTCCGCGGAAAGTTCCTTTATGTTCGTTCGTTTAGTTAATGAACGAACACAAACAAGATATTCCGTTCGTTGACTAAATGAACGAAAACAAACAAAGGTCTCGTTCGTCCGATTGCGTTTGTGAACGTTTGGTAATGTCACTAATGTGTTCGTTTACGTTCGTTCGTGTTTGTTTCTTTATGTTAATTTGTTAAAAGTTTTAAATGTTTTTTAATGTGTCAGGTGTTTAAGGTTAACAATGCTTTTATTTTAATTTCAAGTTTAATATTGGGTTTGTGTTTGTTTGCATTTGTTTGTGTTCGTGACCAGTGTTCACGAACTATTCGCGAACAACTGAACTTTCTTATCAAACCAACACGAATGTAAACTTCTGTTCAACATGTGTTCGCGAACAACTGCATTTTCTTAACGAATGAACACGAACATGGCTCGTTCAGTTCGTTTACAGCCCTAATAACACCAAATAAGTAATTTGATAACACATGTAAACAAAAAAGTAAATGAATCACCATATAACAAATAACAATTGTTCAAAATAAACTTTTAAACTTATGCAACGCGAAGCTATTACATGTAAATTACATAAATCGTATTTCATATAATTGTAGAAACAAAAGCATAAATTGATTCACAAAAACAGCAGCAGCCGGAACAAATCAATCTGACCTTAGCGGAACAAGGAGCAGGGGACGTGATAGCGATGTCTGCGGAACTGGCGTCGCTGTTGGCGGCTTTGGAGAAAAGAAACAGCAGGCAGCGATTTCATATGTGTGTAGGTCACAGGGATAATTTTGTAATTTTGTTTTTGAAAAGCTCAAAGACATAATATCCTCACTTCTTAAAACTAATGTTTTAAATACCGGTATGAACCGACCGGCTATACCGGATATCGGACACGAGTCCGGTGCGATAAAGGCCGGTAAAACCCGTATACGGTATGTCTTATGTACCGGCGGTAAATCCGGTTCTACCGGTTCAAACCATTGAACCGGTTTGCATTATCTTAAGATTTGATTTCTTAATTTTAATAAAATACAATATTAAGGTAATATTGATCTTCCATATTTCCGGTAATTAACCTAGTGCCTTCTATTCCAATATTTCGTCGTTGTTGAAATTGTTACTCACCTCATACAATACAATTTTGTTTATAACCAATAAAAATATTCTTAAAATGCTTAATAGTTTACAATAAAAATAGTTGTTTATAGATAAAATTATGATCAGTTACATAAATCCTAGTTGAGATTAAATTGTTTTTTGAGATGAATTTGTATTTTATGGAATTTATAGGGTTAACTAGTAACCCGGTTCAACCGCCCGATACAACTGGGTTCAACCAGTTGAACCATTTTAGAGCACAACCCGGTATGACTTAAAAACCGGTTTTTAAAACATTGCTTAAAACTAACTTTTTCTTCTTATACAAAAAGTCATTTTAAAAACTCTTATTAGGTTAGCCAAACACTTTTTCTCCTTATTAGCTTTTTTGTAAAAGTCAATAAGTTAAAAAGGAGGTGTGGAAAAGCTTAGCCAAACACCCCTTATGTGTATAGGTTGTTTGTGTTGTTATATTTGTCTTGTTTACATTCACTACTCATGTTATATTGGTAGCTTCATACACACACACCTCATGTTATATTTATTTCTTTCCTGAGTGTTTTGGAGCCGAGGGTCTCACTAGAAGTAGTCTCTCTATCCCTAGGGGTAGAGGTAAGGTGTGCCTACATCCCTCCCTCCCCAGACCCTATCAATAGCTTTGCTATTCGTGAGATTTTACTGGGTATGATTGATTGATATAAAAAAGATTGGATTAAGTTGTTTTCGTGTCAGCCCGTGAATATTTGTGTCATTTTTGGGGTTCATGTGTTCGTGTTCATGTTTACGTAATTTTAAAATATTTTATGCCCACGATCGTTAGGTTCGTATCGTGTTCGTGTTCGATCTGTCAACCATGAACACGTCCAATTTTAACACCCCTACTGATCCAAACATATCATAAAATAGTCTATTCTTTTAGCAACTGAAAATCCAAATCCATTCAACTCTTTGCTAAAAAAAATGTCAATTTAACCCTTGTAGATTCTAAGGGGGCACCACAGTGATTAACAATAAATTGAGGAGGGTGCATTGTGCTTAAACATATTTTGTGGCCAAGATTTATAGTCATGTAACTGAATTTCCTATTAACACTCTGGTTAATTGGTTTTGCAATAATTAGTAATGTATGAATATGAGGAAATATGTTTTTTTTCAACAGTTTGACTCCCAAAATATACATTTGTTGGTCCATTTCTGTCAGGACCAAAAAGAAAAAAGATCAATCTTCTTTTTTCCCATAAAGAAAAAAGATTTCTTTCTTTCTTTCTTGTGTTTTCATCATCTTGGAACGCGTTTCGACTGTTATATGATGTTTGAGAGGAGGCTGCAGTTTTTTTAAGAAAGATTTGTTTGTTTGTAAAAGTTTAAGGTTGAAATGGGAGCTGGTAGAGGGTTAGATGAAACGGCCACGTGGTCGGTGGCTATGGTTTGCGCGATCATTGTTATACTTTCCATCATGTTGGAGAAGATCCTGCATCATGTTGGACATGTATGTAATAGATCATAAAGAAAACAAATTCTATTAATTTTTTGATTGTGTGTTTTGTCTCATTGTAAGTTTCAGTCTTGTTACATATAATGGTTCTTCTGCTGACACACATTTATTTAATTTGTTTTGTTTCAGTATTTAAAACATAGGCATAAAGTCGGGCTGCTTGAAGCGTTGGAGAAGATCAAAACGGGTAAGAACACGCTTCTCGATCCGAAAACGTTTGGATTTGATTGATGACGGGTAGGATAAATATTAACAATATCGCTATAAATGAAACGGTTCAAACAGGTCTAACATACGTTTACAATGTCCTAAATCATTTTATTTATTTTAATAGTATGGTTTTATTTATAATCATTTATATAAAATGGTCAAACTGCGGTTAAACAAGAGATTGCAATTTCAACCCATTTATATGGAAAAGCGTCCATACGGGTCAAATATAAATATACTTAGCTAAATATGAAACGGGTCAACTAGGTGTAACGGGTCAGATGTCATCAAACATGTATTCAAATGTTTATAACGTCATTTTACTAAAAACTATATTATTATCTTAATAATATAGTATTAGAATAATAATACTAATGTATCTATTTGATGGTACGTACGTTATGCAGAACTGATGATCCTTGGATTTATATCTCTGCTGATGACATTTTGTCAGAACTACATTGCTGCCATTTGTGTTTCTAAGGTTCTTACAAAAGATTTCTTGCCTTGCAAGAAACAACCTGACGGTAAAGCACCACTTGATGATGAAGGAGACGAGGAAGATACCCGTCGCAAGCTCTTATGGTATGATCAAAGACGTTTAGCAGGAGACGACCCACCAAAAGAATGCAAGCCCGTAAGATTTTTTTAACTTTAAATTATTTTTAAAGGTTTTGTTTTTAATTTGTTCAAACTCTGGTTAGGGATATGAGGCGCTTATAACTGTTACTGGATTGCATCAACTCCACATATTCATTTTCTTCTTGGCAGTCTTTCATGTTATTTATAGTGCCCTCACTATGATTGTTGGCAGAGCAAAGGTAACAACAATTTCAGTATCTTTTTTTATAAAAAAAACTTCTATTTAAAAAATGATTAAATATTTGATTTCTTTGATGCAGATACGCGAATGGAAAGTTTGGGAAAAAGATATCTTGCAGCAACAAGCAAGTGCACATGGTATGTCATCAAAAGTTTCTTAAGATATTATTTTGTTTGTTATTATTATTAATAATATTTTTGTTTGTAATTCTTATATGCAGATCCTTCTAAGTTTCGGCTTACAAAAGAAACATCTTTTGTTAAAGGTCATGCTACGAAATTGACTGGATTGCCAATATTCTTCTACATTGTAAGTAGGACACTACACATTTATTTTTCTTCTTTTTCTTCATTTGTGTTCATCGTTAATTAGCAAATCGTTCATTTCAGATTTGCTTCTTTCGGCAATTCTTTACTTCTGTTGGTAGATCGGATTACTTTACCATGCGCCATGGCTTTATCTCTGTGAGTTCTACAAAAAAATATATATATAATTTTTAGTCAACTCTTTCTCCATTGACTTTCTTGAATTTCATGTACAGGTTCATTTAGCGCCAGGCAGTCAATTCAACTTTCAAAAATACATCAAAAGGTCACTCGAAGATGATTTTAAAGTAATTGTGGGTATCAGGTAATTAGTTATACATATTGTTCTATTGAAAATTATTAAGGTTTTTTTTTTTTTTTTGCCTTGTGAATAATGTTAATCCATTTTCAGCCCACTCTTATGGTCTACTGCGGTCCTTTATCTGTTTGCTAATGTTGAAGGTTAAGTTTTACTCTTGAACTTCTTTACCATATGCCTTGTTTCTACTACAAGTGGCAGAGTCAAAATGGATAATATTGCCGAAAAATTCTCACCATTAATCAATGTTCATATCGCAGGAACTCACGCTATGATTTGGCTATCTCTATTTCCTGTTGTCGTAAGGATTTCTTCATATCTTGAGAAAATTGACAAATACATAATTTTTTTTTACTTTGTGAAAGAAGTATATGTATAACTAACCGTTTATTGTGGCTAAAGATAATATTAGCAGTTGGAACAAAGCTTCAAGCAATTATAGCACAAATGGCTATTGAAATTCAAGAAAGGCATGCAGTTATACAAGGAATACCCCTTGTGCAAGTAACAGATAAACATTTTTGGTTTCTGGACCCCTCACTAATTCTCTATCTTATTCAGCTCACGCTCTTCATGGTATTTACAGGGGTTTTTTTTTTTTTTTGTTACGTATCATATGCTTATTTGAAATTACAACTTGTCCAGTAAATTTAAATGGGTTGTTGTACCATGTCAGCAATACAACCCTTGTGACTAGAAGGGCCCATTTCGACCCATTTACTAATAAATGAGTCGATTTGAGGTATGTTACATATCTAACGGGTCAGATTAAAAAAAGGGTATTATTAAAAAATATACTTTTGGTGATCAAATTTGGCAGATGCAAAATATAAAAAATTATATTACTTCCAACAATTTAAAAAGAAGCTTAAAATAAAATGAGTTCAGTTGCATTTTTAATGCATAGACTTATGAATCATCAGATTATAACTGAAAATCATATACATATACAAATAATTAGAATTTTGGACAAAAAAAAAACTTTCTAGCTCAACTTAACCCATACAAAAATAACCTGCGTTGACCCGTTACCCAATAGAACTATTTGCAACTTGAGTAATTTGGTAGCCTGTGAATTGTAATTTTTGTTTTATTCTTTCAGAACTCATTTGAGATAACACACTTCTTCTGGATATGGGTAACCGTTTTTCTTTCTTTTTCACGCGAATGCGCATACATCCAATACTAACTAATAAAGATCTATCAACCTTTTAATGTCTTATTGTCTGCTTACAGTATGAGTTTGGACTTGACTCTTGCTTTCATGAAAAACCCTTTCTTCAATATGGTAGAGTTATAATTGGGTAAGGTTTTTTTTTTTTTTTTTTTTTTTTTACAAAAAATAAAGATTTAAAAGTGAGCTCTATTGTTCTTGTTTCAACAACATTATTTTACTACAATTTTTATATTTAAAATATTAAAGTTATTATTCTGCAAGCTTGAAGATTGTTATCTTTTTTAATGGACAGAATTGTTGTTCAAATATTATGCGCCTACAGCATCCTTCCACTCTATGCTCTTATTTCACAGGTACTTCTAACTGCTAATGATTATCTAATCATTTTACTAATACTTTCTCTTGATACTAGATGTAACAAAACTTATTATTACATGGTAGAGTAAAATCACTTCTATACCCTTATTTTAACGTTATTTTATGGGGAAGGTTCATAGGGGCGCGTTCAGTATATAACCAATTTTTAGTAGAAAACTGCGAGAATCACATAAGCACGTATACTTAGTGCATAGAAGATAACAAAAAAAAAGTTTTATGTATCCCATTTAAAGCAATAGGTGTAAGCGTCTCTGTAAAACTTCCTGAAGGTTCATATATATCTTTTAGTGACTCAAAACACACCAAGGTCATGAGTACGTTGGTATATTATGCAACAAAATCATGTTCTTACTTGCGCACTCTTGTCTACTTTGGGACTAGCGCAAAGGCGTGCGATTTATGTTTATTGTGTTCTTTTGGTGTGCAGATGGGATCTAAGATGAAGAGGTCTATATTTGATGACCAAACTTCAAAAGCTCTTAAGCATTGGCACAAAAATGCATCAAAAAGGAGAGAATCGAAGGGGCGATCTGGTCATCTTCCTACCAAGAGTTTGAAACTAAACTCTCCATCCGGAAATGCTCAAGCGCATGGCACTCCACCAACTTCCGATTCACCTACTCAATCTGCTCATATAACCGCCAGTGTAGACATTCCACAAGACAAAGAGAAAGACAAAGACAAACAAAAGTCGACCACCTCGACTCCTAATCTGCTTTGATCTATAGCTTACATTGAATCTGTTGTTAAATATGAATCTAATACTAGAATATGATTGAAGATGTTAACATCCAACAATGGTGTTAATATTTATGATTATTGTTAAAAAGAGGTACATTGCTAAAAATGCTTACCCAAAACATGATTCTATTGTTTATATGGTACATATTTTGGTTTTGTTCTTCATTCCAATGTAACTATCATTCACATTGTTTTTCTTTATGATGACATCACAAATTTGGATGTTCCAACTTTGGTCCTTTCGGGAATTTGAACATGTAATCCCTAACCGAGATAGTTTAGGTGATGTTTGTTTTTCTAAAAAAGATATGCGCAGGCTATTCTATCTGCGCTGCGCAAACATTGTCATCTGCAGACTGTTTGTTTTTCCGAAGAAGTTTCATTAAAAAACGTTTGCGCGAGCTCTTCTTGGTGCAGACTTGGCCCAACCACTTTTAGGATTTTCTAAGGTCTGCAAAGGGTTAAACACCACCACCGCCACCGCCCACCGCCCACCACCACCGTCTACCACCACCGTCCGTACACCACCACCAGTTTATTTTAGAAGTCTACAACTCTACATACGTTAAAAAAAAACAAACAACCTTCTTCTTGCAGACTGCAGGCTGCAGCCACCTCTTCTTCTACAGATGTGGTCCGCAGACTGTAGGCATTTTACCTCTTAAAAACAAATTGTACCTTATACACAACTTGTGTTACATCATACACAATAATTATACGACTTTGGACCCTTTATGCTCTCCCCATAGAATTGAGTAAAGTGGATAAATGGTAAAGTTGTTCAAAGTTCAAATACATATGTAGTCATTGTTGTTAGGAATATCGACCTTCATAATGGTTGGTTTTCTCGTGTAACTATTAAGGTGGAGACCATAATGTGAATGAGCTTGTTGTTGAGACTTCATCTTTTTCACTTTTAAGTTGTTAACTACATTTTTTTTATCTTTTATAGAAAACTAAAACTATACACTCTACATTGTCCCCTCCACATTCAGTTCTCCAATGGTTGCAACTTTTTTTTTGTTTGAGCCAATGGAAGATCAATATTATAAAGTCTTGCGAATATGCAAAATGCCGAGTTTTAGCGTAATCAATCAAGTTAGGGGATTCGGTTTTTTATCTTTCATTTTCGTAAATTGCCAAAATCGTCTTTGCGGTTTGGACACGTTTGCCAGTTTCATCCAAAACAACTTTTTTTGTACCATATTGCTCTTCACTTATGGGCTAATTTTCATCCGAACGTCTAACTTTTTTTGCCAAAATCATCCCTGAGGTTTGGGATTTTTTGTCTTTTTCATCCATAAATCTGCCAAAAAATAACCCAAATTAGACGTTTGGATGAAAATGACAAAAATATCAAAAGTGAAGAGCAATATGGTACAAAAAAGTTGTTTTAGATGAAACTGACAAATATGTCCAAACCTTAGGGACGATTTTGACAATTTCTTCTAAATAAAGCACAATATCACTACCAACTAGTGGTGGCCAAAATAATTTTTTTTTCGATTTCCAAACCGGTTTTGGTGGATACCGCTTTGAGGCCAAACCGGTTTGGGTATTGATTTCGGCTTGGTCCCAAACCGATTTGGCCGTTTTAAGCATCTTTTTTTTTTTGTTAAAGTTTCAGTTCGTTTTGGTTTCGGTTTGGTTCCAAACTAGTTCGTGTTTTTTTCACCAATCTCATGCCAAGTGATGGGAGATCGACACTTGCGACCATATAAAGCTTCGAAAGGAGCCATCTGAATACTGGAATGGTAGTTGTTGTTTTACGAGAACTCAGTCAATGGTAAATGTACATCCCAATTACCACCAAAGTCGATGACACAAGAGCGGAGCATATCCTCTAGGGTTTGGATAGTACGTTCGGTCTGTCCATCCGTTTGAGGATGAAAGGTCGTACTAAGATTTAAGTGAGAACCCATAGCGGACTGAAAAGTTTGCCAAAGACGTGAAGTGAAGCGACCATCGCGGTCAGAGATGACGTCAATGGGTATACCATGACGACAAATGATTTCATCAATGTAGACTCGAGCAAGTTTCTCTACTTTGAAATCTTCACGAATAAGAAGAAAGTGAGTTGATTTGGTCAAGCGGTCGATGATTACCCATATGCTATCATGACCAGAAGATGTACGAGGAAGTTTGGTTACGAAGTCCATAGCAATCTGGTACCCAGATGCGATCGAGATAGTATTGAAGTCCATCAGACTTTGTCACAAGTTGGTTTATAGAAGCACACGTATTTGGGCGATTAGACTACCTTCGTTGGCTGACGAGTATTGAGCTTCACGAATGCAAGCGTGAAGATCACTAGTGATTTGAAAACAGCGGATGCTACTAACATGAGTCTTACGACTAAGAGCATCGGCCACGACATTCGTTTTGCCAGGATGGTAACGGATCTCGCAGTCGTAGTCGCTAAGCAACTCCACCCAACGTCGCTGACGCATATTTAGTTCCTTTTGGTTAAAGATGTGTTGCAGGCTCTTATGGTCAGTGAAAACCACATACTTAGTACCATATAGGTAGTGTCGTCAAATCTTCAACACAAAAACAATTGCACACAGATCGAGATCGTGGGTAGTATAGTTTTTCTCATGTATTTTGAGCTTTCGAGATGCATAAGCGATGACCTTGTCTCGCTGCATGAGGACACAACCAAGACCACGGTTCGAGGCATCGCAATATACCACGAAATCATCATTCCCATCAGGGATGGCTAGTACAGGAGCGTTACAAAGCAGGTTCTTGAGGGTTTGAAAAGATTCATCTTGCTCAAGACCCCAAGCAAAAGGTTTATCTTTTTAAGTCAACGCAGTGAGAGGAACAACAATTTTTGAAAAGTTCGAGATGAATCAGCGGTATTAACCTGCCAATCCTAAGAAGGAACGAACCTCAGATGCAGATTTAGGCGTGATCCAATTCTTCACTGCTTCGATCTTGGAAGGGTCAACATGGATTCCTTGTTTGCTAACAACGTTTCCGAGAAATTGTACTTCTTTAATCCAGAATTCGCACTTAGAGAACTTTGTGTATAAGCGTTCACCACGTAACAGTTCTAGTATGAGGCGTAAATGGCGTTCATAATCAGCTTGAGTTTTAGAATAATTGAGAATATCATCAATAAAAACGATTACAAAATGATCCAAGTAAGGTTTACAAACACGAATCATCAGATCCATGAACACGACAGGTGCGTTGGTCAAGCCAAAAGGCATAACCACGAACTCGTAGTGTCCATAGCGAGTGCGAAATGCGGTTTTGAGAATGTCTTCTTTGAGAACACGAAGTTGATGATAACCAGATCGAAGATCGATCTTAGAGAAGCAAGTTGCGCCTTGTAGTTGGTCGAATAGATCATCGATGCGAGGGAGAGGATAACGATTCTTGACGGTGAGTTTGTTAAGTTCACGGTAGTCGATGCACATGCAAAACGAACCATCCTTCTTCTTGACGAAAAGCACAGGAGCACCCCAAGATGAGGTACTTGGACGTATGAAACCTTTGTCTAGGAGCTCTTGAAGTTGACTAGATAACTCTTGCATCCTGGAGGGTGCAAGTCAGTGGAGCCTTAGCTAGAGGGTAAGTTTTAGCGTTTATCCCCTACAAATATACACGCGTTTCAGGTTCGCGTTAAGTTAGTTCCTCGTACATTAAGTATCAAAGCGTAACAAAGAATCAAGAATCTAGGATAAATACATCGTTCTCATTTAAGAAGTATCACATAGAATAATAGTTTGCACATAGATTCACACAATTATGATTAAAATAGTCTCATTCCATTATGATCGGTCGTCTCGAGTCACAGTAGAATCAAAAGTAGGATACAACGAGAGTAAAAGTGTCAACGGGTGGGAAGTACGACGAGACTTGTTACCAATAAGAAAGTATCAAAACGCAGGGCGTTACATTTTTCTGGTTTGAGGTTGGATTGGATGGGATAGATTGTAGATGATGAGCAAAGTGTTCAAGAATCAGAAACACTGCTCTGATACCATCTTGACAAGTAAAGAAATAAAGAAGGCTTAATTGTATTGTGATATTGCTTTATGATGTTTTACACTGGAGAAACGAACATAATTTATACACAATTACATGATGAAGAAAAAGGAAATGTAATAAAAATTTTGCTGGAAAACAGGCTAGCAATGAGCTGGCGGATCTTCTAATTTGGGAGATTGTGTCGCTCAATCTTGATTGATCCCTAAATTATTTCTCTTTTCCGACACCGCCACCTTACCCATAAACACACATTTTTCTCTCTCTTAATTCTATACATACACATATTCATGCAAATACATGTATTTAACTGACTACCGGGTATTTTATTTCGCGTTTTAAGGCGTTTAAAATTACTTTTATCGTTCTATAAAAGTTAACTCGCCATAATATTGCTGAACAATATTTTGTTCGCCTAGACTGGCTGCGTTGTCTGTATTTCGCAGTATACGAGCGGTATTACGCAGTACGCGCTTAAATTGTAAAATAAGGATTTTAAGCGTTTTAATTAATTTTTCTATACGAATATGATTAAAAATATGATTTTAATCATATCGGAATATTTATAGGATTTAACATTATCCGTGCGGTCACCGACGTTCGTTTCGTATTTTGTTCGTTACGCGATAAACGTTTATCTTATTATTGCCAACATAATATTTAACAAATTTTGGATTTACCAACACTTCAATTACCTTATATTAACGTCATATTTAATAATTTAGTGCCATCATATATTCATAACACGTGTCATACTAGTACAGTACAGACTTAAAATAGTCGGGTGTCACATGTTCGACCTAGATTCAGGTCAGGCAGGGTTGTCGGAGTTAGTTTCAAACCTTGTTTAGGTTTGCACCTCTGCTAACAAGTGGCTACTCCTATATTCATTTAACTTGTGTAATAGATAGATTTAGGGGGTGTTTGGCCTAGCTTTTTTAACAAAGCTTATATCTTTTTTAGCTTTTTTACAAAATAATCTTAACTTAGTGTTTGGTTTAGCTTTTTAAGCTTAAGTTTATTAGCTTATATAAGTTAATTTGAAGAAGCTTATCTGAAGATGATTTTTTAGCTTAGTTGAAGAATGATTAAAGATAAGCTATAACCTAATCCAAACACTATTAAAATATGGCAAAAGATCAAATACAAATAATCTTAACATACTAAACCTACAAATTGAAGGAAAACCCAAAAAGACAAGGTGGCATTTTTGTAATTACCACCAACTATCAAAGTTACAACCAAAAATACCTAAAAAAACACAATTTTTTTTTAACATTTTTTATTAAAAAATCGCTACATTTCGTTAGCAAAAAAAAAAAAAAAAAAGTTTTTTTTTTCTGCTACTAAAAGTAGCGATTTTTTAATAAAAAATGTTAAAAAAATAAAATAAAATAATTTGTGTGTTTTTTTATATTTTTTTAGGTTTTTTGGGGGTTTAGTTTTTAGCATTTTAGCTTGGGTGGGGGGGGGGGGGGGGTTAGGTTTTTTTTAGGTTTTTGGGGGGGGTGGGGGGGTAGGTTTTTTTAGGTTTTTGGGGGGTGGGGGTAGGTTTTTTTTAGGTTTTTGGGGGGTGGGGGGTTTAGGTTTTTTTTTTTTGGGGGGGGGGGGAGTGGTTAGGTTTTTTTAGGTATATTTGTAGAGTAACTTTGATAGTTATTGATAATTACAAAAATGCCACCTTGTCTTTTTGAGTTTTCCTTCAATTTGTATGTTTAGTATGTTAAGATTATTTGTACAAGAACTTTACCCATTAAAATATAACTATAAGCTAAAAAATAAAAGCATGGCCAAACACCCTCTTATAAGCTAAATTGCGCAGCCATAGGCGCACGTTAAAACAACCATGACTGAGTGACTTACTGGTCTTGCATAGAACCAGTACTAATTTACTACGTTTTCGTCCATATCATAAACCCTAAATTCAACACATTTGATACTCGAGAAAGAAGAAGAATCATGAGTAGTTTTCGATTTGATCTGCTCGTTTTACTAGTATTTTCCATACATTTTGCCCCTGCACTTTCCGATCTGGTCATCTCCAAGCTTGATCGACGGGTAATCTATCCTCTATTCTTATCACCTCATTTTCTTTCTAATTTTCCCGCCAATTGTTATAATTAGATCCGATATCTTCATTATTATGTTTCACTCAACTGTTTTTTGTACAATTTCAGCTCGATTTGATTGCATCTGTGTACTATGTATATTGTAAAGTTACAATACTCAGTTTTATTATGAATCTAGTGTTGTGTGGACAATATGTTCTGCCAAAAGTTGCAGACAAAAACTGTATATATTGTTTAAAGATTATCATTGTTTGTATGGTAGTTATCACCTGACAGTATATCATCTCCTGTTGCAGATTGATCTGACTTCACAGATTGTGCGGGTGACATTTACCTTGAAGGTGCGTGCTGTTAAAAACACTTGGGGGGCTGTTTGTATAGCTCTTAATGGTTCAGACCTCTTATTGGTTCAGCACTTGGTTCAGACATTTGCCTCTGAATGGTTAAGTATTATACTGAGTCTGAATGATTAAGACCTCTAATCTGAATTGGTCAGACATTTGCCTCTGAACGGTTAAGCATTATACTGGCTTTTAATGGTTCAGACCTCTTACTGGTTCAGCACTTAACAATTCAGAAGTTGCCAAACAGTCTCTTGGATCATCTTATGTATAAGTTTCTAGCACCCCATTTGATTAGTTCTTTACATTTGCAGGTGGAGAATACGGGTACTGATCCAGTTTCGGAGGTATCTTTGACCTTTCCCGAACACCAAGCAAATAATTTAGCACTTTTGGCTGCTGTTTGTACCGAAGGAAAAGGAAAATCAAGAGGTGCAGCTACCAATCTACCAATCAAGATCAAACAGCCTGATGATTCACCGCCATCGTTAATTTGGTATGCTGCATCTCTGCCCAAGGAACTGGGTAAAGGAGAAAGCTTAAACATCGATGTTTTGGCGGTTTTCACCCATGTGTTGCGACCATTTCCCGAGAAAATCACTCAAGCTGAATCCCAGCTCTTCTTATTCCAGGATAGTGCACATTTTACATCGCCGTATAATGTTAAGGTCCAGTCGCTTACTGTTAAACTTCCCAGTGAAAGTGTCGAATCTTATACAAAACTTGAAAACACCAAGTTTTCTGGCTCGGAGATTAAGTATGGTCCTTATGAGAAACTTGCTGCTTTTTCATACTCGCCGGTAATTGTACATTTTCCAAGTAATAAGCCGTTTGTGGTAGCAAAAGAGTTGGTGAGAGAAATAGAAATCTCACATTGGGGCAATGTACAAGTGACTGAACATTATAACATAATCCATGGTGGTGCTCGGAGCACGGGTGAATTTTCAAGGTAATACATTAGATTTTGTAATCTTTTTTGAAACTGGTTTTCTTTTTATTGTGACTAAGAGTGCACTAGATTAGTTTAAAATGTTTGGACTTATGATAGACGATTCTGCTTTTGGCGAAGTAACCAGTTTCATATTAGCTACAATAAAACTGATTATCAAAGAGTAATAAGTTTTCCTGAATTTACGAGATTTTTACTTATATCTTACAAGACGTTTATCTGTTTCTCAGAAGAATATAATTTTTTGGTTGTTTAATGTATTAGTTTTACGATAATAAGTATTTGCCAACAATCAAACAATTGATTATCTGATTATGTGCTGCTGTTACTAGCTGCAATAAAACAGATAATCAAAGTATGTCTAATCTGAGAGACTTTAGTTACATCTCACGAATGTCATTTTTGGCCATCTAATGTATCCAAGCGCGATAATATGTTGCTACTATACTCAGGCTGGACTTCCAGGCGAGACCACATGTGCGAGGTGCATCAGCTGTTAGAAATCTTATCGCCATGTTACCACCAAGAGCCCATTCTATCTACTACAGAGATGCCATTGGCAATATTTCAACGTCTAATATATATGCCGATTCAAGCAAGGTAAGATTATATTCACTATGAATCTTTCTTTTGAGTTATAAAATGGGCAGATTGATTGAGTTGATCAGAAACACTTTATATCCAACATTTTCAAATTGTTTTTGTTGAGTGTCAAATATGATTACAAAATTATATTGTGTTTGTATAAATCTATTTTTAATATACAAGATTAGGAGGTTTTAACTTTTATGCAGTAAAAATACACCTTGACCCACTCAACCCGCTTCCTTTTAGCAAATTATCTTACTTTACCTATTTGACCCATTCTAGATAACAAATATATAAGCAAATGAGTCTCTAACATTTTGCTTACTTGTATTTGCAGACACTACTCGAAATTGAACCTCGATATCCTATGTTTGGTGGTTGGAAAACTTGTTTCACCATCGGTTATGGTTTACCCCTTCAAGACTACCTGTTTCAGTTAGGGGGGACCCGCTTCCTAAATATTACTTTTGGTTCACCCATGAATGACGTGCTTGTAGAAAACCTTACATTAAAGGTATTTGTTTATTATTTTTTTTTTTGAAAATATCAAATATAACCTTAAGCCTATTTATCTTAGGTGCTGTTTGTTTTTGCTTATATTGGCTGAAAAGAGCTTATGTCTGCGGGCGGGCAGACATAAGCTCTTGAAGACGGTTTGTTTAAAAAAAAAAAGAAGATCTTAAAATAGCTTTTGTTTGCTTAAAAAAAAAGCTATGAATCATTGCTTCAAGATCTTCACACACATCTTCACACACCATCTTCACACACCACAAACCCTTCTTCTTCTTCCTGCCACCACCACCTCCGGCACCACCACCTCCGCCACCACCTCCACCACCACCATCGTCAAAACCCACCACCAATTTAGGGCTGTGAGAGATTGGGCGAGAGAGAGAGAGAGATCGTAGAGAGAGAGAGCTGAGAGAGAGAGAGAGAGAGATCTGTGAGAGATCTGTGAGAGAGAGAGAGCTGAGAGAGAGAGAGAGCTGTGAGGGAGAGAAGAATCCTCGGCGATGGCGGTGGTGGTTCCGTGACGGCGGTTCCGGCGGTGGTGATGAAGAATCGCGGCGATGGCGGTGGTGATGAAGAATCGCGGTGGTGGTTCCAGAACAGGTGGTTCCGTGACGGTGGTGCACCGTTTTCAGTCAATAAGAGGGCGGCGGTGATGGCGGAGGTGGTGTGGTGGTGGTGGCAGAGGTGGTGCGGTGGTGGTGGTGGTTGTAGAGAGAGAGAGAGTGTTTCTAGAGAGAGAGAGCAGAGAGAGAGAGAGAGAGAGCTTGTGTGTGGTGTGTGTGTGTGAAGTTGTTTTTGAATGAAAAAAACAAACCCTCTTCTCCTTGCAGACTGCAGACATTTGGGCCACATCTTCTCTTGCAGATGCCTGCAGATGTGGTTCGCAGACTACAGACATTTTACATCTGAAAAAACAAACAGCACCTTAGTTGGTTCGTATTCGTTTTTCTTGATTTTGCAGGTTATTTTGCCTGAAGGGTCAAGAGATATATCTGTTTCAGTTCCATTTCCTGTAAAACAGTCACAAGAGGTAATGCAAAATATATATTAATTAAGCTGGAGTGATAATCTGAAAAACAAAACAACCCCCTTTCATTGAAATATGCCTTGTTTTTTCAGACAACATTTTCTCACTTGGATATTGCTGGTAGACCCACAGTTGTGGTGGAAAAGGTTAATGTCGTGCCAGAGCATAACCAATATTTCCAGGTATTCCTACTTTAGTGATTATATGATATTTTGAATGATCGGGATCAGATAATTTGTTGAAATAGAACGTGTTGTAGGAGATAATTGTTTCTACTCTTGATGTTGTGATGATGAAATGATCGGTTGTTTAAGTAACTCATATGGCAAAAACCAGACATTTTTATACAATATTAAAAGTATCTAATTCAAAACATAATATATATCTAAGTCAGTACTTCTACACAAGTCCCTGGATTTTTTTTTTTGCATGATTGGGTCCTTCAACTTTTAGAACTTCATGATAAAGTCCCTGGATTTTATTTTTAACCATAACTTTCTTTTTCAACTTTTTTAAAAATATTGGAAGTCTTTTTTGCATGATTAAATCACTTCAACTTTATAGAAAGGAATTTTTCATTATTTTTAAGCAGTCTAGGGATGTATAAGGTCCAAGGACTTGTGTGTGTAATTAGCAAAATTCCATAAGGATTTTCAACAATAGCCCAAATAATTTTCTTGTAACCTATTTATACAGCCATCTTTCTGTGATGTGATTTGAACAGCCATCTTTTTTTTTCATACAGGCAGTAAGAAATTTATATGAAAAGTACTTAAAATAAGGGAAAAAGGTGCTTTTAGTATTATCTTAAATCATTAGTTTCGGTGCAGTCAGTGCGGTAAAAAACTGAACTCAATGATTGATCCCTAAATGATTAGAGTCAGAATTTAGCAATCCAAACGCCAAAAGCTGATTATCGTATAATCTCTAATTAGATAATCAGTTTTGTATTGCACTTCCAAACAACTCCAAAGACTTACTGCCCTCACAAAAGTGAAGTTGGTTCATATTATATGATATTGGATGTTTCCTTTTCAGGTTCACTACAAGTTCAGCAATCTTTCATTACTTACAGAACCGTTGATGTTAATATGTGGGTTTTTCTCCCTATTTGTTGCTTGCATCATCTATATGCATGCCGACTTCACCATCTCAAAGTCTTCTGCTTCATATATAGCAAAACTGCAATGGGATGAGGTATGTGAACCCTAGATCCAACTATATTACTGTTGCTTATTGAGGTCGCAAACTGGTATGGGTCGAACTCGAACCAAACCTTTTCTGTCCTAAATATATAACCTTCTAGTGTTTCAGTAATAATTAATCTGAATTTCTGAATAAAATGTTTTAGGATGTGGTAAAACCAGCCAAAAACTGATTTTTTGGTATGCATCTGGTCGGCTTGAACCGGAATACTTTTCGTCTTATAAAAGAGTAGAAAATTTATATTGTTTGAATAATAATTTAATCAACTGGTCAAAATAGGTACTTTTGATACAGGTTGTGTCTGTTCGAGTCAGGTTATCTCAAAATTTTACAACCTTTTGTAGTAATTAGTTATTAGTGTTTCAAGTATGATCTGAAAGTTTATATTGATGATCTAAAATCATGAATTGGTGGGGTGGGTTGCTAACTGGTCAAAACAAGCCATTATGTTACAAGTATTTTTATAAATATTTAGTGTTTCAAAATTCAAATATGGTTATAATTATAATTATATTATTTCAGTAATAATCTATTTTTAGTTGGTATTATGCATAAAGAAATTCACTTTGGGCGACATTCAACTCGTTTAACCCATTCGATCCGCGTCCTTTTCATAGCCAACTTTTCTATTTATTTTACTCGTTGACCCGTCAATCCAAATCGACCCATTTAGTGAATGAGGCGAAATTGCCATCTCTAGTTTATATGAACACTTTCTGAAATTTTCCTTTTTCAGGTGCAGGGTACTATTCAGCAGCTTCAAGATATTATCAATCGATGTCTATTAATCCATGATAAGCTAGAAGCTTCACTAAGAGAACTTTCTAGAACAGGTGATATACAAGCTTGTAAAGCAGTCCGCAAATCCGCTGACACTTTATTGAAGGATTTTTCCAAAGAACCAAAGCCCCTTTTGGCTATCCTACAATCTTCTCCACAAGCTGCACATATATTACCCAAGGTTTTATTTTTAATTTCAGCCTAATTTGCATATTTTTTATATCTCTTGTATATTATGCCTTCTTTGATTGTATCAAATATGATTAGAAAAACAGTTTATTTGAGTAACAATATATTGTTCTGACTGAAAATACACACTTCACGCACTTTCGCTCGTTTGACCCATTTGCTAATCTTTTTTAATTTTACTTGCCCCATTTGAGATAAATAAACGATCCATGTGGACCCTTTCATAATATTCACCTTTGCTTGCGTTGATAAATAGGTGGACGAGTTGGTTGTGAAGGAGAGAGATTTACAAGAAAAGATTATGCTAAAACACACAATGGTGGTGGACTCTTATGAGAAAAAATCCGGGGGACGGGATATTGAAAACCGTGTAGCTTCAGTCCAGCAAAAGATCTCTGTGTTAAAGCAAGAAGTTGACGATCTTCTTGAGTTTATTGAAGATATTTAAGCGGTAATGATTTTCCGTTTCCATTTTCCCTTTTGTTTGACTTAATGACCTTAATTGAGTAGGGGTTTTGTATACTTTGCTGTAGAATTATGCATAGGTGGAGACGGCCGGGGTCATCTAAGTTCGTCATCATTTTCTTTGTAATTTTTGGAAAACGATATTAGGACCCTCTTATTGTAGTCGGCAGAGAGGAAAACTTTATTTTACTTTATTTTTTCCGTGATCAGGAAGTACGTGCTCGGACAACATATGTGCCTCTTTCGTAGAAACTTGATTTTTATACTAAATGACTTTAGTTTTTAGTAATGCTGATTTGCTTGAATATGCCCCAATTTTTTTAAGGTAGATGTCATCATATATCCTTCTATCCGTTCTTAATTCATCATTATTATACTCCGTAAATCTCACCAATAGCAAAACTAAGGTAGGGCCTAAGGAGGGTAAGATGTAGACAACTTTTACACCTACCCTGTTGGAATAGAGAGGCTGCTTCCAGAGAGACCCTCAACTCGATAGTAGTTTTGCATCAAGCCTTGGACATAAGACACAACACTCAGCAATCGGGACAAAGGTTAATTAGTACATGTACCTCTTGTTTTTCGGCTATCAACGCCACCACATGATGCATGATTAATTGTCCGCCGCTTTTCACGTTATTTCCACGGAATTAGTAGAATAACATTAAAATTAGTGCAATTTCACTTTTCTGAAAATAACCATAGAATAGTTTTACTTACATGAGAGGTCTTTGGGATTACTTATTATAGATTTTTATTGAGGGTATGTGGTCATTTGGTTCGCAGAGTTAATGAAGGAATGGAATTGTCATATCTTAAATGTAAAGGATTTGGAATTCAAATGAATTCTACATAATTCTACATGTATTTGTGTTGATGAATTGATGTTTAAAATATAAAATAATAAAACTGCCCTTACTAATATCACCTTGTTCCTGTGTCACTCCACCCTCTCAACCCTAATTTGAACTTTCTCCATCTCCCATCTACATTGCCACCTATAAGTTTCGATTGCTAACCAATTTCATAAAAGGAACCAGGGTCGAGTGAAGCCCTGGTTTAGCAAACAAAGAGGCAAACGACGACATCGTGGGATGAACATAGAGAAGGAGACGTGCTACAGAGAGGTGTTGTGGTGGTTGTTAAGGGTCGAGAGACAGATTGCGAGCAAAAGAGGTACGCACAATGTCACACCCTCAAATTCCACATGCGGGGTTTTACTGCCAGGCGTGTAACATACCAGGATCAAGCCACTAATCATGTTGAACTATTCATATAATTTGGGGTAAATTACACTTTTCTTCCTTTATGTTTGTAACGAGTTGCAATGGATGACATTTAACTTCAATAATTACATTCCATGTCCTTTATTTGGAAAACCCATTACACTCTACGTCCTTTAGTCCTAACCTGGTTAAAATTTTCAGTTAAATGGCACGTGTCTTGCACACGAGGGTAGGTTAGTAATTTTACCGATGTATTTAAAATATACTCATTTTCCTTCCATTTTCTCTGCTACACAACCTAAAACCCTATCCCTTTCTCTCTCATCTCTCTCTAGAAAACAACCGGCAACTACCCTTGGTGGCAGAGCCACAACGACATCGTGGTATGGTGGTTGTGTTACGCTCATTTGCCAACGTGGCCACCGAATCCCACCACCACTATGACACCAACATCACCACCACATGCGAAATCCGTTTGAACAACAATCGCCTGAGGGTCGCTGTCGTCTGAGGGTCACCAGAACCCTAGTTAGGAGAACATCAGATCTTTTTCATCTTGTTCAGACCCGATTGGACAAAATGGGAGGTGGGTTTGAGCTCAATTCATTTTGTTTCGATTGTTCATCTTGTGCAGGCCCGTCGTCTAAGGGTCGTCGAAACCCTAGCCTAACCGTGTTCAGACCCGATTGGAACCCTAGCCAGCGCAGGTGGGTTTGAACCGTGAGTCTGGATTCAACCCAAATCTAGTAAACTAGAACAAAATCAACAAACAATGAGTCGCTTGAAAGGTTTTAGAGATTGGAATTGGGTTGGGTTGTTTCAAGGGGAATATGATGTATAGCAGTGTGTGTTTGCAAATAGAATGGTTCTGTGTTTACAGATAGAATGGTTCAACTGGCCAAGAAAAGAAAACAGAGATGAGAAAATAATTCATGAGGGCTTTTTTAGTATATTTATAAGGTTGTATGAATCAGGAGGTAAAAAGACATAAATGCCCTCTCATGATAATTGTAACAATTGTCAAAAATCCAGGTATCCGTACAATTAATTAATCATGATTAGTGCTTAATGACTGTGCTGAATTTACAATTAACTGCCTTCTGATTACTGCATTATATTTACCTGTGCATCACTTATTGCATAATGTCATTTCATTACTGCATGCAAACATATTGACATAGAGGATGCACGAAGCACCGTTAGCACAATGAACGGATAAATCAGCAAAATGTTGACATAACTCAACACATAGACAGACAATGTTTTGAGATCCAGTATAAGCCAGAAACTAATACTACACTAGTATAGCGTGTAGGGAAGTAAGGATCCCAAAACTGCTTTTCTAGGTGATAGTTTAAGTGCCGGAAAGTGCCTAAAACTCACCCAAAGTGCTGAATTCAGCAAAATTCAGCATAAATCAGCATTTAAACAATCTAATTTCATGCAAAAATATGCTTAAATGGTCCTGAATGCTTTCCTAAGTGTCGGGAATTGAAAGTGTCACAAAAGGGTACATAAAGAACACTAAACTGTATAATTTAGCACTTTAACGAACCAGTATCTAACCGAACAACCGGACACTACCCGAAACATCAAATTTACACTAGAAGCACTGTTTTAACATTACCAAGCTAGTTATGGTCCCCGAACATCATAACATATCCTATAAAGATATAACACACATAATACATTAACTAGACATTAGATTTCAACCAAACAAACTTAACTTACCATTGCATTCTAACCAAGACCCCCCCCCCCTCCACCTATGGACGGTTAGACAAGGGTGGCCCACCCTTGATTTCTTTTATTTGTTTAATTGATCTTGTTGGGTTAATTAGAACATAAGGACCAAAGGTTAGTATGTTAGAATGGGTTATAAGAAGAACCCTTGAGATCTTGAACTCATAACTTCCACACGCTACTCTCTCTTCTCTCCCTCTTGTGCTCTCGGCCTAGATCAACAACACCACCATCACCATCATTCATTCATCTTACATCCATTCCAAGTGCATACAAGGGTGCTAGAAGCAAGACAAAGGAGCTTGGAGCTTGTAGAACTTGAAGGACCTCTCTTGTTTTCTTTTATCCTCTTCATTTCTTCACTTGAATCATCCCTAGCCTTGTGCTAGTGGTAAGAACCTTGATCTATCTATTTTACTTCTATTTTAAGTGGTTAAAGATTAAAGTAAGTTGTTGATCATAAAGCATGAACTTGAAGGAACATGATGTTTTCTTGAAAAACCATGATTAAAGTAAGTTGTTGATCATATAGATCTAAATATTTATGAATGATTTCTAAAGAAACCAAGTTAAAAATGTAAGTCTTACTAGATCTTGGTTTTTGCATAAACAAACATCATTTTTGGTGGTTAAACAAGTGAAAGAACACTTGTGTAACAAGAAGATTGCATAAAGAAATATTTTTAGAAAATATGTTTTGAAGTTGTAAACATCTAACTCCTTTAAAAATGAAGTTTTTAAAGAAGTAAACACATTTTAAAGGGTAACAAGACTTACTAAGAATACTAGTAAGTTACTAGAAATTTTTACAAATATTCAAGTTCATGAAGTAGTAGAATATGCATGATTTTGGCAAGATTGGTAAGTAAATGTTGTTTGTTGATGATTGTAATTTGATTGTGATGATTTTTACAAAAGAAAATGATATGCTTGAAAGCATGGAAACCTCAATTTTTAGAGGAAACTATGACAAAATTTTCTAAAAATATAAACACTTAGAAAAATATTTTTAAACAAATATTTACAAGTGTATTTTAAACCATAAATTGTTACATAAACTTTGCCATAAATTTTGGTTACAAAAATACAAATATTGGAGGTTGGTTTTTATAAATAAAAGTGACTAAATATGTATTTAGAAAGTATATAATTAGAAGACACATATGTGTGATTATTTGTATACTTTGTGTATTAGTTATATTATTTTAGGACTTGAAATATTATAACTCACAAAATACCAAGAAATTACCATCCAAATATTACCAAAATTCCAACGAATAAATATATAAGCTTACACAAAAATATTGGAGAACCGAACTATGAAATGAGACTTACAAAAATATTCCGGAAAATTTATTCACAAAGAGTATTTTGGTAAATAATGTTTTGGACACTAAAGAAGTAAAAATATGATTTTTACAATTACTACAAGAATATATCATATTTTTGACAAGTATGAAACATATATTCTTGTTTTCACGTTGTTTTACTTGCATGGAGGGAAGAAGTGATGGTAGTATGGAGTTTGATGATCCGGGTACACGTAAGGAGGATGGTGGAACAATATCCTCGAGAGGAATTGGAATAAGGATTACGAATGTTGATGGGAATCCGATGATGCCTAGGAGAGGTTTGTATTCGACTTCTGGTCCGTCGATCTTGGATGGATTATCCAAGATATCAAAACCGGTTGGTAATCAGCAAGTGAAGTTTCCTACGTTCGCTGATTTCAGGAAGCCAGGTCAGGTAAATCCTAGTGTGTCTGATGTGCATGATGAAGGGAATCTGGATACCCGAACTGATGAGAGTAAGAAGGATGCACCGCCGACCTTTGCTAAGGTTGTGCAGGAGGGAAAGGATGCTGTAAAGATTAATTTCCGACTTTTGGAATCTATGGATAAAGTGGAGGGTGCGGAAGTTGTAATTCCAGTCTCTTCTGTTAAAGAAGTTAATGAAAGGTTTGAGAATACACTTTATGGCTACTTCTTGGGGAAGAGGCTACCATACCCGGTGGTGGATTACTTCGTCAAACATAATTGGGCAAAATATGGATTAGTGCGGATGATGATGAATGCAAAAGGCTTTTTCTTTTTTAAGTTTAAAACAAGGAAGGGAATGGATCTTTTGATGGAGGAAGGGCCTTGGATGATATGGAATGTGCCAATAATTCTGAAAGAGTGGTCTCCATCAGTTACTTTAACTAAGGAGGAAATTACGAAGATACCGGTTTGGGTGAAAATGCATGATGTGCCAATTCCAGCTTTTACAGAGGATGGATCGAGTTTACTTGCTTCTAAAATAGGAGTGCCGAAAATGGTAGATTCTTATACGGCATCAATGTGTTCTGAGTCCTGGGGGAGAAGTAGTTTCGCTAGAGCTCTTATTGAAATTAACACTGGAATGGATTTAAAACGAAGTGTGATGGTTGCGGTTCCGGCCATGGATGGAAATGGATACTCGAAATCTGAGGTGAAGATTGATTATGACTGGGAGCCATTAAGATGTCCAACATGTTGTGTGTTTGGACATGATCATAACTCGTGCCCGAAGAAACCGAAACCTATGAATGCTGATTCAGATGGCAGGAATAATGACTTCCAGGAAGCAAAAGGAAAAAATAAAAATGGGGGGCAGCCGACTTTCCATGTCAAGAATCAGAAGCAAAAGGTGATTTATAGACCAGTTGTTAAGACCAAGTCTGATGGGGATAAAGCTTCTTCATCTGGGGTGGGAGTTTCAAACCCGTTCCAAGCTCTTCAGCAAGAGGATCTGGCTACCGAGGAGGAAGTGCTGGAAAATGATGTGGTCGCAAAACAGGCTGGGAAGAAGGTTCAACCAGATTCGAATGATACTCGAAAACCAGGAAGGTATAGTGGTAATCGAGATGAGATATTTGCGGATAATGTGTATGTAGACGATTTGCTTGCTGATATTCCGAAGTTTATGGAAAACAAAGCTGATAATGTTGAGTCTGAGGGTGCAAGCACACCTGGTCAAGGGGGTGTCCATGGGTAGTATAACTTCTTGGAATATTAGGGGATTGAACCGTTCCCTAAAACAAAAGGAGGTTCGGCAGGTTATTCTGGATAATCATCTTCAGGTTTGCTCTATTATGGAAACCCATGTTGATTCGGCTAATGTTGTTAGCGTTTGTAAGAAAGTGTGTCATTCATGGAGCTGGGCGACAAACTCTACCTGTTGCACAAAGGGTACGAGAATTATGGTGGGTTGGGATGCTACGATGGTGGATGTTATGGTTCTTTCTCAAACTGATCAGGTAATCCATGTCCAGATTGTCTTTAAATTGGATCAAAAGTCTCTTTTTTGTTCCTTTGTTTATGCTGACAATTATCATAAGAATAGAAGAGACTTGTGGCAGAATCTTCGTGTGCATCACTCGTATGTTTATGATAAACCTTGGGTCGTCATGGGAGATTTTAACGCTTCTTTATTCATAGAGGATTTGCATTCTGGCTCGTCTAATGTAGGGGTTGGGACTAGAGAATTTAAAGAATGTATTGATGATGTTGAGTTGTTTGATGTAAATTGTGCTGGGCTGCATTACACTTGGACGAACAAACAGCAAAACGGAAGGACCATCTATAAGAAATTAGATAGGATTCTGGGAAATATTCATTTGACTGACGCGTATCCGGCGGTGGCAGCGTATTTTCATCCGTATCGGATTTCTGACCACACTCCGTGTATCCTTAAGCTTCCTAATATTACTAGAGATAAACCGAAACCTTTTAAATTCGTGAATCTGGTGGCGGATAAAGAGGGTTTTATTGAAGAAGTTAAACGGGTATGGAGTATGGATCAACATGGGTATCGTATGTTTCAAGTGGTGAAAAAGCTTAGAATGTTAAAGTCCCCGCTTCGGAAAATCTTATTTCAGCAAGGAAACCTACATGAGAAAGTTAAGGTTACGAGGAGGGCTCTAGATGATTGTCAGGTTGCTATTGATAACGACCCGCTAAATGATGCTTTGATTGAGCAGCATGGCCATTTAATGCAGGAGTATAAGCCGGCGGTTCATGATGAAGGGGTTTACTTGAAGCAAAAATCTAAAGTGGAATTGCTTGAACTCGGTGATACGAATTCAAAGTTTTTCCACAATGTTATTAAAGCCAAAAACCATCGAAGTCGAATTTCTTACATTAGAGATACGAATGGAGTCCTGCATGAAGGTGGATCGGTTCCGCAAGCTCTAGTGGACCATTACGCTAATTTTTTTGGATCCGTGGGGAATATTGGGATGCAGCCGACGCCGGATTTGTTTTCGAGTGCTTTAGCACATCAGAAAGCTGTTAATATGGTTCGGTATGTGACAGATGAGGAAATAAAAGGGGCTATGTTCTCCATTGCAGGGAATAAAGCTCCGGGCCCGGATGGTTACACCTCGGTGTTTTTTAAGAAGTCGTGGGATGTGGTTGGTAATGATGTTTATGGGGCGATTCGGGATTTTTTTAGTAATGGAAAGTTGCTCAATCAACTAAATCATACGGTTATATCGTTAATCCCGAAGGTTACCACACCGTCTTCTATTACGGATTATAGACCGATTTCGTGCTGCAACACTTTGTATAAGTGTATTAGTAAGATTCTTACTAACCGTATGAAAGAGGGGTTATGTGACATTGTGGGTGTTAATCAATCAGCTTTTGCTTTTGTTCCTGGAAGGCGTATTTCAGATAATATATTATTAACTCAGGAATTGATGCATAACTATCATCGTAACTCTGGGCCGCCAAGGTGTGCATTCAAAGTTGATATCCAAAAAGCTTACGACACGGTTGATTGGATGTTTCTGGAACAGACTATGAGGGGTTTTGGTTTTCATTGGAAGTTCGTTAAATGGGTTATGGCATGTGTTACATCAACTTCATTTTCGTTGGCCATTAATGGTAATCTTCATGGGTACTTCAAAGGAAAGCGTGGATTGAGGCAAGGAGATCCGATGTCTCCGTATTTATTTACATTGGTCATGGAGGTCCTTACATTGATTCTTCAAAAACAAGTGTCCATTTCGAATCAGTTCAGATTTCATCATCAATGTGAAAAGCAACGCATAATTAACCTCTGTTTTGCGGATGACCTTTTTTTGTTTGCTCGGGGTGATCATTATTCAGCTAAAGTTATTCTTGATGCGTTAAATTCTTTTAAAAGCATGTCGGGCCTTGTCCCTAGTATGAATAAGAGTACGGTCTTCTTTGGGAATGTGTCAAATGCAATCAAGGAGAGAATCAGGAGTATCATTCCGTTTGAGGAGGGAGTTTTGCCTGTTAGGTATTTGGGGGTTCCTCTTATTTCGACTCGCCTTCTATATAGTGATTGTAGGAGATTGGTAGAAAACATGGAAAATCGGATTACTGACTGGAAGAGCAAGTGCTTGTCGTTTGCTGGAAGGCTCCAATTGGTCCGTTCTGTCCTTTCGTCCATGCACATTTATTGGGCTTCGGTTTTCATATTACCTAAGAGGATTATTCATGAGCTTGAACAGAAAATGAAGAGGTTTCTTTGGGCTCAAGGTAATGATATAAAGGGTAAAGCTAAAGTTAACTGGGAAAGGGTTTGTAAACCGCATAGAGAAAGGGGATTGGGGATTCGTCGTATCTCGGATATGAATAATGCCCTTATAACAACTCATGTTTGGAGTCTTCTTACACTTCGTGAGTCTCTTTGGGTGAAATGGATACATTCCTATCGCATCCGGGGTAGAAGTTTCTGGGACCTGCCGCTCAGACAAAATGCAACATGGAGTTGGAGAAAGCTGCTAAACATTAGACCGGTAATTTAGCAACACTGTTGGACCAAGTTGGGTAATGGTACTACAACGTCAGTTTGGTTTGATAGATGGGATGATGTATGTCCGTTGAGTATTTTTATTACGCCAAGGGTGATATCGAATGCGGGTTACACGCTACACACAAAAGTAGTTGATATTAATGATAATGGTTTGTGGGCATGGCCTGACGATTGGATAGTTCGGTACCCGAATCTTCAGACAATGTCAAACTTTGTGTTGAATCCAATGGTTCCGGATAGGCTTTTTTGGCGGACCAGAACTGGTAGGGAGGTTGACTTTAGTGCGTCTGCGGTTTGGGATGATATTCGGGTGGTGCGTGATGAGGTTCCATGGTCGGGTATGGTGTGGTTCTCTCAATCTATTCCTCGCCATTCGTTCTTTATGTGGTTACTAGTAAACAAGAAGTTAAAAACTCAAGATGTTATTCAATCATGGTGCGTGTCGGGTAATGCTAATTTCAATCTTCTTTGTTGTTCGTTGTGTACGGCTGGCCCGGATTCCCACGAGCACCTGTTTTTCGAGTGCCAATATGCATCGCAGGTTTGGGGTGGTATTAAAGAGAAAGCTGGTATGGATACGGTTCAGAATGATTGGGATAGTATCTATGACCACCTTGAACGGTATGCTAAGTCAACGTCTGCTTGTCACGTTATTGGGAAGCTTGTGGTTAGTGCTGCGGCGTATTTTGTATGGCAGGAGAGGAACCAACGACTTTTCTCATCAAGGAAAAGGAGTGCAACCAAGCTTATTGAGGTGATTTTAGCGACTGTTCGGATGAAACTTCAATCTATGCGATTCAAGAGGACCAATCAGATTCATGGGATTCTTCAGGAATGGAGCTTGCCTCGCGGGGTACTGATGGAAGATGATGATTGTGGTTAAGTTCAGTTAGTTCGTTGTTTTGCTGGTTGCTTGTTACTTGGTGTACTGTGTTTTGTCGTTTGCTTTTTGCTTGTAAACTCTATGTATGGTATGCCATACTAGAGAATTGTGGACTATGTTGGTCCACACTTGGTTTGTTTTGGTTGATTTATAATATTCACCGGGGTAACCCTTTACCAGAAAAAAAAGTATAAAACATATATTTTTCTTGAAATTTTGGAAGATATATTATTTATAAGAAATATATATTTTCTTAAACAAACGTGAAATACAATATTTTTGGGAAAATATACACTTTCTTAAATAAATACAAAGTATGTCATTTTTGGGAAAAATGAATATATATATATATATATATATATATATATATATATATATATATATATATATATATAGGGAGAAGATCATGCGAGAACCACCTCTTATTGCGAGAACCACGAGAACCAATGTGAACACAACAAAAATGCCTAAAAATAGCTAAAAATCACACAATTTTTTTTTTAATAATTTTTATATAAAAATCGCTACTTTTCGAAGCCAAAAAAAAAATTTAAAATTTTTTTTAAAATAAAAAAAAAAATATTTTTTTGGCCACTAAAAGTAGCTATTTGAGCATAAAAATATTAAAAAAAAAAAATTCAGATTTTTTTTAAGATTTTTTTTAGGTTTTTTTGGGGTTTAGTTTTTAGCATTTTAGCTTGGGAGGGTGTTTAGGTTTTTGGGGGGTGGGGGAGGGGGTTTAGGTTTTTTCTAGGGGGGGGGGGGGTTAGGTTTTTTGGGGGTTTTAGTTTTTAGCATTTAGCTTGGGGGGGGGGGGTAAGGTTTTTTTTTTGGGGGGGGGGGTGGGGGGTTTAGGTTTTTTTTTGGGGGGGGGGGGGGTGGGGGTTAGGTTTTTTTAGCTATTTTAGGTTGTGTTCACATTGGTTCTCGCGGTTCTCGCAATAAGGGTGGTTCTCGCATGAACTCCTCCCTATATATATATATATATATATATATATATATAGGGGAGCGCTAAAATGAAAACCACCTCCAGTTGTAAGAACCGCGCGAACCACTTTCTAGCCATTAGATCAAGAAGATGGATGAATGTAATTAAAAGTATTTAAAAATAATATTAAGTATTTTTTGTCTTATTATGTCTTTAATATTTTAATCCAAAAGGGTATTTTAGTAAATTACTCTATTTTGTCTTTTTGTCTATATTATTTTTTTATTACTTTTTTGTTTTATTATATTACTTTTTACTTTTTAAAAAGAATTTTTTTTATTAAAAACATTTTTAAATGCAGATTTTTTTTTACAAAGACATTTTTTTTGCGCGCTGGTTTTTTGCACGCCGGGCTTTTTCAAGCGTCGTTTTTTTTTACGCGCCGTTTTTACCCCGGGCTTTTACATGCGTCGTTTTTTTAACGCGCCGTTTTTTACATGTTTTTTTAACGCGCCGTTTTTTACACTTTTTTACGTTTTACGTTAAACTTTTAGACTTTTTATGTTTTAAGTTTTACGTTAAACTTTTTACGTTTTACGTAAAACTTTTTACGTTTTACGTAAAAAAATTACGTTTTACGTTTTACGTTAAAAAACTTTACATTTTACGTTAAACTTTCTACATTTTACGTTTTACTATTTACGTTTTGCGTTTTAAGTAAAACATTTTACGTTTTACGTTAAACTTTTAATGTTTTTACATTTTACGTTTTATGTAAAACTTTTTACTTTTTACGTTTTACGTTTAACGTTAGAGTTTTTACGTTTTACGTTTTTAAGTTTTACGTTAAACTTTTTACGTTTTACGTAAAAGTTTACGGTTGAACTTTTTTTTCACAAAAACTTTTTTACACAAAAACTTGTTTACGCAAGACGAACGCACCCATAAATTGCAAAGTCGGTAGGTGTCTCGGATAGATTTTTATCGTCATCGACTCGGGAAAAGAATATAAAAAACCAACAACAACAAAACAAAAGTGTATCTCGAAAAAAAAACGGTGTTTGACTCAGATTTTTTCCGATAATTAAAAGGCTGCAAAGTGGGGTTGCGGGTTCAAAAACCTACCCTCCACCATCGTTGCCGCGCCATCGTCATCAAAAATCTAGTTTTTTTTTTGCATCATCGCCATCCCATCAAACATATCAATCCCGCATAGACCACTGATAAAAAATCACTAGAAAATCAAGAGCATAGTTCACTGATCAAAAGAAAACATTATATTCCACCAGTTCAAGAAAATCCCAGTTTGGGTGTCAAGTGTGTTTTTGTTGGCAATGGTCTCTTCACCCAAACAACACAAGAAGTTCGACCAGTAGCCACCACCCAAACAACACAAGAAGTTTGACCCCGTAGCCACCACCCCCCAAAAACACCCTCTTCCTTCACCCCCCAAAACCGGCACCACCTCTAGCCACCACTCAAACACCGGCACCACCGACGTCGATGGCACCACCGGCACCACCAACATCGCCGGCACCACCGACATCGACGGCATCAACGGCACCACCGGGTTTAGATCTTCATAGTTCACTGCCCAATCTTCCAAGACAACCAAAATCCTTTGAATCCATACCAAAACACAACCAATAATTTCCGATTTCAAACTAAAGAACAAGGCTCATGTGTGGGTTTCCATATCATCATCGCCATTAATCTCTCAGATGAAGAACAACCAGAAGAACTGGTCTTTGAAAACAAGAAAAAAACACACAGAAACTACCTGCTGGCGTCGGCTGGTACAACCACCGGGAACGAAACCCTATCCGCCGCCGGAACCGGCGATGGCGTTGGTTGGTACAACTGGGCAAACTTTTCAGACACCACACCCACCCCCCTGTGCGGCGGCGGCGACGTCCAGGGGTTTATCCCCGTTGAATGGTGGTGAACGGTGGCGGAGGAGACGGTGACAGTGGCAGAGGAGACGGTGGTCTGGAGAGTGATATCCGTTGACGGTGGCGGAGGAGACAGGAGTGTATCTCCGGTGATGGAGATGAACAATTTCCAGAGAAAGAGAAAGATGAGAGATGGATTTCAAGTTTGAGAGAGAGAAAGGAAGGATTTAAAATAGAGAGAGAGTAGACATATATGATCTGAGAGAGAAAAGAAGTATTTAAAATAGAGAGAAGAGAGATATGATCTGATCAAATTAAATGAAGAGAGATATGGTAGGATTTGACATTTAGGATAAATGACCAATATACCCCTTTTGTTGGCTGAATATGATTGGTGGAGAGCGGTTCTCGCGGTTCTTACAACTGGGGGTGGTTCCTATTTTAGCGGCTCCATATATATATATATTCCAAGTTGGACTTGAAAGTGTATTATTTTTGGAACTCACAAGAGAATACAAATATTTTTGCCAACGAAAATTATAAATAATTTTTCTAAGTAATATTCCTTAAAATATATATATATATATATATATTGGAAATATATATTGGATCCTTATTAAAGATAATCTTCCGGAATAACTAATACGAAATTAAGTATAAAGAATACTTAATGAATACAATAAAAATACGTATACTCGTACGTATAAATACACACTGGAATACGACCTCAAAACATGGCAAAATATACATGTATAAGATACCCTCATCATTGGGAAGGAAATACAAGTATAAATACTTGGGAAGTATTATTACAATAATATTGTTTAACGATTATTCCAAAAATTTATAAATATAATTTAAGTTAAAATATTAATTATTTTAGCAGATAATTATGTAACTTGGAATAATACCAAAGACACAAAAGAAACGTAACTCAAAGACATTAATGCTGAGTCAAGGCACAGCCCGTTCGTCTAATAGACATTAGTACGTTGTAGGTAGTCGTGTTCACCGAAGAAGCTAGAGTTACGATTGCTGAAGACGCAAGACTGTGAGTTCATGTCCCCCTTTTTCTTTTAACTGTTTTTGTTTTACAACTTCGGGGGTGAAGTACATGTTACAAATGATTACGATTACAAATGGTTTACAAATGAAATGAACTGCTAGATCATGTGAAAGGGTAGGCGTTAGCTTGAGACCATTAATCCTTTAGAAGGACCGAGGGGCATGAGTGATAGATCTATTTGGATGTTGCGAGCCCCACCCATGAGTCCGCGAGTTGGCTCATGTGGTGACTATGTCGTTCCAGTCGGGAGGCCCGGTGCGAAATACGCAAAGGATTGAGCCTTCCTACACCGGTTCACACATGTTAATGTATTAGCTACACATTAATTGATCTGTTCATTTTCACATTCATACTTTCAATAATTTTAAAGGTTATTCTTACTCACAAACAAACACATGAACTCGCTCAACTTTTGTTGATGTTTTCAAACTACATGTATTTCAGGGAATTAAAGGTGGATCTGGCGGGCGTTCGAAAGTTTCAAGTGTTGTAAGAATAAAAGATGTCATCCATGGTCTTGAGATTTGGTTTGGGTGTCCTATCCTGGTCAAGACACCGTGTCCTATCCTGGTCAAGACACCATTCCCAAGTCTTGGTTTTTATTTAGAGTATTTTGATGAGTCCTTGTGAACTTTTAAACAATTTGCATGGGTTGTAAAACTTGAATTTGGAGTCTTGTTTAAACAATGATGTTTGTGATGTTTTCGAACCTATTTAATGGATGACGATCTATGGTTTTATCATATAGATGTTGTTATGATTGAATGCGATGGTATTAAGAAAGTCACACCATAATCACGCTTCCGCAAAAGTCAGGGTGTGACAATAATCACATGCCATATTTAACTTAAAGGTTAGGAGTTAGGACCAAAGGACGTAGAGTGTAATGGGTTTTCCAAATAAAGAACAGGGAATGTAATTATTGAAGTTAAAGGTCATCTATTACAACCCGCTACAAACATAAAGGGCGAGAAGTATAATTTACCCTATAATTTGAAAAATGTTTAATTACCATATTCAACATGAATAATGATAAGTTTCAATGTTTAAAAACATTAGTTTAAGTTAACAGTGGAAACAAAAATATAAAAATCCAGACATAATCATAAAAACCCATAGTTGTTTAGCAATAATAATGAAAACAGTTCATTAACACCATGACACTCTCCAAGCTGCCCGTTCCCATGCGCGCTATACCTAACAACTTGCAAAGCATGCTAAAGTGTATCAACATAAAGTTGGCCAGTTCACATTTTAAGTTTAACGAAAATTAAGTTCCAAATACAATGTTTTAAAGGCATGTTATGGGTAGCTAACCCATTGTTAAGCAACTTAACATGTGATACCGAATACTGACGTAGTAAGTTTTTGTGCCCTCCACATCAACGTCTATCCGCATTGATGTAATAGTTAAGGTCAAAAGTTCACGCGCGGCTCCCCGCACGGTGTGAGGTTTTGTCAAACCTAATAGCGATATCAACTAATACCGCGTTTGCCAACCCGACAACTAATCAGTATAAAGAGTAGGGATTTTCAAGATAGATGTTCCGTTTAATCCACTATAGTCAAAATTAAACTAAAGTATTTAAGTTATCATATTCCAAACCAGGAATAAAGTGTTGTCCCAAATCAGGGATAATGTAATCCCAAAACCAGGGATTGCATGCTTTTAGTAAAGTAGTGAACTCACCTTAGATTTGCTCGGCTAGAATTTAGTGACTAGTGTTAAGTGCGGTCAACCACGTCCTGATATGCTTACCATTTTATCGTTAGTTACTGTTCACATAAGTCACATTGATTCTACACGTATACTACCACGTAATATGCATACATGTTGACACTTAGTTGTTCGTTCGTGTGGTTACGTGCATGTGTATACAACTCATAACATGTAACACGTTCAATGATGATCACATAACAATGAACACTTCGTAGCTACAAACAAATGCATTTATAAACATTAACATCAAGTTTCAACGGTTTCAGCTCAACGACCATTGTTGAGCTGTTTTCGTGATTTTCGTTTAAAATAGTAAACTGACTAGAAAAATTAGAGTAAAATGCACAGATAGTCCCTGTGGTTTTGCAAAATAACACCTATAGTCCCCAACATTTGGAAATTACACTCATGGTCCCAGTGGTTTATGACTTTGTTACTCGGATAGTCCCTGGGTGAAACGGATGTTAGTTCCCAACGTTAAGTGTGGTCATGTGCCGGACATGTGAGGGCAATTTCGTCCATTAATGTATAAAACCCCCTTCCACCTCATTAAACCATTGTCAGTTGTATTCACTCCCATTTCTCTCCCAACACATCATTCTCTCTCTATCAGTGGCGATCATCTTCATTAGTCCCAAAGTTAAACCCGATCAAACCCTAATCTTAACCAGTAATGGAAGACGATGATCCTCAAAACCCACGGAGACACAACACTTAGAGAATAAGGAGTCCAACTAACGCGTTTGTAGCAGAAAATGTCTATGGTAAGTATCCAAAAACCCTAACTTGATTCTGTTAAAAAAACAAAATTAACCTTCTTTTCGTTGATTTTCCAAATGAACAGAAGGTTATAACAACTTGTTCACTTTAAAAGTGTATTATGGTGGTATTTTCACAAAGGTTCCATGGAGAAGATACGTTGACGGAAAGGTTAGCTATGTTGACTACTGCAACATAGATGAGTTTTCTGTGCATGAGATAGATTTTATGGTTACGGACCTCCAGATTTATATCCCAGATGTTGAAATTTACTACCATTTTCAAATACTTGGGCAAGATTTAGACACTGGTTTGACACTTTTAAGAAATGATGGGGATGTTTTGTGTTTAGGCAAATATGTTGCAGCAAACAAGGTTATAAGAATGTTTATAGAACATGGTTTTACTCAGATTCCAGATTACCTTAGCCCTCCAAGATCAACTTATGTGGTTATTGAAGAACTAGAAGATGCAGGGCCCAATGTTAATATACCTAGAAAGAAGTTGAAGGTAGCAAAAAAAAAAATTTAAGGCTTGGTGAGGGTTCTAGTGAACCAAATAGCATAGTGCAAGTTAGTAACCAGAATGTAGAGGTTAGACTGAATGGGATTGAAGATATTGACACAAGAATGCAAGTTCAGGGTAATGTGGGTAGTTTAAAGGGTAATGTGGCTGCTGATGATGGTGCAGGTGTCAATGAGGGTGGTGCAGAGGGAAATATGGTTAGTTTACAGGATAATGTGGGTAGTTTAGAGGGTAATGTGTCTGCTCATGATGGGGCTGGTGTCAATGAGGGTAATTACAATGGTCATGGGGGTACTGTCAATGAAGGTAACATCTATGAAGCATTATTCAATGGAGGGTTTTCATATGACATTGAAAATGCAGACTTTTCTACTGATTTTCCTGTTGATAATACAGATAAGCAGCATGGTCATGAACCTGACAATGAGGGTAAGGCTGAATGTGAGCATGAGGGATCATGTGATGATGAGTCCGAATGTGAGCATGAGGGATCATGTGATGGTGAGTCTGAATGTGACGAAGAGGGGGACGATGACTTAGATGATAGTGACTTTAGAGCAGACTTGGACACTATGATGCAAGATGTTGCTGTTGACATGGGAGTGTACCATGAAAATGTTGACCATGGTGGGGAGTTTATTGGGCCTGTGAATGAATCTGTTGGCAACAATGATGGGAATGATAGTGATGACCCTCTCGCTGGTGAAAATTAACTTATTATTCTTTGGATAGTTTGACAGAAGACTCAGTGGGGGAGTTAAGGTGTAGGAGGGGTAAGAAACTAAAAGAACTCAAAAGGAAAAAAAGAGGTGCTGGTGAAAATTTAATCTATTATTCTTTGGGATAGTTTGACAGAAGACTCAGTGGGGGAGTTAAGGTGTAGGAGGGATAAGAAACTAAAGGAACTCAAAAGAAAAAAAGAGGTGAAAACACAACATCAAAAGTGAGGTTCTATGTGGGACAGATGTTTGGTACTGCCAAAGAGGCAAAAGACTGCATTAATAAACATGCTATTGAAACAAAGAGGGCAATATCTTTAATTAGAAATGATAAAAAAAAGGATTAGGGTGGTATGTGAAGGCAAGGTTCATGTATACACAACTAGACCAATCAACACTGGGCCAAACAATGGGCCTGACAATGTTAATACCAGTGGGCTTAATGAAACAGTGATTAAGTCAAGTGGTACAAGTGGGAAAAAAGGGGATTGGCTTATGTAATGACAAGAGAAAAGCTAGGTTAAATAGTGTCAGCTGTACATGGGTACTTTATCTTTCAAAGTTAGATGAGGATGAAGAAACTTGGGTAGTCAAAACCTACAAACCGGATCACATGTGATTTCAATCTAGAAAAATACGACCTTTCACTTCTACTTTTTTAGCTTAAGGAACAGTGGGTTCTAAACCAGATAGAGTTAAACCCTAATATTCCTGTTATAAGTATCCAAGAGGAGCTAAGCTTGGTGTTTCCAAAATGAAGGTAAAAGACTTGGATATGTAAATTAATTTGTTGTTAATTAATAGTTTTTCTAATTTCTAATTTATGGTTTTTGCTGTAGGCATTTAGGGCAAAACTAAAAGCTACCAAGGCATTACAAGGGGATTTCAATGAACAATATTCCAGCCTTAGAGATTATGCTATGGAACTGATGAGGACCAATCCAGGTACAACTGTCAAATTTTCTGTTGAGCCTTGTTGTAACCCAAGTGCACCCACTAGGATCTTCAAAAGGGTGTACATATGTTTGGGTCCGTTAAAAGAAGGCTATAAAGAATGCAGATGGGATTTCTTGGGATTGGATGGGGCATTCATGAAGCGCCCATATCCTGGGCAAATGTTAACTGCTGTTGGCCAGGATCCAAACTTTGGTATATATCCTTTGGCTTATGTCGCAACCCCCGATCCCTTATTCTCGGGAACTGGTGGACGCGATCTCAGTTGTGGTGGTATCAGATTATTTAATCTTGCAACGGAATTTTCATCAGGACCGTAGTTAGGAAATGTTTATCAGAGTAAAACCACCATATTTTATATTAATAATCACATGGATAAAATCCAAGTTTCTTATTACAATACATTTATAGGGATAAACTCTATCTTATTTAATTTAAAACATCGTTTATCAGGTAACTTTTATAGCCACATTATCCCCAAGCCATTAGTGCTCTCCAGCTGGCTTTCTACTAGTTGGTTGTCACATTGGGTTACCTGAAACGCGTTTTAAAAACATTTGTCAGTCGGAAATACTGGTGAGTGAATCCCAGTTTAATCAAGAAACATTTTATCGATTAAAACAGTATCGAGGACGATTACAATGTTTATGTCTACACAATTACTCCATTTGGTACTATCAATCCACTGACTTGTGGGTCATATTACACATTGGCTAACTCATTGTCCCAATGGTAACGTACTGTCATACTCGACTTACTACTCACAGTGTAGTAAATTTTGTATACAAAACCCCAACATACCGGCAGTAATTGAAGACTACAAAGACTCAATCACCGCTTAATCATATTGTAAAATAATTAAGGTTTTGTAAAAACTGTTAAAAAAAAGATTACTCACTTTGCTATCTTAGGCTTCTTGTAAGGGTTTCCTGGGTATAATCTATAATTTATACAAATGTACATTGGTTAGTATCATAACCCTTTGAAATTATTAATGATACCCTCCCTGAGACGGCATTCCAACAACTACGTCAGGCAGAACCACGACAGTTGTTACGGAACCCTAAATCAATCGGGCAGCGTAACTATTATGAAACTGGGGTTATAATACTTAGAACGGAGTAGAACCTCGCTAATTAGGGTATAATACCCAAATATTATGCCTAATACTTTCAGAATTCGAGATTGAGAAGTGTGAATGAGCGACGGAAACTGAAAACTGATGCCTGCTATTTATAGTTGTGAAATACGACTTTTAGGCGGCCCGCGTAAGGTAAGGCTAAGCCTTACACGGCCCGCGTCAACACGCGGTCAACCTATAGCTTAGCCTGATCACCAAGTAGACTCGACACGATGTCGACACGTGTCGGCTCAGGGATGCGCCACCATTTGGAACACGCGCGGCCCGCGTGAACTATTGAAGAGTATTACGCGGCCCGTATGAACTTAAGGAATAAACGGTATCTGTTTTAAACACTGATACGGCCCGCGTAAGTTTGAGGTGAGGTCCTACGCGGCCCGCCTCAGCTTACTATTTCTTGTTTTTGATTTATTTTATAAACTATAACATAATTTGGGCTCGGTTTTCACATAAGGGGTGTAATATTAGACATATTGGAATATTTTAAGATATAATAGGGTATACAAAATATAATGAGGGTGTTGGTTTTACCGAGGGTTGTTACATTCTCCCCACCTTGTTTTAGAGCTCGTCCTTGAGATCTATTGAAATAAATGCGGGTATTTCTTTTGCATTTCTGATTCAAGCTCCCATGTGTATTCAGGTCCTCTTTTGGAGTCCCACTTCACTTTGACTAGAACTAGTCTCTTGTGTTTTAGATTCTTGACTTTCCTGTCTTCAATTTGTAGAGGTTTTTCTACAAACTTGAGTTGTTCATTTACCTCTATATCCTTAAGAGGTACTATCAATGATTCATCAGCTAAACACTTTTTGAGATTAGATACATGAAACACATCATGTATTCCTGCCATTTCATCTGGCAGTTGTAGCTGATAGGGTACAGGTCCTATTTTTCTAATAATCTTGAAAGGTCCAAAATACCTGGGACTTAGCTTTCCCCTTTTTATGAATCTTACTACTCCTTTCCAAGGAGAGACTTTCAACAATACTTTATCTCCTACCTGAAACTCCAATGGCTTGCGTCGGTTATTGGCATAACTCTTTTGTCGATCACGTGCGGCTTTCAGTCGTTCCTTGACTTGAATAATCTTGTCAGTTGTTTCTTGCACTATCTCAGGTCCAGATAGTTGTTTTTCCCCAATTTCTGCCCAACAGACTGGGGTTCGACACTTTCTTCCATAAAGTGCTTCAAATGGTGCAGCATTGATACTTGTGTGATAACTATTATTATAAGAAAATTCTATTAAAGGTAAGTGATCGTCCCAATTACCTACAAAATCAATTACACAAGCTCTAAGCATGTCTTCCATTGTCTGAATTGTTCTTTCACTTTGTCCATCCGTTTGTGGATGATAAGCTGTGCTTAATTTTAACTTGGTTCCCATTGCCTTTTGGAAACTTGACCAAAAATGAGATGTAAAGCGACTATCTCTATCAGAAACAATTGATAAAGGAATACCATGTAAAGAAACAATTTCATTTACATACAATTTAGATAATTGTTCCATACTAATTGTTTTTTCATTGGTAGAAAATGAGCTGACTTGATTAGTCTATCTACAATCACCCAGATTGTATCATTTCCTTTCTTAGTTTTGGGTAATTTAGTAACAAAATTCATGGTTATTAATTCCCATTTCCAAACTGGCATTTCTAATTGCTGTAACAAACCGGAAGGTTTCTGATGTTCAGCTTTAACTTGTGAACAAGTTAAACATTTAGAAACATAAGCTGCTATATCCTTTTTCATTCCTATCCACCAGAAATTTTTCCTTAAATCCTGGTACATTTTGTCACTTCCTGGATGCATCGTATACTTGGACTTATGAGCTTCTTCTAATATACGATGGCGTAGATTTCCTAATTTAGGTATCCACATTCTCTTTTCATGGAATCTCCAAATTCCATCTGTTCCTTGTTTTAATTCTTTTAACATACCTTTTAACTTTTCAGTATCTTCCTTGATTACTGACTCTTGTGCTTCTCTTATTTGATTATTTAAATCTACTTGTAGATTTAATTTAAGAGAACGTACTCTTCTTGGCTTTTCATGATACTTTCGGCTTAAAGCATCTGCCACTACATTTGCTTTTCCTTCATGATACTGGATATCACAATCATAATCACTAAGCATCTCCATCCAACGTCTTTGTCTCATATTCAACTCCTTTTGCTTGAAGATATACCTTAAACTCTTATGATCAGTGAATATGGTAAACTTACTACCATAAAGGTAATGTCTCCAAATCTTAAGAGCAAAAATTATAGCTCCTAACTCTAAATCATGGGTTGAATAATTCTCTTCATGACTCTTAAGTTGTCTAGATGCGTAAGCTATAACTTTCTGACGTTGCATTAATACACATCCATAACCTAATTTAGAAGCATCACAATAGACTACGAAATCTTCAGTTCCTTCTGGTAATGCTAATATAGGTGTATGAGTCAATCTTTGCTTAAGAATTCTAAAGGCTTTTTCTTGTTTTACTCCCCATTCAAACTTAACAGATTTACAGGTTAGCTTAGTTAAGGGAATGGCTATTCTAGAAAAATCTTGAATAAATCTTCTATAATAACCGGCCAATCCTAAGAAACTTCTAACCTCAGTTGGTGACTCAGGGGTTTTCCATTTAGTAATTGCCTCGATTTTTGTTGGATCTACATGAATTCCTTCATGATTGACTAGGTGTCCAAGGAATTGTACCTGTTCTATCCAAAATTCACACTTAGAAAACTTAGCGTAAAGCTTTTCCTTTCTTAACAAACTTAAAAGTGTTTGCAAATGCCTTGCATGATCTTCTTTATTCTTAGAATAAATCAGAATATAATCTATGAATACAATTATGAATTTATCCAAATATGGCTTACATATTCGGTTCATCATGTCCATAAATGCAGCTGGGGCATTGGTTAAACCAAATGGCATGACAGTAAATTCATAATGACCATACCTTGTTCTAAAAGCGGTCTTAGGAATGTCCTCTTCCTGTACCTTTAATTGATGATATCCTGACCTTAAATCGATTTTAGAGAAAAATCGAGCTCCTTGTAGCTGATCAAACATATCATCGATTCTTTGTAATGGGTACCGATTCTTAATCGTAACCTTGTTTATTTCACGGTAGTCAATGCACATACGCATCGATCCGTCCTTCTTTTTAACAAACAATATCGGCGCTCCCCATGGCGATGAACTTGGCTGTATAAATCCTTTCTCTAATAATTCATCTAATTGTTTCTTTAATTCTTGCATTTCTGCAGGTGCCAACCGATAAGGTGCTTTGGCAATTGGTGATGTTCCTGGTAGCAGGTGAATTCTGAATTCAACTTCTCTGTCTGGAGGTAGTCCTGATAATTCTTCTGGAAAGACATCTGAAAACTAAGATACTACTGGAATATCTTTTAGTTCTTTTCCTTTAGTGTTAGTGATTATAGAAATCAAATACACTATAGAACCTTTTCTTATACAACTTGCAGTTTTCATCACAGAGATTAATTTAGTGGATCTAAACGGCTTATCTCCTTTAATTGTGATCGTTTTACCTTTTTGTGAATTTACTTGAATTAACTTTTGATTACACAAAATATTGGCTTTATTGGCTATTAACCAATCCATTCCTAGAACAACATCGAATCCTGCCAGATTCATGGGATAAAGATTTGCAATAAATTTCTGATTTGAAATTTCTATACTTGCTCCCTGCAAGATTTCAGAAATTCTTATAGTTTCTCCGTTAGCCGTTTCTACTAGACATTCTTGTGGTAGTTTAGTTAATGACTGAGTTAGAATTTTGCAAAACGAAGTATTAATAAAACTTTGGTTTGCACCAGAGTCAAATAATACTTTAGCAAATATATCATTAACTAAAAACGTACCAGCTATAACGTCTGGGATCATATTGGCTTCATCTGCAGTTAGAACAAATGCTCTAGCATTCTTAGTATTCTTGTTGTTTGCAGCTGGGGCCAATTTTGGACAGTTTAGCCTGATATGACCTTTTTCTCCACAGTTGTAGCATAATCCATTACTGGATTTCCTCTTGCAATTTTCTTCCTTGTGTCCTGGCATCTTGCAGTAATTGCAGAGATTTGAGCATTTTCCCGAGTGCTTTTTCTTGCAAACTTTGCAGTATGGTGCAGAGGTAGAACCCACATTCCTACGATTAAAATTTCCAGAACGAAATTCTTGAGTAAGCCTTTGGGTTAGGTTTCTCCTCTGGTCTTCTTCTCTAGTACGGACTAACCCATATGTCAAGGTATTGGCTAGTTCTACAGTTTCTTCTATAGTTTGAGGTCTAGCTGCCTTGACTACATGTCTAATCTCTCCAATTAATCCCCAAATATAACGAGAAATTAACACTGGTTCTGGTGAAGCAAGAGTTGGTACTATTCTAGCATATTCAAAGAATATCTTCGTGTACCCCTTACTATCCACACCAGTCATCCTAAGGTTTAGGAATTTGTTTGCTATCTGCTCCTTTTCATTTGGAGGGCAGAATTTCCTTTCTACCATATTCCTAAATTCTTCCCAATCCATACTATAAACTCTATCACTTCCTCTAGCTTGAAGGATAGTGTTCCACCATTCTAAGGCTACATTTTTAAATAAATTGGAAGCAAACATTATCTTGTCCTCTTCCGCACATTTACTTATTTTCAGAACAGCCTCAGTCTTTTCTATCCAGCGTAGAGCTGCAATAGGTTCTTCATTGCCCGAGAATTCTATTGGTTTACAGGACCAGAATTCTTTGTTTGAACAACCGTAAGGCACGGTTCTTCTTCTCTTGGGAATGGGCATTTGAAGTATAGGTCCATTGTTCACGCTATGTTCTGGTTCAATTGGTCGCTTACTGCTATGTTTACTTTTATTATTCGCTTCTTGAACCGTTTGAAGAATAAATGGCATTGCGTCTATAATTCCTTGTGCCACTATATGTTGGATAGCACTATTATCCATCTGATTTCCATTGTTATTGATGCTTGGGTTTTCATTAACGATGTTAATGTTACTCTGATTATCGTTATTTAGATTTCCTTGATTTTCTTCGTCGGCCATCTGAATTTTACACATTTACCCGTATTAATATCACAAATAATAGGTAATATAGTAAATCACATAACACGCAATTTAACCAAAACCGTCGATCATTGTGACTTGTACTCTATTTTCATATACTATGCGTCTATTACACACTAGTACAGAAATAAAGATTATAATACCAACAAAAAGAAAATTACACTAATAATACTATGCATCCGTACACACATATCTTTTTTTTATTATTATTACTACCATTTCCTCCATCTCATTCACGGATATGGATTTATCCAAAAATCCATATTACGTTCATCGTATTTCCATACGAGACGTTCTCCCACCTGACGTATTCTCTCACTGCTTTCTAAAATTTCCTCCCCAAAAGTCCTAAGTTCTTGAACGTTTTCTGCACTCATTGGGGGTGCAGGTTCTCGGACTAGGTTTGGAATCTGGGGTGCGGTTTCCTGATATGGGGGTGACAGTTCCTGAAATTGGCAAGGATCCTCTAATATCTCCCTAATATAGTTATCATGGTAATAGGGATCCAAAGGGTCCATACCTGGGTAAGTTTCTATGTTCTGTATGGGTGGATAGTTCTGAATAGGGTAACGTTGCACAAAGTCCCTATTGTCGTCCCACCAGGGGTCGTAATTCGGGTCTAATGGATTTGGTGCAGGCACCCTAGGGATTTCTTCTGGATTAAAGTCATGCATCTCCACCTGGTTTTCCTGATTTTCTATCTCCATGGGTTGTTCTGGGTTTTGTGGTTGTGGGGCTACTAATTGTTCCAGACTTGGGTCAGCAGCAGTTGTAGCTAGGATATGGAAATTAGCTAGGCTTCTATTAAGCATATCCTGAGTATGGGCATCTGTTTCTCGCTTAATGGCTGCTAAAGCCCTTTGCTGTTGCAATTTTCGCATTCTCTTCCTACGAGCAAAAGCTTCTTTACTGAACCATCCTCGTTTCTTATTAGGAAATGGTTCTTCAGATTGAGCTCTAAAGGCAAATATTCCCTCCTCCTGATCAGCAGAATACCCTGAAAGGGCAGGCTGTGATGATGTACCTTCACTCCTAGGTGAATCAGCTAACTGACGATTCACGTCTGATGGTCCTTGATCACTCATACTGAAAACTAACAGATAGTCAAATAACACATAACAAATAATTACAGTTATGCACGTATTTCCGTAGATTATTTCCTAACACAAAATATAGAATTTAAGTGTCAGCAGAACACTTCTTTGGCTCAGACTAGTGGCTAGGCTCTGATACCACCTCCTGTCGCAACCCCCGATCCCTTATTCCCGGGAACGGGCGGACGCGATCTCAGTTGTGGTGGTATCAGATTATTTAATCTTGCAGCGGAATTTTCATCAGGACCGTAGTTAGGAAATGTTTATCAGAGTAAAACCACCATATTTTATATTAATAATCACATGGATAAAATCCAAGTTTCTTATTACAATACATTTACAGGGATAAACCCTATCTTATTTAATTTATAACATCGTTTATCAGATAACTTTTATAGCCACACTATCCCCAAGCCATTAGTGCTCTCCAGCTGGCTTTCTACTAGTTGGCTGTCATATTGGGTTACCTGAAACGCGTTTTAAAAACATTTGTCAGTCGGAAATACTGGTGAGTGAATCCCAGTTTAATCAAGAAACATTTTATCGATTAAAACAGTATCGAGGACGATTACAATGTTTATGTCTACACAATTACTCCATTTGGTACTATCAATCCACTGACTTGTGGGTCATATTACACATTGGCTAACTCATTGTCCCAATGGTAACGTACTGTCATCCTCGACTTACTACTCACAGTGTAGTAAATTTTGTATACAAAACCCCAACATACCGGCAGTAATTGAAGACTACAAAGACTCAATCACCGCTTAATCATATTGTAAAATAATTAAGGTTTTGTAAAAACTGTTAAAAAAAGATTACTCACTTTGCTATCTTAGGCTTCTTGTAAGGGTTTCCTGGGTATAATCTATAATTTATACAAATGTACATTGGTTAGTATCATAACCCTTTGAAATTATTAATGATACCCTCCCTGAGACGGCATTCCAACAACTACGTCAGGCAGAACCACGACAGTTGTTACGGAACCCTAAATCAATCGGGCAGCGTAACTATTATGAAACTGGGGTTATAATACTTACAACGGAGCAGAACCTCGCTAATTAGGGTATAATACCCAAATATTATGCCTAATACTTTCAGAATTCGAGATTGAGAAGTGTGAATGAGCGACGGAAACTGAAAACTGATGCCTGCTATTTATAGTTGTGAAATACGACTTTTAGGCGGCCCGCGTAAGGTAAGGCTAAAACTTACGCGGCCCGCTTCAACACGCGGTCAACCTATAGCTTTGCCTGATCACCAAGTAGACTCGACACGATGTCGACACGTGTCGGCTCAGGGATGCGCCACCATTTGGAACACGCGCGGCCCGCGTGAACTATTGAAGAGTATTACGCGGCCCGTATGAACTTAAAGAATAAACGGTATCAGTTTTAAACACTGATACGGCCCGCGTAAGTTTGAGGTGAGGTCCTACGCGGCCCGCCTCAGCTTACTATTTCTTGTTTTTGATTTATTTTATAAACTATAACATAATTTGGGCTCGGTTTTCACATAAGGGGTGTAATATGAGACATATTGGAATATTTTAAGATATAATAGGGTATACAAAATATAACGAGGGTGTTGGTTTTACCGAGGGTTGTTACAGCTTATGCCATTGTTGAGGCTGAGACCAAAGATTCATGGAGCTGGTTCTTAGAATGTCTTCTAGATGATTTAGATCTACCGAGAGATGCAAACTACACCTTCATATCAGATCGCCAAAAGGTATGTTTTCCATTTTTTATGTAGTGTGCTATTGTTTTCACATGCAAGTATCAAACATTGTGTTATATGTTTGTTACAACAGGGGATTATTCTAGCCATCCAAACTGTATTTCCTGCCGCAGAGCATAGATTTTGTCTAAGGCATATACACCAAAACATGAAGCAGCAGTTGAGAGGAAAGGCCTTCAAGGCCTGTCTATGGGATGCTGCAACTTCCACAACAGGTCCAAATTTAGAATTGAAGATGCTTAAATTTAAAAAGTATAACCAAGAAGCCTACGACTGGTTGGCAGCCATTCCTCCCATTCACTGGTCCAGGTCTCACTTTACAGGTATAACTTTGTCACAAAAATTGCTTGTATATAAACTGTCATATTTACAAATTTACTCACACTGGTCCATTAATAGGTAGGGCTGTAACACCCCGTGTTTTCATAAGTGAAAGTCAAAGTCAAGGTCAAAGTCAACGACCGATTTCGCGCGACTTGACTGGTAGAAATGTCTTTATTTTATTTGAATTACGTGGAGTAAGTGTCGTTCGTTACAATAATCGATGAGTATTAATCGTATTTCAATCGACCTACGACTGTGAACTATAGGAAGTAACAATGCGATAAAGTTAATCAAGCTATGCTAATTAAATCGACATCGAATCGTAACTCGAACTACGTAATTTTACTTATTGTTATACGTGTGTGTGTGCCTTACGTGTTACCTGTGCATGTTTATTTATGTTATGTTGTGGTAATCAAGAGAATTCAATCGAACTCGAAATCTAACTCGAATGCTATCAAACTCGAGCCCAAATCACAATCGAAGTAGTTGAGACTGAAAGTAATTTGACTAGGAAACCCTATCGTATCGAACCGCTCTCAACCGAAATCGAAATATCTGGAAACGCCGCCCGAAACACTCGAAAGGGGGCAACCGATCGATCAGGCTTCCCAGCCGAACGAACAGCCAGCCGAACGGACTGCTGTCCGATCGGACAGGCTGTCCGATCGAGCTGCCAGCCGATCGGCTAGCCCTTTCCTCTTTTGTCATCCTATAAATACCCCTGTCATTGTCACTCTTTACCACTTTTGGAAACCTCTGTTCGACCAGCCCGCTCAACTCGCCTTTTCTCAGATTTCTCTCGATTCCGGTAAGTTTTCGTCCTAAATCTTGTACTTTCTTGATCTATACACACTCCTACACCTTTTTATCTTTAAAATCTAAACATTTAACCGTGAAATCATCAAGAATCAAGTGTTCTAAGATGATGTCATCATGAGTTCTTGAAGAACTTCATGTTTTGGCCTCGATCCACCAAGAATGACTTGAATCTAGCAGATTTCCACATAAACAAACAAGGATCTCTTGTAGATCTAAACATGTACGTGGTGAAAAGGATTAGAAGATGGATTTTCCAACTTTCTTCCAACTCTTTTCACCCCATGACTTCAAACCGGTAGAAACGGAACCCGAGCCGGTTTACAAATCACTTCGGTGGTTGTACGGCTCAAGATCTGGATTCAATCCACGAGGTTAACCGACTTCGAGTTAAATATTAAACTTCGTTCCAAACAGACCACCGACCGGATTTGGGTGATTCCTGTCCGACCCGGGAGACCGAGTAAGAACGAGGCATCTATGGTTTTACTCGCTGTCAAAGTACCTCGATAAAACGACAAACGGAACAACCAAGGTGTTAGACGCAAGGCGGATCAGGTCAGGAAGCTGACCGATCGGACTGCTGTCCGAACGGACAGTCAGCCGATCGACTGGCCAGCCGATCGGCTAGGACATGGTCCCACACAAACGACTTGTTTTGAAGAATGGTATTGAACGAACTGTTGATCGATCGAGCTATTGTCCGATCGGATTACTCTTCGAATCATGAGATACTATGCTTCAACACTTAACCAATTTTCAACATGGTTAATGCACTAGATGTGCCACCCGATCGAACAGCCGTCCGATCAGGTGACACCCTGCTGTCCGATCGAACAGCAGTTGTGCTATTCGATCGACCCACCATCCGATCCATATTGCAATTCATTTAAGTCTTTGACTTGTTGACTTACCAACCGATCGAACATCTACCCGATCGAACACCTATCCGATTGAACACCTGTCCGATCCAAAGACTTCACTTTGAATCTTTGTTGAAGGCCTAACCGATCGGACTGCCGGCCGATCGAACAGCCGTCCGATCGACCGACCTGAAAATCAAAGGTACTTCAATGTTTTCAAAATGCTACAACGAAAACTTCAAAGGACAAGCCATCATACACAAACACATCCTTCTCAAAGGAAGGAACAATCCACTCGTACAGCCATCCGATCGGCCTACCGACCGATCGAACAGCAGACCGTACGGTTCGTCAGCCGAACGATCAGCCGTCCGATCGAACTACCGTCCGATCGACCAGCTGTCCGACTCCCTAATACTTGTTTCCTGTTTTGCGTTTCACTTATCATTATACTACCGAATCTATTCAGGCTAACCGTATTCGCTAAGCGCTCCCTTCAATCCATAAATCACTGTGAGTATACTCGAACCCTTTTTGCTTTAAGCACTTTTGGGTGTTACATACGTTACGAATATTCAAACTACAATTATCACACTACTCAAACTATTTGAACGCTAACCGTTAATGCATGTTATACGTGGCTCATGAATGCTTGTTTGTTATGTTTACACATGGAATGCTGTCTACCTGCCTTAGCAACGATAGTACTATAGTTTGGACTCAGCACCCGTTTACCCGGGGGTTGTTAAGGATCTTTTACTTGCATGGATTACGGTGGTAATCATGTATTGCGAACTGCCTCAGGCAGTCAACCCGCAGTCATTGGTATCGATGGGTCTATGTCGATAACTAACGTGCTTCATTTCACTATGTGTACGTGCTGGTTATGCGTAAACGAATTCGAACTCTATATGCTATTATCAAACTCGTATGCTCACCTTTACATTTTATGTATTGACTTTATTTTAACGTATGTGACAGGTGCTTAGGATGCATGTGTGGTAGGAAATGGAAGCTAGAATAAAGCTTTAGAGCCCAACAAATAGTTGTCTGTAGATAACGTATTAGGGGTCTTTAGAAGCAGATAAACAATTGCTACTTATTTAAATCTGAGTTGTCGGAACAGAATATTTGTCTTGATGCTTGTCTGTAATAATTATTTGACTGTTTGAGATACGGTATGGGACGTATTATTTAAATTGAATAGTTATGATAATTGTTGTGGAAACTTCTGGACAATCTGTTTCGCTCAGTGCCATGCCCCGATGACTCCGCCATCGGTTGGGGTGTGACAGATTGGTATCAGTGCCATAACTATAGGGAATTAGGCAAGACTCGACCTAGTCCGGGTCGAAGTCTTAGATACCTAGACTATAGTTAAGAACCAGCAGACCGACTTGAGCATAACCAGTAGGGGTTACGTACGAGCTTACTTCTCGTTACTCTCGCTTATTCTACACTCTCACTGCACTCGAATTTTCAACTAAGAGTGGGCAATAAGGCTGAGAATAGGTGTGAAAACCGCAAACTCTCGACTAAAGTTGCTTACTCAGCTCGCATTTTAACTATAAACGAGGAGAATTATACCAAATTAGGAGTGAAATCCATATTTTGATGAAAAATCTCCTCAATTTTTATCAAAGTAGGGACGAAGTTGTTAAGCCAGGGGTGAAACCCTAACCTTGACGACTTGTTCCGCGCATTTTACAAAAACTCTCACCGAGGTTCCAACAGACGATCTGTAGTCACAATAAAACTAACGGGATTCACGCCAAACGCCCAAGAATCGAGGCCAAGGCACGATCCTGAAAGTTGAAAGTGCATAACAGATCCCCTGTGAATAATTGAACCACCTTGGATAGTCGACGTCTACTAGCCACAGACGATCTACCTCCCGATTTCTAAGCATCTCAAAGTTAATTGCTGATTTTATACGTGTTTTATGTGTCATTTTCCCATTTATGTGCTTATTTTGACTTCCAACTATTGCGTAACGACACGTTCAACGTGCGAAAACCGTGAACGTGCGTGACCAAACACACAAGAACGTATAATTTACCGTGATTCTTGTTATGTCCCGGTTTTGACTCCGAAATGATTGCGAACCAAACGTGTAACGAGCGGAATCCGTACACGAACGAGACAAACACACACGAGACGTAGTATAACCTATGATTCGATATAGCCATAGAAGTCGCAGACTTGGAATGATAGGTTTCTGTTCTCTGATTGCCTCTACTAGTTAAGATGTGTATGTGTTTCTTTACTTCTGTGCTTTACGTGCTTAGGAATTAAATGACTATGTGCTTTATGTGCTTATGTGATTTTGTGATTTCGTGATAAGTATCTACGTAAGTATACGTGTTCCTGAGCTTTAGTAAGTAGTATACGTGTGAGGTGAGATTCGAATACAATGTGATGAGTCCTGTGACGATGTCTGTTGCAGACCATGTCGTCCGGATCCCGTCATGCACTCTCTCGTCAAGAAAAGAGGGACAAACGCCTTGCTTCCATCATCGCGAAAAGCGTAGCAAAGGCCGTGAGTGACGTCTATGAGAATGCCAGCAAATCATCCGAGGAGTCGAGAATCGAAGCCCCTAAGACTGCCGCAAGGCCCTTCAGTTTCAAGCAATTCAAGTCGTGTGGGCCAAAAGAATTCACTGGCGAAGGGGGTCCTACTGCACTATTTCACTGGTTTGATTCCATTGAGGTTACTCTGCGACAAAGTGGTTGCCCTGATGACCTTCGAACTCTAAACGCTACCGGCGTTTTCCAGTCCCGTGCTCTTGACTGGTGGACGGCCGAGAGAAACAAGCGAGGGAACGATGCAGCCTACGGACTGTCGTGGGACGAGCTCAAGGAAGTTATGCTAGAGGAATTCTGCCCTCCTCACGAGCGTCAAAAGCTGGAAGATGAATTTTGGCACATACAGCAGAAGGATGGAGACAATGCTGGTCTCACTGCTCGTTTCAAGCAGCTCAGCATTATCTGTCCCGATCAACTCAAGACTCCCGATATGACCATCAAGAAGTATATCCGAGCCTTGCCCGACTGCGTTGCTGATTTCGTGCAAGCGGCTAAGACTACAACGATCGAGGAAACTTATCTGTTGGCCGCTGAGATCAATGACAAACGGGTTAAGGCTGGGGTATGGGATAAGACTTCCAAGCATCTGCACCAAGCTACCGCTACCGCACCCACTGCTGAACCCACCTCATCAAGCAACAAGAGAAAGAACAAGAGAAAGAACAGCTCCACCAACAAGAATTGTGCGATTACTGCTGCACCGATTCAAACCGTACCTGCTCAACAGCGTCAAGTAGCGGTGCATGTGGCCAATGCACCGCCTGCAAAGCGTGCATACACCGGGCCACACCCGCTCTGCCCTACTTGCACCTACCACCACCCGACTGCTATTCAATGCCGCTTCTGTGCTCACTGGAATGTATACGTCCACTTCACAGCCAATTGCCGTATTCGTCAAGCTCCTGCCAATCAAGCTCTAATCACTGCCCCACAGGGTCAACAAGCTCCTCCGGCACCCGCAGTCAAAGCCAGAGCTTGCTTCGCGTGTGGCGACCCGAACCACTTCGCCAACGTATGCCCGAACAGGGTTGTGAAACAAGAGCCTCAGCAACAGCAACCACAGCAGCAACAACAACAACAACAACAACAACAACAACAGGCCGCACGTGCCAGAACCTTCAACCTCAACGTGCGCCAAGCCCAGGCCGACAACAACGTGGTCAATGGTACGTTCCTTGTGAATGGTATTTATGCTTCATGTTTGTTTGATACTGGAGCCGATAATTGCTTTGTGTCGCTCGAATTTGAGAAACTCCTTAGTCGAAAACGTTCCCAACTATCCTCGAAGTTCGACGTGGAAGTCGCTACCGGAAGAACCGTCGCTGTCAATTCTGTTCTCCGTGATTGTACTCTTGAGCTCAACAATCACGTCTTCCCAATCGATCTTATTCCGATGCAACTTGGAAGCTTCGACGTCATTATAGGCATGGATTTCCTTCGAGAAAACCATGCTGAAGTTGTATGCTTCGACAAGATGATTCGTTTTTCGCTCGCCAATGGTGATCTACTGTGTGTTTATGGCGATACTACCTCAAAGGGGCTCAAGCTTATGTCATGTATCCAAGCCAGCAAGTATCTCCGAAAGGAATACAGGGCTTTCTTGGCTAACATCGTAGTAGCGAAGAAGGAAAAGAAAGATAAGAAGGAAGTGAAAGACGTTCCAGTGGTTCGAGAATTTCCTAATGTTTTTCCAGAGGATCTTCCCGGACTACCGCCAAGTCGTGATATCGACCTTCGTATTGACCTTATTCCTGGAGCCAACCCTATCGCCAAAGCTCCTTACCGACTCGCACCGTCAGAAATGCGCGAACTCTCAACCTAACTCCAGGAATTACTTGAAAAAGGCTTCATTCGCCCGAGCACCTCTCCTTGGGGCGCGCCAGTCCTTTTCGTCAAAAAGAAGGATGGGTCGTTCCGGATGTGTATCGACTACCGAGAATTGAATAAGCTAACCATCAAGAACCGCTACCCTCTGCCTCGTATCGACGATTTTTTTGATCAACTACAAGGCGCTACGTGTTTCTCAAAGACCGATCTACGTTCAGGTTACCATCAGCTACGCATTCGAGAGGAGGATATACCCAAAACCGCATTTCGAACTCATTACGGCCATTACGAATTTGTTGTTATGCCTTTGAGTTGTAGGATGATGCTGAGAGGGCATGACAAAGTTCACAAAGGAAGAAGAAGAAAAATATCCAAGTTGATGCACATGTTGAAGTGGACAATGGTGGAAAGTTAATAAGGAGGTGGGAAACAGTTACATGCAAGAAATTTGGGCAGAAGGGTCACAACTCTAGGGGTTGTGGTAAACAGAAGAGGGGGAAACAAGCAAAGCAGGCCAAGAAAGGGAAAAAGTCAAAGGAGGGGAACAATGTTTGACGGGATGTTTAGTTGGTTATGTGAAGTCTATGTTAGTTTTTATGGTTTTTAAAATTTTGGCAGTCTTTTGGTTGTAATGGTAGCTTATATGCACTAGCCTTTTGGATATTTGGGTTTGGTTGGTTGTTAGGATGCTTATTTTGGTTTGGTTATTGTGTTACGGATGTTATGTTTGTGGTAGCTTATATGCACTAGGCTTGATGTTGTGGTTATTTAAGTGTTATATGATTATGCAGGTATTTAGTGTTGTTGTTTGGTCACTTATTTGTAGTCTTAGTTGTACACAAATGCACACTTGCACAATTGGTTGATGTTGTTGGTCATTTAATTGCAGTCTTAAATGTACACAGATGCACACTTGCACAATTGAGTTATTATGGCCATTTATTTGTCTAACTGCCGCTTCATTTATTCGTCCAACTACTACCCTTTGCTGAACAATTTTGTTTTTCATCATTTATTTGACCCATTTGTTGCATGTTAAAACATTTGCACAATTCTTCACTAATTTTGGTCATTTATTTGACCCATTTGAAACTTGTTAAAACATTTGCACACTTCTGCACAGTTTGGACATTTGTTTGACCCATTACTTACATGTTAACCATTTGCACACTACTACACACTTTGGCTATTTGTTTGACCCATTTGTTACATGGTAACCATTTGCACAACATTTTTCAACCAAAACAGTTTTCATTTCATACTAAATAGTTACATCAGTTACATTCAATTACATCAACCAGACATTATAATCAGCCCTAGAATCCCTAAAATGAACAACAACACAACAATGAGCTTGTTCTTCAACCTATACTTCCCATGTAGTCGTGCAATCTCAAGTTCAAGTTGGTTTTTGTTTCTTATAGCCCAGGTATGATACACACTGAACGACTGCACATTGGGGGGGGGGGGCTACCCACCCAATGAATCATCTGCATCCATGGTTCTGTAAAACAAAATTGAAGATCATAGAGATGGGAATGATGTAAATACAGATCAATTTTAGAAACTAACCATCCTAGAGCATGAGTAGAATCGTCGACCAGGGTTTAAATCAGTCCACGAAATCAGAATCATTGCTTCTTCTCCACAATTGCACAACACCATTTTTGTTGATCAAGGTGTTGAACTCAGAGCTGATTAAGGTTGTGTTTGATGTAGGTTAGGGTTGGGAAAAATGATTCAGTGGGCTTTAATAAAGAGGTGGAAGGGAGGTTTTATACATTAATGAAATTACCCTCACATGTCCAGCACATGACCACACTTAACATTGGGAGCTAACATCCGTGTCACCCAGGGACTATCCAGGGACTATCCGAGTAACAAAGTCATAAACCACTAGGGCCATGAGTGTAATTTCCAAATGTTGGGGCCTATATGTGTTATTTTGCAAAACCACAAGGACTATCCGTGCATTTTACTCAGAAAAATTACAAATAATTTATAACACGTGACATTTGGTCCAAAAAGGTTGTTATAATTTTCTCAAAGTCTAATTGTTCACAGAAAAATTACTAAAAATCATTTAGCACATAAAGGGCAATTTCGTCACATTCTGTCGACATTTTACGGTTTATGTTACCGAAAAATCCTCGTCGATCTGATTGACGAAATTCCAGTTGGAGAATTTTGTAACCTCCTAGGGCTATCTACTATAAAAATTTCAAGTATGACTCTCGTTTTGGCTGCAACTTCTGCAGAAAAACGCAACCTGTACCTGTGTTTCCGTTTTAATCTTTTGACTGGCCTAAACTTGTCGAAAAATTTTGAATCCAGTTGGGCTTGAATATTGTTCACTGGAATCCCCTTGTAATGCCTTGGTAGCTTTTAGTTTTGCCCTAAATGCCTAAAGCAGAAAATATAAATTAGAAAAACTTAATCAACAACAAATTAATTTACAGATCCAAGTCTTTTACCTTCATTTTGGAAACACTAAGCTCGTATTTTCTCCCCAGCTCCTCTTGGATACTTCTAATAGGAATATTAGGGTTTGACTCTATCTGGTTTAGAACCCACTGTTCCTTAGCTAAAAAAGTAGAAGTTTAAGGTTGTATTTTTCTGGATAGCAAGCACTTGTGATCCGGTTTGTAGGTTTTGACTACCCAAGTTTCTTTATCCTCATCTAACTTTGAAAGATAAAGTACCCAAGGACAGCTAACACTATTTAACCTAGCTTTTCTCTTGTCATTACATATGCCAATCCCCTTTTTTTTTCCCAATTGTACCACTTGACTCAATCACTGTTTCATTAAGCCCACTAGTATTAACATTGTCAGGCCCACTGTTTGGCCCAGTTGTGTATACAGGAACCTTGCCTTCACATACCACCCTAATCTTTTTTTTTTTACATCATTCCTAAGAAAATATATTACCCTCCTTGTTTCAATAGCATGTTTATTAATGCAGTCTTTTGCCTCTTTGGCTGTACCAAACATCTGTCCCACATAGAACCTCATTTTTGATGTTGTGTTTTCACCTCTTTTTTTCCTTTTGAGTTCTTTTAGTTTCTTACCCCTCCTACACCTTAACTCCCCCACCGAGTCTTCTGTCAAACTATCCAAAGAATCATAATTAAATTTTCACCAGCAATAGGGTCATCACTATCATTCCCATCATTGTTGCCAACAGATTCATTCACAGGCCCAGTAAACTCCTCACCATGGTCAACATTTTCATGGTACTCTCTCATGTCAACAGCAGCATCTTGCATCATAGTGTCCAAGTCTGCTCTAAAGTCACTATCCTATGAGTCATCGTCCCCCTCTTCCTCACATTCATACTCACCATCACATGATCCCTCATGCTCACATTCAGACTTACCATCACATGATCCCTCATGCTCACATTCAGCCTCACCCTCATTGTTAGGTTAAGGACCATGCTGATTATCTGTATTGTGAACAGGAAAATCAGTAGAGAAGTCTGCATTTTCAATGTCATATGAAAACCCTCCATTGAATGCTGCTTCATACATGTTACCTTCATTGACAGTACCATCATTACCATTGTAATTACCCTCATTGACACCAGCCCTATCATCAGCAGCCACATTACCCTCTAAACTACCCACATTATCCTGTAAACTAAGCATATTGCCCTCTGCACCACCCTCATTGACACCTGCACCATCATCAGCAACGACATTACCCTCTAAACTACCCACATTACCCTAAACTTGCATTCTTGTGTCAATATATTCAATCCCATTCAGTCTAATCTCTACATTCTGGTTAATAACTTCCACTCTGCTATTTGGAATACAACTGGCAATGGTTTTAATGAGGTGGAGGGGGGGGGGGGGGTGTTATACATTAATGGACGAAATTACCCTCACACGTCTAGCACATGACCACACTTAACGTTGGGAACTAACGTCCGTTTCACCCAGGGACTATTCGAGTAACAAACTCATAAACCACTGGGACCATGAGTGTAATTTCCAAATGTTGGAGACTATATGTGTTATTTTGCAAAACCACATGGACTATCCGTGCATTTTACTCATTCTAGAAATAGAAAGAGTAAATTACGATTTTGGCCCCTGTGGTTATATCACTTTTACCCTTTTAGCCCACAAAAGAATTTTTTAACATCTGAGCCCCCAACGTCTTTTTTTCTGAGTCTTTTAGCCCCTAACACTAACCCCATCCATTAAATGTTAGGGGCCAAAAGGGTTAGAAAAAAGACGTTATGGGCCAAAAGGGTTAGAAAAAAAGACGTTATGGGCCAAAAGGGTTAGAAAAAAAGACGTTGGGGGTTCAGATGTTAAAAAATTCTTTTTTGGGCTAAAATGGTAAAAGTGATATAACTTGTTCCGTAGGATAAAATCGTAATTTACTCAAAATGAAAAAAAAAAAAAACTCTTGGCATATAGGGTTTTACCACCTGTTCCGTAGGATAAAATTAGTATCTATCAACCTGCAAAGAAACGAAAATGGAGACTTCACTCCGATACGGCGGAGATTCCAGCGCCCTTCGAATCAATACGATCAAGAAGCCTCCAACTGTGAGGTACGCCGGAGATACCAGCAGCGCCCTCAGAGTCCATGCTAAGCAGAAGTTTCGCATCGATTCCAACACTCTACTTCAGGTAGCTTCTTTTCTTCAGCACTTTCCTATATCTATACATATTGGATGAAAGAAAGGATTTTAGACCTCCGTTTAGCAATCAATTCGGGGAAAATGTATGTTGTGTTTATATTTTATCCTTCGTTTATGTTCTGAAGATGTTCATATGCGGCCTGCATTTGTTATTAAGCAGAATTATATAGGTTATTGAAGCAATTGATTAGGTTTAGATGGATACTAACATGTAATGGACAGATTTGGCCAAGTGTTCCTATCATAACGTTACCAAGCCCAAATGACAAATAGCCCGTACTATACTTATTACCAAATTCTTACCTAACTTATATCTCTACCAGGTTCTAGCCTAACTTCTAAATTTTGGTGTTTTGTCATATTAATAGTTTATTATTTTTGTAGATTAGTATTTTTTATGTTAAAAAAGTTTAGTTTGTGGTAGTTTTAGAAATACAAGTAAAATAATATATTGTTTAAGGCATAGTTATTAAAGGCGCTAGGCGCACTCAAGGCGCATAGGTTTCGCTTGGGGGCCTAGAGCCCTAGACGCAAAGCGCAAAAAAAGCGAGCGCCTGAGAAAAATAAAGCTAATGAAAAAAAATTAAAATTATATTATGTATTAGAAAAAGAATACTATTCTTCAAATAAAATAAACAAAGTCTATTATGTAACACTTCATATCATCTAATTAGTACCAAAGTATTATTGTATTAGTGTAGAAAAGTAGGTTTCCTTGAATAAAAGTAGAAATCTGGCTAGAATCTTGTCGGAATTTAGAGAGTTTGGCCGGAAGCCCTCTGGAATCTAGGAATCTTGCCGGAATGTGCGCCTGAACCATCACCAGGAGAATTAAAGCGCAATTTCCTCGACTTAAAGTGCAACTGCCTCGCCTCGCCTGAAAAATGGGCCTAGGCGCAAGAGGCGATGGCTTTTAACAACACTATGGTTTAGGGTAAATTTGAATTTAATCAAATATTCGAATTCGAGTTTCAAATACAAATCGAATCAAATTAAATAAATCAAATTTAAATTGAATACGAATCCAGGTAAAAAAATCTGAAAATTTCGATTAATTCGAAAATTCGTTATTCGATTCGTTGAACGCCTCTATGTGCATCGATCTGAAAATTTCGATTAATTCGAAAATTCGTTATTCGATTCGTTGAATGCCTCTATGTGCATCGAGAGGTTGTACATATAGCTTTCTAGGAACCTATATAATAAATATAAAAAGGATGATATAAATACCTTGCATCTCAACTCTCATGTACGTGATGCGTTCGCTTTCGCCTCGTCTTCAGGGACCCTATCACGTCTGTGTGCCTCACAGTTTCTAAATCCAAGATTAGGCTTGGGAAAATGATGTTTTGCGGTTGCATTTTTTTATGAAATTAGTTGTTTCTTCGTTCATTATTAGAAAGTTTGTAATTCAGGCGTGTTCTTACAACTTGACAGCTTAATGGAGAACTTGATACAAGGATCGGGGCTCCAACTTTTTTCAGTGCACTCCTGAGATTCTTCTCTCCTGAAGTAAGATAACAACTTTTTTTCCTGCTAAAGTTTTTACTTAACATTGCTACACTGTTTAATTTTATTTTTTTGAACTTTATTAGCTGTCAGCGAAGATTGGAGCAGGACTACGATATGATAGACGTGAAAAACTTCATTATACCATGCATGGGAAAAAGTCATTTCCACTTTCTCCTGATCCAGTTGCTAGCTTTGTTGTTAAGGGCCGTTGTGATCTTGACAAAGAATTTAAACAGGTTGGTTTTTATCTTTATTTGATTTATGGAATATTGAAGTAGGGAAACCACACAAAGTAGAAACGAAAGTTACATTTTTTTTTCCGATTAGCAAGAGAGTTAAAATTGGGCGTAAAATAGAACCCAACTTAGACCTTATTACCTATTATCATCAAAGTAGCATTCAAGGGGCTATTTCTTATATTTTCCTTGAAGATTGCTATATATGTATGTGTGTGTACCCACAAATGTTTTTAACTTTCAAGAGCATTATATATTAATATTATGCAATCAATGAAAACTTGTTTAGATGTACAATTTTGAAAGTTTCAGGAGGGAATATATAATCACCCCTACATGAGTTAATCACGTGTTCAATCTGTACTACAGAATTTTTTCTTTTTTCTATTGATCTTTCACGGATCAATGTGGCTTGTGGCATTTTATTTTACACTTAAATAAGTATTATTATTATTAAAAATAATTTTTAATTTTGTATTCTTTCTGAAACTTGTAAATAAGTTGGTCTTTTTTTTCTTTTTCGCATAAAACTGATTTGGTGGGCTGGCTGTTGGCTTGACATGTAAAATAAGTCTGGTTGATATAATTTATACTAAATTGAGATTTGAGGTTGGGTTCTGTTATGGGCCTAACTTAAAGTCGTAAAAATCAGGAAAAGCGTGAAGAAAATGGGTGATGCCCAATAAAAACTAGAATTGATTAATTGCAACTTACAACTTACAAGTATCTTATTTACTATTATAGAATTTTTATTTTCTGCATGTTTTTATGGTTCTCTTATTGTATTTATAACAGCCAACACCAAGTGGTGCTGCTGAATTGGTTTGGAACATACTTGATTTTCAGAAAGATCAAGATGTAAGGCTAAAAGTTGGCTATGAAATCTTTGACAAGGTATTTTTCCACAAGAAAATGGGTGGGTCACTCGGGGGGTAAAAGGTCAAAATAAAAGGGAAAGGTAATGCTGGTCACAGTGGGTTGGGGCATTGACGTGATAACAAGTTTTCTAGAATTGACGTACTAGATATGGTTATAAAAATCTATTTGTTTCCTTTGCATAAGTTGATTCAACCCCTTTGACCCGTTTGATTTTTAGATTTGACTTGTTAGAGATAAATTTTACCCCAAGGGGACCCCCTCCCTCCCTCCCTCTCCCCTTCTACATATTACACAAATATGACTGTTGAGAAGCTAAACACTAAATTTGTAATTTATTTTTTACAACTTTGTATATATGTATATACACACATATATTTGTATTGTAAGGATGAGTTCAAATGATAACCACTAGTTATTTAGGAACCATTGTATTCACCAGTGTGAGTAGTATCCGTTGAATCATTAAAATTATAGATTATTAGTGAATACCCTATTTGTACAACCACTAAAAATTGTAGTGTACTAGTCAAGGATCTTCACGTCTAATAATTGCGAATGAAAGATATTTAGTGAAAGTTGAAACAGAGTCTACGCACGCCTATCACAATAATTTATTCGATCGATCATGATTATATGTGTATCTAATCTAACTTATAATAAACGATTCTAATTAATGCCACGTGGCAGCACCTCATCCACTCTCAAATATGTTTCCATCCAATATTTTTCATATTTAAATTATTCTCTACAGTATTAAACAATTACATGACAATATATTTCAATTTTTATCCCATAATATAAAACAACTCAAACTGTCCAATTGAGTGATTTTTATCCTTTCTTGTGGAAGCATTATCTCTCTTTTAAGTTTAAATGAAGTAACACAGCTATCAAATTATTCAGACTAACAAAAAGAAAATACAGGTTTATTTCATTTTATTCAGATATATAAAGTAATTTCAATCTATAAAAATAAGCAATCTATTTGTAAAATAGAAAAAGGTGTTAATACAAAAAAAATATATATAGATATATCAGGGTAGGGAGGAGTTCATGCGAGAACCACCCTTATTGCGAGAACCGCGAGAACCAATGTGAACACAACCTAAAATAGCTACAAAAACCCTAACACCCCCCCCCCCCCCCCCCCCCCCCCCCCCAAAGCTAAAATGCTAAAAACTAAACCCCCAAAAAACCTTAAAAAATCTATAAAAAAAAAAATTAATATTTTTTATGCTCAAATCGCTACTTTTAGTGGCAAAAAAAATTTTTTTAATTTTTTTTGGCTTCGAAAAGTAGCGATTTTTATATAAAAAATATAAAAAAAAAAAAAAAAAAATTTGTGTGATTTTTAGCTATTTTTAGACATTTTTGGTTGTGTTCACATTGGTTCTCGCGGTTCTCGCAATAAGAGGTGGTTCTCGCATGATCTTCTCCCTATCAGGGTATTCATGTATGGGTAAAGTTATTCTACAAAAGGCTCCTAAAAATAAGAAGTGTACAAAGACACAATGGATCGCAAAATATAACACAATGCCAAAAAACATAACACAATATTGAAGAAAAAAAGACAATGAGTCAAAAAAGACACAATGATGCAAATATAGAAAAGACACAATAATAAATAAAAAGACACAATGATGTAAACAAAAGATCTAAAATCTACAAGCTAAACATCTAAAAACAAAAACCTAAAATCTCACATCGTTGAGTTCGATGAGACGGTTCCAATGCCGCTTGAATGAGGTCAATCGGAGTCCTTTTAATACCCTTCTTACGACTTCTTATTTTAGGAGACTTTGTATTTGATCGTAACCCATCATATATATACGTTATCACCAAATTATTTAAACTTTTTAAATGTATTTTAGATATATAAGTTATCACCATACTACCCTATAGTAGACGTGGCTTCTTCTGTCTTTCTTTGTATTTTACTCCAGGTTAAGTATATACACTGCTCCTCTTTCGAGTAAAAGGTCTTAAAACTTAAAAACCTTTATTTTTCTATATTTTTATAAATAAATGGTTTAATCAAAAGATTGAGAATTGAATTTAAAAAAAAAAATTAGAGTAAAGATTGCCTGACTCCCTATATTTCAAACACATTGTAAGAGATACCGAAACGAGCCAATCGTTTATTGTTAGAGATCCGAACGCTTCGCCAAAAAATGAAGATGAGGTAATGGAAGAAAAAGAAGAGGAGGAGCCCTCGAATCCAAGGGGGCGCCAGAGGCGTACAACCTGTGTTTAAAAAAGCGCGCTTAAAGCGAGCTTTAAGCGTGAAGCGCTGAAGCGCTGGAAACATCGCTTTTTTTGGTCTGAAGCGTTACATTACGTGAAGCGCTGTGAAGCGAGCTTTAAGCGCGAAGCGATGATGGTTTGAAGCGACGCTTCAGCCCAATCAGGTCACATTTGGGCCATATTTTAAGCCCAACAGTCTTTAAATAGGGTTAAATGAGGCCTGTTTCTTTACCCTAAGTGTGTTTCGACTTTAATTTATGTTTTAACTATGTTTTTTATGTGTTAAGTGTGTTTTTTAATCATGTTTTTTTGTTTGTTATTGATTAACAAGTAGAATAGGTCATATTGATGTGTACAATATATATATATATATATATATATTTTAATTTTGAGCGCTTCGTATACGTGAAGCTCTCGCTTCGCGCTTGAAGCTTCGCTTAAAGCTTTTGGAACCAAAACGCTTCGGAGCGCTTCGCGCTTTTTTAAACCAAGCGTACAACCCGCCTACATAGGGAAGTTTCAAACGAAAACACTCGCAGGATATACCCCATATTAGGAATTAAGCTTTGATCTTTTTGTATGGTGTTTTGGATTTTTACTATTGATACTTGGATGATTATTAATAGTATTATGATTATTATTATTACTATTATGATTATTATTTACATATTAATTTGCAAGTTTTCTATGCATAATGGTGTTGTACTTTCTGCTTAGGGTGTTTTTTTTTTAAATTGATTTTTTACTTTTAATCCAAAACTTTCCCTCTTTTGTATTTAACCTTACAAAATTTAAGTTTTTACTTTTAACCCAAAACTTTTCATCTTTTGAAATTTAACCTTACAACTTTTTTACTTTCAGCTTGGGTCTCCTATACTTTTAATATTCCACAAATTTTCGTTTTATATTTCGTTCCAAGTTTTGCGAGTTAACACGAAGCAACATGGTTTCGTTTTACTTTTCGTTCTAAATTTTGCGAGTTAACACTATGTAACGAGCGTGTGCTGTTCAACGTTTTTACGTCTATTTTTCCCGTTTGACAGGTTTGTCGCAATGCGGAGGTCCTAGATCGAATTAGTTATTATTTTCTATGTTTTACGTTTCAGTGTAATTTCTTTGCATTAACACGCCGCAACTTCAATGTTTGGTGGTCGCTGGCGGTGGTGTGGTATTGGTGCTATTTAGTACGATTTTACATCGCCCTTGCCGCAACGCGGGGAGCTTACTACTAGTGTATCATATATATACACATATCTAATATAGGGTGTAGATATACGGAAAAAGAAGTTTTGAGTAGAAAAAGGTAGTGAGGAATATCCAAGTTTGGGGTGTTTACAATTCGATTCGGATTCAAAAAATTCGAAATTTGACTTGATTTGACTTCGATTGTCAAGGTTTGAATTCGAGTTGATTCGTATTCGAGTCTAGTAATCAAAATTTTAATATATACACACACACACATAACTTCTAAATTTGGGCCAAAATATGAATCACATCCCAAAATGATAAGTTTATTATTCATAGCATTACCAAACCTAATGACAAATAGTCCATACTACTTATTTCTAAATTTTTACCTAACTTAAATCGCTACCAGTAACCAACCTATCTTCTAAATTTTGGTGTTTTGACATATTGATAGTTAATTAATTTTGCAAATTGTTATATTTTATATTAAATATTAATTAGTATGTAGTAGTTTTAAAAAATGAAAGTAAAATAATTTATTGTTTTGGTTTGAATTCGAGTTTCAAATACAAACCGAATCAAATCGAATACGAATTCAGGTAAAAAAATATTTGAAAAATTCGATTTGATTAATTCAAACATATGCCCCTACTCCAAATTTTGTGGGAGGTTGGGTAAGAGTGAGCGTAAATTGGGGGGACATGTCATCTCTTTCTTTCCTGCCCTTATCTCTATTATGTATATTGTTCATGCAGTTCCATAATCGAATTTGAATTTCTAATTAGATCCTGCAATATTTATTTTCTCTGTAAACCTTAGGAGAACTCATTTTTTATATACATTTTTATTGCAGATTCCATACGTACAAGTCAGGGAAAACAATTGGGCATTTACTGCTGATGCTAGTGGCAAATGGAATGTGAAATATAACCTATGATTCAAAAACCTTGGTATCCTGTCTTTATTCTTTTGTTCATATTTATACAATGTCACAACCATGCTCTTAGTTTTGAAGTAAGCAGTTTGGAACAAAGGGTGTTTGGGATTCGCGGGAAAATCATAAAAGTAAACATTTTTGGTTACACGTGTAGAATGTCGTAGTAATACAACAGATTTTTGTTGGTTTATAAGACAAAAAAGTAGATATGTGACCAATTGTTGTGTATAGTGTAAATAAAGAAGTAATAAATATTACAAGTTGATTCACGAAATAGTTAATTGTATTTCATTGGTATTATTTTTGTAATGTTTAGATATATAAAAGTAAGATATATAAAATAACTAGTAGGAAACCTGCGCAATGCGAAGGGGACGGCAATCTACAACGCTGCACTCGTTTCCTGTTATTTTTCTTGTTTTGATTTGAAGTGAAACAAGGATTTATACATGCGCGCTGTAGCTTGTGATTGTTATGACGGTTTTACATTAGGTTTTATAGTTGTTTTTATATGTACAAAATCTGGTCTAAATGCAACCCCAATTTACAAAAGCTTTTGGAAAATATATATTTTGACTTTTATGTTTCATTTGACTCTTATGGTTGGGTGTGTCTTTGGAGCTGGGATATTACCGGAAGCAGTCTCTTTATCTCCTGGGATAGAGGTAAGACTTGTCTACATCTCACCCTCCCCAGACCCTACTAATAGCTTTGCTATGGGTGAGATTATACTGGGTATGATTGATTGATTGATTGATATTTTGACTTTTATCACGAACTTTTCTTCTTTGATGCGCATTATATTCACGATTTTTTCATCTTTGATGCACGTTGTATGCAACGGCGTTTCTGGACTAACCCTTCATGTTGCTTTGGCTTTTTGGAATACAATTTTATCACTAAATTTAAAATCAAGGACACATACAAAATCCAACAGCCCAGAAAAACATACATACAGTTATCATAGAATTTCATATAAGAAAGGATCAATTTGAGTCAACAATGGAAGATAGGCATTCTCACAATTTGTCCCTGTATCATAAGCTAACCCTTCTTCCAAGTTAATTATACAAGCTTGTCTTTCGGTTTGTGATTTTCAAAAAACTTATACATATAAAACATAAATTTAATAAAAAGATAACATAATTTTAAATAAAATAATGTTATAACTGTCACGGCCCCCGACCCGGTTTGACCCGTTTCAGGAGCCGCGGGACAGAAATTCCCGTGGTATTTATTTAACAGCGGAAGTTTTTTTCAGGATCTTTTAAAAACTGCAATTTCCCGATTATTTTATTTCACAACTCGGGATAAAACCCCGGTAATTTACAATCATAAGATTTCACAGAGAAATCTTTATTTTACAAAACATGTTTCCTTATTTTATATTGAGTCACTTCCTTAAGCTTGTAGTGCTTCTCGGCACTTTTCCTTGATCACAACAGATCACCTGAAACATGTTTGAAAAAGGTTTTGTCAGCGAGAAATACTGGTGAATCATTCTTTTTAGTAAAACGACACATTTGTTATAATTTACAGTATTAAGAGAGATTATAATGTTTCTAGATATCAACCAACTACCCACAGTATTTGTCACTCGACCATCCATCGGTAACCTCATTGTCCAATGGAGTCTGTGACTATGGTCATATCACTCATTGGCTAACTCGTTGTCCAATAGTGACGGTTATCAAGTAATGTATACAAAACCCCACATACCGGCTGTAACTTGGTGATTACATAAACTTAATCACTGTACTTATAACCTTGAAAATATTTAAGAATTTATAAAGTACTTTGATAAAAAGAGAATGACTCACATTGCAGATTTAATTTGAGCAGAGTCTAGCCTACTGATTAGCCTTTTAACCTAAATTAATAACATGCACACAACTCGGTTAGTAACTTAATACAACATTTACGATAACTCACGAGATTAACACCTTCACAACGAATGACAAAGTGCGATACTTAAACATCCATTGAATTAACAACGAATGACAAAGCATAAACCCTAATGTGGGCAGCACTTAAACATCCATTGGATAGTTTAATCAATCGGACATTGAATCGTATCAGCGATCGAGTTAATACCCGGTATTGGAGTAGCACTTCACTAATATTGAAGTAATTTCGACCTCAGAGTACTATTCTTTCGTTTTTGAAAGTTTGTTTCAACACCAGAGGATTGTGCAAGTGACGGGCTATTTATAGGTGAAATTGAGGTCTTACGCGGCCCGCGTAAGCCTTAAGCTTAATCTTACGCGGCCCGCCTAGCCGCCCAGTCTACGACTAGCCTTGACCAGTCATGAGTAGGTTAGCCAGGTGGTCGCTACGTGGCTCCGGAACACTTATCTGGTCAACACAGGTTTGACGCGGCCCGCGTAAGATGTGCCTTGTCTCTTACGCGGCCCGCCTGAGACCCTAAGTTATTGATTTTCTTGGTTTTTCTTGTATGGTAGGGTTTCAGGGGCTCGGGTTTATACTTACGGGTATTTTTTTTAGGAAAATTTTGAGAGTCCTTACATCCTCCCCACCTTATTTAGAATCTCGTCCTCGAGATTTATTGGAATAAGTGAGGATACTTTCGCTTCATTTCTGATTCCAGCTCCCAAGTGTATTCAGGTCCTCTCTTTGAATCCCACTTTACTTTAACTAACACTAGTCGTTTGTGCTTGAGAAACTTCACTTTTCTGTCTTCTATCTGAAGAGGTTTCTCAACAAATTTTAACTTTTCGTTTACCTCTATATCTTGGAGAGGTACTATCAAAGATTCGTCAGATAGACATTTCTTGAGATTGGATACATGAAATACGTCATGTACTCCAGCTAACTCTTCTGGTAGTTGTAAACGATAAGCAACTGGTCCTATACGTTGAATCACTGGAAATGGTCCTACGTATCTTGGACTTAGCTTTCCTTTCTTACCGAATCGAACAACTCATTTCCAAGGAGAAACTTTTAACAGTACTCTTTCTCCAACTTGGAATTCTAACGGCTTACGTCGATTGTTGGCATAGCTCTTTTGACGATCTCGAGCTGTCTTCAGTCTTTCCTTGATTTGAGTAATTTTGTAAGTCGTCTCTTGCACTATTTCAGGACCTGACAATTGACTTTCTCCTATTTCTGCCCAACAAACTAGAGTTCTGCACTTTCTTCCATATAGTGTCTCGAATGGGGCAGTTTCAATACTTGAATGATAACTATTGTTATAGGAGAATTCAATTAAAGGTAAGTGATCATCCCAGTTTCCACCAAAATCTATCACACATGCTCGGAGCATGTCTTCTAGAGTTTGGATTGTCCTTTCACTTTGTCCGTCTGTTTGTGGATGATATGCAGTACTCAGATTTAGTCGAGTTCCCATTGCTTCTTGGAAACTTGTCCAAAAATGAGAAGTGAAACGACTATCTCTATCTGATACAATGGAGAGTGGAACTCCATGTAAGGATACTACTTCATCTACATACAACTTGGCCAACCTTTCCATGCTAAATGTTTCTTTCATTGGTAGAAAGTGAGCAGATTTGGTTAATCGATCCACAATTACCCAAATCGCATCATTATCTTTTCTGGTTTTGGTTAACTTAGTAACAAAATCCATTGTTATGAGTTCCCATTTCCATACAGGCATTTCTAGTTGTTGTAGTAAACCTGAACGTTTCTGATGTTCTGCCTTAACTTGTGAACAAGTAAGACACTTAGAAACATATCGGGCTACATCCTTTTTCATGCCTATCCACCAAAAATTCTTTCTTAAATCTTGGTACATTTTATTGTTTCCAGGGTGTATGGTATACCTAGATTTATGGGCTTCTTCTAAAATCTTATTTCTTAATTCTCCCTGCTTAGGTACCCAAATTCTGTTTTTGTGGAATCTCCAAATTCCATCTGCTCCTTGTTCTAACTCTTTTATTCGTCCATTCATTCCTTCAGCATCATCCTTGATTGCTGTTTCCTGGACATTCTTTATTTGTTCCATTAAATCTATCTGTAGATTTAATCTGAGAGCACGAACTCGCTTTTGCTTTTCATGATATTTACGACTTAAGGCATCTGCAACTACATTTTCCTTTCCTTCGTGATACTGAATATCACAGTCGTAATCACTTAACATTTCCATCCATCTCCTTTGCTTCATGTTTAACTCTTTTTGCCCAAATATATATCTTAAACTCTTATGATCTGTATAAACAATAAACTTACTTCCGTATAGATAATGTCTCCAAATCTTAAGGGCAAAAATTATGGCTCCTAATTCTAAGTCATGAGTTGTATAATTCTCTTCGTGCTTTTTCAATTGCCTTGATGCATACGCAATTACCTTCTTGCGTTGCATAAGCACACATCCAAATCCTAATTTTGAAGCATCACAGTATACTTCAAAATCTTCCGTTCCTTCCGGTAAGGCTAGGATTGGAGCATTGGTTAATTTCTGTTTCAAGATCCTAAAGGCTTCTTCTTGTTTAGGTCCCCATTCAAACTTAACTGCTTTACAGGTTAGCTTAGTTAATGGTACAGCTATTTTGGAAAAATCCTTAATAAACCGTCTGTAATATCCGGCTAAACCTATAAAACTTCTAATTTCCATTGCGGATTGTGGAACCTTCCATTTGGTAATTGCCTCTATCTTAGCAGGATCTATATGAATACCTTCATGATTCACCATGTGACCTAAAAATTGCACTTCTTGCAACCAAAATTCACACTTTGAGAATTTGGCGTACAACTTTTCGTTTCTTAACAAAGTTAAGAGTGCATACAAGTGCTGACAATGTTCGTCTTGACTTTTGGAATAAATAAGTATATCATCAATAAAGACAATTACAAATTTATCCAAATACGGTTTACAGATCCTATTCATCATGTCCATGAATGCTGCAGGTGCATTCGTTAACCCAAAGTGCATGACTGTAAACTCGTAATGACTATACCTAGTTCTGAAAGCAGTTTTAGGTATGTCTTCTTCTTGTACCTTCAATATGATATCCGGAGCGTAAATCTATCTTAGAAAAATATCTAGCCCCCTGAAGTTGATCGAAAAGATCATCAATCCTAGGTAATGGGTATCGATTCTTAATTGTAACCTTATTCAATTCTCTATAATCAATACACATTCTCATTGAACCGTCCTTCTTCTTTACAAACAACACTGGTGCTCCCCACGGGGATGAACTAGGTTGTATGAAACCTTTACTTAGTAATTCATCTAATTGCTTTTTCAGTTCTAACATTTCTGTGGGTGCTAACCGATAAGGTGCCTTGGCTATCGGTATAGTTCCTGGAATTAAATGAATTCTAAATTCTACCTCCCTATCTGGTGGTAACCCTGGTAACTCTTCTGGGAATATATCTGGGTATTCTGAGACTAAAGGAATTTCCTTAAGTTCTTTACCCTTAGTACTAATGATTACCGAAATCATATATACTATTCATTGCTTTCGTTCATAACTAGCAACTTTCATTACTGATATGAACTTCATGGGCTTACGTGGTTTATCTCCTGTAATCATAATTACTTCTCCAGTGGGTGCCTGAATTTCTATGGAATTCTTATCACAAAGAATTCGAGCATGGTTGGCTACCAACCAATCCATTCCTAACACAACATCAAATTCAGCTAATTTCATAGGTAATAGGTTTGCAAAGAATTTATGACCTGAAAGTCCTATTTCTGCATTTTGCAAAACCTTATCTATTTTAACTGAATTTCCATCAGCCGTTTCGACTGTAAAAATCTGCCTAATGTTGATTAAGGGTATATTAAGAGCTTGGCAGAGTGAAGTATTGATAAAACTTTGGTTTGCACCAGAGTCAAATAATACTTTGGCGTAAATGTTGTGAACTAAGAACGTACCAGCTATCACATCAGGAATCATCTCAGTTTCCTGAGTAGTTAACTGAAAAGCTCGAACATTATTCTTAGTAGCTACATCAGCTGTCTTGGCTTTGTTGTCTGCTGGTTTGACCAACTTAGGGCATTCTGGTTTAAAATGTCTTGTTTCTCAGCAATTAAAGCAGACTCTTGTTTTCTTTCTGCAATCTTCTTCACGATGTCCCACCATTTTGCAAAAATTACAGGTTACATTACATCTTCCATAGTGTTTCTTTTTGCAATTCCTGCAAAACGGCGGATTTGAATATTGCCCTGTTCCTCTTCTCTTGAAGTTGCTACTATTACCCATACGAACTCCTTGGGTAATTTTCTGAGCCAGTTCCTTTTTCCTGTTGTCATCTCTTGTGCGCACCAGTTCATCAGTTAGGGTGTTGGCTAATTCCACATCATCGTCAATAGTGCGAGGTCTCGCAGCTTTAACGGTATTGCGGATTTCACCAATCAATCCCCAAATATAGCGAGAAATTAGTACCGGTTCTGGCGAAGCCAGTGTTGGTACCACTCTAGCATATTCAAAGAATGTCGAAGTATAACCGCGACAATCTACACCCGTCATTCGATGATTTAGGAACTTATTTGCCATTTGTTCTTTTTCATATTCGGGACAGAATTTTCTTTCTACAAGACTCTTAAATTCTTCCCAGTTCATAGCATACGCCATCATCCTTCCTTTTGCTTGTAACACCGTGTTCCACCATTCTAGCGCCCCTTCTTTAAAAAGATTTGACGCGTACATGACCTGATCGTTTTTGTCACATTTACTTATGGTAATCACTGCCTCGGTTTTCTCTAACCAACGCAGTGCCGCAGTCGCTCCTTCGTTGCCTGCAAACTCAGCGGGTTTACAAGCAAGAAATTCTTTGTAAGTGCAACCAGGTGTTGCAGCTTTCATTTTCTTAGGGAGCGGAGCTTGCCGTGGTTCATTATCATGATTAGTATGATTACCGCCTCCGTTTACGCTATTACTGAAGTTATCTTCAGAAATACGTTTGCTAGGAATGATTTGTTGAGGTTCGATTGGATTTCTAACAGCAGCGACTATTGCTGGAATAGCATTGGCTATTCCCTGAGCAACGATATTTTCGATATCTTGCCTAGTCATATATTGATCCCCCGGATGTTGCTCAAATTGATTAACTTCGTTAACTGGTTCATTACCAATGTTTGCCATCTGGTAATTAATTTATATAATCTATTAGTATTGAATAAATAACAATTAAACATAAAACAATCATGCAAATTTCACATACACACATATGGCCAAAACTATCGATTTCTCGATTCCCATTTATATATAGTATGCATCAATGCATATTATTTACAAAGTTTTATTTTAAGTTATTTCACAAGATTATATTACTATTAATATTATACAACCATATTCTCATAAACCCCTTATCCTTCGTCAGCTAATATTTTAATAACGGCGCTCCCTCTCATCATACTTTCAGGAGATCTGTTCTCCTACCTCCCTGATCCTATTTCCGGCATCCACCAGCTCCTTGCCAAAGTGGCGAAGTTCAGCTAAATTCTCATTACTCATAGGTGGATTAGGTATAGGTTCTGGGTCAAATTGAGGAAGAAAGGAATAAGGACTGTTAAGCAGGTTTTGGAACTGCCAATCATTCGTCCACCATTCGCCCATTCCCAGAGGTTGAGTGTGGATTATAGGTTCTGGGATTGCTGGTTCTAAGTTTATAGGGAGTTGAGTTTCAATAGGACGAGTAAAAACATTTGTATTGACAGGCTGAATAGTATCACAGCTTGCCAATATAAAATCTAACTCTTCTTGTAATGTCATTTCCTGATTTTGTTTAGAACTTTCTCCAACTTCTACCTGAGAACCTCCTCCAATCTCCATTTCTATTTGCTTAGAATATTCATCAAACTGTAATCCCATCTGCCTAGACTCTTCCCCGACTTCAATTTCCTTTCCTTTATCTAAAGGATTTTCTATTTTAGGTATCTTTCTAGTGACAGGCTTCCTCCTACGCACACGCCTCCATCCCACAAATCTCCTCCTTTTCTTGGGCTTGGGTTTCTCCGGAGGTAGAGCATTGAACTCAATAGGTTCTTCTATATCTGGTATATACCTATTGAAATCTCTGGAAACCTCTATTTTTACGGAGATTTAGGTTCTGAAGGGCGTCAGACAAGTCACTCATGCTGTTATACAAAATACACACAATTACTAAGTTTAAAATTATAACAAAATTTCATAGAAAACCTTTAAATATTATTTCAGACTAGTTAACTACAAAATAAATGAAAATTAAAACACACTAGGTTTTATTGTAAATTTATTTATTTACTAAAATAAAGTTTCTGGACTGTAGTTGATAAAGGTGCTAAGACTTGGTAAAATTATTTAAAGATTTGCATTAACTGCTACAGTAGCTAGCATATAAAGATCTGCCCACTTCTCATCTAACTTGTCCTCCCAATGTGTTTTACTGGTTAATTCCTGGATTTCCTGTTTAATCTTCTTTTCTCGGAATTTCTTTATTTTCTCTTTACTTTTCCTAATAATCAGACTTCTTTTACTAGGAGAAACTGGTTCCTCATATTGTGCCTTTCGCACAAATATTCCTTCTTCAGGAATTACAAACTGATTTGAGGATTTTGTTTGGGACGAACTTCCCTTCTCGTTCGATGACCTATCTAATTTAAGATAGATGTTTGATAGCTTTTGCTTACCCATACTGTACACAAATATTCAATTAATAAAACACATAATCACAAAATGACAAGTAGAAAAATTAAGTATTTCTAAATACTTAATTGGCTTAAATCAGTGGCTCTGATACCACCTTATTTCTGTCACGGCCCCCGACCCGGTTTGACCTGTTTCAGGAGCCGCGGGACAGAAATTCCCGTGGTATTTATTTAACAGCGGAAGTTTTCTTCAGGATCTTTTAAAAACTGCAATTTCGCGATTATTTTATTTCATAACTCGGGATAAAACCCCGGTAATTTACAATCATAAGATTTCACAGAGAAATCTTTATTTTACAAAACATGTTTCCTTATTTTATATTGAGCCACTTCCTTAAGCTTGTAGTGCTTCTCGGCACTTTTCCTTGATCACAACAGATCACCTGAAACATGTTTGAAAGAGGTTTTGTCAGCGGGAAATACTGGTGAATCATTCTTTTTAGTAAAACGACTCATTTGTTATAATTTACAGTATTAAGAGAGATTATAATGTTTCTAGATATCAACCAACTACCCACAGTATTTGTCACTCGACCATCCATCGGTAACCTCATTGTCCAATGGAGTCTGTGACTATGGTCATATCACTCATTGGCTAACTCGTTGTCCAATAGTGACGGTTATCAAGTAATGTATACAAAACCCCACATACCGACTGTAACTTGGTGATTACATAAACTTAATCACTGTACTTATAACCTTGAAAATATTTAATAATTTATAAAGTACTTTGATAAAAAGAGAATGACTCACATTGCAGATTTAATTTGAGCAGAGCCTAGCCTACTGATTAACCTTTTAACCTAAATTAATAACATGCACACAACTCGGTTAGTAACTTAATACAACATTTACGATAACTCACGAGATTAACACCTTCACAACGAATGACAATGTGCGATACTTAAACATCCATTGAATTAACAACGAATGACAAAGCATAAACCCTAATGTGGGCAGCACTTAAAGATCCATTGGATAGTTTAATCAATCGGACATTGAATCGTATCAGCGATCGAGTTAATACCCGGTATTGGAGCAGCACTTCACTAATATTGAAGTAATTTCGACCTCAGAGTACTATTCTTTCATTTTTGAAAGTTTGTTTCGACACCAGAGGATTGTGCAAGTGACGGGCTATTTATAGGTGAAATTGAGGTCTTACGCGGCCCGCCTAGCCGCCCAGTCTACGACTAGCCTTGACCAGTCATGAGTAGGTTAGCCAGGTGGTCGCTACGTGGCTCCGGAACACTTATCCGGTCAACACATGTTTGACGCGGCCCGCGTAAGATGTGCCTTGTCTCTTACGCGGCCCGCCTGAGACCCTAAGTTATTGATTTTCTTGGTTTTTCTTGTATGGTAGGGTTTCAGGGGCTCGGGTTTATACTTACGGGTATTTTTTTTAGGAAAATTTTGAGAGTCCTTACAATAACAATCAAGAAACCTTACATATATGGAACATCAATAAATTTATTTTTGTTCATTCTTTCCATTAACATGTCTATACAACTCTGAAAGTGAACATCTTTGGATCAAAAATAGCAGCAACCCATTTGATGAAATAAACACCTTGCTGATATCACTTTTTCTATTTTTTACACAGTGGCATCTTATATATACGTATCTGTATTGATAATTTTTATATAATTTCCTTTCTTTGTCATACAAATTTCCTTTCTTTAGCATGATATGGAACCAAACTATGATTTTCAAAAGAAGGTTGTAAGATATGTATTTCTTGGAGGTCCTTTTGTTTCTCTTCGAAATTTACCTTTGAGAACTTACCTTCCGCATGGCTTGGTTCGGGTTCTTTATATTCATGCGTTGGCTTTTCTTCGAGTGGTTCCTCTTCGTTCGGCTTTTGAGCTTTTACCTCTTCTTCGATCACCCCTTTGTAACAAATGGTTTCTTCTCGTGTACGAGATTGTTTGATCAAGAACTCTAAGTTCTTGAGACTTTGTATGAGGCTTTCGGCTTCCGGAACTATTTTGGGTGGTGTCTCGTATGTTTCCAACGATGGAGTATCCCAATCAAAATCTGATTTTGGAAGCTCAAACCTTAGTTTCTCATATGTTGTGTATGAGGTTGATGGTCGAAAGAGGTAACAATGTTGTACCGAGTGAGATTCACCGCAAAAAGTACAATATGGTTCCAAATAATCATCATAACCATAGTAATCATAATCTCCCAAGTAATAATCCATTGTTTGGATATTACTCAGAAGATTACGGCTTCCGGAAATTGAAAAATTTTGTGAACACGGAAGGTTTACACGGCCTCGTGTCTTATGAACACAGCCCCATGCCTCAGGCTGTGTTTAATTTGGTACTGGGCGTTTTTGACACGGCCTCGTGTCGAATGAAACACGACCCGTGTGAGCCTTCTGCAAAAAGTTTTTCAGCTACTGTAGTCAAGACACGACTCCTTGTTAGTGCAGCACGACCCCGTGTTAAGCTACTATAACTGGTTTTTTTAAACGAAAAGAAATTTGAACAAAAAACTTGTCACACCCCGATATTTCCACGTATTACCGGTGGGCCCGGTGGGGAGTATCGTGACGTAGTCGATAACATCATAGTCAAACAACACAATTTAAAATGCACAGCGGAAGCAAAAGATAAATATATTACAACCCGATTCAAAAGTAACATCAATTATTACAAACGGGTTGTAAGATGGATCCACAGGCGGATCTTAAAATATAAACATTGTTCAATAGACTTTAGACGCCTAGAACTTGCAAGATTCCTTATTAACGCCCTGAGCTTCCAGCCAATTACGTTCAGTACCTGTCACTTAACCTTTTTGGAAAATACGTCAGTTTACACTGGTAAATACAATTAACCGACGCATTTTAAAAAGAGTTTAAGAAAGTTGATTTAGATGCACCAGGCACAAAAATATCTTTTATAAGTTGGGACAATTATATAAAAGTAATCTTGTAAACAGATTTACATGTTCGTTATACATTCAGGGCCCGATGTTAGAAACCGAGTCAAGATTAACAGACACGCCACAAGTATAGGCCCACAAGAGAGTGAGATACCGTTTCCCTTATGCAACTATTAGGTGTATGCCTACACCCCGTGCTTAAGACGTGGCCATTTTATTATAATGATGTCAAGGATATCCGGGACATGGTCATTAACCCCTAAAGGCTTTTATTTCAAACAATACAGATTAAAACGGGCTACCTCAATAATTTAATCACAATACGATTAAACATTCAATACCCGGCCAAGCGGTATTATTATAATACATTCAATACCCGGCCAAGGGGTCTAATTTATAGGTTTTTCAGAACCGTTAAGATCGTTCCTCGATTCCCGAGCTTAAATCTCAGCCATACACCTCGTGCCCATGGTTTTGTAAAACCATTGGATCCCCTAGTATTGCCCAAAACCATGTGCAAGTGAGATATGAGTTGGAATTGGCTGGAAACAGGCTGGAAACAGCTTCTGCTGATCTGGGACTTGCTTACGGACCGTAAGACCCAGAACCATACGGTTCGTAAGGACCTTGCAGGTCTGATACTTTCATATTTTGGCAGAACAGGCCCCTGTGCATCCAAACTTGCTATTTGATGCATTTTTGACACGTTTAAGCCCCGTTAACCCCATTTCAAAGCTCTAAAATGAAGTTAAAGTAAAAGGGAACTTAACATGTGCTCAAAAATATCTCGGATTTCGGTTCGTTTGGTCGTACGGTTACGTTGTTCGGTTAATTACGACGGAAGTCGTAACGGACGCGAAAACGATCCAAATTTTGAAGAGAATGAAGTTTTTCTTATGCACTAACACTAAAATAAAATATTTTAGTGCTTACATAAATTTTTGGATGTCCGGATGTATTCAGAATGTAAGTTATGCGTGAAAATGCAAACTTGTGTACTTTTTGACGCTTTTAGTCCCTATTGACCAAATAAGTTTATTTTTGCGCACCAAACACCTCTAAGCCTATTTCTAAGCTATGTAAAGGATATTTAGGGCATTTTTAACTTATGATCATATTCCGGAAGGTTCGATACTATACGAATCGATAAACTTTTGCAGTTTGACGCAAATAGTCCCTTTAATGCGCAAACATGCGCATATCATCGTTTAATAGTATCAAAGCCTTATCTAATCCATATTAGGCATTATTAGGAGTGTTATTAAACATTACAATGCTTCGGGTTCTCTAAAAGGTCATTTAGAGATATAATTAAACATATTGACACTTTTAGTCCCTCTAACTTGCAAAGTTGCACGTAACTTCATTTATAGGCATAAAAGCCTTGGACGGCCAACGATTGGCATTCCCAAGAGTATAATCAAATATCATGAAGCTCTCGGTTTGTTAAATGGTCACTCAGAGGTAAGAATTAATATGTTGACGCTTTTAACCCTTTATTGCGCAAACTTTCAATTAATTACGCACACGGCTACACTTGATCAACAAGTGGCTTATTTATGAATATAAAACCGTAAAAGGTTATTTAGAAACTTATTTTAGGTATGTTAATACTTCCAGTTCTTTCATAATTAATGTTTTTCGATTTTTCGAAAAATTAGTCCCTTAAATTCAAGGTTTGACTTTATTAGGGTTTATTACACGTGTCAATACATTATTGGACGTGATTTTACAAGGTGTTACAAAACTAAAAAATGATTAGGCCGTTTATTTTAAGCTTTCTTAAAATCTTTGTGTCCCGGGCAACGACGCTAAAAACTTGACGTGTGTCGGTGTGTCGGTGTGTACGGATTTTTAATGTATTTTGAGTACCTTTTTACCTTTTAATCAAGAATTAAATTTATAAAACACGATATAGAACTATCACTCTCTACAACACGCTAGGGCAAGTGCACCCATCGTTGGCGTAGTATAGTGATGGTAAGATATCGAGGTCGTCCAAGGACACAAGAGCTTTTAATACCGGTTTATCGTCAACGTCTAATCGACCCAAATTTTGAGAAAAAGAGTTTTAAACATGTAAAATAAAGAAAGAAAATAAATAAATAAAAATGACAAGAAACAATCACTTGGCTCTGACTCAACTTTTATGTATCATTTGATGATTTCCGCATTTTGGGTTTTTTTAAGAAATTATCTTAGTTATAGTGGCATGTCCCTCTTTTGGAGGCAACGCTACCCTCGACCATATTGGTCTGAGTCAGCACAACCTAAAGAAGAGGTTGAATGCTGAAAAGAGGAAATGGGCAAAAGAACTTCCATTTGTGCTATGGGCTGATAGGACTACGACAAAGATGACTACCGGTCAAATACTGTTTTCTTTGGTCTTAGGGGTGGAAGCCATGATTCCAACTGAGATGGTCATTCCAATGGCTAGGTCAAGCTTGCAGAATCTTGAGACAAATTCTTAGGCCTTATCCGATGACCTTGAGTTTGTGGATGAGCTTAGGGATATGGCTAAGGTAATAATAACAACATATCAACAGAGAATTGCAAAGGCCTACAACAAGAATATTAGAACGAGAATGTTCTAAGTTGGAGATCTAGTCCTAAGAAAAACATTTCAAAATACTACCAACCCTAGTAATGGGAAGTTAGCACCAAAGTGGGAAGGTCCATATTTGATAGACTTAGAAGCTAGCAAAGGAACATACCGTTTAGCAACATTGGAAGGGAATATCTTGCCAAGATCATGGAATGCTATTCACTTGAAGGCCTATTTCATGTGAGTTAGAAATTTATCTATGACTCGGTTTGGTATGACTAATATCCCTACATATATTTTGATTTATATTCTTCTTTATTAATTTGTGTGTTTATTTACTTCAAATACCATTACTGATTTAAGCATCGAAGGTGTGTTAGCCTAGATAACACCCACCTTCACAGAATACTTCCTAGGATATTGATCAAAGATATGAGGATTGGCCCCATCTCTAAGATTAAGGTATACCAAATCTCTTCTAACATTTAAAGGTTGTCGCCTTTCTAAGGGTTGAGTTTAAACTCTCCTCTTGGACGCACGATATCCAAGTATAGTTGAAGGTGGTGCGATGAGTCATGTAAAAGTGGCTGATAATTTCATCATCGGATGCTATATGTTGGACCTACCGATTAATGACAATGGGATAAATTTTTTATATGTAAACAAATTTTTTTTTTAAATTATACCATAAAAGTGAGTATTTTATTCTCTTTAATTTGAATATCGTATTGCATTAATTTTTAATTGAAAAGATTGATATATTACGTGATTAACAATGTCTAAGTGTGAGCAATAACTTACTCGTTAACTGGAACCGAGCTAAAAACAGACGAAACCGAACCGAAATCAACCAAAAACCGAATTAATTGAAAACCGATTTACCGAAACCCGAATTAACCAAAACATGTAATCGATTTTTTGTACAATCGTTTAACCAAAATTAACCGAACCATTCATATTTCCATATATAATAGCTTTTATACCTTCGGTTCATGAATTTCATATTTATACCTTCATTTTATGTATTTATACTTTCATTTCATGTATTATACATCAATTTCATGTATTTCTAAGCAAAAGTTTTAGCCCAACTTTGGTTTGGCTATAAACAGAAATTAAATGAATTAAACCAAAAACCATCAGTATAACCAAATAAACCAAATCAATTAACCGAAAATCGATTTATTAATAAATGGACTAATCAATGAATGTAGTTGAGGATAGTGACATAAACCAACCGATGATGCATACTCTAGTATGTGTGTTTCCCGATGCATCTATGGGCATCCTTCTAGTATGTGTAATATATCATATATTACACATATATAATACTAAAAATACCCTATAGGAATCGCAAGCAATTTTTCATATAGCCCACAACATATCTTTTATGAAGTTTTTTAATTTTCTCATTTGTAAAAGTCTTCTCATAATCATTTTTTTTATATATAATCTAAATCTAAAAACATCATAAAAGAAAGAGAACTTCGGAATGTAGGATCATGTCGATTTTGATCCCTAGGCAACTCGGCCATTCTTCAACTCACTTTTCAGTTTTTACCTTTTTTTTTTGTTTGATCCCTAGGTAACTCGGCCGTTCTTCAATTTTTTAATTTTTTTTTTTTTTGAACGGCAAAAAAAAAAATAAAAAAAATAAAAAAAAAATTCAACTTTTTAATATATCTCGCTTTTCTTTCTTTTTACCTTTTTTCTTATTAATTTTCGAGTGAATTGCAAGTTTTGTCCTTTATCTTTAGGCCATTTTGCAAGCGCTGTCCTTTATCTTTAAAGTTGACGAGTTTTGTCCTTTATGTTTCTAAATCCTACACGTTTTGTCCTTTAGGCCTAACCTGGTTAATTTTTTCAGTTAAATCTGATCATGTGCAAGGCACATGAGGGCAATTTTGTCATTTTACCTTCTAGGGACTAAATATGTATAATCTGTTATATATATGGGTTGTTGTGTATAAAACAAAACTCATCAAATCATCATCATCACAGCCTCTTAAACTCATCAGATCATCAGCATCATCTTCAACTTAAAAGATGAATTTAATCATCTTCCATATCCCTCTAAATAATATACGGTACAACCCACAAGCACCATTCTCAGGAACCACCTATCACCACCACGGCACCACCACTCAAGAACCACCTATCACCCTCGCAGAAGCACCGCCATCACACCACCTAACATCTACCACCGCCACCACTCTCAAGAACCACCTATCACCACCACGGCACCACCACCATCACCGATCACAACTAAACCCTAACCTACCACCACCACCTCTCTCTCTCTCTCTCTACCTGCAACCTACCACCACCACCTCTCTCTCTCCTCACTCTCTACCTGCACCCTGCCACCTCCACCTGCCGCCGACCACCTCAACCCCAAACATCTGAAAATACAACCCACCGCCATCTCTTTACCACCTGCAACCCACCCTCAGCACATATAAACCCTAGTCCCAAAACAGATCTAAAAAACGATCCCTAACCTACCACCACAACCTCTCTCTCTCTCTACCTGCAACCTACCACCACCACCTCTCTCTCTCTCTCTCCTCACTCTCGACCTGCAACCTGCCGCCTCCACCTGCCGCCGACCACCTCAACCCCAATCATCTGAAAATACAACCCACCGCCATCTCTTTACCACCTGCAACCCACCCTCAGCACATATAAACCCTAGTCCCAAAACAGATCTAAAAAACGATGGGGGAGTTGGACCGATTTTACATATCAAAGCTTACCTGCCGCCGGAGTATGGAGGTCGGATCCGACAATTGTGGTGTGGGGGAGGTGTGATGGCGGCGGCGATGATGATGGCGGCGACGATGATGATGGCGGCGACGATGATGAAGGCAGCGGTGTAGAGGTGATTGTTGGTGGTTAATGGTGGCGACAGAGAGAGAGGGGTAGAGAGAGAAGCAGGGGTTAAGAGAAGAGTTAGAGAGAGAGAGAGAGAGGTAGAGAGAGAAGCAGGTTTTTTAAGTTGAAGATGATGTTGATGATCTGAGTTTAAGAGGCTGTGATGATGATGATTTGATGAGTTTTGTTTTATACACAACAACCCATATATATAACAGATTATACATATTTAGTCCCTAGAAGATAAAATGACAAAATTGCCCTCATGTGCCTTGCACATGATCAGATTTAACTGAAAAAATTAACCAGGTTAGGCCTAAAGGACAAAACGTGTAGGATTTAGAAACATAAAGGACAAAACTCGTCAACTTTAAAGATAAAGGACAGCGCCTGCAAAATGGCCTAAAGATAAAGGACAAAACTTGCAATTCACTCTTAATTTTCTTTTCCAATTGTAACTTTTTTTTTTTGAACAGCAAATTTGGATCACTGACGGTCTACTGGAGTATTATCGTGCCACCAGCAAAACCACCCGAACATATCCATCTCCACTAGGCAATAATGCCTATACACCAATTCAGGAGGAAACCCAATAAATTTGGGAAAACCCCCCTTTGTGAGAATCGAACCCATGACCTAAAGGTCATAAGCCTTATCCCACTCCCAAGATACCACTAGGCTATAAAACTAAACAGGCCTTTTTAAAATAACAATATTTAGTTTCTTCACTTTCTTGTCCAACGTGCAATGTTTTTATATATTTAGCTATAGAGTTAAATGCCTGGTTGGTCCCTGTGGTTTGCAAATATTGCAAACTTGGTCCTAGTGATTTACTAATTACAGAGTTGGTCCCAGTGGCTGCAAATTTTGTACTCGGGTGATCCTTATCACTAACTCATATTAATTTTCACAGTTATATATATGCGAAATGACTAAATTGCCCCTAAACAATAAAAAAATAAAAAATAAAAATGGTCCATCCTCATCTTTTCCTCCCCTCTCTCTAAAACCCACCACCACCGCCACCACCTTCAACCAGCTACCACCACCTTCAATCCACTACCTCCACTAGGGGTGCTAAACGGGTCGTGTTCGCGGGTTGGCGGGTTCAACCCGACCCGAACCCGAAAATTTTAGACGAACCTGAACTCGACCCGAACCTGAACATGACCTGAATATTCGCAGGCTGACCCGAACCCGACGCGTTCAATCCGATTTTTTTTATTTTTTCAACAAATTAATATATTAAAATTAACATATACTAAAAAAACACAAATTAGATAATAAAATTACATTAAAATCATAAAACTTATGTCAATTTCTATTTTTAAGTTATAAGCATAGCATAAAATACACACCAAATTTAATTTATAACATAAAACATATTGTAAAAAGTATAATATTATAGAAATTGGTTAAACGGGTCAACCCATCAACCCGGCCGGGTTGACCCGAACCTGACCCGTTTAGCTAAACGGGTTGGCGGGTTCAACCTGAACCTGACCCGAACCCATTTAGACTAAACCCATACCCGCAAATTTCGTATTAAGTTAGTGTCGTGTTTTCGGGTTGTGTCAGAAATTCACACCCCTAACCTCCACCGTCACCTTCAACCCACCACCACTTCCACCTCCACCTTCAACCCACCCCACCACCACCCTTCAATAAACAACCACTTCTATCGATGATCAGAAGCAAGCAGCTATGGAGATTCGCTTACTCGCGAAGAACAAACCGGAGAACAGATTGACAATCGTGTCACACCCCGATATTTCCACGTATTACCGGTGGGGAGTATCGTGACTTAGTTGGTAACATTACAGTCAAACAACACAATATTTAATATGCACAGCGGAAGCAAAAGATAGATATATTTCAACCGCATAATATTGTAATATCAAGTATCACAAACAGTTGAGAATAATCCACAGGTGGATCAAAAATAAATAGGAAACATTGTTCAACAGTTTTGACATCCAAGCTTGCGAGACTTATTGTGGACGCTAGGAGAAAGCCAGCCTAGTTCGCTTAGTACCTGCACTTAACCTTTTTGGGAAAATACGTCAGTTTACACTGGTAAATACAATCAACCGACTCATTTTTGAAAAGTTTAATAAAATAGATTTGAATGCACGTGGCACAAACTTTTTATAACTTGGGATAATTATTTGAATATAATACTTGTAAAAGAATTACATGTTCCTTATGCGTTCAGTAGCCCGATCCGTAGACCGGGTTAAAGATCAATAGACACACCACATTATTTATTCATGCACTGACGGGTGTACGCCTACACCCCGTGCTCAGGTCGTGGCCATCTCGTAAGATGATGCCAAGGATATCCGGGACATGGTCATTAACCCCCCAAAGGCTTTAAGCAAACAAAACATTTCAAAACGGAGCATATCAATGATTTAACCTCTATTCGATTAAAGATTCAATGCCGGACCAAGCGGTATTTTATATACCGTACCCCAAGCCCGTATAAGGGAAAATAAGTTAAAAGTATTTACCTTTGCAAGTATCAATCACAAATAGCAAATGCGTGTAGCTTTTACCGGGTCTCCTATTCTGGAACGAAGGTTTATAATAACCTATTAGAATCCTAACGGGTCTTTAATTAAGCCTAAACTTAAACCGGTTAGTTTTAAGGAAAGATACGGTTCAAACGCACGAATAAGCGAAGACCGGAATAGAATGTGGTTTAGACCCGACAAGTTTGAAGACTTGTATAATATGGGTAAACTAAACACCTTCTGGATTTTGAGATAAAAATAATAAGGTTTGACCCGTTTCGGCTAATTTATGCAAACTAGTTACATAAACCGAACCGAACGCGCAAGAGGCGTAACGGGTAAACATGAGAGTCATTTACAGGTTTCCTAAGTTAATATGCCTTAAATATGTTGTGATATCAGTAGGATACCATCCCTTATGCCCAAAACGAGTTTAGTCTCAATTTAAGCCTCGTAGGGGTATTTTGGTCATTTTAAATATTATAAAAGAGATTAAATGAAATCCTGAGATTCTGTAGGATCGTTTTCGGACCCGAATGAGTCGTTCAGAAGAGTTTATCTCAGTTTCAGAGGCGGAAACTAAGAAACTGCGTTCAATTCAGCAAGCAATACACTTTAAACTGTTGTATGATTGATTTTAGAACGTTTTACAACCTGACAACACTTCGACAGCACTTCGTTGTACAAACCGGAAAGTTACAAATGGTGAAAGTTTGAAGCCTATTTATAGACTAGGACCCTCGCGTTTGAAGGTGACATGCCACCCTTCAAACGGTCACGACAAATTCAAACTTGACACTCTTCAAACTAGCAGGTCCTTCAAACTAGCAGGTCCTTCAAACTAGCAGCCTTCAAACTAGCAGGCACTCTTCAAACTTTCAATCCGAGACTCGATATAAGACGAAGTCGACAGATGTAATGCACCAACAGATTCGGGTCTGAATAAATCAGCAAAATAACTTAATTTATCAGGTTATATCAGTTGGTGATAAGTCTTATATGTCAAAATGGTTTTAAACCCATACTATGTGTTTAATACGCTTAAAAAGCCATTTTAAGCGATTTCCGGGTTATACAAGAAATCTGAGTTTTCTGATCAGGTTATAAAGTTCAAAATACTACATTTATTATATAAAATCAGTAGCAATTGGATTGGTGTCAAAATACTATGTAAAACTCATTTTATACACAAAAAGGGTATAATCGGTATTTACCGAATCAACGCCATAACCTTAGGTTATGAGCAGGTTAAAAATAATTAAAATCTTCAAAAATCCCAAAATATTATATTACATTAATGGGTAAAATGTTTGGTGTCAAAAATTGGGTTTAGATAGGCTTTATGCTAATGACGCCGTTAAATTACAAAAAAACGTTCTAATTACGTAATTGAGCATAACTCCTAATCTAGACCTCAAACCGATGTGAAAATTTAGGGACATGTTTATAAATCAGTAATAAAGATTATTGTCCTCTCACATATCCAAAATTCTCGTTTTATGGTCAAAAGGGCATATTGGTCAACATTAGGCAATTAACGGAAATATGTAAACGAATCGGACAATCAACGAACCAATCACAGAGGGTTATACTATCATGTAACCTGGTCCTAAGGAAGCTCTAAGGCATTTCCAATCATACTAAATTGGGTCAGAACTGAAGTCAAAGCAAAAGTCAAAGTTTTGCGACTTTCGGTTCCGAACCGGGTCTAAACAGAAAATTGTCAGGTCGAACGTGCTTAGACATGTTCTTACATTTATTACTAAGTTATGTGAGTGATAAAATAGGTTACACGCCTTCTACATTGCTAATTACATGTTAATTCGCAAATTAAGTTTCTGTTGACTTTTTATAAACAACTTTGACCCGACATTTGATCTAGTTAGAGCGGGAATCAGAGGGTGCCCTTTTAAGGGTTTATTGCCCACATAATTACCAACTTATAACAACTTTCAATTTGGTTAATCACTGAACCATTAGTGATTAATCGATAAGTCAAACTTTAATTACGACGGTTTGACTTTTAAGCTAATAACTAAGTAAAACTCAACTAAGGAAGATCAAGGTTACTTACCAAGGTCTAATGCACGATTAGAGATGCTTGGGGACTGATCTTATGCTCCAGGAAGCTCCACAAATGCAGATGGAAGGTGTGATCAAAATGTTGCAACATGAGGGGCCTTTTATAGTGAATTTAAGGCCTTGTGATCATGACAATTCATGCTACAACTGATCATGGATCATCCACAAGTGTCCCTAAGGTCTAAAAGCATGTAGGGGTCGCCCATGGAGTGGAAAATATCTTTCTAAGTCGGTTACAATGCACCTATCAGACATTAGCCAAGGTTTTCGGAATCAGAGGGCCCTTCGCGTCACGCGTAGACCCCCTAGGGGACCCTCGCGTCGCGCGATGCCCCTTCTGATTCAAATCTATTTTCAGTTTTTTATGTTTTGGTCCTTGGCCCATAAAAAGTTGTTTCGACAATTATTTCTTGCATTATGAGCCTCCTAAATTTCTTTCCAAGGACTCCTAGTTATAACCAATCCTTGTGAAGCCCTTGTTTAACTTTGTTATCACCCGAAAAGTCATAAACTTTATCGTTGACGCTTTTAACCCCTCGTGTGCGAATTTTATCATAACTTTCTCATACGATAATGAAACTTGGTGAAATTTTTATCATGCATTCTAGTGAGCATAATTAATCGTTACAAAGCTTCGGGTTTGCTAAAAGGTCACTCAGAGGTATACTTTAAACATGTTGACACAATTAACCCCTGTAGTTTGAAATCTGTCACTTTCTTTCACCGTTAGCTTCGTATGATCCATGAATCATTCGTTTAAGGGTATAAATATCATGTAGGGTTATTGTAAAGTATATATATATCCATTGTTGACATTTTGAACCCTTACATTCACATACTTTCCTGTTTGTCAACTTTAGTCCTTCTAGAACATTCTTTCACACGTTCAAAACTTATGACACGTGTCAACACATTATAGAACGTGAATTTTCGAGGTGTTACAAATCGCCAGAGCCGGAGCAACCCGACCGTTGATTTGATAATCTCATCGTCAGATCTACAGCTTCAAGAGCACGGAGTAACAACTATTTTGAATATGTCACTCTGCGAAGAAAACAAAGAAGAACTGGCTTCGTGATTCAGATGGTGTCGTGGCTCGGCTCCGACGAGGTGACGTCAGCTGGAGTGTTGATACGGCAGTGGCGGCTGTGGTCTCTCCGATAACTCTCTCTCTCTCTCTTCCGTCTGCTTTCTTTTCATTTTCAGGCAAGGTGGGTGTGAGTAGGAACGAGACAAGGGGGAGGGTTTTTGTGGGTGCTCTTGGAAGAAGAAGGGGCGCCGGATTCCACAGCTCCGGTCGTCGAAAACAGTGATCGAGAGGGAAGGAGGGGAAGGTGTGACAGATATGATACACGCCAGCATCCACATTTTAGTTTTTAAACACTTCACCTGCCACGTCACTTTTAACTAACCTAATTAGACAAGGATTATTGGTGGCCAAAATCTTACAAGTTGGGACTGCTGTAGGCAATTTTTGAAGTTGGGATTATTATCGACCAACCAGTGAAACTTGTGATAATTAAAATCCAATAACCCATTAATATTGGGTAAATATGTTATTTTTATACCATTTTAAATGTAATGAAGTAATATATATGATCAATTGCAAAAAAAGGGTGTGAGTGTTCCATCTCCACATCACTCACTTGGGTTTTGGTCTTCCCTTACACACATATGATCAATTGCAAAAAAAGGGTGTGAGTGTTCCATCTCCACATCACTCACTTGGGTTTTGGTCTTCCATTACACACCTATAGCAATCTACAAACAATCAATCTCCATAATTTCCATATCACGATCCTTAGGGCTTGTGGTGTTTGCATCAAAAGAGTTAATGTTATCTCGTCCATATCAAAAAAGTTTAGACAGTGGTGGACCCATAAATTATTTGCTGGGGATGCAGATGAGTGGTTCAAGCATATTTTCAGGGGGTGCGGTTGAGTTTTTTTTGCCTAAATACACACTAAATTTTTCTTTTTCACACCCACCCTAGGCTTCACCTAGGTCCGCCCTGGGTTTAGATTAGGGATGAGCAAAGCGGTATCCGATACCGAACCGATACCGATACCGCCTAATACCGATCCCGAATTTCACCAAACTAGGTACCGATACCGATACCGAAACATGTCGGTTCGGTATCGGTACGGTATCGGTATTTTGAGGGTCGGTATCGGTATTATACCGATACCGTACCGATACCGAAAACGCCAAAAAGTGGATACCGTATGGGATACCGAAAAAATTCGGTATCGGTATTTCGGGATCGGGATCGGTATTCGGTGGCATATGCTCATCCCTAGTTTAGATGTTAAGGTTTTATGGGGTCACATCGATTCGTATGTCAGAATGTACGGAATAGGTTACAATCAAGTTAAAAAAAATAAAGCCAAGGCCTAGCTTGTGCATATGTATGTGTTTGTGTATCGTATTTTCGTGTTTCGAAACATAATTATGAGATATCCATGTTATTGACTGGAACATTATTAGATATCTTTGTATCGCAGAAGTAATTTTTTCACTTACATTTACGAATTTACCCCGCAACATGTTATGTGCGGGTACCACACGTTAATGTCATTATCGTACATTGTAATCACAATGTTTATATAGGTTACACTGAGTTAGATCGAATACGTCGAAACATGAGTTTTCATACGCTTAACGCATCATATAACGTGTCGCCAACTATAAACAACTAAAACGTCGTCGTCGCAACCAACCGTCTATGACAACAATCTAGTTTGTTTACATTTAAGTGATTTAACATTTAGAGTTAAATGCCATTTTAGTCCCTGTGGTTTGGGTCATTTTGTCAGTTTAGTCCAAAGGTTTCATTTTTAACCTGTGGGTCCAAAAAGGTTTCACAGTTGCCATTTTAGTCAACTGGGTTAACTTAATCCATTTTTTCTGTTAACGAGAAGGCCAATTCGGTAATTTTGTGTGTAATTCTGTTAACTAAAAGGGCAATTCAGCCATCTAAAATGACCGAATTGGTCTTCTAGTTAACAGAAAAAATGGATGGAGTTAGCCCAGTGGGCTAAAATGGCAACTGTGAAAACTTTTTGGACCCACAGGTTAAAAATGAAACCTTTGGACTAAACTGGCAAAATGACCCATACCACAGGAACTAAAATAGCATTTAACTCTAACATTTATGTGTAGAGATTATTAAAAATGAATAGGCTTTTGAGTTTTGCCACATCGGCAATGCTCACAAAGAAGTAAAGGCCTCACCGACAGTAACGCGCCTCCAAATGGCCCCCACAACGGCTTCGCATATTTTAATCATTTATTTATTTTTTCGAACGTGTCTGCATGTGAGGTTCCCATCCTTGCATTAATTATTTATGTCATATAATCATATGATTAATATGATTAGTATGTGTAATCTGACTAAGTAATATGATATAATCATATTAATTTTTTTAAACGGCAAGAAAATTTCCAATATATTATTACTAGGTTAGAAACTCGTGTATTACACGGGTTGAATAAATGTAGTTTTATATATTAAATAATAAAAAAAAATATATCTTAAAAAACCATGTGTATTACACAGATTAAATAAATGTAATTTTGTATACTAAATACTAAAAACATCGTATCTTTAAAAAACCCGTGTATAATCGGGTTGAATAAATCTACCAAATGATAAAAAAAATTATATCCTTAAAAACCCCGTATATTACACATATTGAATAGATCTAGAAAAGAGTTATATCATTAAAAACCACGTGTATTAGTGTATCACACATATTAAACAAATGTAATTTTGTATATTAAATACTAAAAATGTCGTATCTTTAAAAAACCCGTGTATAGCCGGGTTGAAAAATCTACCAAATAATAAAAAAAAATTACATCCTTAAAAACTCCGTTTATTACACGTGTTGAATAAATCTAATTTTACATAACAGATGATAAAAAGTTATATCTTTAAAAACTTTGTGTATTACACGGGTTATATAAATGTTACTTTGTATAGTAAATAATAAAAAAAGTTAAATTTTTAAAAACCCCGTGTTTTACACGAGTTGAATAAATATAATTTTGTATACTAAATAATAAAAAAAGTTATATTTTTAATAAATTAAGATAACATTTAATATTAATTGATTATTTATATATTTAATATAAGATAAGTAGGAAAGAGAGGTATTTGTTTTAAAAATATATTAAATTAACTATTTAGATTTGAGGATACTATTTTATTAAATTATGATAAGATTTAATATTAATTTATTATTTATTTAGTTAATATAAGATAAGCATAGATTTGAGAATACCTTCAATGAATGACACGTGTCCAAAAGTTGGTTTCTTTTATTATAGTAGATAGATTATTATTATTATTATTATTATTATTATTATTATTATATTCATGGTTGCAAAATTCGTTAGGCGCTCCCTAGTCGGTCGACCGGGGAGTTGAAAGTACTCGGCCTAGGCGGAGAGTACTCGGGGAGTACTCAGACATGTTAACTTATAAAGAAATTAGTTTTCGGAATTTAAATATATGTCAAATAACATAAATTTACTAATATTTATAACAAACTACGTGAAAATGATATTTAATATGATTGGCATAGAAATTAGAGTAAACGTTCGTTTTGCTCCCTATGGTTTGATCACTTTAACGGTTTTGCCCCAAAGTTTTAAAAATAACCATTTTCTTCCAATAGTTTGTTATGATTTTTCCATTTTGCTCCCTGCGAGGAGCAAAATGGAAAAACAGATAATTTGGATTGAGTTAGAGGCGGAGAGCAAAATGGAAAAACCATAGCAAACTATTGGAGAAAATGACAATTTTTAAAGGTTTGGGGCAAAACCGTTAAAGTGACCAAACCACAGGGAGCAAAAAGGAAGTTTACTCTAGAAATTATGTTTTATTTTTATTTTATTTTTTTGTAAAACTCGACCCACGCTGACCTGCTAAATCCGATTTTAGCTGAAGTTGGTGGCGTTTGATCGATTCCGGGTAATTAGGCGGAGTTGGAGAAAGTCGCATTGACAACTTACCTTGTAGCGATTACTCAGAGAGTACTCGGACTTAGAGACCTTGTTTTACAACCATGATCTATTATATATAATAAACATAAAGATTTGGGCTGATGTTGCATTAGATTAGAGCATCTAGATTTTCATTTTGGCGGGAAAACAATATGGGCTGAAAATACACACGCGGATCTTGATTCTTTGATTTGGGACCCGACTTTTCGGATCTTATAAAACCATAAACTTTTCCTTATTACTTTTCTCTAGAAGATTTCCATCATTACCTCTCTCTCTATTTTCTTCCATTGTCAGTTATTTCTTGATATAAACAATCCTTTATGTCCAATCTTCCATCCCTATTATCATATCATCTTTCTTCAATCGGCGATACAATCTGTACATCATCTTCCGATTAAGTTTTTCAAGGTACTCAAGTTACACTCATTTATTGTACATCAGCTTTATCTTTTGATCTTCATCTTCTTCGTTTATTTATTTATTTTTTTTTTGAAGATCATCACTTAATCATTGTTTTTGAGTTCCTGCTTAATTTATGTTTTGTTTTACAGTGATTATTTACTTTGAAGTATTTGTTTTTGTTGTTCATATTAATGATAATCTTTTGGCTTAATGTTGTTCGATTTATGTTTTTTGTTTTGGGGATTTATCCCACTGATAATTTGTTCACAGTTCTGTTAATTGATCTTTATTCCTTTTAGTATTCTAATTTTTAGTTGTTGATGATTTTAGGGTTTTGAAATTTCTGTTTATATGCATGTTGATTAATTATTTTATTGTAGATATGATTTATTATTATTATTATATATGGAAGTGAGGTATGAGTTTTTAGTTGAATGTTGAATTTTTAGGGTTTTTTTGGTACATCCGTTATAGTTTACAGAAAGTAAGATACTATATTTTTGCTTAGTTTACTAACATGATTTTGGTATTAATGTTTTCTTTCTTATTTCAGGATCAACATTACAAACGCAATAATGTCTTTTTACAAGTCAATGTCTGCACTTACCAGAGAATTTTTGGTACTTTCATCTTCATTGATGTTCATTTATTTGTGTAGTGTTAATTTTATTTTTTTAACATTTTAGTATGTAATCTTTTACTCTGAAGGTTATACCTGTTCAGTTTTCAAAGATATGGTTATCTTCTGCTGTTGGTGGTAATATGGTCGTCATAAAGAGTATCAACGAAAAGGTTTGGAATGTTAATTTCTCCAATAACAATGGTAATTTTGCCTTTACAGAAGGATGGTCAAAGGTTGTAGCTGACCTTCGTTTATCTGAGGGTTGTTTACTTCTTTTCAAGCAAGTTAATGTCTATAATTATATACTCACACCTTTTTTCAAGGAAACACCTTATCCACTATGTGATCCAGGCATCACTTTGTTTCTATTGATCTCATCTTTGCCGAATAGGAAATACATAGAGTCTTTCTGCCATGTTTTCAATGATCAAAGTGTTAATACACTGGTATGTTTAAAATATTTTTTTTAGTATATAATCTTTAATATTTATTTTATATTTACAATATTAATTGTAATATTTTTTTTATTTTAGCTTCTACCGACTTATGTTGTTAAAAGCACTATTGGTGTTGGTAAACTTGGAAGACCAATGAAGGTTCATGTTAATGCATGGGACTCTTTAGATGTATTTGTTGAGAAAGATTCAGATAGCAAATGTTATTTTTTTACCGATGGTTGGAACAACATTGTACAACATCTAGGTGTTCGTAATCAATGTCTGGTTGTTTTACGCTATATCTTTGATTACAATTTTCAGTTGACATTGTTTGATGTGAATGGATCTGAGATTGTTATGCCTAGATTTGGTGCACAGTTTAATTCTGCTCCTGGATTGCGAACATCAACTCACTTGGTAAACAATGTTGATGATGTTCATCATGATGTTGATATAAATTCTGATCTTGATCCGGATGTAGCTGCTTTATTTGAACCTTCTGATTCTGAGGAATCCGTTGTTGGTAGTTCTGACAGTGATGTATCCATTGATGATGATTTCGATGATGATGACGTTGAAGATTCTACTGGTGATTCTGATGATGAGAAAAACGACCCTGATTATCAGCCCGTAGAATTTGAATGGGATTATCATCCACGCCATTTCGTAAGTTATATTAATTATATAGTTGTAAGAATTATTTGCTGATTATTGTTCGTAAATTTTATAATTTTGGTTTTGTTGTTGAATAATTTTTTTTTTGTTTTTTTTTTGTAGCGACTGAACAGCAAAGTTGCAAGTATGGCTCGTGTTGATGTCTCTAAAAAGATGACAGTTCAAAATCTTGCTGGAGTTGATACCGTTGTTACTTTTCGACCAGAGAAACATGGTGGAGGATTTAGATATGTTGCGAATGGATGGCGTTCCAAGTTCACTAAGCCCAATGGAATCAATGCACCTCATAGATGCACTTTCGTCTACTCTCCTGATGCAGATAAGTTGATTTTGAAGAAAGTTTCGAAGTAGTTCGTTTTATTGTTTTAGTAACGACTCTTTTTGAACAATATTTTATGGTTTTGTATGTTTTTAGTTTGTTGTTGGAACATGTTTGGTTACTATGTTTTGAACAATCTTTTTGTTATATACGTTTGGCTATATATAATTTCAACAACATGTTTGGTTATTAAGTTTTGGTTCATGTATTCAACATACAATGTCAGACATTTTTATGCATTTCATGGAATTTTTGAATATATTAATAATGAAAAAATCTTATTTTTTTACAATCTTATTTTTATGTCACAAAAGAAATTAATTTTATAATTTATGTAATTTAATCTTTGTGTCTATTGATTAATGATTTTAACAATAATAATGTGTTACTGTTATTTTTAGGCTTAACGTTGACTATGTATCAAAGATATTTATTAATAAATGCCTAATAATGATGATCCATTACTAGGATTCAATATAGTTCTAAAAATAAACTTTCGATTTAAATTTGGTATGAGATTTAGCACTATTTATAAACTTTCCATGCGTAGATACAAACCTTAATGAGCAATTTTGATAAATTAGCAAATCAGTTGTATTAAATTATCCGTTTCTTAAATTAACATTAGATTTCATATCTTGGAAAATATGTTATAAAATTAAAAATTATATTTTATGTTAGCTTCGGTTATTTTATATCAATAAAATACCGGTTATTTTGTGTATCCAGCTAATAAAGTATTTTTATTTTTTTATATTTCTGTAAATATATTATTCTCTACAAATTCACCCTATATACAACTGTTATTTTGTGTATCCAGCTGATAAAAGTATTTTTTTTTATTATTTCGAATAAGAAACTTTCCTTTAATATGAATACCGTTTCCAAATTTGTTATCTTCATTGGCATCCTATATAAGCCGATGTCGTTCAACAATTCCAAATCACTTTTCTCATTTCATTCAATCTTAAAACTCAACGTGTATTGGTAAATTTTTTTCCATTTTTATATTTTTTTTTACTTTAAATTGATTCTAATTCTAATTCTAATTGTATTCTGACTTAGTCTTTAATTTTTAAATGTCAGCTGTAAAATGGAGGTTGCAAAGGTTACTATGCTTAATGATTTAAACAGTTATTCAAATAACTATTCCATTAGAGTCAAGATCGTTAGCACATCAAGGAAGATGATGAATCAGAATAAGAATGAAACATATCGGCTTGATATGATCTTTATGGACGAGATGGTACCGTATATATTCAAGTTTATGTTTTTTTTATAAATCTAAATAAAGTAATTTTATATGAAATCTATATATCTAATTTCTTCGTTTCATGTTTGTAGGGCAATATGATACAAGCTAGCTGCCTTCATAAGTTGTTAGAAAGATTTGAAGACTTCCTGCAGCTTGATGAATGTCTTCAGATTACTAAACCTTTTCTTGCTGCTAATAAGTCATCTTCTAAAATGGTCAACAGGAAAGAAAAAATATCTTTGTATTTTTACACTTCTGTTGAGAAAGTACTTGACTGGTGTGGTCCGAAATTCAAATTTAATTTCGTCAATCTAAAAGATGTGGTTCAGAATAAAGTAGAAGTTAATACTACTATTGGTATGTGTATTACATCATATTGTTTTGTTTCATTTATATGTTAAGTTTTTTTAACAACTTATTTTTTTTTGTCTAGATTTTATTGGATTTGTCGAAGTGTGTTTCAACATCGAAGACACAACAAAGAAAGATGGTAGCAAAGGAAAGAGACTCAATCTGAAAATTGAAGACCTTGAGTTAGTTTTTTATTTAGTACACAACATTTACAATTTTATCTACATCTTAATGTTTATTTGCTGTTTTTATATTATATTTTCTTATTTTTAGAGGTCAAAAATGTCCTGTTACGTTGTGGGACTCTTTTGCTGTTGACATGTTTACGTACATGAATGACAAAAAACGTGAGAAATTTGTTGTTATCATTTGCCACTTTGGTACAGTAAATCTTTACAAGGGTACGTTACAAATCTTCAACACAATTTTTTTTTATTTGTTTAGTATCTTATAATTTATTATTATATTTAGTTATATTTTAGAAGTTTTATGCTGTAAATATTGATTTAATTGTGTCTTCTATTTCATTTCAGGCAAGCGTGGAGTGGCGAACAGTTTTGATCTAAGTAGACTTTTTATTGATAATGCTGATGTTGAAGAAATTTCATCTTTCAGAGAGAGGTATATTTATTTATACCAAAAAAAAATAAAACAATATTATTTTAATTGAAATTTTAATTTTAGTGATTATTACCCATGCATATATCTTGCAACTATGTTTAGGTATGTTGCCAAAGTTTCTGCTTCGTCCTCATCTAATGAGAATGTTGGTTCTTATATTATTTCAACTGTGGAAGATGAGTTCCTTAACAAAGGAGATTTCATGCTCATTGGTTTACTTGGAACCATATTAGAGGTATAGTTATTTTTTTTTTTGTATTTTGTAATACCTATATTACATAGTGGTATGTATGATGGTTGCATTTTAAGATTAATAATATTGTTGTTTATTTTTATTAGAAAAAGAAGGTGTTGGTTATTGGCACAGTCACGGCCATATGTACTGATAAGCTTTGGTATTACAATGGTTGTAACCACTGCAAATCACGTGTCGAGGATAGATTTGTAACCAAAGAGGGTGATGACGGTTCATGTGATGCTGCTGAAACAAAGGGTTTGGTTTGTACGAACAATGAATGTCAAGGAGTGGACATTTATGCAATTCCGCGGTTTGATAATCTTTTTAACTCTTTTATACAATTGTAAACTGAAATTACTTTTTTTTAACTAATATTAACATTCTAATTTGGTTTTAATTTTAATATAATAGTTTCAAGATACCTATCAGGGTCCAAGATTCATCTGGTACTGTTTCATTAACGCTATTTGATTATGAAGCTTTCAAAATTTTTAAGAAATCGGCGAAAGACTTACTTGCTGTCCAAGATCAGGTAATCCAATTAGTTAACCCCGTTATTCATTTTTGTACTCGTAGTAAGTAACAATTTGTTGTATAAAATTATAGGTTGTTAATTCCGGTGAGATACCCAACCCCTATCCTGAGGTATTTGACACATTGGTTGGAAAGAAATATGCGTTTGTCATAAATGTTAGCGACTATAACATTGAATATCAAGTTGAGAACTACGGTATTGCAATGGCAACAAATGATGATGAAATTATTGCTGCTCTCTACTCCAAATTCAACATTAACCAGGTCTACTTCGTAATTATGTAATTCTTATTGTTTCATATTACTGTCGTTATCGTTCTATATAAATATAATCACTTGTATTTTATTTTATTGTTTATTTTGAAATTGCAGCATGAGCAGTCGGAATCTTATGGTGTTCCTTTGTCCGCCAGTCTGTCTAATGCTTGTGAGGTTACTAAGGTAATATAATAATATATTATTTGACTTAATTTTTTTTAGATTTAGACTTATTGTTTTTTTATATTAGGATGATGTGTCAATCACCGGTGACAATGTTACGCCTATCTCCAATGGAGCTGGAAGCAGTAAGAAGGCGTCTTCTTGTGAAGTAAAACGTAATCTAGGTGAAGTTTATGAAGTAGATGATGCATTACGTTGTTCTTCTACAAAGCGCCGCATGAGTGATGAAATCGTCGAAGATGAAGTTGTTGGTCTTTCTAAGACATTGATTCCGAAGACTGAGAAATAATTTCCTGCATTTTAAAAACAATTTCACTGTTTCTTTTTTATTATGGTTTTTTGTTTGAACACATGGTTTTGGGTTTATTATGATTTTGAATTGGTGGTTTTGATTTTTAGTATAATCCTTGGATTTTGAAGTTAATAAACAATTTCACTGTTTGGCTTGATTGTGGTATTTTGTTTCAACATATGTTTTAGTTGTCTTATGGATTTTGAATTAGTGTTTTTTTTAAACATTTTATTATATTGTTTTATTGTAATCATTATACAATCATTATCTTCATTTTACTTTATTTATTAACGAAAATAAATAAAAGAAATAGACCATTTATTCTATATTTCATTACAATATATGTTTCATTACAATATATTCTTATAGTACTTTTTAATTATTACATATCGTTTTGTAATTTTTTAGTATTAAATTTGTTTTGACCTCATTACTTATTCTTAAATAACAATTAAACGTATATTTAGAAAAATTATATATTCTATCTGAAATAATTTATTTGATTATTTTGATTGATTCTATACAATACAATTTAACATATTCAAATGTTGATATTTAAATTTGTTTACATTTTATTTAATTTTTCAAATTGGTATTTTTAAATACATAAATCGAGATTATATACTTTCAAAATATACATAATCTGTTACTTATTTTGAATTTAAATTGAAGAATTGTAAATAAATGTTTACCTTAATTTATTGTATTTAATTTTAGAAAAAACCTTTACTATAAATAATGCAAAGTGTCATTTTAGATGATATGATGGTATTATGGTGATAGATAGTTTAATATGTAAAAAGATTTTAAACTTATTTCACTGTATGTTGAAGTTAATAAACAATTTCACTGTTTGCCTTGATTGTGGTATTTTGTTTCAACCCATGGTTTTTGTTTTCTTATGTGTTTTCAATGAGTTTTTATTTTATAAATAGCCCTTTATTTTATAAATTTTATAATTGAAATTATAAACAGGTTATATAACAGATTACAATTATAATAAGCAAAAACCATTCGTTTGCATATCACAATTATTTTTAATCCAACCAAAATTAAAACTTGAAATATTATTCATAAGGTAGGAAACAGTTATTATAACGATCAAACAAGCCATAAGGTAAATGTTCCAAAAGACTAATGATTTTTTTCACCAATCGTGTTATCTTCTTCCATTGCGTCATAATATTTTTCCATTAACTTTCTGCGTTTCGATTGAGGAGGAAAGTACTCGTCATAAATGATTCTATATAGCGTTGGGCAATCCTCCCAGAAACTTTCCTGCGTCCATAAATCGGAAATAATTTTGAAGAAAAAACAGACATTGTTGTATAAAGTAATTTAAATTTTGAATGTAAGTACAAGATAAGTATAATATATTACCGCATATTGTTTACCATAGTTGACGTGTAACCATTCAAACGGCCATGATGATAGCCCTTCATTCCATTGTTTGCATACACATTTGTATTGCTCAATGTCTCTACCATTAAGCCTAATTAGAATTTCAAACAGTATAATATCGAAAGGAATATAAACCATTATGAAAGGGCTTTTAAACATGTAATTGAAGATGCTATGTTGATGCTTTATATAGTAGAATTAGTTGGGCCTAATTGAATAAACCAAAAAAAAAAGAAACGAAATCTAATTCCAAAATAGTGATGAAGTTTCTAAATGTTATTTTTCGAAAATATTGTTAACTAATCAATTCCAAATTTGTATAATCGGTTTTTGTACGAAATGCTACAAGAATAAGGTCATTTGGTTACTTTTTCTGTTATGCTATAATTTTTGTTGCATAAACTCATTGAACATAGTCAAATTTGTATGACCAGGTCCATACAACCATTAATTGTAATTGGATCGGACCAGGCCCATACAAAATATGATTAAACCCAAATTTTTTTTCCTACATATAAGTTAGATTTCTAACCTATTGACTATCGATTGTTAAACTTTTTAAAATTTTAATACAATGGTTTATTTGCCATTTGAGATGGTTCTGTTTGAGATTTTAACAAGACTAAATGCTCGATCAATTGATCGCTATAAATGTGTATGTAGACAATGGCGTGATGGTCTATCATCCTTTGAGTTTCTTCTTCATCATTCTACCTATGTTGAAAATTATTTGGTAAGATCTTATTTTATACTTTTTTTTAATATATTTGTTATGATTATATAATGTCTTCATATTAATTTCATATTTTAAACATTTTTGTACTCAGGATTATCTTCGAGACGAAGGCTTCTATGTCGTTAATGAGTATTATGCAGAATTTTGGCCTCCTGAACAGCTTCAGAAGTATGACTTTTTAGATGAGAATTAGTAGTTCAGTTATTTTAAATTCTATGTTTTTGTTTTGGATTATTCATTGGTTATTTTAATTTTGAATAATAAAACAATTTTTAAATGTTATTTTAAGCATAGTACTTATTCACAATTTTTGATTTATAATAATGAAATATACATTATTTTGTCTTAATAAATCACATATATTACGTGATAATGTATGTGCCTCCGTTTATTTTTATTCTTCATATTTTTTAGTTTTTATTTCTTATTAATTCTTATTTTAATGTTTTCCTATTAAATCACATAATTAAAAAATGGATACTTTGTATATAATAGATAACAGATTATAATAACCAAAAACCATTAACTTGCATGCGACAATTATAAACTCAAATCCAAGAAAAATTAAAACTGAACATATTATTCAAACATAGTAAACACTTATTATAACGAATATAGAAGCCATAACTCAATTGTTCCAGAAGACTAATTATTTTTTTCACCAATCGTGTTATCTTCTTCCATTGCCTCATATTCTTCTATTTTGTTGCGATTCGATTCAGGAGGAAAAAAAGCTTTATAAACTTCGCCATATAGCGATGGGCAATCCTCCCAGAGACTTTCCTGCGTCCGTAAATCGCAAATGATTTTGAAGTAAAAATGAACAATGTTGATAAAAGTAATTTAAATTTTGAATGTTAGTAAAAGACAACTGTAATATATTACCAGATATTCTTCAGCATAGTTGACGTGTAACCATTCAAACGGCCATGATGATAGCCCTTCATTCCATTGTTTACATACACATTTGTACTGATCAATGGATCTACCATTGAGCCTAATTAAAATTTCAAACAGTATAATATCGAAAGGAATATAAACCATTATGAAAAACTTGAAACCTATAATTGAATATGCGGTGTATATCCTTTATATAATATATTAACTTTGGCATAATTGAATAAACAAAAAATTCGAATTCTAATTCAAAAATGGTAATTCGTTTATGAATGGAAATGAGATTTTATTTTTTATAATTGATTTGTTATTTAAGGTATTTTCTAACCATGAAAATCGTTAATTTACATTTCAAATTGAATTGAAAATCGTTAATTTAGATTATAACCTATTAACTAAAACCGAATTATTTCTTTCACAACTATTTCAAATATAGAAATCATATATTTATATTCTTGCCAATATTAATATGGTTCAACATTTTCAAAAATTGCAATATTTGCAGTAACTATAAAACAACTATTTCAATTATACCATACATACAATATAATCCTAACATAAACAACATTTTTAACATTCATACATATATTTATATATTGTTTCAAAAACTTCACATCATACATATACTGAAATATTAACTAAACATTTAGAAAACAAAGTACCAACAACATGTTCATATGCAAATATATAAGTATCCCAAAATACCATAAGCATTAACAACCCATAAACCACCAAGTAGAACTATTACCATCCTTTCACATGCCTTAAATTCGTTCCACATTTGTTAACTCCATCACCTGTGTTGATGTAACAAACTTGAAGTGAAGAATGTCACCATTCTTCAAACTATTTGCTGACATAAAGTTACCCCACTTGACCATTTTGTAACGTGGTACGTCCCCATTTTTTTCAGTTTCCACTTCGTTCTCCATCATTTTTCCATCCAAAGTTTTAATCTTCAATGCATGAAGCTCCTTTGTTAGACCAGATCTCTTCGCTACTTCAACAGGAAGCCTCTACATAAAATATGTTACATTACATTATTAGAATTTACTCTATAATTTATACATTATGTAACTACAACTCATTATACAAATTATCATACCAATCTGTTTTCTCCTTTTCTTGTAAACTCATAATTTTCTGGATCAATTTCAGCCTTCTTTCGTTTTCCACTATGTTGTCTGGTTTGGCTTTCTTGTCCAACTTTCGATACCTTCTCATAGTAGTTAACAACCTTTCATGTTTAATATCAATAATCAATAATAACCAATAAATTTTTTTTAATTTTGGTTCTATATCAGTCACTCATACTTGTATTACACCTTTGAATAGATAAATTGTTACCTCTCTTTTTATTGATGATCTACGACAGTTTGAAACATCTGGTTTGACGACTTTTGGAGTTTGCTCAATTTCCTTTCCTTTTTTTGATGTTGAAACAATAAGTTGTGCAACCTTTTTGCGTTTGTTTTCAACCTATTAACATATAAATTTCTAAATCAAATAGATACTAATCATATGGAATGCGGGTTATATTTATATTAACTTATTATTACCTTTTTTGTTGTTGTCAATTGCTCAACTTTTACAACTCCTTTTTTTGTATTCAACATCTTCTCAGTTTCACTTCCAATGTCTTTAACCTGATATGAAATTTTTATTCAATTTTAATTTATATAAAAACCATAAAATAAAAAACTACATTACTTCATTAATCAAATTAATATTTAAAAAAAATATAAAGTATAATACACTACTACCTCATTCATCAACGTATCTCCACTTGTGTCAGTTCCATTATCAGATTCAAGAAAGTTATGTAAATAAAATGTTTAAATATTAGTAATCAAATTTATTTGATAAAGTTTTTTTTTTAAACTTGAAGATACTTACATAATAAGCATTTCGTTGGAATGTTGATTGAGATATTATTTCACAGAAATCGCTATCTTCTGATTTTTTTTGAATACCCAATCCAACTTCGATTCCATTCCTGAATGCCCTCAAATGAAACATCACATTACCAATCTTATCGAATATCAGTGTGTCACCATCGCATATGTTCAAACTTTCACACAGTTTCGGCCATCCATCCTTAAAAGCATAAGTAACATGAAGTTTAGCTGCCATTACATCCCAGTACCTACCACCCGCAAATATTTGGTAAATTCCGTTTAGCTCGTGGTTTCTGTAAAACATGTTAATAAATTCATCTGGAATTACCTGCAAGTTATGAAAACATATTAATAATTATAATTACTAAATATGTATTTCATTTCAAGTGTCTACAATGTTCACATTTAATTTACTATCAAACAGTACGCTTACCGTAAGACCCAGTTTTGTGTAGTTGTTCTTTGTTATGTATGATTCACCATGCACATTGTTTATGAAAGGATAAACCTCCAACACCGTTTCCCCAATGCTTCTAAATAACAGCCATGTGTTTTTTAACAAATGAAGATTATTAACAACAGCCCTCCATGCATCTGTTAATACTGGTAGATCATCCATGTGTCTAAGTCTTACCATCCAATGTCTACCGTCTTCATTACGAACTTCTATGTTCATATGTTTCCAGTCATTGCCCCATTTTTTTTAACAAATGCAACAGGTACCATCTACATTAACGTTGATATATACATTATACGGTTTTTTTTAGATACAAAGTAACATATTTAAGTAATTCAGATGGTGAGAACGTTATATTTGATCAACTTAGAAACGGAAAGTAGACATACCAACGAAAGCTCTTTAGGATTTTCCATCAGTTGAACAAACCATAGAACCATTTTGTACACTGCATTGGATGATAGATATTATTTCGAATTCATATTTTTTATGGTTAAATATGTTATCTTAAAGTTTTTTCCAGAATTATAAAAAACACATAAAATTTGCATAATTCATCCAAACATCTTATACTGACTAAAATTCATAATTTTTAATGTTATGATGAATTGTAAAAATAAAAAGTTATTTGTTACCCATTCTTTATTTACTTATGTATTCCCGTTACCTATTTGTTTAACATACAGACATAATGTTTACATAATTTTATAAAATAATTAATTAATTTAACCATTGCCTTCGTTTCTTAAGTATAAATGTATTCCTTTTATGAGTTATAGCATATATCAAGTTTGTTAACACTCTAAATCCATGATATTATTAACATGCAATCTATAATTACTACTGAATTTCTGTTTTAATCGATTTCCTGTTCATTCTCTATCAGATGTATACTTAAATATCTAATTAAATCAATGTATGATCCAAAAAATACTAACCGATTAACAAAAGTGAAGATACGAATCTTACCTTTTCTTTGAAATTATACAGCAATCTTTCTTCGGTACGCTTTGATTGTCTGCAAGATTATGTAAGAAACGAACTTGAAAACCCTAACCGATGAGTCTTCGTTGTTGTTGAAGTGATAATATATTTTTTTTAAATTTTGATATAATAGATTAAGTAAAGGTAATGATGGTATTTCATTGGAACAAGTTATTGAAGTGATGTGTATTGATAAGCAACGGATATGTAATCAATTTTTTTTTTACATTTTGTATTATTTTAAAGTTTGTATCATTTATCTTTTGGTTATTTAATATACAAATGAGAAACAACTCTATATTATTTATTTTAACCATTGAATTACTTAGATTTTAAATATAAACAATTTTAATTACTTTCCATATTTAAGACATTCTAAATTTTTATAATATTTCATAGAAGTAAAGCATTAAAATTTCATTATATTTTAGCCATTCAAATCTTTCCAAATATTATTACTTATTACAATTGCTAACTAATATTTAAAAAAATAAACCAAGTTTTTTCATCTTCATCTCCAAATATAGAAGGGATTCGAGATTTTAATTCAGTATTAAAAAAAATCGGTTATTATTCAATAATATTAAAAAGAAATACTATACGATTACACTTAATGGTATTCCTATATTTTATATAATTTTATTTTAAATTTTTTATCATATTTTATAATATTACAAAATCTATGGTATAGAATATATTTGTTATTTCATAATCTTTTTCAAATTTAACTAATTTTGTAACATTATAAATACAACCAGTTTTACATTAAACCTATTATCTCAAATTGAATTTTGCCTTATATTTTCAAACAATCATGTTTTCAAACTCTCATGATGTGTCTTCTGAGTTTTTTAACAATGCATCTTTCAGTAGCATTGATGTTTTATGGGAGACAACTAAGGTATGTGTAATTAATTTTCCGTTAAAATTTTCAATTATTTATTTTAACTATTTTTTATATTTTCCAATTTTTTTTAGCCAAACTCTCTTATCATATTCGGTATCATCAAGAATATATGTACTGGTTTTGGTTGGCACTACATGACATGTCCAACGTGTTTGCATGAGGCTACTATGGAGATTGAGGAATATCTTCCACTTGATGGTTCTTTTGATTTTAAGAAATATGAAGTTTATCGCTGCTCTAACTATGAATGTTTTGAAGACATCATAAAACCTCTGCCGAAATTTAAGATCAAAATTGAAGTTGAGGATGATACTGATTCAACTCATGTTATATTATTTCATGATCAAGCTGTACAGGTTTTGAATAAATCTGCTGATGAATTGTTAAAAGATAATGAATCGGTATATTTTCAGTTTATAATACTTTTATTCTCTAATAGTTATTTTAACGTTTGTAAAATATTAACAGATCGATGAATATTCGACATTTCCAAAGGAGATTAAGTCTTTGGTTGGGAAGTTGTTTGCTTATAAGATTCAAGTTACCCATGAAAATATCGAAAACTTTGATGAAGTTTATGATATCACTGCAATAAGTAGCGATTATTCAGTTATTTCCCATGTTAAAAAGAGCCTTTTGACTAAAAAGGTAATAATATTTCTTATTAGGAATACATATTATTACTTATTATAGTAAATTGTTAAATATTTAATTAAGTAATCAAAAAATTATTTTGCATTTACAGGAAGAGAATATCGCAAAAGGTAAACGTAATCTGTATGAGCTGTATGACGTTGATCTAGCATTTCCGAGTTGTTCTACAAAGCGTAAGATTGATGAAGAAAAACATGAGAAAGATTTTCATTGAAGTCTACAGAGTTACTAATGAAGAAATCATTTTTTATTTTTGTTTTGTCACACGAATTTAAGATTTTGGATTTCAATCTTTGTTTTGTGTATTAGACTCGATTTTAATTTTTATAATTGAAGTTCTGGTGTTTTCGTTTATAATCTTTTTATTTATACTTAATGTTTTAAAATTGACAGTTCACAACTTGATATTGTAATATATTTTAGTATCTATAAATGGGAAGTTTAAACTAAATTTAGAAAGTATATAGTTGAATATAACCGAAAATCAATTCAGCAAATTTAATAGATAATCTCAATTAATGCAAAATATAAAAAAGACCTTATTTAAGCCTCTCATCTTGCATTAGAATTTTTGTTATGCATAATACTTAATGAAATTCAAAACAGACAAGTTCCCGCTTTCAAAGACATTCATACACATATTTCAGTTCTTTATGCTCCAGTTCATCCGTATCTAAATTCTGAAGGTAATTGTATATGTATTCATCATTAGTGCATGTTACATAGAAGATGTAATTATCACCAATTCCATTTCCTTTAGCTATTCTACAATTTTAATATGAACAATTTTGTTTTCTAATAATTTTCTTTGTGGTTGTTTTTAATGAAGTTGTGATTATTCACGTATACTATGTCAAAAAGATCATATCACTCGCGTTCATCTTTAAACGATCAGAATTCATTACAACAAAGATTTAAGAGTAAGTTACATACTAAGTTATTCAGTTTTCATTTCCCTAACCACAAATGATGCATGTTTTATATTAAATTTGTATTCATATTTGTGTTTTTTTAGGTCCTGTTATCAGAACTCCTCTTTCAGATATTTCAAATGGTAAATGCTGTTAAATCTAATTAAAATTGTAATTTTTACATTTTATGTTTCGAATGCTACTAATTCTTATGTTCCTTACATATTCTACCTTTTTAATTATTAAGTTAATTCACCTGCTGAAAGGCGTAAGCTTCGAAAAATACTACTTGATAACAAGAGACCAAAGAAATCGTCATCATCAACAAATGTTCCCAACATATTGCCTGAGAACATAAGTCCGCTGCAGTCTTCTAATAATAACAAGAGATCAAAGAAATCATCATCAGCATCAAATGTTCCTAACGTATTTCCAGAGAACTCAAGTTTGCTGCAGTCTTCTAATAATACTGATCGTAACATATACTCCTTTTCTCCTCATACAAGTATAAGTCATACAAGTTCATTAGTTTCAACCGTAACAGGTATGTCTTATGTTTCTTTTTTCTTACTTTTATATTATATTTTACTAAACAAGATGCTTATACTAACATTTATGATCAAATATGTAACCTGTAGATAACTCCAGAACCAAATCCACACCGTCAAATGACAATCGTCGATATTCCATTTCTCCTCGCATCAATATTAGTAACCATCAAGTTGTATTTGGTAGTACGTCTACAATTACAAGGTTGTCTTCTGGTAAACGTAAGCTTGAGCACAAGAAACGTGACACTACTCCTATACCTATGGTCAATTTGGATTCCGATGAAGATGATGTTGTTTTAGTCAGAGTGGACGACCCGTATAAAGGGGTATCTAAAGGTTTAATTCTATTTCATATTTTTAGGTAATATATTATATTGAAACTGCAATATAACCATTAATCATTTTTTAATAGATTATTTGGACCATGGTGACCAAGTTCTTACATGCCAAATCTGTAGTGCAAAGTTATGGACATCAGAAGGTGGAAAAGGTCGAATAACTATGAATAAGCTGTCTTATAGTATGTGTTGTGGGTATGGTAAAGTTGAGCTACCGCCTTTAAAGGATGCGCATCCGTCTTATCAAAATTTGTTCTCTTCCTCAAATGAAAAAAGCAAGTTTTTCCAGAAGAATATTAGACGATACAACTCTATGTTCTCTTTTACATCTATGGGTGGAAAGGTTGATTCTACTATTAACAAGGGCAACGCTCCATTTATATATCGTATAAGTGGCCAAAACTATCATTGCATCGGTAGTCTTAAACCTTCTAATGGAAATCAACCTCAGTTTTGTCAGCTATACATATATGACACTGAAAATGAAATAACAAACAGACAGAGATTATTCGGGTATGATTCATTATAAGCACCATCGTTTTTACTTATATTTATTTATAAAAAACGATGTTCTATTATTATTATGCTATATTAAGTTTATGTTGTTTATTTATATTTTGTCAAGAAAACAAGCAAGCCTTCGTCCTCTAATGATAAAGAGCTTGATGTTGAAATGATACAGTATTTGAGGAATTTATTAGATTCAGAAAATATGTTGGTTAAGACATATAGGATGGTCAGAGACCATTTTCACGAATCCCCAGAGGCCAACCTTAAACTTCGTCTTATGTATAAAAGAGAAAAAGATGGCAGAACATATAACTTATCAACCACGTCTGAAGTTGCTGCTTTGGTTGTCGGAGACATAGATAAAGCTATAGATCATCGTGATATTCTTGTGGAGACTCAGTCTGGAATGCTTCAGCGTATTAGCGAATTACATCCATCATATCTTGCTTTGCAATATCCGTTGCTTTTCCCATATGGTGATGATGGATATAGAATTGATATTCCCCATAGAGATTTCACTGCGACACAAAAGAAAATAAAGCCAAAGTGCACCATGAGAGAATTTTTTGCATATAGGATCCAAGATAGAAATTATGGTTTTTCCTTAATTCTTAATGGAAGAAGGTTGTTGCAACAATTCTTGGTTGATGCATATACTATGATCGAGAGCGAGAGACTACATTTCATTCGGAGACAACAAACAAAACTTCGATCTGAGACATTTGAAAATCTTCAGAAGCATAAAGCTAAAGGTAAACAAACTTTAAAAGACACTGGAAAGGCTGTTATACTACCTTCTTCATTTACTGGAGGTGCAAGATTCATGCAACAAAACTACCTCGATGCAATGGCCTTATGTAAGTCGTACGGGTATCCAGATTTCTTCATAACTATAACTTGTAATCCTAAATGGCCAGAAGTAAAGAGATTTCTAAAAGATTCCACCATCAAAGCTGAGGACAGGCCTGACATATTGTGTCGATTGTTTAAAATTAAGCTTGATTCCATACTCAAAGATTTGAAGGATTCCGAATATCTCGGTGAGATTAATGCTGGTATGTTAGTTTTTTTTTACATTTCTTTTTTTCGTTTATAATTTGCAATTAGTTGTATAAAGTACTAAATTTGTTTTTTTTTCTTTTTATTTAGTTGTTTATACGGTAGAATTCCAGAAGCGTGGTCTTCCTCATGCACATATATGCTTATTTATGAAGGTCGATCACAAACTTCCTACTGTAGATCACATAGATCCATTCATATCCGCTGAGATTCCCGATAAAAATGAAGATCCGGAACTTTATTCGTTGGTAAGTGATTATATGATTCACGGTCCATGTGGAAATGCTAATTTGAATTGTCCTTGCATGGTTGATAAAAGATGTTCAAAAAACTTTCCAAAGAAATTTTCAACACATACAACTGTTGATTCAAGTGGTTTCCCTGTATACCGAAGACGAGATTCCGGCCACATAGTTATAAAATCTGGTGTTAGATTGGACAACAGAAGCGTTGTTCCATATAAAAAAAGACTTCTAAAAAGATATCAAGCACACATCAATGTAGAATGGTGTAATCAATCCGGTTCAGTTAAATATTTGTTCAAGTACATTAATAAAGGCCCTGATATGGCTACTGCGGTTGTTTCTGGTGTTTCAAATCCAAGCATTAAGGATAAGCCAAGAGATGAAATCAAGGAATATTATGATTGTAGATATATTTCAGCTTGTGAGGCATCATGGAGAATATTCTCAAACGAGGTTCATTATAGGTATCCTGCAGTTATGAGGCTTCCCTTTCATATGCCGGGTCAACAGAATGTTGTGTATGGTGCCGATGATGATATTGATAATGTGTTAAGCAAGCCTTCGGTTGCTTCTTCAATATTTGTTGAATGGATGAAATTAAACGAGTCAAATGAAGATGCTAGAAAGTTGACTTATGTCGAGTTTCCTTCCAAATTTGTTTGGAAACCTCAAGATAGATGTTGGCAGGTACGTAAGACGTACCAAACTGTTGGCCGTATACATTCTGTGTCTCCTGCATTAGGTGAACCTTATTTTTTGAGGATACTTCTGAATAAAGTTAGAGGTCCCAGATCCTTTGAGGAAATACGTACTGTTAATGGTCAGTTATTCCCGACTTTTAGAGATGCTTGCTACGCAATGGGGCTCTTAGATGATGACAATGAATACGTTGAGGCCATTAAAGAAGCAAGTTTCGAAGGACATGCTGGGTATCTCCGAGCGTTATTTGCTACCTTGCTGTTGTCAAATACACTTTCACGGCCAGAGTTTGTGTGGGAGAACACGTGGAAATACTTAGCAGATGATATTTTATACAGACGTCAAAAAGAAACAAATATTCAAGGTTCTTAGCTGTCTTTTTATTTTACGTTCTACTTTTCCGTTTGATTATTAACAACAATTTTTATTTTTTTATTTTTTAGGTTTAGTGCTTCCTGAACATCAAATTAAAAACCTTACTTTGTTGGAAATTGAAAAATATTTAGTTTCGAATGGTTCGTCGTTACGAGGATTTAATACGATGCCTTTCCCTGATGATGATTCTTTACGTGATGCTACTAATCGTCTAATCAATGAAGAGCTATCACATGACGTAGATGAAGTACAAGCTGAGTTTAATAATTTGCATCAATGTCTGACAGATGAACAACGATCAGTTTTTGACGAAATAATGGCAGCTGTTGCGAGCCGTAAAGGAGGGTTATTTTTCGTCTATGGTTACGGTGGAACTGGAAAAACGTTTTTATGGAAGACTTTGGCTTCAGCAGTTCGATGTAGAGGTGAGATAGTTTTAAATGTTGCTTCAAGCGGTATTGCTTCGTTATTACTTTCTCGTGGAAGGACAGCCCATTCTCGCTTTCATATCCCAATTAATCTCACTGAAGATTCCATGTGTCATATTAAGCCAAATAGTGATATCGCGAAATTATTAAAGGAAACTCAATTGATCATATGGGACGAAGCACCGATGGTCCATAAACATGCCTTTGAAGCTTTAGATAGGACGATGTGTGACGTATTTTCTGATGGTAGGAGTCTTCGTTCTGATGTTCCGTTTGGAGGGAAAGTTTTTGTATTCGGCGGTGACTTTAGACAAATCCTACCAGTTATTCCTAATGGTACTAGACAACAAATAGTTTGTGCTTCTTTAAGCTCTTCATATATATGGTCAAAGTGCAAGCTGTTAAGGTTGACTAAAAACATGCGCCTAACAATTGGAGCTGAAAATTCTGATATGGACTCAATCAGGGATTTTGCGAAATGGCTGCTTGATATTGGTGAAGGTAAGTTGGGAGATGATAACGATGGTGAAGCAATTATTCAGATACCAGATGATCTATTAATCACCGATAATTCTGATCCAATACAAAGCTTAATTGATTTCGTCTACCCTTCAATTATGGAACAATTTCGGAATCCTGGTTTTTTTTCTGAGCGAGCAATTCTAGCACCAAAAAATGATGTAGTTCATGAAATTAACGATCGATTGCTTTCGTTATTTCCAGGTGACGCTAAAGAGTATTTGAGTTCCGATAGCATATGTCAAACTGAACAAATGCTTGATTCATTTCAAGAATGTTTATACTCAACAGAAAATTTGAATGCTCTTAAGATATCTGGCTTGCCTAATCATAGATTAGTTCTTAAAGTTGGTGTTCCTGTCATGCTTCTACGAAACATCGATCAACAAAAAGGTTTATGTAACGGTACAAGGCTAAAAATTACTTTTCTAGGCAAACGAGTAATAGAAGCTGAAGTAATATCTGGCGGTAATATCGGCACAAGAGTTTTTATTCCAAGGCTTAATATGATTCCGTCCGACAAAAAAATACCATTCGAATTCCAACGAAGACAATTTCCTTTATCAGTTTGTTTTGCCATGACAATTAACAAGAGTCAAGGACAATCATTATCAAAAGTTGGTCTGTATTTGAAAGATCCTGTGTTCACTCATGGTCAGTTGTACGTTGCATTATCAAGGGTCAAGACGAGAGAAGGAGTTAAAATATTGATATTCGATGCCGATGGAAGACCAACAAATAAGACGTCTAATGTCGTATATAAAGAAGTCTTTGGTAGCTTATAATGTAAACTGTTGCTTTTTGATTTCAAATAACATGTCACTTATTTTTTTTCATGTTATTTAAGTATGTATTGCTTATAAATAATAGGTGACATGTATAACTTTCTCCAGCCCGGGAAGCATTTCCCGGGTGATAACCTAGTTATATTATACATATTATACATATGATTTCAAAGTTACCATGAATAGTGTTTCTAATTTTTAAATATTTTTAGTAATATTTATTATGTTATCTAATTTTGAGTTTTAGTAATAAACATTAATTAATAATTTTAAGTGTTTGTTTTTTTATTTTTATTAATAGCATTTTATTTACTATTAAATTTGATAATTTAGTAATAACTTGCGCTCATTAACTTTAAAAAATAAAATTAAAATCCGCATCTATGTTAATTTTTTTAACATTTTGTAGGCATTGAATCAGTATCGATACGGTTCGTTTGTAGTAACGGTACAATGCCCAAGTCTACCAAGAAGCTAGAAAAAAAAACATCCAAAAGTTTTACAAAGTTGGCCAGGTTTTACAAATTTGGCCAAGTTTTACAACTTGAGGATGATCATCTCTTTAAAAAAGCGGTTGATGTACACAAATTAATGCATACATTCAGATTTTTATAATATACATTTTGGATTTAATTTCATATAGTATACTAGTAATAAGATCGAAAACGAGGAAATCATCAAAGGATCCACAATAACTAAGATAATCTTTTAAAAAACCGTAAACGAGGAAATACACAAATGATGAGTCGAATCCAAGTGATTCTATATTGTCTATCTGTTTTATTTATTTTATCTCTTTATTTTTATTTATTTAAAAACGAAAACAAAAATTTTCTCTATTTATTTTGTTAGATTAGACGTCGACGATATTCCGGTATTAAAAGTTTTTGTGTTCTTGGACGACCTCGGTATTACACCAACGATGGGTGCACTTACCCTAGCGTGATGTAGAGAGTGATAGTTTTATATCGTGTTTTATAAATTTAAAGCTTGATTAAAGAGTAAAAAAGTAAAAAAATATATAAAAAATCCGAACACACTCCAACACGTCATAAACATCAGTACTTCCGAGAGTAACCCGAGTCCACCACCAATTCCGGGGAAAACCCGGTAACCCACTTGCCCGTAGTCACGACAGTGAAATTACTAGTAAAACCAGTTTGGCTCAAGGATCCAACCCAGGTTTCCCTGGGTCTCATATCATTGCCCACCGGTGCCTCACTCTACTAGGGATGAGCACGGTACCCGTTCGGTACCGAACCGATACCGGTACCGAAAAACGAGAAAAGTGGGTACCGGTACCGAATACACCGGTTCAGTACCGGTACCGAATATACCTGGTACAGTTCGGTACCCGGTACCAAATGCTCATCCCTACACTCTACACCAAGTGAGAGTTGAACCTGCATCTCTCAAAAGAAATGAAAGTCCTCTACCACTTGATCTACTCCAGGAGGATTCGAACTTGTGACCTCTGGGTTGTAAACAAAAACCTGAACTTGCGACCTCCATATTTGTTGTTCCATTGTGCAATTACTTTCAAAATTTAATCTTGTATACTTTTCACATTATTAGCGTTAATTGGTAAAGGCAAAACCTTTAAAACACCTAGGTTAGGAAGTGGAAGGTCTTGGGTTCAAGCCCCACAGACGACAAGTGATTAAAAAAATTAATCGTTCAAAAAAAAGTTGCTTTAAACCATAAACTATTTCAAAATCTCTTTATACCATTCATTTAATATGACTGAATTTCTTTCTTAAGATCCCAATTAAATGAAAGTTAATGTTTTCTACTTTTCTAATTAAGGTGTCTTAACGAAGGTTGAATCTAGACAAATTACACTTTAATATAAAACCAAAAATTGCCTTGTACCCAACTTTTTTTTTTTGTCTCATCACCAATTACCTTTGTTAAAATGGGTTTTGTAACTTTGATATGTCCATACGTAGAATATAACATATAAGTGCAGTATATACATAGAATATAAGTATATGAGTAATCATATATAGCACTTATGTAATAGATGTTTATATTAATTGTAGTGTGTGTTCTAAAATGATATAGCATGTACACACTAAAATAGTATTAAAGCTATCAAAATTGTAAATAACTTGTGTATAAAGGTGTTAATTAATATCCTTGTACCAAAGATTTTATAGTTGTATATTGATGAAACAATGGTTAATCGGGTGGGGTTGACACACTGATCTCATCAAGTAGGGTTAATCCCTTTTCTCCGAGGATCGCTGGCTGGATCGTCCGCTGGTTGGTTTCCTGCACAAGGAAACAAGCCGTGACTCGTAACAAGGAGGGTGGGGTGGGGGGTGCTCCTTGTTACCACTCTCCGGCGTGAGAATCAGTAATTTGTTTGGGAAGCAAAGTGTGATAGTAGTAGTAGTGAGGGAGTTGAGAGAGATACCTCAAACCTGGTTTGGGCTTGGTATTTATAGCCGAGGAGTGAATGAGGGTAGTTGAGTGGCTAGTCTGATATCGCGCAGCCTCCTGTAGGTGTGTCAGGCATGTCGGTCACGGTGGTGATGCCACGTCCTGCTGTGGTGTCAGACTGTTGCACACATGTGGGCTGACAGGTGACTGTTCTCAGTGCCACTTGCACTGTGGTGTCAGACCCACTTGCCTTGTAGGCAGGATGCGGTGCCGGGCCGCATCGCTGCTTGCGGTAACTGGTATTGTTCCCGCGTTCTTGTTCTGGCCAAGATGGATGCGGGATGCGGTGTCGTGCCGCATCACCGCTTGGTGACTGTTACTGTTGTCCAGATCCCTTGTCGTGACGAAAATGTCCATAGGATGCGGTGCCAGGCCGCATCGCTATGCGTAACATTCGTTCTCGTACTTAAGGTAAGTCTTCTCATCAATGGACAGATTGGTTTCAACTGCTGTGTTCGCGCGTGCCCGCACAGACACAGATAAGTTCTTGCTGGTGGGGGTTTTTGATAAGGGTAATGGTCACTCGCGGTCGTGCTGACGCGAGATCTGGGACCATACCCCTTCAACTCCCCCCAGTCTAGTGTTCCTTCCTTTTGCAAGTTGCATGTGGGAGGGATACTGGACTATGGTGTCTAGAAGGTAGAATACGGGCCATGCAGATGGCTCCTACTTTCAGTAAATCAAGCTGCGGGTCCGGTGACGTCTCTTTCGTACCGGTGAGCAAGTTCCGTCTGATGCGGAATTCTCAGCCAAGGATTTGACCCGGTAATATGGTCTACCTTTTTCTGATGTCATCAGCCACCTGTTGGTGTTTCGAACCAACTTTTGAGATCGTGACTGAAGATGTTAGCAGGGTTCGAACCAACCTTTGAGATGGTGACGGAAGATGTCCGTGATCGCAACTCTAGTTGTAACCTCTGCGTCAGCTGATGCAATGTTGTAAGTACTTTGCTCAAGCTCTATGTTTAGCAACTGGACATTCAACGATGATCCCTGTTTTGTGGGGTTTTCGTGTTCTCCAGGTTAGCTCTCAAGTAACCGCATGTCCTTTGCGGTTACCTCGTTGCTGTACATCGTTGGCCATGTGTGGTCGAACTATGTGGGGTACTTGCGTCATTGTTGGTCGTGTTTGGTCGAACAATGTGAATCTGGACTATGGGCAAATAAACATGGTCATGGGTCTGGTAGTACCCACCATTGTTTATTCTATGCGGTCCGTCGGTGGGTAAATAGTCATAAGCAGACTTGTTACCACTGTTCCTTAGCTACTTTCCTTCACGCTTTGGTGGAAAGTAGTTTTCCTTGAAGTAGTGTTGCCAAAGGAGATCACCTTAGATACTTGGGAATCTGGGTGAAACTCGTCCGCATTCGTTCTGTAACCACTTTCCTTCATGCTTAGTTGGAAAGCAGTTTACTTGGAAGTAGCTTTGATCAACCGCGTGGTAGTTTAGTCGTGGCTCTTCCGTAGCTACCGTTTGCGTATTTGTAGTTCGGTGCAGCTACTTGTGAGTGTATGCGGTTTGCATCAAAGAACTCGCTTCTAGAGAGTTTGAAGCTTGGATGTGGCTCTTGAAGGATCAGGAGTCAGGGTTGCTGATGTGCGGTTGCTCAGCGTACCTGTCCTTTATCCTAAGGAGAAGCTGTTTGCGTTCCCTCTGTGGTTGTGAACCGGACACGAGGGATCTGAACCTTGAAGAAGGTTGTATGGAATGCGGTTTGCCGCATTCTGAGAAGCGGTTTTCGCAGTCCAAAGAACAACACTGGTTCTGAGTATCTGACACACCTGTGCGAGTTCGTGTGTGTCATCTCCGCATATTCCACGTGTGCTCGTGGGTATGTGCGGTTATTGGTTATACCCTTTTACATAATGAGATATATATTTTTGCCTTTTTTGAGGGGTATGAAAAAACGACATGCGGTATGGGTTATGGTGCGGTAAACTAGAGAAACCGTATGCCGCTTATGTTTGGATAATGTTGTCGCTTTTGCGCTGCATACGTGGCTGAACGCACGTGTGGGTTGGTGAAAGTTGGTTGGATTCTGTCATGTGCTGAACCGAAAGGACGTTTGCACTGCCCGAGGTCATAAATGCACTGTAGCAAGCAGTGTAAAAGTCTCTTTTGTCAGGCGCGTGGACGGCAACGCGCGCGTGATAACCGTCAGCGGAACCGTCGCTGAACACGTGGCGTCGCGTAATTCACCCATTTTGAACGTGATGATTCAGTTACTGCATCGAATTAATTGCGATGAGTATATAAGGGGAAACCATTTGTGATTTCCTCTCACTTGTTCAAAATTTCGAAAATTTCCCGTTTAGAGAAAAAGTGCTTCCTTTGTCTTCTTCGATAAACTTGTCTGTAATTCCGGTGGTTTCCTGAGTTTCTTGTGTCCTCACTTTGGTGTATTCTTGATTCCTTTCCTTGATGGCTGAACCATCCGATCCACACCATACTAAGGGTGAAAACCCTGAACATTTTTCGCCGGTGGCTGCGGAAACAAAAGAAGACGGTGGTAGTACCCCCGGCGGGGGCCTACCGGTGCTGAAGTGGTCAAAGAGTCTGTTTAAGAACTTGATGACCAGCATTCAAATGCCCCAGGAGTATGGGGCTATTTATCCCCAGGAGGGTGACACCGGTGCCGATGCTCCGGCCGGTTATGTCACCATGTGGGCTGATTCCTTCATTGATGGTAACCTTCGTTTACCATTAACTGTTTTTGTTGCTGAGGTTTTGAAGTATTACAAGCTCCATATCTCCCAAATGAGTCCGTTTGGGATGATTCGGATTAGAAATTTCGAGTACACCTTCCGTGTTCTTGGTTTGGAGATTACCGTTGAAAATTTCCGGCGGTTCTACCAGTTGACGGTGAACACCGGGTTCTTTTCTTTTGGCCAACGGTATGGGAGCCCCAAGCTGATGACCCCTCCAAAGGGTATTACAAAGTGGAAGACAAAGTTCTTCTACATTAAGGCAGCCGCGATCGTTGCCAGGATGACCTTCCGCAATGTGAACGAGGTGATCCCTGCGGAGGATATTGATCTTCCTAGTGCGGATACGGTGGAGTGGTTCCCAAGGTTGAAGACCGTTGAGCATAAGAAGCTGGACAACTCGCAGCTGTGGGTGCTACGGATGATGTTGACCAGGCCCGATAGGAAGTCAAGGCTGGTTGTGCGGGAAAAGAGTGGTGGTAAGTATCCTTACTTTTGTGCGGTTTCCTTGTTTCCTTACTCGTTACTTATTTACAATTGTACTATCAGCGGATACTGCTTTGTGGAGGATGTTTGATACGACCTTCACGGGCAAGGTTGAGGTACTTCCGCTTGCGGAAGGTGAAAAAGGTTTTAATTTGACTATTGTCAACAACTTCCGCGTTCCTGATCGCGAGGGGTTGAACGCACCCCTGCCGCAAGGCCAAGGTATATTCTATAATTTTCTTACTTTGTAAAGAAGTTCACCTTTCTTACTTGCTTGTTTGATGATGTAAACGCAGGTACTCTTGGGGCCCTGGGTAAATTTGAGGTGAAGGGTACCCCCAAGAAACATGCGGAGAAAAAGCATGTAGAGAAGGCTGTGTGGGGTCGCGGCAAGAAAAAGCCTGAGGCTGCTTTTGTTCCTCCGTTGGTGCCACAGGCGGCAGGTATCTCTCGTTCTCGTTTTCGCAGATATACCGATTACGTGGTAGTATCTGACACCCTTGAGGGTTTGGGTGTTCCAGGTGGTGGTGCGGCAGCAGTTGGATCCTCTGCGGGTTCGCAGCCCGTTGATGAGAAGAAGAAGAGAAAAACAGAGGAGAAAGCTGCTGGTGCCGGTGAGAAGAAACGTCCGAGAATACTGGCCAAACGGACAACTGTTGTGAAACCTGTGATTGTCTCTGGTAAGTAATTCGTAACTTTTACAAGTGTTTGTCTTTGTACTTGTAATTGATAAGTGTTTTTGCTTTATTTGCAGAACCGCAAGATGAAGGGTTCTCTATATTTGATGCTCCTCACTCCTCCCCGCATGATACAGTTGCGGATGCGGGGGTTACTAAAGAATTTACCAGAAGCCCTTCTATTAAAGTGGTGCCTGAGCCCTCTGCGCGGGCAGAGGATACTGGTAGATTCTCATGATAACCTGATCTCCCCGCAGGATACTGACGAGCTGAACTTGAAGTTTGCTGATACTGAGAAGAAGAAATCTCCTGCTGTTGAGAAGGCTTCCGGTTCGGCCTCCGGGGGTGCGGGTTTTGAAGGAACTCCCATTCAGCCTGAAGAATCTGAATTGGAGTTTTACTACCGCACCTATACGGAAAACCGGGCTGTGAACTATCACCGACCCCCTTGGAATGTTATGTAAGGGGATGATATTTCTGCTGATCCCTCTGCGTGTAGGGAAATTTTGGGGGGCTTGGGTACCCCGTTTGAAGTTAACCGGGCCCGCGCTTTGCCGCGTGAGCTCCGGATCAATCAACTCTCCTCCATGCTTGTGGGGAGTTCCATAATGGCGAATGCCATTATGGAAGACTACAAGGTGTTGGGGCGTAAGGAGGAGGAAACTGCTCGCCTGCGGGCCGAGGCTGAAGAGTTGGTAAGGGCTGCTCGTGAGGGTGCGGAGCAGCTTAAAAGGGATAAGGCTGCTTTTGAGAAGCATAAGCAGACCGAGGAGTGGGCCGCAACTGTTGAGCTTAAACAGGTTCGTACCCTCGCCAAGCTGCTTTCTGATGAGCGCAAGAGTTGGAAAGAAACACTTTCTAATGAGTACAAGACTTGGAAAGAATCTTGGGCCAAATAGAATGAAACCCAGTTTCGTGTTCTTCAGGAGCTGACAAACGTCAAGGCAGCGAACGCAGCTTTGAGCAAGGAGAAAGATGCTCTGGTAAAGGAGAAAGTTGCTGCTGAGGTGGCGGCTAAAGAGGCTGAGGCGGCGGTTAAAGAGGCCAAAGAGGCGGGGGCCCGCACCTCCAAGGCTCTTGAAGAGGCAAACGCTGACCGCACCACCTTAAACAAGACTGTGAAGGACCTCCAGGTATGAGTTTCTTTTGCTCTTGAATTTGTAAATTTATTTCACAAGTATGATCGGGCATCTTTATATACTTGTGTTTTCCTTGTTGAAAGGCTGAAGTGCGGAGCCGGGTGGCCATTCTTGAGGAGGTCTCTGCCCGTGCTGTTGAAGCTGAAGCGCGGGCTAGGGATGCTGCCGAGGCTAGGGATTGCCTTGTTTCTTCATTCGATCAGCTCAAGGACGATCGTGATTGGATGTGTGATCACGGTATTGGGCATGTAAGTATACGGTGCCTTTGCTTTTGTTTAGATTTGCCTGTGATAACCGTATTGCTTGTGCTTTGAAGATTGTTCGGGCTATCCTTGACGCACCTGAGAACGCAGCTGGTGTAGAGCAGATTATGCTGCGTGCGCGGGAGGCTGGTTTTAAAGCTGGCTACAACCGTTGCATCAGTCATATCAATGTTTTAGCCCAAGGCAAATATACCGATGAAAGGTCTGGCTTCCATGGTGTGGATACCGAAGCGCGTCTTGGTGCCGCTCTTGTAGCGTACAACGACATGTCTATTGTTGCCCTTGAAGAACTTGATAAATGTTTGGACGCGGAAGACTATGTGGACCGCTTGCGGTTGTTATATGCTGATGAGGAAGAGGAGGAAGAGACCGCTGGCGACGGCAAGGGTGGTGCGGAGTCCAGCGGTACAAAGAAGGACTAGGGTAGCCTGCGTGCCCTTTTTTGTTTCCTCTATGTAAATGTTAGAAACTTTATGTAAATATCTTGTACACCGCGTCGGTGTAAACATTTTTTGAATACAAAGTTTTAACCGTTTTGTTCAAGTTGTACAAGTGTTTTTACTACTTGCATGTTTGAACTTGTATGAGTTAATGTTATTGTGAATAACACTAAGTTTGTATTTGCCTTTTGCGTATCTAGGTGATATGCAAGTATGAAGAACTCTACCCGCTGTAAGCGTGGTTGAGTATACTCTATACCTTTGTCGTATGAGTATCAGTCAATTCCTGTTTTTATCCCGTTAGGGTTTAGGAATTGTGTAGGCTTTGTGAAAACCGTATTTGCATATCCAGCCGGATAGGCAGTTGATGTTTTGTCATTGATGGCCTATTACAATACTTGCGTGTGGTCACCACTCTGTGTGGGTATCGCGAATGAAGATTTTGCCAATCTGTTTTTGCAGATACCGCAGAGTGGAGCACGCATTTGTAATAGAAGTAAATAAACAATATTGCATTGAATCGTTCATTTATTTATTTGCAAATGGCCTGCGGCCCGATAGGTTACATGGTGAATGTAAAAAACATGGCTTACATGTAACATCGTCAAAGCTCTTGTGCATTCCATGTGCGTGCAATAGTTTCGCCCTCTAATGTTTGCAGTTTATGCGCGCCTTTGCCCAGGACCTCTTGGATGAGGTAGGGTTCTTCCCACTTGGGGGCAAGTTTCCCTGGGCGTTCCGCGTTAGATGCTTCATTGTCACGAAGGACGTAGTCTCCCGGGTTGAAGGTACAAATGCGGACGCATGCATTGTAGTACTTTTCAAGTTTGGTTTTGTACTTGGCCTCGTTGATGGAAGCGTTTTCACGCCTTTCTTCCAGGAGGTCCAAGTCAACCCTGCGTTCCTCATTGTTGTCTATCTTGTTGATAGCCAACATTCTAGGTGAGGGGAGGCCTACTTCCGCGGGGATCACCGCTTCAGTGCCGTAGACCAGGCTGAAGGGTGTCTCACCGTTACTTGTCTTTGGGCTTGTCCTGTGGGCCCATAAGATACTTGGGAGTTCATCAACCCAGCCGCGTCTGGCTGTTCCCAACTGTGCTTTGATGCCTTCAACTAAACTTTTATTGATACTCTCGACTTGGCCATTCCCTTACAGATGCGCCACTGAGGAGAATACGTGTTCAATGTTTAGCTCCTTTAGACATTTTTGAAAGTCATCGGCAGCGAAGTTGGTACCGTTGTCGGTAACGATGCACATTGGTAGACCGAAACGACAGATGATATGTTCCCAGACGAATTTCCTTGTTATCATAGCGGTGGTTGAGGCGAGCGGTTTTGCCTCTACCCATTTTATAAAGTAATCAACAGCCACTATGATAAACTTCACTGCACCTGGTGCGTCTGAAAATGGTCCCACCACATCGATTGCCCATTTTTGGAATGGCCATGCAGTGGTGACGGGGATCAGATTGCTATTGGGGGCGCAAGGTCTTGGGAGCATGCCGCTGACAATTGAAACATTTGCGCAAGACTTTGACCGCATCTAGGTGCATGCCGGGCCAGTAGTACCCGGCGTTCATGATTTTGGCCACCACCATGCGTGGGCCTGCGTGTATGCCACATATTCCCTCGTGTATTTCTCTGATAAGGTATGTGGTATCTTGGGGGTCAACGCATCGTAAGAGTGGCCCCATGTATGATTTACGGTATAAGATACCGTCTCCCATTTGGTAATGACACGCTTTGTATTGCAACTTACGTGCCTCTGCCTTGCTTTCGGGAGTAACACCGGATTGTAAGTATGCAATTATTGGTGTCATCCAGGATGTTGTACCGTACTGGATGACATTGACTTGGCGCAAGGGTACTGAGGCATTTTGCAGAATCTCGATGCGTACCTCTTTTGCCAGGTGTTGGAAACTGGTGGATGCAAGTTTTGACAGTGCATCCGCGGGTTTGTTATCACTCCTGTTGATATGGCGGATATTGAAGGAAGTGAACTTTGATTTCAGTTGCAAGGCTTGTTCGAGGTAGAGGATCATGATATCCCCTTTTGCGGCATAGTCGCCGCGTATCTGCCCTGCAACCAATAGTGAGTCGACGTGTGCTTCCAAATGTTGGACGGCGAGTTTGACTGCCAGACGCAGCCCTGCCAGTAGAGCCTCGTACTCTGCCTCGTTATTTGTGCTTTTGAAATCGAGGCAGATTGCATAGGTAAGCTCTTGGCCATCGGGGCTGACGAGTCGCAGACCCGCACCTGCACCATCCTCGTTGGATGAACCATCGGTAAATAGTGCCCATGTTTCTAAGGAGGATGGTGGTGGCGTAGGGTTTTGTTCTTGTTCGCATTCTTGAATGCGATTTGCTGGTACTTCGGCGACGAAATTAGCCAAGACCTGGCCTTTGATTGCGGGTAAGTGCGCCCAGCTCAATTGCCCATTTTGCTAATCTACCAGAGATGTCGGGTTTTGATAGGATTGGGCCGATCCTGTAGTTGGTTAACACTGTAATGGCGTGGTTTGCAAAGTAACGTCGCAGCCGTCTTGACGCGTGCACTAGTGCCAATACCAACTTCTCCATGATGGAGTACCTCGTCTCTGGGTCGTTGAGCATGTTACTGATATAGTAGATGGGTGTTTGAACTCCTTCTCACTCCACTATGAGTACCGCGCCTACCGCGTTGTCTGCGGAAGATAGGTACAAAATAAGTGGCTCATCCCTGCGTGGTGCGGTTAGAGTTGGGAGTTGAATCAAACACTCTTTCATCTCCCGGAAAGCTTTTTCGGCCTCTGCGGTCCATTCGAATTGTTCCTTTTTTAAGCAGCTCCGCAGTGTCTTGATGAAAGGGTAAGACTTAGCTGCATGGTTGGCTAAGAATCTATTCAGTGCGGCTAGCCTGCCGGCTAGTCGTTGCATTTCTTTCATCGTAGAAGGCGATGGCATCCGCTCGATCGCCTGAACTTTTTCCGGGTTCACCTTGAATCCATCTTTGGTTACGATGAATCCAAGGAACTTGCCTTCTTCCATTCCAAACGAGCATTTCCCTAGGTTTAGCTTCATATTGACGCTTCGCAGAGTTTGGAATGTTCTTTCAACATCGTTGAGCATGGTATCTTCCTCCATGCTCATGACGACCAGGTCATCCATATAGATTTCGACACTTTTGCTGATTTGACCGCGAAAAGTGTCGTTCATCAACTTTTGATAGGTTGCACCCGCGTTGCGCAACCCAAACGGCATTTTCGTATAGCAGTAATTTCCGGTAGGCGTGCGGAATGCCGTTTTATCTTCGTCCTCGATTGCCATCTGTACCTGGTGGTAGCCTTTGTAACAATCGAGGAAACACTTCCATCGAAATGGTGCAAGGTTATCGACCTTCTCGTCGATCTCTGGAAGTGCGTAACAATCCTTGGGGCAGGCTTTGTTGAGATCTTTATAATCGACGCACATGCGCCAGCCCCCGCTTGGTTTTTCTACCATGACTGGGTTGGACAACCAAGTCTGGTATTTGACTTCCCGCAGGATGCCTGCGGAGAGCAGTTCTTGGACCTGCTCATTCATCGCCTCGTTCTTTGCTGATCCAAGGTGGCGTTGGCCATGGATCACCGACTTGATACCTGGCATGGTATTCAAGAAATGCTGCGTAATTTTGCGTGGTACCCCTGTCATGTCTGCGGGTGTCCACGCAAAAATATCCTGGTTCCTGAAGAGGAGCTGCTTCAGGCGTGCTCTGATGGTGGGGGACAAGGCGTGGCCCAACGTGACCATTTGCTCTGGGTGTCTTGCGTTAAGAACCCATTTTTCTGGTTGCATGTTGGGGGTAGGCCTTGCTATCTTGGTCGAACGCAGCTCGTCCGTGGACATAACTTCTCTGCGGGAGTATATTATCGCGACCCCCGTCTCGGTTGGGAAACCGATGGCAGAGTGGGGGACGGATGTGATCATGTTGAAGTCGCCCTGGGACTCCCTCCCGAGAAGTACGTCGTATTTGGAGGTGTGAGGTAAAACTATGAAGTTTACCTCCTCCGTTCGTGTCACGCCCCAACCAATGGCAGAATCATCGGGGCATGGCACTGAGCGAAACAGATTGTCCAGAAGTTTCCATAACAACTATCATTACCATTCAATTTAAATAACATGTCCCATACCATGTCTCAAACAGTAAACAAATTATTATTGATAAAATCTAGGCAAATAATTCTGTTCCGACAACTCAGATTTATACATAGATAGTTTATTTATTGGTTTCTAGGACCTCTTTTCCTAGCTTCGATTTCATCACTGCGCAGAGAGCATCCTAGACCTTTTCTAGCCTCGATTTCACAGTGAGCTAGGCATACAAACAACTTAAGCACCTGTCACATACGTTAAAAAAAAGTTAATACATATAATGTAAGGGTGAGCATACAAGTTTGATAATAGCATATAGACTTCGAATTCGTTTACGCATAACCAGCACGTACACATAGTGAAATGAAGAACGTTAGTTATCGACATAGATCCATCGATACCAATGACTGTGGGTTGACTGCCCGAGGCAGTTCGCAATACATGATTACCACTGTAACCCATGCAAGTAATTGTCCTTAACAACCCCCGTGTGAACGGGTGCTGAGTCCAAACTATAGTACTATCGTTGCTAAGGCAGGTAGACAGTATTCCATGTGTAAACATAACAAACAAGCATTCAAAAGCCACGTATAACATGCATTAACGGTTAGCGTTCAAATAGTATTGAGTAGTGTGTTCGATGTGATTTGAATAGTTGTAACGTATGTAACACCCAAAAGTGCATAAAGCAAAAAGGGATCGAGTATACTCACAGCGGTTGATGGATTGAAGGGAGCGCTTAGCGAGTAGGGTTAGCCTGAATAGATTTATAGCATAACGATAAGTGACGCGTAAAACGATGCAAAGTGTTGGAGAGTCGGACAGCTGGTCGATCGGACGGCTGACCGTTCGGTTGACAGTCCGCTCGGACCGCTGTGTTAACCGATCGGCTGGCTAGTCGGCTGGCCAGTCCGCTCGGACCGCTGTGTTAACCGATCGGCTGGCCAGTCGGCTAGCATAACAATAGTTCGTTCAATACTAGTCTTCAAATAAATTGATTAAGTGTGGGACCATGTGTTAACCGATCGGCTGGCCAGTCGATCGGCTAACTGTCCGTTCGGACAGCAGTCCGATCGGTCAGCATCCTGACCTGATCAGCCTATTCGTCTAACACTTGGTTGTTCTGATTGTTTGTCGTTTATTGAGGTATTTTGGCAACGAATCGAACCATAGATCCCTCGTCCTTACTTGGTTCCCCTGGTCGGACAGGAATCACCCAAATCCGGCTGGTGAACTGTTCTGAACGGAGTTTATCGTTTAACCCGAAATCGGTTAACCTCGCGGATAGAATCCGGATCTTGAGCCATGCAACCACCGGAGTGATTTGTAAGCCGGCACAGGCTCTGTTTCTATCGGTTTGAAGGCTTTGAGTGAAAAAGAGTTGAAAGAAAGTTGGAAAATCCATCTTTCAATCCTTTTCACCGTGTATGAGTTTAGATCTATGAAAGATCTTTGTTGGTTTATGTGGAAATCGGCTAGATCCAAATTATTCTTGGTGGGTTGAGGCCAAAACATGAAGTTCTTCAAGAACCCATGATGACATCATCCTAGAACTCTTGAATCTTGATGATTTCACGGTTAAAAGTTAAGATTTGAAAGATAGAAAGGTGTAGGAGTGCGTGTAGATCAAGAAAGTACAAGATTTAGGACGAAATATTACCTGGATTGAGAGAAATCGGAGAAAAGGTGAGGAACACGAGCTGGTCGGACAGAGGTTTCTGTAACATCTGCGCTTGTAATCATTATGAACAGTTCTATTATCAATAAAACAATGTTATTTGATCCCAATGTTTGTTTGGTTGTGTTTTACATTTTTTCATGTTTTGACTTTTGTTCAATTTCAAACTCTATATCGCTTTCTGGAGAGTTATACGCAAACTGGTGCGTAAACGTAACCAGTTTAACGCGAAAAAATACTCCGGAACATCAACATATACTTAACATACCTTAAATAACCTTTACATAACTTAGAAATAAGTTTTGAAGGCTTTGGTATGGCAAAAACAAGTTAATTCGCTTACAGGGACTAAACTTGACAAACTACGAAAGTATGCCAATTTGAACTGTAACGGACATTCCAGAACATGACCATAAGTTAAACACACCTTAAATATCCTTTATATAGCTTAGAAATAGGCTTTGAGGGGTTCGGTGTGCTAAAATAAACTTTTGGCTCATTCAGGGACTAAAAGCGTCAAAAAGTGCACAAGTTTGCACTTTCGCGCATAACTTACGTTCTGAATACATCCGGACATCCAAAAATTTATTTAAGCACTAAAACATTTTATTTTAGTGTTTGGCATAAGAAAAATCCATTCGTCGTGTCATTTGGATCGTTTTTCGCGCTTATGCGCATTCCGTCGTAATTAAGCGAACATCGCGATCGTACGGCCAAACGAACCGACATCCGGCATATTTTTAAGCATGTTTCATGTCCACAATATTTAGGCATCATTTAAGGGCCTTAAATTTTGCTTAACGGGCCTTAAACATGTCGAAAATGAGCTTAAACCTCAACAGGGACCAAAACTGCCATTTTTCAAACTGTTTGGTCTGCAAGGTCCTTACGGACCTCAACATTGACAGTGTTGAGGTCCGTAAGCTAAGGTCAGATAGCAGAAAATGTAGAAACATTGGATCTGGTCCTTTCCACTTATGCACATGGTTTTGGGGCAATTCAATGGGCTCAAATGGTTTTGTAATACCATGTTCTTGAGGTGTATGGTTGAGATCAAAGCACGGCTCACCGAAAACTATAAATACCCCCCCCCATTCCATTGCAAAACCCAAAAGAATTTTGATTTGAGAAGCTCTAAGTTGGAACCATTGTTTCATACCTGAGCTACTTGGATCGAAATTAGCATTCGGGGACCCTTCGTAAGTATTCTTTCGTTCTTTTATTGCTTTTTGAGTCTGAAAGTCAAACTTTGTTTGACTTTCTGCATTGACCAGTTTATGGTCAATGCGAAGTTCGTTTGAACTTCGCAACGTGATTGTAATCACGATGGTTATAGTCCCTTGGGACTATGCCTACTGATTACCACGTTGTCTAGGGTCGTAGGGTAAGCGATCTAATAAATCGCTTACGCCTTCGAACTCGACCCATTTGGTCGATCATTAGGATCCGACCAAATACATTAGGTGACCATAGTAGGTAGGGAATAACCTTCCGAGGTTATACCTTATGGTCACGACGTTTAAGTAGTTGTATGATAGGTAGTTTATATGCCTTAGGTAAATTACCAAAATACCCCTTTGATGCCAAAATTCATTATAAACATATGTGACATAACTTTTGACATCTAAACTAATTTGGCGACAATATTAGGCATGTTAAGGCATATTCTACTTGTCATAGGACTAGTTAGGCGGTCCGAACGCGTTTCACGCGAACGACGCGTTAAAGTAGCATAAGCTACCTAAACGGGTCGTAATGGGTCATAATCACTTATGTTAGGTTTCATTTAGTATGTAGGCTTTGTTAAACCATATTACACGAGTCTCCATACTCGTTTGGTTTACGAACCCTCATTCTATCCGATCTTCCGATTTAGGTCCGGTTTATTAACATAGTTACCTATATGAGGTGCCGTTTGATTCCGAGATCTCTAGCATTGCTTGGTGGTTATCTTAGGACTACTGAACAATCTCAAGTGAGTACATAGACCCCTCTTTTACTGTTTTCCAAATTGTTTTGAGGTGAAACACATGTTCCTACTTGTTACTTCCATGCTTTCCTGTTTACACATCATATACCGGCTATGTTTGTTAGTACATTATAGTACATGATTTCATTACATTTCATGCTATGTATGTCCATTGTGTGCATACTTAGTACATTGTTTTACATTACATTTCTGCTATGTATGTTGACTGATAGCATGCTAGCACATTGATTTACAAGACTTTTCTGCTTTGTATGTTAACTTAGCATACTTAGTACATTGTTTTCATATGACATGTATACAACTGCTATGACATTTGGTTTGCACAAAAGGGTCTTTATTACGTTCATTAACATTTGCTACGCCGCTCGGTAGTAAGTAGTGGTACCATAGGACTTGACAAATCCCATTCCTAACATCTCGGGTTTGTTTGGATGTAAGGAATGACTGAATCCGAAAACATTTCTTTTGATAACCTTGACTGAAAGGGTTATCCGACTGTCTCAAGGCTTGAATGTATGCATTAACTTACCACATAAATGTTTGTATCAATGTAACATGCATTACTTTGCGAAACATAACTTTTTGATATATTCAAAATACTTTGTTTTGTACATTTATACATTTTGGACTATGTGACAATACTTTACTTACAATACATAACTTTTGTTACACATTACTTGACTACGTTTGGACTTTTAAACATTTGACATGGCTTATACAAGGACTTTTGACGATTGGTTTAAACATGGACTTTATACGTGGGTGGTTTGTTTAAGTGATTTGAGTAACGAAGCATGTGTAATATGATACAAGCATGGTGGATACGCCGCTAGTACTTCCTATATATAAGTGTTTGTATGGTATTACATATTGTAGCGTTATTTGAATCATTTCAATTTAGACATATGACATTTTATACAAATAACATACTTTTCACAAGACATTGTTTTACAAAACAACTTATCTTATGCAAACTCGTTTTACTTGGTTATTTATTCAACCATACTTTATGATTTTATTTATACATATCATCTTATTTTATCACTTTTCAAATGATTTACAAGACAAAACAATTTACAAGGTTCATGACTGACTGTTATTAAACAATTTCTTAAACTTAAGTCATGAATCCTATTTTCACAAAACCTATGTATCTCACAGGCATTTTTATGCTGACGTACCTATTTTCACATGTGTTTTCAGGAGCTTTTGCGTAGCATGATGATCGTGACACTAGGGCGGACCTGTGCCTTAGAGACTTAAAATGAAGATAGACTATGTTTAATTATGTTATAAACTCTTTGATTCCTGTTTAAAACAATGTAACTCTTATGTTGATAAATAAAATACAACTTTGTATGCCATGGTTATGAAACAATTAATTCTGTTACAACACTCCCCGACGTTTTCCGCCACGTTTTGTATGTTATACGTGGTCGGGGTGTGACAGACGAGTTGGTATCAGAGCCAATGGTTATAGGGAATTAGGTTATTAGTAATTCTTTGACCTAGACTATAACTTTTCTAGGACCCTAACACAAGTTATCTTGTGTTTAGATCTTAAAACATGCACATCACCTATCCTTAGGTGATTATCAAAACAAGAACCCAATTTTTCCGAAACGATTTTTGAAAAACAATCTTCTGTTTTTAAATGATTTATTACATGGTTTTGAACCCTCTTTTGTAAGGTTTTGAACCCTTCTAGTTTAACTAAAATTTTTGGCCTTGTGCCTTCAAATTTTCAAAATCTCGTCAAGGTTTTGGGTTTTAAATAATGTGAACACGTGCAAACTGGAAGAGTGAATGCCTGTATTCTGGGTTTTCTGTCTAGGCAAGCACTTCGTATATATCTCATCAGACGCGAGACCAGTTGTGCTTACCTGGGAATTCTTGGGATAAGTGTTCACTTATAGGCGAGCATGTCTTCGCGATACATTATTTTTGATCCATTTACTTTGATTAGTCACTGTGTGTCGTTTGTTTGCTTGGTAATGCGGACAAATGACCACCATCTGTTCTTTTGTTAATTTTGTTTCATCTCATTCTCTTCATCCAAACATCTCACTCGTTTCTTTTCATGTTTTCCTCTTTTAGAATGCCTCCTCGACGCGAGAACCAGATAGCGACTGCCGAACTGGCAGAAATCATTGCGCAGCAGATGGCTGCTCAATTCCCAAATCTCTTTGCTCAATGGCACCAAGCCAACAACAATAACAATGCTCCATGCAAATACAAGGATTTTAACTCGGCTAAACCACTCAAGTTTAGTGGTTCTGAAGGAGCGACTGGGCTTCTTCAGTGGTTCGAGAGCATTGAGAATACTTTTCGCCACGTGCAGTGTGCTGACAATCGCAAGGTCGAGTTTTCTTCGAGTGTGTTTCAGAAGAGGGCTCTCACATGGTGGAACGGGGTTATGAGAGACCGAGGTGCAGAAGCTGCTCTAGCACAAACCTAGGCTGAACTTAGGGCTCTTATGATGAGGGAGTTCTGTCCTCGTCATGAACAGCGAGCGTTGGAGAAAGAGTTTGATAATTTGAAGCAAGATAGTGGTGAGCATCGGGCGTATACTGATAGGTTTGAGGAGTTGAGTCTGCTTTGCCCGACTATGGTTACCCTACTCGACAAGGCTATCGAAAGATACATCGACGGCCTACCTGACTCAGTGCAAGACATCATTACTGGTAGTAACCCTGCCACACTCCGTCAGGCTATCGAGTTATCAGCGACATTGACTGAGTCGCAGATTCGGAAGAATAAATTACACAGGATGGGTGACAAGGGCAAGAAACAGTCGTCTGATAAGGAAGATAGCAAGAAGGGTCAAAACAAGAAGGGAAAGAATTCTGGAGGGTCTAGGAAGCGGAAGGCTTCCCAAAACTATGCCGTTACTGCACAGGCTCAAGCTGCACCAAATCAGCCTGCGCAACCACTAGCCAAGAAGCCATATCTTGGCACTGCACCTTTGTGCAATAGGTGTAACGGCCATCACCTACCACATCTCCAATGTCGTCATTGCACCAACTGTGGGAGAATTGGTCATCTTGCCGCTACTTGTCGCATTCCTGTTAACCAGAACCAGGCAGTTCAGAACCAAGCCCAATAAGTTGCTCAGCCTCTTGCTCAGCAACAAGGTCAAGCTGCACGACCCCACTTTCCTCCTGGTTCGTGCTATAATTGTGGGGATCTGACCCACTACAGAAACCGGTGCTCAAGGCTAGCAAACCAGAACCAGAATCAGAATCAGGCTCCGGCTCGAGGGCGAGTTTTCAACATGAATGCTCAAGAGGCACAAGCAGACAATGAAGTAGTGAACGGTACGTTCTTTATTAATAATCAGCCTGCATCTATTCTTTTTGATTCGGGTGCCGACAAGAGTTTTGTGTCATTGTCTTTTGAGCCAATGCTTCGCGTGTCTAGAACGAAACTAGGTAAACCTTTGACAGTAGAAGTTGCTAGTGGTGAACCCATTGTTCTTGATTCTGTTCTTCGCAACTGCCAGTTAAACCTTAACGACCATCTTTTTCCTATTGACCTCACGCCAATGCAACTTGGAAGCTTCGACGTTATAGTGGGTATGGATTGGTTATCTAAGCATCACGCAGAGGTAGTCTGTTTCGAGAAGATCGTTCGTATGCCGCTTCCGACAGGTGAGATCCTACAGGTTCAAGGTGAGAAACTGTCTGGTGGCCTCAAGCTCATGTCTTGTTTTAAAGCTCGGAAATATCTGCGGAAGAACTATGTGGCCTTCTTAGCACATGTTACAGCAGATAAAGGCAAGGGTAAGTCTATTTCAGATATTCCTGTCGTTCGGGATTATTCTGAAGTATTCCCTGAAGACTTACCTGGTCTACCTCCAGCACGCCAAGTCGAGTTCCGCATTGATCTCGTACCTGGTGCAAATCCCATTGCCAGAGCTCCATATCGTCTTGCACCATCTGAGATGCAAGAGTTGTCTAAGCAGTTTCAGGAGCTCTCTGACAAAGGTTTTATCCGTCCTAGCTTTTCACCCTGGGGTGCTCCCGTTCTTTTTGTCAAGAAGAAGGATGGATCTTTTAGGATGTGTATCGATTATCGTGAGCTTAACAAGCTTACCATTAAGAATCGATATCCCTACCGCGCATAGACGATCTCTTTGATCAGTTACAGGGCGCTTCTTATTTTTCGAAGATTGATCTACGTTCCGGATATCATCAACTTCGGGTGCATGAAGAAGATATTCCCAAGACAGCTTTCCGCAATCGTTATGGGCATCATGAATTCACAGTCATGCCATTCGGTTTGACTAATGCTCCTGCTGTTTTCATGGATTTAATGAATAGGGTCTGCAAACCTTATTTGGATCAGTTCGTCATTGTTTTTATTGACGACATCTTGATTTATTCTAAGACGCGAGCTGATCACGAGCAACATCTTCGTCTTACTCTGGAACTCCTAAAGAAAGAGCAACTTTTCGCCAAATTCTCCAAGTGTGAATTCTGGCTTAATGAAGTTCAATTTTTAGGACATATTATCAACGAACAAGGTATTCATGTAGATCCCTCCAAAATCAGTGCGATTAAGGATTGGGATACGCCTACTACTCCTACTGAGGTTCGTTCTTTTCTTGGTCTAGCGGGTTATTATCGCCGCTTCATTGAAAACTTCTCAAAGATTGCAGTTCCTCTAACTGCTCTAACTCAGAAGAACAAGCCCTTTGATTGGGGATTCAAACAAGAACAAGCTTTTCAAAACCTGAAGCAGAAGCTTTGCGATGCGCCTGTTCTATCATTGCCTGAGGGTGATGATGATTTTGTCGTGTATTGTGATGCATCGAAATTGGGTCTTGGTTGTGTCCTGATGCAAAGGAACAAAGTCATAGCATACGCATCGAGGCAGTTGAAGATACATGAGAAGAACTACACCACTCATGATCTTGAGTTGGGTGCAGTTGTTTTCGCTCTAAATATCTGGAGACACTATTTGTACGGTACAAAATGTGTGGTTTTCACAAACCACAAAAGTCTTCAACATATCTTCAATCAGAAGGAACTCAACATGAGGCAACGACGTTGGGTCGAGCTTTTAAACGACTATGACTGCGAAATTCGCTACCATCCTGGTAAGGCGAATGTTGTAGCCGATGCTTTGAGTCGTAAGGAACGTACTAAGCTTCACTGTGTTCGTGTTCAATCTGTTATTCAAGCTCGATCCGATATCCAAGCACGCATTTCTCAGGCTCAACAATCTTGTGTTTCACAAGGTTTGATGGATAAGGAATTTCCCTATCACATAACACCTGATCTGGAACTGAAGGACAATGGATCGTATTACTTCATGGACCGTTTGTGGGTCCCAAGTCAGGATGATCTTCGTACCTTGCTTATGGATGAAGCCCATAACTCTCGTTATTCTATTCATCCGGGCTCAGATAAGATGTATAAGGATCTTCGTATTCACTATTGGTGGCCTGGTATGAAGAAAGATGTCACACCCCCAAAATCCACACGCGGAGTACCACCGCTGGGAGGCGTGACATGACCAGGATCAAGCCATCAATCATGTCAAACATAGTAATTAAGTGTAAAAGTAGGAAAATGCAATTCATCATGACATGACCGATGTTCATAACCAAACGTTGTTTAAGTAGCGGAAGCATAATAATGAAAACCCAAAGTAAGTTATAAGTTCAAATATCGTCTACGATCCGTATCCCACAACGACCTGCTCCTTCCTGTGCAAGCTCCATATGTACCTAAGGTCCTGCAAGGCATGTAACAGAGAGTCAACAACTAGTTGAGCGAGTTCACAGTGGGTTGTTTAGTAATAATGTTCGTTTCATAAATCGTTTGTTTGATTAGTAACCCATGTATCGTTATCAATTACATCGCGGCCCTCCAGGCATGTTTGCGAAGATTAGTGGGGGTTTCCCATGTATTGTAGACTAGTTATATTTGTATCGCGGCCCTCCAGGCATGTTTGCGAAGATCGTTTTAGTATAGTTCGCGGCCATTCCAGGCATGTTTGCGAAGATCGTTCAAGTATAGTTAAGGTTGTTGTCCTACCCAAGGAGGACGAACGTACGTATTCTACCCAAGGAGAATACGCAGGATTAATATTGGCATCCTACCCATGGAGGATGGCGGTACATATCCTACCCAAGGAGAATATGTAGGTTCCTTTTAATTTCTTTAACCCATTCCCAACCACCGGGAATCCCATGCCTTAGAAAGTGTGTGAACTCACCTGAGTTTGCTCGGTATGCTAAGTATGTGCTCAAAGTAAGTCAATCACGTCCTAAAGTACGCACGTATAGAATAATCAGTTGGTGTTCAAGTTGCTCACGTATTAAGCAGGTAGCACGTAATCACAATCATACAAGTCATGTCTAACGTCTAACAGCAGTTAAATATTCCAGTTAACACTTAACGGAATCCATTCAAGTTACAGCACAGCTCGACGAAACACATAAGTTGGCGAAACAAGATATTGACGAAACACATTCTGTTTCGTCGAGGTGTCCCCTGGCGAAACAGAACTTCTGATTCGTCGACTACTCTTGGCGAAACACATTCTGTTTCGCCGAGAGTTCTGTTTCGTCGGACGTCAGTTTCGCAGACAACAGATGCAGCAGTTACAAATATACACAGAACCCTAATCATGCTAGCAGCCGTTATCAGTATCAGAAATCATATGAAGGTCAATGTGCAGAACGGATCATCACAACTCAATCATCCAAGAATCATTGTCTAGCATAAACCCTAGTTTTTGTGTATAACATATAAATTTAACATCCAACAATCATATCATTGAACCCTATCAAGATGCTAACTTGAATTCAGAATCAAATCATATTAACAACATTCAGAACCGAGCATTCGATCATATTCAGTTTCGCATAGAATTACGCATCCGATTAACCATGTATATCGCAATCAAGAACATCATACCCATATACTCCTATATAATCCAGAATTCAAGTATATACACAACATGAATCGAGCTATTACAGAAATATTAAACCGATTAACGAACACACACTAACCGGAATAAGAGAAATACGAATCGATCGCTAAGATATCTTCGGGAACCTCCAACTGCCGTCGCACAGGAGGGAAAGGGGCTCTAGGGTTTTGGTTGTTTGATAGCAGATGTAAAAACTGATGTTGTTTCACGTTTTAAACTCAAAATAGCGTGTTGGGCCCGAACTGGGCTTCGGTGAAACTGGGCTCGGCGAAACAGCCTGTTTCGTCGAGAAGATTGCTGACGAAACTGACCTGTTTCGTCGAGGTCAAACTTGGCGAATCTCACTTGTTTCGTCGAGTTGTTTTATGGTTTATAAGTCTAAGTTTTTCAAACAGTATGCAAGCTATCATATTACACATAACCATGCAAGTACACTACATTTTATCATATCACAAAGTGTACAGTTACGAAGTCAAACAGGTCAACTACTAAACAGTCAAAGTCAACGTGCATTAATGCGAATAGAGAATGCCGGAAATTCGAGTTGTCACAAAAGACATTTCCTTATACGTATCAAAATGCCTTACTTGTCTTAAGGTTAAGGCTGAACATCAACGTCCTTCTGGTTTATTGGTGCAACCAGAGATCCCAGTTTGGAAATGGGAAAACATTACTATGGATCTTGTTACCAAACTTCCACGCACAAAGAAAGGTCATGATGCCATCTGGGTAGTCGTTGATCGTCTTACTAAGTCAGCGCATTTCTTGCCAATCCGTGAGGATTTTCCTGCTGACAGACTTGCAAAAATCTATGTGGATGAAATTGTAGCTCGACATGGTGTTCCTTTGAACATCATTTCTGACAGAGATGCTCGTTTCACTTCTCATTTTTGGAGAACCATGCAATCTGCTATGGGGACCCAACTTAATCTGAGCACGTCTTATCATCCGCAAACAGATGGTCAATCTGAAAGAACAATCCAGACTCTGGAGGATATGCTTAAAGCTTGTGTGATCGATTTTGGTGGTAGTTGGGATTCACATCTTCCGTTAATTGAATTCTCCTACAACAACAGTTATCACACCAGCATCAAAATGGCTCCTTTCGGAGCTCTCTATGGTCGAAAATGTCGTTCACCAGTCTGCTGGAATGAGATCGGTGAGGCTCAACTTACTGGACCTGCTCTCATTTTAGAGACAACTGATAAGGTTAAGAAAGTTCGTGATAACCTTCAGACAGCTAGAAGCCGTCAGAAGAGTTACGCGGACCCAAAACGTAAACCCTTGGAATTTCAAGTCGGTGATCGAGTATTACTTAAGGTCTCACCTTGGAAAGGTGTGATCAGATTTGGAAAGAAAGGAAAACTTGCACCTAGATACGTTGGACCATTCAAGTTCGTCGAAAGAATCGGTAAGGTAGCCTACAGACTTGAGTTACCTCCTGAACTTGGAAATGTTCATCCAACTTTTCACGTGTCCAATCTCAAAAGGTGTTTAGCTGATGAAAACCTCCACATACCGCTTGACGAAATTCGTGTTGATAAAACACTGAAATTTGTTGAGAAGCCTGTGGAAATCATGGAACGTGAAGTCAAGTGGCTTAAACGCAAGCGCATTCCTTTGGTCAAAGTTCGTTGGGAAGCTAAACGTGGACCCGAGTTTACTTGGGAACGCGAAGATCAAATGAAGGCGAAATATCCGCATCTTTTTCCACGAGTTTCCTCTAAATAAATTTCGGGACGAAATTTCCACAAGTAGGGGAGACTGTAACATCTGTGCTTGTAATCATTATGAACAGTTCTATTATCAATAAAACAATGTTATTTGATCCCAATGTTTGTTTGGTTGTGTTTTACATTTTTTCATGTTTTGACTTTTGTTCAATTTCAAACTCTATATCGCTTTCTGGAGAGTTATACGCAAACTGGTGCGTAAACGTAACCAGTTTAACGCGAAAAAATACTCCGGAACATCAACATATACTTAACATACCTTAAATAACCTTTACATAACTTAGAAATAAGTTTTGAAGGCTTTGGTATGGCAAAAACAAGTTAATTCGCTTACAGGGACTAAACTTGACAAACTACGAAAGTATGCCAATTTGAACTGTAACGGACATTCCGGAACATGACCATAAGTTAAACACACCTTAAATATCCTTTATATAGCTTAGAAATAGGCTTTGAGGGGTTCGGTGTGCTAAAATAAACTTTTGGCTCATTCAGGGACTAAAAGCGTCAAAAAGTGCACAAGTTTGCACTTTCGCGCATAACTTACGTTCTGAATACATCCGGACATCCAAAAATTTATGTAAGCACTAAAACATTTTATTTTAGTGTTTGGCATAAGAAAAATCCATTCGTCGCGTCATTTGGATCGTTTTTCGCGCATATGCGCATTCCGTCGTAATTAAGCGAACATCGCGATCGTACGGCCAAACGAACCGACATCCGGCATATTTTTGAGCATGTTTCATGTCCACAATGTTTAGGCATCATTTTAGGGCCTTAAAGTTTGCTTAACGGGCCTTAAACATGTCGAAATGAGCTTAAACCTCAACAGGGACCAAAACTGCCATTTTTCAAACTGTTTGGTCTGCAAGGTCCTTACGGACCTCAACATTGACAGTGTTGAGGTCCGTAAGCTAAGGTCAGACAGCAAAAAATGCAGAAACATTGGATCTGGTCCTTTCCACTTATGCACATGGTTTTGGGGCAATTCAATGGGCTCAAATGGTTTTGTAATACCATGTTCTTGAGGTGTATGGTTGAGATCAAAGCACGGTTTACAAGAAACGATCTTAACGGCTCACCGAAAACTATAAATACCCCCCCCCATGCCATTGCAAAACCCACAAGAATTTTTATTTGAGAAGCTCTAAGTTGGAACCATTGTTTCATACCTGAGCTACTTGGATCGAAATTAGCATTCGGGGACCCTTCGTAAGTATTCTTTCGTTCTTTTATTGCTTTTTGAGTCTGAAAGTCAAACTTTGTTTGACTTTCTGCGTTGACCAGTTTATGGTCAATGCGAAGTTCGTTTGAACTTCGCAACGTGATTGTAATCACGATGGTTATAGTCCCTCGGGACTATGCCTACTGATTACCACGTTGTCTAGGGTCGTAGGGTAAGCGATCTAATAAATCGCTTATGCCTTCGAACTCGACCCATTTGGTCGATCATTAGGATCCGACCAAATACATTAGGTGACCATAGTAGGTAGGGAATAACCTTCCGAGGTTATACCTTATGGTCACGACGTTTAAGTAGTTGTATGATAGGTAGTTTATATGCCTTAGGTAAATTACCAAAATACCCCTTTGATGCCAAAATTCATTATAAACATATGTGACATAACTTTTGACATCTAAACTGATTTGGCGACAATATTAGGCATGTTAAGGCATATTCTACTTGTCATAGGACTAGTTAGGCGGTCCGAACGCGTTTCACGCGAACGACGCGTTAAAGTAGCATAAGCTACCTAAACGGGTCGTAATGGGTCATAATCACTTATGTTAGGTTTCATTTAGTATGTAGGCTTTGTTAAACCATATTACACGAGTCTCCATACTCGTTTGGTTTACGAACCCTCATTCTATCCGATCTTCCGATTTAGGTCCGGTTTATTAACATAGTTACCTATATTAGGTGCCGTTTGATTCCGAGATCTCTAGCATTGCTTGGTGGTTATCTTAGGACTACTGAACAATCTCAAGTGAGTACATAGACCCCTCTTTTACTGTTTTCCAAATTGTTTTGGGGTGAAACACATGTGCCTACTTGTTACTTTCATGCTTTCCTGTTTACACATCATATACCGGCTATGTTTGTTAGTACATTATAGTACATGATTTCATTACATTTCATGCTATGTATGTCCATTGTGTGCATACTTAGTACATTGTTTTACATTACATTTCTGCTATGTATGTTGACTGATAGCATGCTAGCACATTGATTTACAAGACTTTTCTGCTTTGTATGTTAACTTAGCATACTTAGTACATTGTTTTCATATGACATGTATACAACTGCTATGACATTTGGTTTGCACAAACGGGTCTTTATTACGTTCATTAACATTTGCTACGCCGCTCGGTAGTAAGTAGTGGTACCATAGGACTTGACAAATCCCATTCCTAACATCTCGGGTTTGTTTGGATGTAAGGAATGACTGAATCCGAAAACATTTCTTTTGATAACCTTGACTGAAAGGGTTATCCGACTGTCTCAAGGTGTTGGTGCACTACATCTGTCGACTTCGTCTTGTATCGAGTCTTAGACTAGCTAGAATAGATCAGGGCACGTAAAACGAGAAAATGTGATAGAGTTAGAAAGATTTCGCTTGAAGGATTTAATGTATATGAGATTTCGCTTGAAGCAGATCAAGCGAAATCAATATGTTAAGATTTCGCTTGAGTTATGCTGAAGCGAAATCTCAATGTCTATATATAGGGGTGTTAGCTCAAGCGAAAGAAAGAAGAGTAACATTTGAGTGATTCCATACCGAAGTGCTGCCGGTGTGAGAACTGATTGTATTTGTGTTCAAATATCAATATAATCAGTGTTAAAGTGAAGATTCAGCTGTTTTATAGTCAAATACTTGTTTTCCGCACCTGTATTTGATAGAATTCCTCTGAACCGACTCGTTTAGGTCGCAAACACGGTCCTTACAATTGGTATCAGAGCTCTGGAGGAGGATTTCTGCAAAATTCAGCTGAAACAGTTCAACATCTCTTACTTCTACATCTTCTTTCATCAGTTCAGAAATTTTACACGGTCAAAAACTATTCAATTTCTCACGGATTGTTTAAAAGTGCTAGATAACAAACCCTTGAAAGTTTCACAGCAAAATTCGACCTAAAAGTGATCAAAATCGACATTTGAATGGAGTTCGCTTGAACAGTTTAGTATTATTGGACGATTTCGCTTGAAACTTCAAGCGACACTTAACATTTCGCTTCAAACAGAGTTCGTTTTCGCTTCAAGATTTTCGCTTCAAGGTGTTCGCTTCATTCAGGATCGCTTCAAAGTATTTCGCTTCAAGAACTTCGCTTGAGAGTTGTTCAGTTTAAATTGTTTCGCTTGAAGGGTACCGCTTGAAAGATAGTATTTCGCTTGAAAGTGTCTGAAACATGGACAACGATTTCCACAACGCTTTTGCAACATCGTCTAGTTCATCTTCCATTGCTCAGAACATGAATTCTGAAAATGAAATGGGGACTACTCAGAAACCCCCGAAGCTAATGGGAATTGAAGAATACTACGGATGGAAAGATAGATTCGAAAACTGGGTGCAGGCAAATCATTTGAGATCATGGGAATGTATTTTAACAAAGTATGCTCTACCACTAACCGAAATGCAGACTGAAAAACAGCTTTCAGATTTTAGTAAGGAGGAACGGGAAATATACCGAGCTGAAAAGATGATGATCAGTTTACTTCAACAGGCCATCAAAGAAGACATCTTCATACTACTTCAACATGACAAAACATCACAATCAATATGGGATGCTCTAAAAATCAAGGTTGAAGGCAGTACGAGTATGATTAAAAGCAAGAAGGCATTGCTTAAAAAGGAATTTGATTTGTTCACAAGTTTGCCCGGAGAAGATACGAAGAAACTCATTGAACGATATTGTCACTTAGTGAGAACAATGTCAATGATGAACATTAAAAAGGAAAATGAAGAATGGGTGGATAAACTTGCTGATGCATTACCTCAGAAAGAGTGGGGAACTTATTTGATGATACTGAAGAATACTGGAGTTTATGATAGATTGTCGATCTCTCAGTTCATTGAAAAGATTGAAAGTCAGGATTTGGAACAGCAGAAGATCGCAAGGATGAATAATCCAAGTGGTCAACAAGATGTAAAGATGTATTACAAGGGTAGTGTTCCGACTTCAGAAGCTGAGAGAAGTCCGAAAATTCAGACTGCTTATAGTGTTGGAGATTCTACAGAAAAGACTGATCAAAACTCAAACAAAAGCAACAGTGGTTTCTCATTGTATCCGAGTGTTAATCCGAAAAGCTCATCAGAAAGTTTTCAATCTCAAAGCACAAAGATGGGAAATGGTTGTGTGATTCAATGCAACATAGCTCTAAATCTTCCAGAAGGTCAAAGTTTTTCTGAAGACATTGCGAAAAATCATATGGCATTACTTGGTTCCGTGCTTATCTCATATGAAGGTTTAGTGGCTGGTCGAATTGGAAATCCTATGCTTACTAAAGAGGATTACGACCAAATAGATGAAGAAGAGAAACATATTAATATTGCTAAAAAACATCTTTCTCCTGAAAGTTTTCATTTTTATTTTGCAGATCGCATGGAGAAACTGAAGGAGAAACAAGCTGCAAAAGAACAACAACAAGATGAGAAGGTTGAAAATGTTGTTCAAACTGAAGTAGTTGTTGAAAAAAAAGTGACTGAAGCTGAGAAGGTAAATGATGAAGAAAAGGTGATTGAAGTGGTAAAAACAATCGAGATTGAGAAGATTGTTGAAGTTGAAAAGCCTTGCAAGAAGTGTTTGGAAGCTTGCAAAAGTTGTGAAGAAAAAGATGTGACTCTGTTTGATAGAGAAAGACTGATAGAAAAGCTACTATCTGACATCAGCTATGTGAAAGAATCGTATAGCGTGTTGAACAGAACTGTGACAGGTCTTCAAACAACGAACTCTGAAAGAGAAAAAGCTTTAACGATGACGAATTCTACGTTAATGGCAAAGCAAAAGGCAATTAATCATTACATCGAAGAAAATGCTAATCTAAAGCAAGAGTTGGAGAAAGAAAAAATTGAGAATGAAAGGATCAGAAGGTTATTACTGAGTTATTCTTGTTCTGATTATGTTATTGATCGAGTTTATCCTACTGTTGCAGGTTTTGAAGCATTTCAGGATGAGAAGCAAAAGAATGAGACTGGTAAGAAATCGACTATTAAATATAACAAGTGTCCGCCTCCTATCTGGGAAGGGTATTCTCCTAGAAAACCAAATGAGGAGCAAGTCGAAAAAGCAGTCAATATAAAGTTAAAATCCGAGACAACTGACGTTTTACCAGATAACATTGATATCACGTTTACCTCGTCTGATACTGATCATGAGTCTGAGTTAATCAAAAAGGTGGTCGATCAGGTGTTGGATACTGAGGAGGTGTTTGAGTCAAAGTCTGAGTCTGGGGGTTCAAGTTCGTCAGTCAACAGTTCAAAGTTGTCGGAAAAACGGTCTTACAGTAAAGAGTGTTATCAAAGGCAAATTTGGATGATGAAACATTTGAAGTTGCATATACTTTAAATGATTCGGACAAATTATACTCTGACAAAGAGTTTCCGATTAGAAGTGTTCGTTTTGACATGATTAAAAAGGTTTTCAAAATGACGGAAATTAATTTTTCTGAAATTAAGGATCTAAAATCTATTGAAAAACCTAAAAAATACACTTCTAGAGTTCAACAAAGGTTAAACAAGAAAAAAGGAAAAAAGAATTACAATTCTGATTCTAGTTTTCAAAAGAAAACAAATCAAAATTGTAGTTACAAAAAGAAAGGTCTTGGTTTTACTTTATCTGAAAATCGTAAAAATGAAAAATATGTTAGAGATTTTAAATCAAAAATGACATATGTTGCAGGAAAAAGCTATGAAGAGGAGTCAAATAGCTTATCTTTGAAAAAATCAAATCAAGAGTTCCTTGCTGAAAGGAAAAGAATAGGAACTGGAGTTTTTCATCCAATTAGAGTTTTTCAATCAAAAGACACAAGAACTTGTTTTCAATGCCAAGTGGTTGGACACATCGCTCACAATTGTCCAAACAAAGTCAATAGAAAACAGGGAGTATCTGAAAAACTTAAAGAAAAAGTGGTTGAAAAGAATGATTCACCAACTACAAACTTCAAAACTTTTGAAAATTCAAAGAATGAAGTTGGTGAAAATTCTAAAAGATTGTACAAAAAGAGTGCAAAAGACAATCAAAAATGGATTGTTAAAAAATCAGATGTACAATCTGGCGATGATTCTGATTCCACAAAATCAGAGGAGTCACAAGATGAGATCAAAGATTTGATGAATGATATTGACATTAAATCACTGAGTGTGGAAGAGATTAAACAAATGGTTGGTAAAGTAGAAATCTCAGATTTTGATATTGAAAAAACATTTAATGAAAATGTTAAGAAATTTTTTAAGAAAATGCTTGATGGGAAAGTAAAGGGGGTTAAAGATTTTTATGCAACTAAAAAGGCAACTTACAACCCTACTGCACAAGAATTGGAAGCCACCAAGTTTAAGAAGACTTGGGTGGAAGTTTGTTTTCCATGATAGTCTAAGGACTATGCCGGAGATCCCAAGTTTATATCGTGGATCGGGAATCGGCATCTTTCTAATGTTTGAAGTTTTTGGTTGAAAGTTTTTGATAGTGTTTGGATGTTTACAGGTTGTATGACTACGCCGGAGCTTCCAGGTTGGTAAGTGCGAAGCAGGAATCGGCATTCTGAATGGTAAAATGGTGATGTAGACGTAATATTCCTACAAGTGATATTGTGTTCTACATGTGGTAATTCTTACAATTGATATAGATGGTGCATATTTGCAAGTGGTAAATCAAGGACATTAATTTGTACTTGATCTGCTACAAGTGATTAAGAATAGACAATGTGATGAACCACACCCCGAATCTACAAATGATTATATCATAAAAACTTATTTTCCGGAAAAATCATTTTGATTAAAACAAACTTAAGTGTTTTGAAATCTAAATGAGAAAATAGTTTTGTGATAGAGGGAGTTCTGATTGTTTATGCCAAGTGAATGGAGATTTGATGCGATTCGATATCAGTTGTCATTTTATTGTACAGTTTATTTTCAATTTTTTTTAAAAATGTGTTTGCATTTTAGGGGGAGTAAATTTTTTCAGAAAATCCAAAAACATTTGAAAATTTGAAAAAGACAAAAACATGATAAAAATCAAAAATGAATTTTTGTTGCATATAGAGGAAATGATAGTACATCAGTGGACTATCACAACATGCTAAAGAAATGTAAAGAAAAATGTGATAAACAATCTTACTGTGGATATGTCAGTAGGTTTTTGCACATTTAGTAAATTGTGACGAGATATAAACCTAAAATCAAACTTGCTTGTTCTGTGGGTTAACACAAACTTGGATATATAGGTAACCCCTGAAATCTTGTTTGAAAGGTCCCTTATTCTGAGATACTAGGTCTTTATGCTCAGTGATATCTGGGGTATTATCCCGGGACTTCTGCTGAAAGAAATTTCTGACCTAGTCCCCGGATAATGCTTTCTGCAAATGCTTGAAACATAGCATCGCCCTCAGCAAGCTGATGAAACAATAAAATTGATAGTCGCTGCTGTTGTAATGCAAAAGATCCTCTAAAGGGGACACACCAAAAGTCGAAGCCGTCATCTCTCTGCGTATACGGGAGTATCGATCTGAGCTCTCACGGCCCTCGTACTATAATTTATTCCCCAGACAGATATCATTTGTGGTATATTCACCTGTAAGACTGAATATTGGGATCTGGATACGGGAGTATATTCAAGTAGTGGGACACACGGATAAGTTTAAGTTGCTTAAAACATTAACAACATATCTCTGATCAGTTGAACTTTGTGTGAAAATTTAAGTGGACAAACATACTGACAATCTAGGTAAATTGTTTAAAACTTAAAATGAAATGAAGCTTAACGGTGTTAGTGATATGTCTCAGAAACTGATATGATCCTCTTGCACAAACTCACAAAAATATTGTTTGTAAATATTTCTTTATTGCATTCCTTTACAATAAAAAATTACAAAAAGAATTTTAGTGTGTTCTAGCATAAATTTTGAAAAATTAAAAAGATTTTCGACAACTGGTATTGAAAAGCTGATTGTTAAAATTTCAAGTGCTAAACATGATGACTTGGTTGTGAGGGGGAGTGAATCTTAATATGTCAAAAAGGTTTGTTAAAATCCTACAATTGGTATTTTAAAACCTACTTTTGGTTCATCATTGATTTGTGATATGGGAGAGAGTTATCTGAATATATCAGATTGTTGGTGCATTTAAATTGTTAAATTTAGAAAATTTATTTCTGGGTTAAGATTGTTACAGGTGAGCCAGGTTAATTCATTCAAAGCTTACAAAAGTCAGACTCTGATCATGAATCTAAAAGTTTGCTAGCTGCTGATGCTGATGAACTTAAGGAATCAAGAGATCTGATCAAGAGAATTAGATAAAAGCCAGGCAATGATCTTGTAAACAACATTTGAGTCAGACATCGATCCTAAAGCAGATGTTGCTGAAGAACAAATGAATACCAGCAAATCGTGAGGGGGAGTCTGATAGAGCAAGGTGATTTTGGAGAAGAAGATAGAGAGAGAAAAGCCCAGAGACTGATCAAGAATGAAGATGTGAAGACACAGCATTGGTGTGACTCGATAATCGACTCGTCAACATCTGAGGGGGAGTCTGTTGGTGCACTACATCTGTCGACTTCGTCTTGTATCGAGTCTTAGACTAGCTAGAATAGATCAGGGCACGTAAAACGAGAAAATGTGATAGAGTTAGAAAGATTTCGCTTGAAGGATTTAATGTATATGAGATTTCGCTTGAAGCAGATCAAGCGAAATCAATATGTTAAGATTTCGCTTGAGTTATGCTGAAGCGAAATCTCAATGTCTATATATAGGGGTGTTAGCTCAAGCGAAAGAAAGAAGAGTAACATTTGAGTGATTCCATACCGAAGTGCTTGATTGTATTTGTGTTCAAATATCAATATAATCAGTGTTAAAGTGAAGATTCAGCTGTTTTATAGTCAAATACTTGTTTTCCGCACCTGTATTTGATAGAATTCCTCTGAACCGACTCGTTTAGGTCGCAAACACGGTCCTTACACAAGGCTTGAATGTATGCATTAACTTACCACATAAATGTTTGTATCAATGTAACATGCATTACTTTGCGAAACATAACTTTTTGATATATTCAAAATACTTTGTTTTGTACATTTATACATTTATACATTTTGGACTATGTGACAATACTTTACTTACAATACATAACTTTTGTTACACATTACTTGACTACGTTTGGACTTTTAAACATTTGACATGGCTTATACAAGGACTTTTGACGATTGGTTTAAACATGGACTTTATACGTGGGTGGTTTGTTTAAGTGATTTGAGTAACGAAGCATGTGTAATATGATACAAGCATGGTGGATACGCCGCTAGTACTTCCTATATATAAGTGTTTGTATGGTATTACATATTGTAGCGTTATTTGAATCATTTCAATTTAGACATATGACATTTTATACAAATAACATACTTTTCACAAGACATTGTTTTACAAAACAACTTATCTTATGCAAACTCGTTTTACTTGGTTATTTATTCAACCATACTTTATGATTTTATTTATACATATCATCTTATTTTATCACTTTTCAAATGATTTACAAGACAAAACAATTTACAAGGTTCATGACTGACTGTTATTAAACAATTTCTTAAACTTAAGTCATGAATCCTATTTTCACAAAACCTATGTATCTCACAGGCATTTTTATGCTGACGTACCTATTTTCACATGTGTTTTCAGGAGCTTTTGCGTAGCATGATGATCGTGACACTAGGGCGGACCTGTGCCTTAGAGACTTAAAATGAAGATAGACTATGTTTAATTATGTTACAAACTCTTTGATTCCTGTTTAAAACAATGTAACTCTTATGTTGATAAATAAAATACAACTTTGTATGCCATGGTTATGAAACAATTAATTCTGTTACAACACTCCCCGACGTTTTCCGCCACGTTTTGTATGTTATACGTGGTTGGGGTGTGACAGTTTCCAAAAGTAGAAAAGGATGACAATGGCAGGGGTATTTATAGGATGCCAAAAGGGGAAAGTGCTGGCCGATCGGCCAGGCAGCTCAATCGGACAGCAGTCCGTTCGGCTGGCTGTTCGATCAGCTGGTAGCCTGATCGATCAACTGCACGTTTCGAGTGTTTGGTGCGACGATTTTTGATATTTCGATTTCGGTTGCGAGCGGTTCGATACGATAGGGTTTACTTGTCAAATTACTATCAGTCCCAATCACTCATATCGAGCACTGTCTCTTCTCCACCAATTATCATAGTTCGATTTCGATTCGAGTTTGATTGCGTTTCGAGTTTCGATTGCGTTTCGATTGATTTCCACACATAACATAAATAAACATGCACAAGTAACACATAAGGCACACACACACACACACACATATAACAATAATTAAAATACGTAGCTTGAGTTGCGATTCGATTCGATGTCGATTTGATTAGCATAGTTTGATTATCATTTAGTTAACTTTATCGCATTGTTACTTCCTACAGTCCACAGTCGTAAGTCGATTAGATGGCGATTGTAATACGTCGATTGTTGTAATTATCAACACTTACTCCACATAATACGGCTAAATTAAACACATAAAAGAAATTCACTACAAGTCAAGTTGCGCGAAATCGGTCGTTGACTTTGACTTCCTTGAAAACATGGGGTATTACAGTTCGTGTGTGCCTTCCGTTGGTGAGGCGCACAGGAAAAGTGATTTGGCCCAGGGGGAATACGATTTCCCCCGCAAACCCGGCCAAAGGGTAGTCTACCGGCTGCAACCGATCCTTGTCTTCTTGATCGAACTGGTTGAAGCATTACTCGTATATGATGTCAGATGTACTGCCCGGGTCGATGAATAGTCGCTCGGTGCAGTAGTGAGCCAGGTAGCCTGTTAGTGCAATTTGTCTGTCAACTTCGTCTGGTATCAAGTCTTGCATTGTTCAAGGCACGAAGATCGATAGATCAAGAGACTAAGACTAAAGACTCGACGCCGAAGACTTTGTCAACATCCAAGGGGGAGTCTGTTGGTGCATCTAGTGTCTGTTAACTTCGTCTTAATCGAGTCTTATGTCTAGATAGGATAAACGAGTGCACAACAGAGTGGAAATTAGGGTTAGATTGCATGTTAGTATGTAATTTCGCTTGAAGAGTGACAGGGACATGTTCAAGCGAAATCAACACATGTGATTTCGCTTGAACAGGGCTGTGACATCCTGAAGCGAAATCATGTTGCCTATATATAGGGTTGTGCATTGTTCATTTCAAACGGGATTACAAGTGTGTGCTTGAGAGCCGAGGTGCTGCCGAATTGTAATCAGAACTGTAAAAGCTCAGGAAATCATCAATAGATAAAGATTAAAAGGAAACAAGCTGTTTGACGTCATTTACATTGATTCCGCCTTTGCAAATGATGATGAACTACTCAGATTAACTGTTTAGGGTCAAACGATGATCCAACATAGCATGTGATAACGACGGCGCGCCTGTCGCGCGGTCCGCCTCGGACTTTTGGAAAGACGACTTGCTCGTCCTTCCAGTCATTGTCCGGTCTTCTTGCCGCCTTGCGCGGCTTTCCTCGCCCTCCATTGATCATGTGGGTTGAGGCCACGTACATGGCCTTCTTTCCCGTGGAGGGGCCCTCGTTATGGGGGTGATGCGATTGGTTTGTTTTTGCGCGGCTGGCAACAGATGTTGCAGTTTACCCTCTTTTAGGGCTCGCTCAATATCCAGTCGGAGACTAATGCAGTTATTTGTTGTGTGGCCCTAGTCCTTGTGATACTTGTAGTAGAGTGCGAGATCCTGGTTTTTCTTGGACTTCATCGGTTGGGCCGGTCGCAGGAATTGCGCGTCCGTAAGGAGGACGTCGCTTGGCGACTGGTTGATCGCGGTCCAGTTACGGTCCCGAGACTCCTTCTTCGACGCCCGGTTTACACGCTGTGCGTTGATTGTTGCCCTTGCGTCGGGCTGGTTGTTACGCGGGACATATGGTCTAGGATCGCTGTCGCGATTCCATGTGTCCCGGTTGCGCTTATTGTTGCGCTTGTGCTCTTGGTGGGAGGACTGGCATTCCGTTTGGGGCTGTGCCTTTGAGACGTGCGGTTTGAGGGACCGCTGAGTCTGGGCGTATGTCTTGACCGCAGCCATGACATCTTCCCATTTCTTAGGCAAGCCTTCCTTGCCGGAGATAGTCATAACCATTTGTTCGTCCTTAACGGCAACAATGAAATGGTTGCGTGCCATTTGGTCTGCAACGTCGCCTATCTCCAGGCACTCTTTATTGTAACGGACAACGAACGCCTCAAGCGATTCGTTTTCTCTCTGCGCCAGATGTTCATGACGTCCATAGAATCACGTTCATGACGTCGCTGCTGGCAAAAATGCGCGAGGAACTTTGCTTGCAAGTCCTCGAATGAGGTCAGTGACCCCACTGGCAAAGAATCAAACCAAGCCCTGGCCAGACCTGTTAGGGTCTGCGGGAAAAATTGACACCAAGTGGGTTCATCCCACCTGTCGTTGCACCCGACCCCGACGAAGATGTTCATGTGGTCATCTGGGTCGGCCGAACCGTTGTATTTCCTAATGTTTAATGGGAACTTGGTGGTGGTGACATCGGCGTTGGCAATCTCCGGGACAAACTTGGAGTTTTCGGCCGCAGATTTCGGCCTGCAGGGTTGGCTCTGGTGGCGCTTTGCAGCGCGGAGGTATGTGGGGCGGGATTGAGTGGGAGGAACATAGTTGCGTCCTCCCGGTCTGCTGCTAGTGGCATGGGAATCCCCGCAGTATGTACCGTCGTCTGGATCGGTACGGTCCTGCCTTTCATGGTGGGACTGGGGTCCCAGCCGGCTATGGATGCCGGGGCCACGATGGGCTGTGGATTGCTGCATGTTCTCGCTATGAGGGCCCAGGCGGCTTTGTATTGGGCCCCTGGTGCGGGACCCGTATGAGGAATCATCCTCATTAATCGTGCGGACCTCACAGTAAGAGGAGTCGTGGTCTTCATGCCTGCTTCGGGAGGCTGGGTGTGTTGGGGCCCTGTCGTCGTATTGTAAAATACGACCCGCAGGGGTATGCGGTGCTGGGGTAGGCCCGACCGGCACTTGCGCTTCTGCGCAAGCTCTGTTGTGTGCTGCGGCCAGCATAGCTTGTTGCTGGTCGTACCAGGTATGAAGGTTCATGCCTGGAGGTATCACCGCAGCGTACTGTGAAAGATCGTGTCCGAACGTAAGGGAAGCGCCCCCTTGCGTCGATGTGCCAACATGGTCAGCATTTAGGGCTAGGTTAGTGGTCCCCGTAGGCCCTTGGTTTGCGGGGTTTAGGTTATCCCCGACAGTATTGTTTAGACGATCAGACATAATCTTTGGAGAGAAAGGGATGGTGGAAAAAAGTGCTAAGAGTAGCGGTGGGCGCCAATGATGAAACAATGGTTAACCGGGTGGGGTTAACACACTGATCTCGTCAAGTAGGGTTAATCCCTTATCTCCGAGGATCGTTGGCTGGATCGTCCGCTGGTTGGTTTCCTGCACAAGGAAACAAGTCGTGACTCGTAACAAGGAGGATGGGGTGGGGGGTGCTCCTTGTTACCACTCTCCGGCGTGAGAATCAGTAATTTGCTTGGGAAGCAAAGTGTGATAGTAGTAGTAGTGATGGAGTTGAGAGAGATACCTCAAACCTGGTTTGGGCTTGGTATTTATAGCCGAGGAGTGAAGGAGGGTAGTTGAGTGGCTAGTCTGACATCGCGCAGCCTCCTGTAGGTGTGTCAGGCCTGTCGGTCACGGTGGTGATGCCACGTCCTGCTGTGGTGTCAGACTGTTGCACACATGTGGGCTGACAGGTGACTGTTCTCAGTGCCACTTGCACTGTGGTGTCAGACCCACTTGCCTTGTAGGCAGGATGCGGTGCCGGGCCGCATCGCTGATTGCGGTAACTGATGTGGTTCCCGCGTTCTTGTTCTGGCCAAGATGGATGCGGGATGCGGTGCCGTGCCGCATCACCGCTTGGTGATTGTTACTGTTGTCCAGATCCCTTGTCGTGACGAAAATGTCCATAGGATGCGGTGCCAGGCCGCATCGCTATGCGTAACATTCGTTCTCGTACTTAAGGTAAGTCTTCTCATCAATGGACAGATTGGTTTCAACTGCTGTGTTCGCGCGTGCCCGCACGGACACAGATAAGTTCTTGCTGGTGGGGGTTTTTGATAAGGGTAATGGTCACTCGCGGTCGTGCTGACGCGAGATCTGGGACCATATCCCTTCATATATATATTATGTACAATAGCGGATTTTAACTTTCAAATAAACAGGACCAAAATTAAAAAAAAAACAGGGGGACCGAACTTAATAAATATAAAATGTTCTGTTAAATGTACACTTCTAAGACTATATGGAGTAGGCGAGCATGAAAAGAAGGCGTGAAGCGCCATGTGGCTGTCACGTCAGCAAGTGGGCGTGGTAAAAAAAAGCACGGAGTGAGAGGGGCGTGAAAGTGACGTTTTTATATATAAAAATAAAAAACAAATCAAAATCAACCCAAAATCCATCAACCAATGAAAAGTCGGCACCTCACCACACATAAGCCCCCCCGCGCCAGTGAAGATTTTCCCGCCCCACACACCATGCCGCCCTCCACGCCATAAGCAGGCCGGTGTGCCCGTTGTAAAGAGACTTTGACGCCACAAATCCACGCCTACTTGGTAGAATATAAGTGTAGTGTATACATAGAATATAAGTATATGAGTAATCATAATAACACTTATTTAATGGATGTTTATATTTATTGTAGTGTGCAGAGTGCAAACGAGCCGAGCTTAAACGAGCTCGAGCCCGAGCCTAAAAACAAGCTCATTTAGTAAACGAGCCCGAGCCGGCTCGCAAGCCTAGAGGTGTACAAAAAAACTGGTTTTAGAACCGAAACCGGAAAAAAAAACCGAAACCGGTTTTTTTTAACCGGTTTTTTTAACCGCCGGTTTTTATACCAGTTACTATTCTTGACTTCAAAAACCGGTTATTAAAAAACCGGTTAAAACCGGTTTTTTTCAAACCGGTTTTTTGGGAAAAACCAGTTAAAAACCGGTCCCAACCGGTTATACCGGTTATTGTTTTGGACCTCAAAAACCGGTTAATAACCGGAACCAGTTATAAAAAAAAACCGGTTTTTATTTTGGGTGAAAAAACCGAAACCGGTTAATAACCGAAACCGGTTTTTGAGAAAAACCGATTTGTAAACCTCTACGCGAGCCTAAACGAGTTTTCTGTTTATATAAATATAAAAAAATAACTAAATTATATGTATAATAATAATTATAATTATTATAAATTATTTAATAAATACTAAACAAATCGAGCCTGAGCCGAGCTCGAGCTTGAAAAATTACCTTCGAGCCGAGCTCAAGCTTTAGAAATAAAGCTCGAATCGAGCCGAGCTCGAGCTCGAGCTCGGCTCGGCTCGTTTGCAACCCCTAGTAGTGTGTGTTTTAAAATGATATAGCATGTACACACTAAAGTAGTATTAAAGCTATCAAAATTGTAAATAACTTGTGTATAAACGTGTTAATTAATATCCGTATCAAAGGTTTAATAGTTGTATATATCATGTACAATAGTGGATCTTAAACTTTTAAATAAACGGGATAAAAAAATTTAAAGAAAAAAAATAAGGGGGACCAAACTTAATATATATAAAATGTTCGGTTAAATTTATACTTTTAAGACTATACGGAGTGGGAGGACATGAAAAGGGGACGTGAAGCGCTATGTGGCACCCACGTCAACAAGAGGGCGTTGTATAAAAAAACGCAGTGGGGGGGGGGGGGGGGTGGCGTGAACGTGGCGTTTTATAAAAAAAAAAACCAATCAAAACCAACAAAAAATCTACCAACCAATGAAAAGCCGTCACCTCACCACCCATAAGCCCCCAACGCCGGTGAAGATTTTCCCGCCTCATACACCACTCCGCCCTCCACGCCACAAGCAGGCCGGTGTGCTCGGTGTGGAGAGACAGAGGAAGGGGGTGTCGAGGCCCTTACAGACCGCAACTGATTCGCCTCTTATTATGCACATCAATGAGTAAAAATGTACTTTACAATTAATATCAAAGAGATTACCATTTTTAGATTAATAAGTTTACGCATCGAGTATATAATTTTGAGTAACATGTTTATATTTTGTGTATATATTATAGCTATAATTTGTGTATGTTACCAATGTAAATTACGAGTTACAATTTTGTATATCATTTTGGGATATTTGTAAATTAGTGGATTAATAGAGGTGCATCACTGTTAGAAATTTATGCTTATAAAGTACAAAATATGTTTGAAATTACAAATTTGAGCACCACCTATAAGGATTGAACAAAAATAATATGGTATCACAATTACAAGTTGTCAAAATAAAATTTTGCAACATATACACATATTATGATACATTTGTAATACATTTAACATACAAGCACAACTATAAGACTATTCACAATGGAGGTCTATCATTAGTGTGGCGTTGACATGGTCTAAAAGATGAGTAATCATATATAATGCTTATGTTACAGAGAGAAAGTGAGAGCGTGTTTTGTATGTGACTATTAATTAACATAAAGGAATTAGAGAGAAGGATACACCCGTGAGACTATATGCTATTGTGTAACACCCGTGCTTGGTGGGAAGGATGGCGGCGTGATGGGGAGTTGAACCTGGCAAAAGGAGCATGAAAAAGGCGTGAAAGGTAGGGGCGTAGGGCGGCCAACGACGTGAATAGGAAAAGAAAAGTAGGGCTCCAACCAGGTGGAAGGTTTGTGCTTAGCCGGAGGGAAGAATCCTTGGCCAGCAAAATGTCCTATCGGAAGAGATGAAGAAATAGAAGAATTTGATTTGATTAAACGTTTTCAAAATGGCCCCTTTGGACCTCTTTACATTAAAATCAAATACACCACCAGCCTTGTATTTGTTTTAATTTTTATTGTGTCTTTTTTACTTGTTTTATATTTTATTTGATCATTTTCTTCGTTTTTTTATATTTTAATGTTAATTTAATTATTTATTAAATAATTGGGGTGAGGTGAAAACTTGTAAAACTATATTAAAAGGATAGTGGAAAAAGGTAAATAAAAGTGGTGTTGTGATGTGTCAGTGAGACACAGTTGTTTTATGATGTTACAATGATGTGGAGTGAAAGACAATGTAGCGATATCAGATGGTGAACGGAAGTATTGTGGCCGACATAAAGAGGTGATACTTGGGATGTGGTATCGAGGAGCTATGTTGTTATGATGATTTGGAGTGTTATGATTGGAGGGGAAGGGAAACAACACGAACAAGACACATCCGCACAGATATGTTCCTCCTCACCAAACTAAATGTATGAATAGGGTCATGTGTTCATTAGTTGTTAAATAGGTTCAAAGTTTTAAAAAACCATTCTAAAACCTATAACCACAAAAGAAAATAGGAAAAATAAAAATGAAGAAAGGGTTCAAAGTTAGGGAATTTACCCTGATGAATATAATATTTGAAAATTATAGGGTTTATCTGATCTGGTGGAGCCTTCACAATTTCATGCCAGTGTGCAAAATGTGAAATCGAACATTCTCTCTCTCTCTCTCTCTCTCTATATATATGTAATCCTCCTGTGTTTCTATATATAAATAAATACATAAATAAATGTATATAAATTGACCGGCAATTCCGGCGGCAGATCCTTGACGGTGGCGGTGGTTGGAGGTAAATCTCATTTAATAGATTCATCCGATCCCAAAGTCAATGATATTCTTTCTACTATAGTAACTCATTCGATTGAAGAATACATTTATTATTGTTTTGAGGTGACGGAGCTAGGGCTCTTAACTAGTGCCTTTACGTTGAGATTAATCCTTCACGCATCTATATCTACTAGTCTATTCTGTGTGTCTTAATATCTATAAAATATACTTGTTTCTCTCTCTCTCTCTCTCTCTGTGATCTTATTATAGAGTTCAAGTGACTGGATCAAATCTACATTCCACAAAAGTTAAAAACTCTCACTGTGTGTCTTCTTGAGTGAGAAATGAAGGGGAATTGAGCAATTGTTACCTGAATTTTGTTGGATTCATCATATCTCATTGAGGTAAGGCAAACTATTATTATTCTTCTTGTTGTTGTTTAAGTGAAGTGCATCTGTTTAGAGTGTTGGATCTTGAGTTTATTTCGGATTGTTGGATCTGGTTTAGTCATTTATATGAACAATTTGTTATTGTTTCTTTCGAAATTGAGCTCGTTTTAAACGTTACAAAAACAACTAATTGAGGTAAACATGATTTACATTATATTGTGTCACTCTGATCACTTTCTTGGTATGGGTGACTTCTTATTTCTATATTCTTTGACTTGGTGTGTTGGTATGCTGTTCGTTTTCGAGCCGAGGGTCTCTCTGGAAGCAGCCTCTCTATCCCTATGGATAGAGGCAAGGTCTGTCTACATCCCACCCTCCCCAGACCCTATAAGTAGCTTTGCTATTTGTGGGATTTACTGGGTATGGTTGTTGTTGTTGAGGTAAACAGTTTGTTGTGTGTTATTAATTGAATTTATGTAATTCTGTTCTGTTGTGAAAGTGAAGTGCATCTGTTTGTAGTGTAGGATCTTGTATTTCTTAGGGATTATTGGATCTTGTTGAGTGATTATGTGAATAATTTGTTATATTATATATCTTATTTTTCGTATTGGATTTGAGTTGTTTTAGTGATTTAATGATAGGATTTTTTCGGTTTAATAGCAGGAAAATGGCCCGGCCACTTCATCGAGGCGTTTTGGGTGGGGGAAGACTGTCAGGAAACATTCAAGATTATTTGGAAGACACACAAATGAAGATCAAAACAGATAAAGAAGATTTCGATAAAACTTCAAAAACATCCTCTGATCCCGTATCTTTATCGTTAAGGAACCCTTTCCAGTTCTTACTTTCAGAAAACACACCATCCAAACAAGACTCCGTTGAAAATGGATTTGCGGTCCCCGATCAATTCACCTCAAATTCGAGAAATCGCCATTTGTTGAGTTTACTTATTCTTAAATTCAGTTTGATTTTGATAGTTATTCTTGGCCTTACCGTATCTCTTCTATGGACAATTTCACTCACAACGGGTACCAAAAGTCCTATGATTCGTGGGTATAGACGGCTGCAAGAACAGCTTGTTTCAGATTTATGGGACATCGGTGAGTTGTCACTTGGTGCTAATAAAGTTAAGGAGTCTGAGTTTTGTTCTCCCGAATTCGAAAATTTCGTACCTTGTTTCAATACTACCGAGAATCTTGAGTTGGGTTTGACTGAAGGGAAAGAGTTTGACCGTCGATGTGGGCCCATGTCGAAACAGAATTGTTTAATTCTTGCTCCACTTAAATATAAAGTTCCTCACCGGTGGCCTACAGGAAGAGATGTAATTTGGATCGATAATGTTAAAATTACAGCGCAGGAGGTACTTTCATCCGGAAGCTTGACGAAGAGGTCAGTAAACTTGTTTTGCTTGTATAAACGCATTCGTTATCTTACACTACTTTCTTATTATTAAATTCGTGCAGGATGATGATGTTAGATGAAGACCAAATTTCGTTTAGTTTTGCATCTTCAATGGTAGATGATAATATCGAAGACTACTCACATCAAATAGCAGAAATGATTGGTTTAAGAAACGAATCTTATCTTGTACAAGCTGGAGTAAGTAAAAAAAACTCCTTTTACTAGAGATGGCAATATGTGATAGTTGGGTAACGGGTCAATGGGTTTTGGGTTTTTAATGGGTCTAATCAGGTTGGGTTGACCTACAAACACTTACTTTTCATCCCTTTCTTTGATTTTAATAAATAACTAATGTGCTAATTGTGAATACCTAAGATAATAAATTAGTACAAATGTACAAAAATAAGCAAAATCTTTAATAAAATTATTTAAGAGATTGTATGAATTAGAATTAGACTCTAGGCGGCTTGCAACCTTTTCTTGACCCGTTACCGCTTTAGCCAATCCTTTGAATTTAACCCATTGGACGCGACTCAACCCTTTTTTAATTAAACGGGTTGAAATTGCCACCTGTACTTTCTACCATCCTTACGATGAAATTGCATAGTTTTATGATGGACCATTTATTTCTTTATTTTTTTTTTCAGGTGAGAGCTGTATTAGATATAGGCTGTGGTTATGGTAGTTTAGGAGCACATTTATTTCCAAAGCAACTTTTAACAATGTGTATTGCACATTATGAGTCTTCGGATAGTCAAGTTCAAATAACACTTGAACGTGGTCTCCCTGCAATTGTGGGTTCTTTTGCTTCAAAACAATTGCCGTTTCCATCACTTTCGTTTGACATGATACACACTGCGTGGGATGGTGTTCAATGGGATAAGAAAGGTATCTTTTTTTTTTTGCATTTTACATCATGAAGATTGAATTTGTCTCATGAAGATTGAATTTGAATTAAATTTTGTTACAGATGGAATATATTTGATAGAGGTTGACCGAGTTTTGAGGCCAGGTGGATACTTTGTTTGGACTTCAGCGTTTGCAAACATACCAGATTCTGTTCGTGATAAAGAAAATTTAAAAAGATGGGATTTTGTTCGGAATATTGCTAAAGATTTATGTTGGGATTTATTATCACAACAAGATAAAACAGTCGTGTGGAAAAAACCCAGCAACAAAGACTGTTATGCTTCTAGGTATATTTGAACTCTTATAATTTATTAAAAGTGGTATGATGGGCTGGTGATTTGTGAGTCATCTTAATAATCTTGTCTGTAACTACTATAGGAAACATGTAATTTGCAAAGCGGGCCATGATGTTGAATCTCCATATTACCATCCACTTGAGGCATGCATAGGTGGGACCCGTAGTCGGAGATGGATTCCCATTGAGGAAAGGGCCACCTGGCCTTCTAGAGCTACCTTGAGCTCCAAGGAACTTGCGCTTCATGGTAATCTTCTATTGTATTTGAAAGTTCATATTAAAATTATGGGCAAATTTGCGGTTCACCAATTTTTCCACCTAGGTCACCGAAACTTTTTGTAGGAGGTCTAACAACTAAACTTCAATTTTGTTGCAACTTTCATGTAATGTGAAGTTCTATAAAAGATTGACCGGCAAACCCCCCGATCGCCCCTCAGAAAATAAATCCTGGATCCGCCGCCGCAAATAAGTAATATGATGCCAGTTTTTGAAATTAAGTGAAAAATGACATGTCATTGGTTGGTACAATCAGTAACAAAATGCAACCGGTTGCTAAATTTAGTAACAAAATATACGCCCGGTATGCTCTAATAATAAATTAATAATTGTTTTCATATCAGGTGTTCTAGCGGATGATTTTGCAGAAGATAATATTAACTGGAAGTCGGCAGTTAGAGATTATTGGTCTCTACTGTCCCCGCTAATATTTTCAGATCACCCAAAGAGACCTGGTGATGAGGACCCTATTCCACCTTATAATATGGTCAGAAATGTGTTAGACATGAATGCGCATTTCGGTGGATTTAATTCTGCATTATTAGATGCCAGAAAATCTGTTTGGGTGATGAATGTGGTCCCCACTAGCGGTGTCAACCACCTACCACTTATCCTGGATAGGGGATTTCTCGGCGTATTGCATGATTGGTATGCTACTTTTTATATTGCTTTTACCTACAATTAAATTGTTTGTACTAATAATGATTACGTACGTATTTTTATTGGTTGCTAATGTTGTTAGGTGTGAAGCGTTTCCAACTTACCCTAGAACATATGATATGGTGCATGCTGATGGACTTTTATCCCTCGAAACCGTAAAGCAGTCTCGTTGTAGCACGCTTGATCTTTTTTATGAAATCGACCGTCTACTCCGTCCAGAGGTATGTATCTCGACATACCGTTCATCTAAACAAGATATTATAGATGAAGTAGCTAGTTGATGCAAGGATACAAGATTTACGTGTTTTATCTATGTGTGAATTTAAGGTGTGCTTAGTTGTGTGTTTTTGAACATCACTAAGTTAGAATGAGTAAATTTCCCTCTCATCAAAAGATTTTAGTCTTTCTTGACAAATTGAGACGTTAAGTTTCAAATTTTGACAAATGTTGTTAAAGTTCAACTTTTGACAAATTTAAGACGTTTTTGTTTAGCTTTTTGACGAATTTAGATGTTAAAGTTTAGTTTTTGACGAATAGACGAGTTAAATTAGATTTTTGACAAATTTAATGATAGTCTTTATCTCCGATTGTATAGTTTGTGAAATACTTTTTCTAATATTAGTCTTTTAGTTTTAATTTCACACCAGTTTTCCATATTGCTTATCATTATTATGGAAACTAAAAACAGGGTTGGGTGATACTGCGCGACACAACTTCGCTCATTCAATCAGCAAGAGCCATCACAGCGGGATTAAAATGGGAAGCACGAGTTGTCGAAATCGAGGGTAACAATGACGAAAAGCTCCTTGTGTGCCAAAAGCCGTTAATAAGAAGCCAAGCAAGTTCATTATGAAAAAAACTATTCACCATTCGTTAATTTTCTTCGTGTTGCATCGTTTTATCATTCACCAAACTGCAAGAACTTTTGGGCAGAAACAGAAAGCCGAAGGGAACTTAAAGTTGTTGGTGACTTTAAAGAGAGAAAATGGGTCTTTTCTGACGTGGATATAGGTGCGGATCGTTATACTTTCGTAAGTATATACGACTATATGATATAAAGATTATAAGAATAAAAGTGAGGTTAGTATATATATACACGAGGATATGATGAAATCAGATTTATTTGTTTCTTAATCATGTTGACAATACTTTTTCTATTCATAACATTTGAATTCTATTCTTTGAAACTTTGTTGTCAAAATCCATCAAGGTGTTTTGAGTTTGTATTTTTTTTGAGCATCAAACGCGTTGACCGTCGAGGTTAGAGGTCAATGGTCAACACAACCGATTTGGTTGGTCGATCAGGGCTTTGGTGGGACCGACCTTATGGTCTGGTTCGGTTTTATCGGTTTGAAGGAAGCCAGAATGAGGAATTTACACTTTTAAGTAAGGTTATTGAAAGAAATTCTTAGTTTCGGAAGTTGTCTTGTCTCACGCTAATCTTTTTTTTGAACGGCCAACTAAATCACCGGATAATCATCATGGGATGCCCTCAATCGAGCAAATGTATCAACTCCTCCATAACGGCCAGAGTTGGATGCATACTCGAGCCACCAAGCCACCAGTTTCGGGGAAAACCCGTCCGCCCGAAGGCTCACTGCGGTAAACCCGGTCCGACTCGGTTTCGAACTGGCGACCTCCAAAGAGACCTAGTTCTAAACTTCATTGCCACCACCAATGTCCTTTAAAGTGATGCTAGTGGGAGTTGAACTTGGGACCTCACGGAGAGAAACCAAGTGACTAACCACTAGACAGACTTGTCAGAATTGTCTCACGTTAATCTAATATACCGGGAATGATTGATGATTAATATGCCGGATTGCCGGGTATGATTGATTAATCCAATATACAACACGAAAGTAAGAGGGTGTTTGGGATTGCTTTAATAACTCCGAAAGTGCTTTTTTTTTGTTAAAGGTGTTCATTGGCTTATGACTTTCAAAAGTGCTTAAATAAGTTTTATGGTGGCTTAATGTAAAATAACCAAAAAATTACAAAAAATATAATAAAAGTTATAATTTAAAAAAAATATTACAACAAATATTTATAATAATATATTAAGAGAACTGGGTTTTCTACCCTTTTTTCGTAATTTTGCTTGTGTACAAATCTTGTAGCACCATGTACAAATGAAACAAGCCATTTTAGAGGGGGAAACTTGGACATTGTCCAAAGTTTTAAAACACTTTGAGGGCAATCTAGACATTTCATATCCATGGAATTCATGCCCACTTATGTCTTCCATTAATTGAATTAACTTAAAGAATTAAATAAAAGTTTTATAATAATTAAAGTAATTAATTGATTAAATTAAAGGTTAGACATGCAATCTTTGGGATTTTAAAGGAATGTTTCTTTCATTTCTACCCATCTTCTCTTCACTTGATCAATGACTTTTATAAGCTTTTATGAATTTATATTAAACTATCAGTTTAACATGAATCCAATCCACAATTCGTATAGTATTAATATGACAATTTGAAATGGATTTATAAAATTAAAGATACTAACCAAAGTGCAATTCAAAAATTGTTAAAGGGCTAGAAATGTAACTTTTAAAAGCATTCATTTTCCCTTTGTTGGTAACCGAAAGAGAGTTTTTCCTTGGTGTAACCGATGGCTTTTATGGCCATTGAAAGAGAATTTATGAGATAATGATAATTATTCTAACAATCTGTTACAACATTATATATATTAATAATTTGCAACAAGCATCCATCACTTATCTAAATATCTCCAAACCGATCTGAACGTCGCTATCACCGCTGGTGACCATCGTTTTTCCGGCCACAGGAATGAGAGAGGCACACACCCGATTCCAGTGAAATGAAGTACGACGGCAGCAGTGGAAATTTTCGAGACCAGGCCCGGTGGTAGAAATGAGGAACAACCGATCAGCGGCGGAAGTGCAACAACGGTTGGTGCAGGCGGCGGTGGTGTTATCGACTATATTTTCATTGTAGTTAGTTTTTTGTTATATTTATTTTTAATAATGTGTTATGGATTGTATGAGTGGTTTCTTGTTATTCCTCAATCCTCAACAATGTATATTGTATATGATTATGGTATTGCAAAATGACAAGAAAGATCAAGGGCTGGAAAGTGAAGGTAGATTTGTTTCTAATAAAAAAATGAAGGACTTAAGAGAAACTGATTAAATGAAGGATTTACAAAAATTGAAGATGGTTATGTTCTGAGTAGTAAGTTTGTGTTTTTTACTTCTTTTTTATGATGAGATGCATTTTGATTAAGACTTCAGTTAACATAAAACATAAAATTGAATTCACAGTTATCATCATATTATATTCCTAATCTTATAGCTCGAGTTTAGCAAACAATTACATTAGTGATTTTTCCTTTGCAAAAAAGGTTAGTTCCCCAGTCGCAATACACAGGTTCGGTTAATGATTTGCTATTGTTAGTTTGTCCACACCCCACGGATCCAAGAAAAAAGCCAAGGTGGTTCAGTAAGTAATCTTAACTACATTTCAGAGTGTTTGGAAAGCAGGAAACGATAAGGTGTTCAATCAAAAACCGAATTACTTCCCTCAGATAATTGAAGGCATAAAGGCCCTCGGATTTCTTTGTGTTCGGAACCAATGGAAGACGTACTGGCCAATTATTTTGGGAGAGCGGGAGCAGTTTTAGTTTTTCTTAAATGGTGATGTAGGTTGTTGATGCGTGTGAAGTGTTATATATATTAGGTGTATATTTTAAGCCCCTTTAACACTTATTTTAGCCAAGTTTTAAATTTATAAAACACTATATTTACTAACACTAGACACACATATGGGCAAGTGCACCCATCGTGAGCGTAGTATAGTGTTGGTAAGATACCGAGGTCGTCCAAGGACACAAGAGCTTTTAGTACCGGTTTATCCTCAACGTCTAATCAAATCAAAAAGTTTAGAAAAATGTTTTAAACTAAGAAAAATAAAAGCTAACTAAAATGCTGAAAATAAAAATAAAAAGAAAAACAGATAGACAAGATGAATCACTTGGTTCCGACTCGTATCCAGTATAACCTTTGATTATTTCCGCACTTTTGCACATAATTAAAAGATTATCTTAGTTATTGTAGTAGGCCCATCTTTTGAAGGTGACGTTACCCTCACCCCAGTAGTTTGAGTCAGCAAGGATACAATCCTAAAAGGGTGGATTATTGGAAGATAATTAATTAAGTTATTAATGCAATATTATGGTAGGCCCCGCTTTTGGCGGTGACGTTACCCTCGGCTAAGTAGTCTGAGTCAGCAGGGATACAGTCCTAAATAGCCGGGTTATAGTATTAATAGTAGTTAACTTATGAGGGGATCAAAGAGTTTGGACCCCCGCCATCCAATACCGTGAAGCATTGAAGGAGGTCCTACTAAATTTGACCCAGGTCCATTGCAGGACCTCTAAACGCTGAACAATGGCAAGACCTTTACCAAACCGTTCCCTTAACCCCCGACCAGGTAGCCAACATACCTCCATATAGACCGTGGAGATATGAATGGTGAAAATATTTTATTTTATATAGACAGTAAAATAATGCCAAGACACCACGGACAAACGATAAGGAAAGATCACCTTCAACATAAGTAACTAGTTATTAAAGTCATTAATACAAAACCAAATAAAAAGTGCAAAAGATTAGAAATAAAAAGTATTATACTAGACACTTTGTCTTCACCAAGTGATGTAAGAGACTTAGGCAAACATGGCCTTGATTGTCAAGAACTCTTACGATCAATCTTGGATCCCGAGACGACTCACACACTCTATGATGGACAATGGATGATGGTGGTGGATGATGGTGTTATGGTGGTGGTGGGTGGTGGGTGAAGTGTGAGAGAGGTGGTGTGCCAAGGGATCAGTTGAAATGAAACCAAGCACTCCTATTTATAGGCTGAATAGAAGGCTGGGCACGGCCCCGTGTCCGCTGGACACGCCCCCGTGCCTGTCTGACACTCTCTCTCTTCATTAATTGTAATTCGCAATTACAATTAATGCGTCTGCTGTACTTTCGCCACGCCCCCGTGTTCACTGGACACGGCCCGTGGTGGGCAATAGAAGCTTCTATAGGTTTGTCTTTTCTGCTGCTTCTTGGGCACGGCCCCGTGCTGGCTGAGCATGGGGCGTGTTCAGTCTTCTGCCTTCTCTATTTTGCTTGGGAAGATGCCGTTGAGGGGTCGGGCAGTCCACTTATGTTCCTTTTCTTGTATTTATGTTAGATTTAGCTGTCTTTTTGCTTCTTTTGTGAATTTGAGCTCATTTAATCCTGAAAATACAAAAGGAAGACAAAAACACTCTTTTTCCAACATTAGTACTTAAAAAGGGTTAGTTTTATGCCTCATTTGATGTAATTTATATGTTGCATTTTACACACATCAGTTGTTTATTTTTGTATTGTCATATTGGTGATTGTACTTCCCCAGGGCTTAATACCTTGCTAATGCCCAGTTTATTAATAATATATGTTGTTAAAGTTATAATTGGCCACTTCCTACTTATGATTAAATAGCGAGTGTCGATACCGGGCACCGATTATGACCGAATAACATCTGTACCAGTAACGTTATTATCGGAGCCGAAACCGGTATTTGTTTTTAGAGAAAATTTCACTTTTTGTCCTCTATGTTTGCACTGAATTTTGAAACGTGCCCTTTAAAAGTTTTAGTTTCAATTTATGTCCAAAAAACACATGTTTTATATCACTTTATGACCTTTTCACCAAACTGAGTTAAATTAGTCAGTTAGATTTATTTAAGGCAAGGGCAAAAATGGTATTTTATAGATAAATGCATCACATCCCTTTTATCCCCTTATCTTCTTCAATTTCTGAGAAACCCTAGCACACAACCCAAATCCCATGCCTTCTCCCCTTCAAGTCCGGCAGCCGTCGCCGTGGCTCCGGCGGCCAACGCCGCTGTCGGACTGCCACCATCATCATCTTCAACATCGTGATTACCTGAAACACCACCTAATGTGCCAGAAAAATTCTTAGATCGTGTCGGATCTAAAGAGAAAAAAGAGAAGAAAAAAGGGGTGTTGAAGGGTTTACTCGAAACTCAGTCACAGTGCCGCCGTCAAACACCCCCATTTCCACCACTCAGTCGCCGCTGCCGTGGAACTCACCGGAGCCGCACCACCGCCTCCGCTGTCAACCATCATTATCCTCGATTATCAGCGTCAGTCGTCATCAACGACACTATCATCATCATCGCTCATCAATATCAACGTCACCGGCTCCGCCGGCTTCACCGGCCGGAGTCCGGTCGGGTTTTAGGGAGAAAAGAACGAGGGGGTGTGGGGGTTTGCCGGTGATCGAGGGGTATTCAGATGGTTACGGGTGTGTGAGTGAAGGTAAGGGGGCTGTGTGTGTGGTTCGCCGGAGGAACTCGGTCGCCAGAGATGTGGCTCCAGTCGCCGGTGTTTAATCGAGAAGGAGAGAGAGGCAGATAAATCTTGGTGTGCGCATGTTGTTGAAGAAGATAAGGGGACACAGCTGCAATCAAACTTCAAATGACAATTATACCCATGGATTAAATAAACCTAACTAAGTAAATTAACTCAGTTTGGTGTAAAGGACATAAAATGATATAAAACATGTGTTTTTTGGACATAAATTGAAACTAAAACTTTTAAAGGACACGTTTCAAAATTCAGTGCAAACATAAAGGACAAAAAGTGAAATTTTCTCTTGTTTTTATGATTGATATCTTGTTGAGCTCCCGCTGCAACGCGCGGGGATTTCCACTATAATACTAAAAATGTTTTGACTAGCAACTTTAGATTTGTAACTTATATAACATTCCTGCCGCATTGTGCAAGGGACCCCACTCGTTTCTATTATTAAGTGAACGTTTAGTTTAAATATTAAAAGTTAACTCAACACAATTAAATTCGAATATATTGTGTTGACTTGTTGACTCTTGCTGGACTTAATATCCATACCATTTGATAGTTCCATCACACGTGATAAGCACGTCGGAAAATCCCCAATATCCCGACCATATTCTCCTTTCCGGTTAAACTCTATGCCCACTCATATGATGGATATAAGGTTAAGGATCAAAAGATCACGAAGTTGGTTGATTCGAAATAGACTAGATTGGAGGATGTCCTTATAGTAGACCTCAGACTAGCCATTGCCCTCTTGCCCTAACCTAAGCCTAACTATCCATCATTGTGATCAAACTTTCACCAACTACCAATTTCTATCCTAACTTACCCAAATTTAGGAAAGGATAAATTACACTTTTCGTCCTTTATGTTTGTAGCGGGTTGCAATGGATGACCTTTAGCTTTAATAATTACAGTTACAGTCCTTTATTTGCAAAACCTGTTACACCTTAGGTCCTTTAACCCTAACCTGGTTAAAACTTTCAGTTAAGTAAGGTCATATACAACCCATGTAAGGGCAAAACAGTCATTTAATAAAAAAAATTGTCAAATATAAACCTAAACCATCATTATCATCATCTCCCCTACTCTCTCTCTCCCCCCCTGTATTCTCTATCTCTCTCTACATGTCCACAAATCTTCATCAACCTCAGCTTCATTGTAATCTGATCCCTTCCCATACCACATTCTTCATTCATTTTTACTAATTGGTGGGAGTTGGCTACAAAGTCTATTTTTTCTAGAAAGTGTAAAAAGTCATAAAACACCATAATTTCAACCATTAAACACACTCAAAACCCACAAATAATAAAGTGAAGATAACTAAAACGCCGTATTTGTGGGTTTTGTGTAGTGTTTTGGATGATTAGGCTTTGATTATCGAATGACTAACATTAGTGTGTCTTATGTTGATTATCATGTTGTGTTTTATATTCATAGTTCTACGATGGTGTGTTTGAAGTTTTTATGAACTATTAGGGTTTGGATATTGTGTTTTAGTGATCTTCACTCTGTTATTTGTGGGTTTTAAGTGTGTTTTATGGCTGAAATTGTTGTGTTTTATGACTTTGTACACTTTGTAGGAAAAATGGACTTTGTAGCCGAACCCCACCCTTTACTAATAATCTAATATCCCAATTTTCTTCAATTTATTCCCCCAATTTTATTACTTTTCAACTATCAAACCCTAGACCACCAATCCGTAACTGCCACCACCAAGTTGACTAAATCAACAAATACCCACAAGATGTTCCCACATCAATAACCCGAAGCAAAGAAAGGAGCAATGGGATTAACGGAGAGCAGGCCCCCTCAATGATGCTCGTTTTTCAGATTTAGGATGTTTTTAACCACTTTTTCTGGCAACTGATGCGAAACCCAAATGATTGAAGTTCGTTTCCGCACGTGATACGAAACTCATATGTTATCCGCCATATGATGTGAAACCTAGATGTGCAGATGGCCGGAGATGCTTTGCCACGATGGAGGGGCGGTGGTATTGTCGGAGTCGAGAAGAAAGCATCGCTTGTATTTCTGTGTGCGTGAGAGAGATGAGATTGTTGGAATGATGAAGGATGAAGGTGATTGATTACTCTGTAGATCTGATGGTTCATGGCCGGAAAAAAACGATGGCGGTTGTGGGTCATGGTGGTTCGGCTGCGATTGGTGGTGTGTTGGTGGGTTTGTGGTGGCTGGATCTGGTAGTGGTGGGGTTCGTTGGATACGGCGGCTGGTGGTGGTGGTTGGGCTGGATTCGGTGGTTATGGTGGTGGTGGGGTTGGATTTGTTGGTTGTTGTGACGGTGGTTGAAGAGAGAAAGAGGGGGGAGGGGCGAGATAACTCAGAGAATGATGACAAGTCACATGGTGGTTTTATATGCTATATATAATTTATTATTTTTTATAAAAGATGAGTAAAATTACGAAACTACCCTCTTGTGCAAGTCAAATGAAAAGACTTAACTCAAAATTCTAACTTGGTTAGTGTTAAAGGACGAAAGGTGTAATGAGTTTTGCAAATAAAGGATTGTAACTGTAATTATTAAAGTTAAAGGTCATCCATTGCAACCCGCTACAAACATAAAGGACGAAAAGTGTAATTTACCCTTTAGGAAATTTGTGTCGTTATGTATAACCTGATCATATAAGATCTTAATAGTTGTGTAACTTCGTAGGAGAAAAGGATTACGAGATCTTTCTCCTGCTTAAGTTCCTTCCACTTTAGAAGGACATTCACCCAACTCCATGGCCGTCTCTTAAGCTTGATAAATATCTTGGGTTCAATCGACAAGCTACTTTTAAGCTAACTTTAAAAGAGATTCGAGAGAAGAATCATGAAAAGAAACTAGTTAATTAATTACCTGGCTAAGCTTATATTTCTTAGTTCAAAAGTGATGGGTAAGTTATTCTACAAAGGCTCCTAATTGTAAGAAGTGTAAGAAGGATTTATAGAGTGACAAGTGTCTAATAACCTAAAATTAAACCCACTACATCACCACCCAAAACCTAAACACCATAAATTACAACTTAACCAATAATCTTGTTAACCAATGATTTCAAGAGGTTATGATCGCACTACCAAACAAAAATAAACAATTTTCAAAGTGGATAATATTATCATCATCTTCCTCCTCTAGAATCGCAAAAAACCCGTAAATTGATTCAACTCAATTCACCACAACCAATTTACAGGTTTTTTCTTTCTCACCTTCCTCTTCTCCCCAATTCTAATCCATTGAAGAAGCTCATCCTGTTCATCAATCTCCAAGGTTTTTCGTTCGCAATTGATGATTCATTGACTGATTCTATATCATCGAAAATCATGATTCGAACGATGATTGTGCTCGTTCTGTTGGTGATTTTTGCTATGCCAACATGCGCTGAACAGATTGAGAACCCTAGGGTTTATGATTGTATCGGTCCGTTTAAATCGATGAAGGATTTGGTCATTAGTTCTCAATCGCCGGTTTGTTCGTTGAATGGGATTGATAATTCTTCAGGTGCAATTGGTGTTATTGAGGTATGAATTTTGTCATGATATTTTCGAATCTGTTTCGTTTTATTGTTGTTTATTGGAATTTTGTTGTTCTAGGATCAAATTCTTAATAATTGATTAACTTCATTTGCATTGTCTGTTTAGGGTTAGCATGCGGATTATTAGTGGATTAGATATTAGGTTTCTAGGATTTATTGACTAAAGGGGGTGTTTGGGTTAGGGGTTGCCTTTTGGAATCGGTTATGCGATATGACATAATTGGTATCGGATATTTAGCTCGAACGACTGGGGCTGTGGAAACTAGTGTTTGGATATGCTTCTGCCGTATGGACGTATTAGATAGTCTGTTTGAATAAGCTACATTCTCAAACTCGAAAGTGATTGTTTGCCTAAAATAATCAGATTGCCTCAATCCAAACACTCTTACGTAATTATCTGTGATGTGAAAAATCAATTATCAGATAATTAGTTTGTAAATGCAATCCCGATTCCTAAACACCCCCTAAGTCAAAGATGAGTGTTTAAAGATGTATATTGCTAATGCAGTTTTGCGCAATCTTTGTTTTTAGGGAGATGAGGCGTCATTGCAAAAGGCATTAAATACAATTCACAAGTATGGTCAAAGTTACGTTATTGTTCTCTTCTATGCATCTTGGTGCCCCTTTTCGATAACCTTTAGACCAAAGTTATCGGTTATGGCTTCATTGTATCCTTCAATTTCTCATTTTGCGATCGAAGAATCCATCGTAAGACCAAGGTTTGAGAACTTTATACTCGCATATATTTTCATCCGAAAATGTTTACCATCCACTTGCAATGAGGTTGAAATAGTGCCTATTTATTATAAGTGTAAAGTCATATTACAAGATTAATAATGGATGACGTATATGAAGGCCACCCATGTATTAAAAAAGTCACTCATCTATTGCAACTACTTTATAGACCACCTAAGTATGCATCCAGTTTCATTTATACCAAAGTCTCGCAAAAAACATGCATAACGATGATAATATTCTTAAGTTTTTTGAAAAGACAATAAACCACTATATTGCTATCCATAAGCAACATATTAATTGAAAAAAATAATGTGCATGTTTTTAGCCGGATTTGGTATGAACAGAACCAGATACATTCTTGGGCGGTCAATTAATAGCATCAATATATGGGTGTCCTAATGAAAAGAAATTCGAATGCATGGGTGGTCTCCACTAGCCCATAAACAAAAGTTAGCATTAAAACGCCTAAATTAACATTTTATATAAGTTGTTAAAATTTTCCATTTCATGTGTAGCATACTCTCAAAATATGGAGTTCATGGGTTTCCTACACTATTTGTGTTGAACTCAACAATGCGTGCGCGCTACCATGGATCACGAACTATAGATTCGCTTATGGCTTTCTACACTAATGTTACGGGTAATCTTACTTGTTCTTAAATTTGTCTGTTTTTTCATAAATGCAAGGGTAAAAATGGAATGTAATTTGTTACATTTATGAGCTTGAGTATATATACTACTTCCTAGTTCCCACATTAGTCTATGTACCTCAAAATGGATCGAATATCTCAAAATGGTGAAATGTGTAAATTTTTTTAACTTAGTCAAAAGGAAAAAAAGTCAACCGATGTGTATTTGAGAGCTTACAATGTTCTGAATCACTTTAGTAAAAGAAAGAAAGTTAGATTAGTATGTTAATAGTTTAGTTTTGTAAGTATATTTAATGCGTTTGTTATTATAAAATTCTCATAGAATGAAACAGTATTAAAATCTCCCATTTTGACTTGTTACCCAACATGCCATTTTTACCAACCCGTTTTACTATGGACTGAGATGATTAACAACAATAATGTTATATATTATTTAGTGAAATAGATAAATATGACATTTTTTGTGTTTTAAAATAGTAATTTGCTGTTATGAAATTTGAACTGTTAGAAGAATATAAATGAAATTAGTTCTGTTCTTGATTACAGTTTACCTTTAATGATTGTATGCATAGGTATTAAGCCTCCTGAATCTATCAATGGAACATCTCTCGGGGAAACCATGTATGAGCATGAGAAGAGAAAAATGAGCGGGCCTGAAAGCTGCCCGTTTTCATGGGCAAGGTCCCCTGAAAACATGCTTCAACATGAAACATACTTAACATTAGCCACCGTTTTTGTGGTTTTAAGGTTGTTTTACCTGAGTTATCCGTTTATCATGACACGTGCTCGAGTTTCTTGGAGAAGAAGGATCCCAAACATACGGTTCAAGAGTTTGTGGGAACATCCTTTATTGTACATGAACCATGCCATACAATTATTCACTTCACTCACCGAGCCTTGCAAAAGAGGCAACCTGCGTGGAGCCATGAACGCTAAGGCTAACGCTGCGTGGGCTTCAAAATCATTAGCTTCGGTTTCTTTTGGGGAGGCTAGCACGAGCCGTGATTGAGTTTGACTTATTGACTGCCGTTTAGGTATTTACTTTCCTTGTAGAATTTAATGCTGTTTCTTGATAGGGAAGTTTTTACCTAATTGGCTTTGTGTGAAATGTACATTATTATACAGTTTGTTTGATAGGAAAAGAGTTGTAACAAGCTTCTATGGTTTGTCTTTTCTTTTGTTAGTTATTTTTGCATCCTAGTTGTAATTGTAACCGCCTATTCCGCCAAGGGCTGCCACTCATGAAAGACAGCCACCATATGGTATTTGACACTAATGTCACTCCTGGGACAGGCGGCTCTAATGTAAAAGATAAGTTGATTACGTTCGATTCACATTCGATTCTTCTTGTCCAATCACAACTCTTTCAGCTCTCAATCTTTTGTATTTTCTTTTGGAACGGTGTGTTTTTTGCCTATTAGAAATTGTATATAAAGATGTGTCATGTGTGTTAGGATCTAGAAATATGTTTACTCGCATCATAAGAAAATTTTATAAAAGTAAATACCTATGTACAAGAACAAGTCAAACACGCGTAGCGATTTGTTTAAAGGGACCAGTTGATGGAAATTTTACTTTGTGCTACCAGCACGAACATGTCGCACCAGACCTCATTAACTTTTCATTATACATTTTAAGTGCAAATATTGTAATCTTAAACCAATTTGGGTCTTTTTCGTAACTTTTCCATTAGGGTGGAACAGGTGCTTGCCTGTTTCAACTCAAAAAACCACACAACAATATAATAGAAAGCTGTCAGCTAAAATAAACCCAAATTGATGGGGTGGTTGCCCACAGTGTAGTGTTTTTCTTTTGTAGAAACCACAAATTTGAATGATGAAATTTGATTGGTTGGTTGGGTTGGGACTACAAATGTGATTGGTTGCGAGGGGTTTGACCACCAACCTAGCATTGTGGGACCACACAAAAGTCCACAAAACCACCCAAACCCTCTCCAACCATACACAAATTTGATTGGTTGGATGGGTTGGGACTACAATTTACCAACCCGCACTGCGAACCGGATTTGGTTGGGGCCGTTTTCCCATTGAACTCGATGGAACCCGGTGGAGCTCGGAAGCATGCAAGCTATCCACCCCGTCCCCTTATAATATACAAGGAAAGGTGAAACAATTAGCTATTTTGTCTCTATATTTGAAGCAAATGTTTTCACCGTAATGGTGTTCATCGAATTGGGTTTCAGGCTATTCTGGTTGTAATGGTGTTCATCGAATCAAGTTTTGGGCTATTCTAGGTATCCGAGCTCTATTCTTTAAGTGTTCAATTCCCAAAACACCAATTTGTATTCGAAAATACCGATTCGGGCTGATTTCAAAAATTACGTGTATATTTAAAATGAAAATAAGAAACATATATAAATAGTCATGTTGAATCGGTTCGAAAATCACAAATTTGGATGCTATCCGGATTAAAAAATTTGAATTCAGTTTGGTTCAAATTTTCGTCGGTTTCAAACCCGATTCACTGAGTACAAACAAACAATAAACTAGTAGTCACTTCACATATAACTCAGTCAGACTGGATTACAAACCTTCTATTAAAATGGCCGGCTTCACTTTTGTATCAAACATTTGGCAATCACTGTCTTTTTCAATCAAAATCTAATACATCCAACCACAAAATTCCAAATCGGCCACAAAATCTCATCTTAACAATAGTTTGAAAACACACTTATATAAGCAGCATCTGTTTAAGCTCCAAAACTCATCAATGGCTGCCTCAAATTCATCATCTTACATATTTTCACCAAGCATGAAAACTCTGCCTATCACTCAACAACAACCCAACATTAAACACAATCACAAAAGTTCTTTCAGTCTTCCATCTTACTGTCAAAAGGTAGTTACTTATTCAACCACCCCCACTTGTCATACGGGCCGTATAAGCTTATACTGACGTACAACTTATGACACAGTCACATGAGTTAGTTATACTGGCCGTGTAAGGTTATAAGGGTTGTATAACTTTTGGTGAACACCTTAAACAGTTCGTTTCCCATATATCATACGAGCCTTATAAGACCTTATCTTATTTTCATACGGGCATGTAACTTTTGACGGAGCACACCACTTTCTATACGGGGCCGTAAAACACTTTCCACATATCATACATACCGTATGACTATATGAAAAAGGTTATATGGGCCGTATAACATGTCAGTGGTGTGTGGATAGTATGCTAGTGGTGTACATATTGCCTGCCACATTTTCAATATTATTTCTGGGTATTTTTGCTAACGTAAACACGTACAGATTGTTGCAGAGCTTTTAGGGACATATATATTGATTTTCACAGGGTGTGGGGCTGCAATGGCGGATCGAGATCGATCTTTAACAATCATAGGGATCGCAATGGTGTGGGGTTTATGTCTAATGGCTTTGATATACACACTTGGACATATCTCCGGTGCACATTTCAACCCTGCGGTTTCTATCGCGTTTGCTGCTGTCGGGAGATTACGTTTAATATACGTAAGGACCATATAAACTTTACCTACAATTCGGATTTTGTACATTATAGGGGTGTTCATCGGTTCGGTTTATGGTTTATTTGGTTTATTCGGTTTTCAAATATTTTTACCCTAAACCAAAAACCAAACCAAACCAAACCAAATAAGGAATATGTAAACCGATCCAAACCAAACCAAATTCAATCCGGTTTGGTTTCGGTTAGAAACCATATCAACCAAATAAACCAAATCTAACCAAATTGTACCTAAGTACTATTTTTTTCCTAATTTATATTTATGTTTGTGTTCCAACTTCTAAACATCGCAACTAATTTACACCTAACAACATAACAATATATGAATACAAGAAAGTTTCATTGCAAAATAAAATAAACACATCCATAAAGTAGTCATAGACACAACCACAAAGTTAAAGCTTCAAAACGTAGATCATAGAAACTATAAATAGTTAACAAGTCTAATCACACAAAATATAAATAATCTTCAAACATGTAGTAACCCTAGTTTCTATACTGAATGTCTAAAGAAGTTCTATTATTTTAGAAATGAGTGAGTTTGAGTTGAGCTTTTACATTTGTTATTTTGGGTTGCATAAAAAATAACTATTTTGGGCTAATAAATTGTATATAATTTATAAAATATTATTATTTTTATTTAATAATTAATTAACTTAAATGGTTTATTCGGTTATCCAAATAAACTGAATAAACCAAATAAAATAAAACGTGGATCCATAAACCGAACCAAAAACCATATTCACAATTCGGTTTCGGTTAGAAACCAAACCAAAAACCAAATTCGTTATTCGGATCAGTTTATTTGGTTACGGTTACGGTTCGGTTTACGGTTTTTATTTGATTACAGTTTTTTCTGAACATCCCTATTGTACATTATCATAGTAATACCGTTCGTAAAATTAATATAAAAACACTTTTAAATTAATTGGTCATATATATTAATTTGTAACATTTGGATGAATAATGTCTATTTTGTCTTTTTGTGTATTTTGTCTTCTTATGATTTTTTTTAAATTTATTTATAAGCATAATCATTTTGCAAAAATCTTTTGTGTTTTGTAACTTCATTCAAAAAAGTTAAATACGTTTAGTTTTTTTATCGTTTAGGGTTTAGACTATTGATTTTACCGAAATCGGTATTGATATTCGTTTTTATGGTTTTCGATCGGCCGCACCGATAGCACGGTTTACGCCCCCCGCTCCGGAACACGGGGGCCTTAAAACTACTAGTTTACAAACAAAAGTGTAGCAAAGCTGTAATACGTGATCACACGGGTCCCTTAACACAAATTCAGCATATGATATTAATATTAACCGCACATATAAATAGTTTTTCAAAAGTTAAGGAAAATATACAACTTTACACTTATACAACATGGGATTTGGTTCTTGTAGGTTCCAATGTATGTGGTGTCACAACTTTTGGGTTCTACACTTGCATGTCTCACTTTGAAGGTTTTGTTTAATCACCAACCAGACATGTTGCCAACTTTAACTCGGTTTTCAACTCCGGTAACTGATTTTGAAGCTTTCTTGTGGGAGTTTATTATCACTTTCATCTTGATGTTCACCATCAATGGTGTGGCAACCGATGATAGATCGGTATGGTTCATCTTTTCTCTAGAAAACTTGGTAATTTGGTTTGTTAAAGGTGTTAACTTTGATTTTGTAATGAGAATTGCAGAGCAAGGAGCTTGCAGGGGTTGCAATTGGAGTGACATTATTGTTTAATGTTATAATTGCAGGGTAACAATGATTCCATCTTTCTAGTGGTTATTTGGGTAAACTCTGAAATGGTCCCCCTTGAGGTTTAGTCACTTTTGCCACTTTAGTCCAAAACTCAAACCTTTTGAATCTGTGTCCCTGTGGTTTCAATATTGTTGTCATTTCCATCCAAAATCAAATTCTTGCCAGATTTTTGAGTTAACATCCAGCTTTTTTGTCTTTTTTCCTCCATTTTAATGAAGTGTAAAATGGTCAGATTTTTTTAATTTGTTATAATCAAACGTTAAAAGACCATTTTGCCATTCATTAAAAGAAAGGAAAAAGACAATAAAGCTGGATGTTAACTAAAAAATCTGACCAAATATTGATTTTGGATGAAAATGACAACAAAATTGAAACCACAAGGACCTAGATTCAAAATGTTTGAGTTTTGGACTAAAGTAGCAAAAGTGACCAAACCTCAGGGATCATTTTGGCAGTTTTCTCTGGTTATTTTGAGTTAGTCAACTTTGCAATCTATCAAAAAAATATATAAATAAAAATAAAATCATACCATAGATGGGCATAATAGTCATTTTTTCGGAGTTTTAAAATAAGTTTATTGGTACAAAAGACACTAAAGTAAACGTAAGTTTATATATATTTTTTAGCGACAAACTTACACAATAATCATATTTGTAGGCCAATTACAGGAGCATCTATGAACCCAGCAAGGAGCATAGGCCCCGCCATTGTGGCTAACGAATATGAAAAGCTCTGGATTTTTATCTCGAGTCCCATTCTTGGGGCTCTAACCGCAACCATCGTTTACAGTCTTCTCAGACAGCCGAAACAAGAGAGACAAGATATTGAGAGCGAGAGCCCTAAAAGCATCATTTACAACAATGTTTATTCGCACTCAATTGTATAAAAAATATCGAAACCAAGATCACCAAAGTAGTTAGAATAAGGGGTAAATTACACTTTTCGTCCTTTATGTTTGTATCGAATTGCAATGGATGCCATTTAACTTCAATAATTATAGTCACAGTCCTTTTTTTTTTTGTAAAACCACTACACTATAAGTCCTTTAGCACTAACTAGGTTAAAATATTCAGTTAAGTATGACATATGTCTTGCACACGAGGGTAAGTTAGTAATTTTACTAGTGTATTTAAAATATATTTAAACAAATAAACAACCCCGAATCTCTTTATCACAATCTCATTCTCTCTCTCACCTCATGAATGCTTGAATGTAGCCATAAAAGATATTACAGATTGTAGTTGCAGACATTTAATCTTGAAAATTTGTTGAAAACAAGAAGATACTTGCATAAAAAGTATTAGCCAATTTCCACATAAACTAGTTTAATACCCGTCCGTTGGACGGCTTACGCTAACAACGTAACAAACAAAGATAATGTATATTGAGGGTGTTCGGGAACGCTTCTCCTTTTCTTCTTTTCCATATTCTTTTTGAAAAGGTTGCAACCATCTAACTTTTCCTTTTCTTCTTTTCAAACCACTAAAACTCATTCTCAACACATTATCCAAACACTACAAATAACCAAACATTAAAATGAACAAAACAAAAGATCATACTTAATGGAACTAAATATTTGAACTTTCTTTGACAAGTGTTGAGACACAAACATCAGCAGCATCTTCCTCTACACTTTCTTTAGCTTCAACAACTTCACTCTCATTATCGTCATTGTGGTAGGTTTTTTCTTGTAAGCCTCCTTCAACCGTCACCTCCTGTGCGCGTGTAACGTCATCCTCATCTTGATCTTTTTCTAATACGTTGACAACTTTCTCCTTTTCTTCATGTTCTGTCGTCTCTACTTGAGGTATTGTTTCTGTTGAGGCGCAAGCATCGGGGTGATTGCTTGTAATAACCCATTTTGCTCCTTTTTTTCAATTTCTACATCCGGCTTGGTTTCTTCAATCTCTTCATCTTGCTCAATTTTCTTGACACTTTCCTTGTACTTTTGTACTTTTGTTCTGTGTCCTTTGATCCAATTTCACTCAATTCACTTGCCTATATGAAATTATTTATATTTTGAGTTTATGGCCGGTAGAGTTAAAGAAAATCTAAAATAATGTATATGAATAAGCTCAAAGCTTGTAATAACAATATTCATAGCAGCTTGGATTCATCGTTCTTCATCCAAATATTAGCCACAATTTTTATAAATGGTGTCTTCTTCACAATGCCATTTTCTCTAATCATTTGTCATTTTTGATATTGCCGAAGGTAAAAATGTCATACTCATGGGTAAAAATGGCAAAAGGGACGGTCTGTTGGGTTGAGTAACGGGTCAAAGTTGGTAGTTTCAAGTACTGGTCAAAGTTGGTCATTTTAATCTCTGGTTACCTTTCTTGGCAATTTTTGTTTTATGTTTTTCCTAATATTAAACAAATCCGTAAATTGTCCCCTACAATCTTGAATTTCATATGAGCCCGTTTAACCTCAAAAGACAAAACTATATGTAAAAGTTATATATGAAATTATATATGTTCATACGCTGCACATGGAGGCAAACCATAACAAATGAAACAACAAACATAAAAACTCACTTCATTGATTAAAATACATAGATTAAGGTTTGATGTTGAACTAAACATAAGGTCAAAGTGTTGACTTACTTGTGAACTTCAAGCTCTTCTTGTCTCTGGGTCATATCCCATGTCAAACCCTCACTTTTTAAATCCAAGCAGGGCTGTGATATCTCCAATTTGTACTTATTCACAAGTTTGATGTATCTGAAAATGTAAAGATTCAAAGATCGTGTCAAAGTCAAAGTCAAACATTGACTATTTAAAAAGTCATCATAGACACTCACTTTTCAGCATCAAAATTCTCAACTCCAAGATCTTCATCCCATATAAATATGAAGTCATACGGTGCAACAATATACGGATGCAAGAATCTTTTAGCATACCACCTATGAATTCAACTAAAAGTCAAAGATACCACATGCCCAATAATAAGTATAAACTGATTTTGTTTCTTTACCATTTTGTTTGCTTTGGAACACTTATGTGAATGGCTCTTTTTGACCACTCAAATTCATTCCATTCGTTTGTTCGGCCATCATAGTGGAACAGAAGGATAGTGAAGTTGTTTGAAAACTGTAGAATCAAACACCATTAGAGGCGGAGATATAAGGTGGCAAAGGGCGGAGAATCCGGAGATAAAGGAATAAAGTTTGACCTTTTTGACTGCTTGGTCAATGTTATCTTTCTGATCACAACCAACAGTGAAAGCTACAAGATACTTTGGTTTGAATGTTAGGTCCTGCAAATCAAAAGAAGATTAAATCTTAAAAAATTTCAACATGTATCCAAGAAAGTCAATCCAAAATAGCAAGTTTGATCACAAATTTGCTGACCTCACTAGGTCTACCATATAATCTTCTAGGGCCAATGATCCTATGGTCCAGTGGTGGGTAGGCCAGATTTCTCGTGAGAGAGTCTGGTTCGATCCCCACTCGACGCATATAGGTGAGGTCAGGGGGTTTTACATTGCCACTTGTTGCGTGGTTTCCTCCTGGAACGGGCCGGATGGGAATTAAATGCCTATGATACCATTCACGTGGCTTAACGTCCCGGATGGATTGAGGGCCAAGGTGTACCTCGCCCTAAATGGAGGGTCCCTTGGTTTCGAACCCGGGGTCGCTCTTGACCTTACTGAAGTTGGAGCGAAAGCCCAACCAGCTGGTCTGTTACCGTTCAAAAAAAAAATCTTCTAGGATATAAGTCTGTTTCAGAAGCAATTATAGCTGGAGGTAATCTTTCTACACCACGAGGGTTAGTTGAGACGAAAATCTGCATAAATGACAAATTATGAATAAACATCATATCACATTTTTAGTTATTATTGATGTTATGATCATATAATTGGATAATTATCCACAGATAGATAACTTGAGTAAGAGAATTATAATATAACCTTGTCAAACAATATTACCTGTGATTGATGACCAAGTTTTTGAGCTTTGGTTGAGACATTGTCCCTTGAGACAGAGATCACATTTAAGATTGTTTGTGTAGAAAGCCCCGAATTTTTGTCACCAATCTATGTATCAATTGAGGGTACGAGTTTAAGCTATCAAATTCATAAAATATGTGGCCTTAACATAATGCTTTAATTCAAATATGATACAAACAATTCAATTAGTTATCGTCTCACGTATACAAAGTAAATTTAGAAGGCAACTATAGCTACTTTGACTCTCAAAAGTCAAGAACAGACTTTTTGGGATATAAGTTGAAATATCAAGTATGTACCTTGGTGGTGAAAAAGCCAGAAACAATAAAGAAACTTTATAAAGTTCAATCTAGTTACCAATATCGTCTACGCAACTTCTTGACAAACTGAATTAAAATATAACTACTTATACTCTTAAAAGTCAAATCACACGATATATGCCCAAAAAAATACATACCTTTGGTGGTGAAATATCTTTAAATGATACTCCAATGGAGAACCCAAAATCAATACTGATTATGATCTTTACAGCAGCACTCATCCATTCATTTGGTTTTCTGAAAGTTGCATCATGAACAAAGAAGTATCACATAATAATATTTCAAAAACGTTACTATCAAATTTAAGGAAAAAGAAACAAACCTACGAAAACTTCCCCTTCTTTTATAGTCTTCAAATTTCATGGTGACAAGCCAAATTAAACTCCAAAAGTAACTTGCATTCTATGATATCTGCCCAAGCAACCAATTATTTATTATTCAAGAAACTGTTGTGAAAGTTACTAAAGATTTTCAAAGCAATCAGTATATCAAGAACAAAAAGATAAACAATGGTAGTTTGATCTTTGCCTGAATGTGTCAAATTTCATGGATCAAGAACTCTGAACTTTGATTATTACAACCGATTATATAAAAACTCTTAACAGATTCAGCAACAAATCTTCTCACAACCTCACATACAGAACACCCACATGATGATATGTATAAAACTCTCAAAAGATTTAACAGACAACATAATCTATATCTACAAAGATCTGAAACGCCTTTCAATACGAAACCCTAGAGAATGTGTAAAGTGAAGACACTGAAGACTGATAATTTCATGAATCGACCCCTCTAACTAAAGCCTATAGCGACTTTATATAGCAACTGCATACAAGTGGCTGTACTTATCATAATATATGATAAGTATTGTTGTATTCCTAAAAAGATCTATGAAAGCTGCCTGAATGTATCTTGCTTGTATAAAACACAAGCTGATTTGACTCACAAGCCGAAGTAACTCACTCATATATCAAAAGGTATACTATTCTACTGATTTTCTCTAAATTTAATAGCCACAATGATAAAATGAGATGTATTAGCCAGCTCTATGATAAGGGTAAGAATCCAACCGGGTAACTCTTGCAGAACAAATATAATGGGTCAAATTATACTTGTGTCAAGTGTTACATTTGGATTCTTGGTACGCTACAGGTACCATGAGACCTTAAACATGGAATTACAAAGTAAAACTGAACACATAAGTGCATATAGATATACAAAAAGATGGACGCAAATCAAATAACAAACATGAGACTTCAAAACATAATTTCTTCTATTCATGCACTGAAGACATACAACCTATAAGTTTCTAAACAGTAATCACAAACGTGAGTCCATTTGTATGTATGTATGTATGTATGTATGTATAAAAGAGAGTCAAATAGCTTGAAAGATAAACTCAACAACATTAAAAATTGATTCCTAGATAAAAACAAACACCAGTAATCACAAACGCAGTTTTTAACCATCCAAAATTGCTTAACATATTCGTCAAGTTAATTAAATAGCAACAAAAATTCTCACCAAATATTCAAGCCTAATCATCAGCTTCGGTTTTCCTTCTTTTCTTCCTTTCGGGCGTCACTAAATTAAATTGATTATAAAGCTCGTTATATAGAAGAAAAGTAAACTGTAGGTACAAGATTCCTAGGCACCCAGCCCAACAAATTAATTCCACCATAAGAATCCCATCTAATAATCCACACTTATTTTATTTTCTGGGCCAGCTCATTATTTTTTTTAAAGCTACAACCCATGTTTTCCTCTTTTGAGATCCACTTTAGTACCAGTCCACTTAAAAGACGACAAATCCATAAGCAATGGTTTATCCCAGTACACTTTAATTTCCAGGCCCACTTGTTTGTATCCAGTCCATTCTACTTGTCGAGTATTTCCCTTATATTTTATAAGTCTGATTAAATTTCCCTCGTGGCAGTTTTGGTCTAACTTTTACCTTATTTTAAGTAACCAACTTTTTTTAGGAAAGAAAAAATCATCAGTTTCAACAATTCTGATACAAGGTAACAAACTTTCTGAAGCTTGGATTTAAGGTAATATGATCCGGTAACTGACAATTTTGATGGAGAGGTAATTTGTCCATAACAAAAAGTGATTTTACGCAATAAATGAACTTGGATTTAAAAAGCGAGAGGCGCACAAAAGCGACGAGGTCTAAAATTGAGGCGCGAAGCGCAAAGCGCAAAAGCGGTGGGCTTTTCGTACCCGAAGCGCAAGATGTTTATATAATTTTTTTTTATATATCCCATACATATCCCATAGGTTTTTAGCTTCCTTTAATCAAAATATAGCTATAAGTAAGGCTTTTATACCATTTTATTTATGCAGTTAATCTAGATATGGGAATGAAAGTCTCAAAAGGTGGGGTAAATACTTTGTCCCACATCAGTGTGGGGACAAAGTGAGTGGTTGTTTATAAGGTAAAACCTTTACTATTCCATTGTAGCTTTATGACATGTTTTACCACAAGTCCTACCCGCGCGCAGGGGGGGTGCAAAAAATGATTTTCTCAGCTGGGATTTGCTTGAACTCGTGCCCGCACGTCCTGCGGACACGAATGCCGCTCCGAAACCCAGGCCCGCGTGCGGCAGTTTTTGCACCATTTAATTAAGCTATTTTTTTTGGCTGCTGTTGGTGGTTTTTTGCTGAAAAGAGTGAATAAAATGCCTAGGGTACATGAGGCGCGCGCCTTGTTGCGCCTTGCGCCTAGGGCGCGCTTTTTAAAACCCAGTAAATGATACCTTTTTTCACATTTATTGCGTAAAATCACTTTTTGTTATGGATAAATTACCACTCCATCAAAATTGTTAGTTACCAGATCATATTACCTTAAATCCAAGCTTCAGAAAGTTTGTTACCTTGTATCAGATTGTTGAAACTGATGATTTTTTCTTTCCTAAAATAGTTGGTTACTTAAAATAAGGTAAAAGTTAGAACAAAACGTTTTTTCACAATTTTAGCCTCGCGTCACAGAAATAGTCCAGCAAAATAGTTACGTGTAAGAATAAAATTGTCAACTGAAAAACGTTTGATGTGTGCAAATTGCCTCCATTCATAATTGAAAATTTTCTTTCTTAGCATGCCGTTTAAAATCAATTGTATGGTGGGTATAAGTTTAGCGTCCTTACCTCCATTCTAACCAACTTGAGTTCTGCCTCCAGTGAAGCAATAATGGCCTAAATAGGGGGCATCTCATCACCTTTCTCATCCGCACAAACTCTTCGAATGGTGGCTTCTGCAACAAATTGTGCCAAAAACGATAGAAAATTAGTTTACTTCAAAGAAAAGATCGTGTTGACGATTGACCCACTAACCTTGTTTTGAACATTCATAAATAACCAATGTGTTTAGTTGCGTTTACAATGGTGAGCCGGTACCGAGTAGTACTGGGTCGGTTCCGGGTATGGCGGGTTTGACAGGATGGACTGGTAATTCATTTGGCCTGCATAAAGTTTGGGTTTGCATTGTGTTTGTACTGAACCCGTATCTTTCTAATTTGTGTTTCCACAGATTACCCATTTGTTCTCCAAAACTCAAGCCCAATTTCTGCAAAACTCAAGCCAAATTGCAATTTAAAATAGACAATATCCAGTGAGTTTCAAAAATATATTTTCTTTAAGCTCATTGCAACTTGCAATTTGTTAGGAACAATAACTGAATTAAAAAACAGTAATGGATGATGGTTACCAGTGACATTTAAAACCTGCTGCCCCAACATAGCCAGCAGCAGTTCCAACTCATCCCTTTCAGCCGACGACTACACAGGGCTTTTCCAGCAAGCAAACAACCGAACCTTTTCTGACATAATGCTCACTGACTCGCGTCGTTTTGTCCTTGGCCTTGTTAACAAAGATGTTTCCCCAAAATAAACTTACAACCCTGAATTAAGGGAAGAGCAAAATACATCCAGCTTATGGAGATCATTAATGCAGTAGCGGATCCAGTAGTTTGTTTGAGAGGGTGTAGAAATTGGGCCGGATATACGTCCCATTAAAAAGGTTTGGTGTAAACAATTCATATTTATTTACATTTATTTACGTAATGATCTGACATCTTTTTTTTACATATGAGAAAAAATGAAAAACCATATTTACGTAATGATCTGACATCTTTTTTTAAATATGAGAAAAACCATACTTGTAAAAAAACCACCTCTATAGTCTGTATCATAATTAAGAAGGAAAAAAAAAAGAAAAAGAAAAAGAAACTAAATAAAAAATTTGAAAGAAAAAAACACTTGTATTTTAACTGAATAATTCATTGACTAAATATTTAAAATTCAAAGAAGAGTACAAGGTTTTACTTGTAATTCTACCAACAGGATTAATATGAACGTTTTTGTAATATCCCGATGGTACCACTTATATTTCCCTTTTCCCAGCTTTTCATCATCCATTTGTCTTTCACTTTTATCTGTGTTCTACAAAGCTTCCATGGCTGCAAACCCATTAGCCGCTTTCATAATTCTCTAAAATAAGACGAACAAACATCAAGAAAATAATAAAAGGGAGGATGCTGAGAAATAGGAAAATAGCCTAACCTTTCTTAAAAAATAACTGGCTTTTTAATTTTTACTCTTTTAAGCTTAAAGTGAGGGGTTGGTGCCACCCCTGGCATAGCTATGAATCCGCCCCTGGTTAAATACCAAAATGCCCAAAACTTTCAAATGTCAAAATATATATCTCCTTATCAACAACAATGCCTCAAACAAACATCATAACAAACAAAAACCATAATATATAATTATTATTTATTAATTCATTTACAACTAAACCTCTGTATCATTATCAGTTGACATATTTTCTTCTATAGAACATTAAAACTCAGTGACATTTGTTAGCAGGTCAGTGAGGCATTACATCAAACAACATATATCCAATTATCGTACACTAAAAAATAGACCTTTCAATCATAACCAATCATGTCTAATTTACAACATTTACCAGCAAATACAAATATAAACTCGTGTCATGAATAATGGATATGGCGGTTACCTTAAAAGCCAGGCGAGACAACATTAGAAAGACATACTCTGTTGCTGATGCATTCTACATATGCACAAATTGTCTACAAGTGTACATGTTATTAGTGGAAAAAATGCCAATTGGAAAACATATAAGAATCATTAAACAAAGATAATTTTAACAATTGCTCCACTTGAACATATCTAGCATTTTATCAAACACCTAGAAGACATCATCAAATACAAAAATTAACAGATAAACATATCTTTTCATAATTTTGTGGATCTTGAATAAAAAATTAGAACAAACAGACCAGCAGTACTTGATTGAGCTAAATTTTGAGATTAAATACCTAACCACAATCAATGATCTCCATTAGCGAACATAGAATTTTAGAAATTAAGCCATTGCGATTTGATGTCGTGGAGTTGCTTGTTGATTCTTCTTACATAGCAAATCGTTTTCTTCAACTATTCACAAAATTGAGGTGATCACGGTCATATATGTATACACTATTAGCAAAAACGGGATACGATAGGACCGAATCTTCAAGCTCCGGCTAACAATGATGATCAAACTCAAATTCTGCCAGCAATTCAACTTTTCAGAGATACTATTGTATGTAGGGGTTGCGATACCCTAGTTTGACCTTTGATCCTTTGTTTCTCCTTCCCAAGCTCTCCGCCATCTTCCCATTCCTACACAATTCAAACATAATCTATCAAGTGAACATGTTTGTGCAATTAAATATCAACAATTTTGAGGTTTCTAGATCGAGTGAGGGTTAGGGTGAAATCGATACAAACTAACCATTTGTTCCATGACCAGAGAAAGCAGATATCACATTCGTCCGCACTCATTGAAGGCCAGATTTATAGCTTCCTGATCTTGATTCGAAGATGGAAACAGAGGAAGGCAATCTTTGCCGATGGTGTGTGGTGGAGGATTTATAATGGGTGGCCTAGGGTGGTTGGGGAGGAGAAATAGGCAAACGTGGATGGGAAATGTGAACCTACAGAGATGGGATGGAGAAGTGATTTAGCTAAACTTCTCTGAACTGCTTAAAGAACGGTTTTTTGGGAAAAATTCGGATGTAACCACCAAAGTTGTGGAGATCATGTGTAGAAAAAGGTGGAACAAACCACCTGCTCAGAAAACCGCAAATAACCTCTGGGAACCGCCATTAGAGCGGTTATTTTTTGGAGTTTAAACGGCTGAGATTTCATCTCAGCATGATCCGACGATGGATATTGATTCAAAATGTGGTTAGACTTAATGGGTTTAATATATATATATAATTATTATACAAAGATAACAAGAATTTAAGCATTTGACCATCAAATTCGAAACAATAATCCTTTTCTCGATATATCAATGATAATTTATGATGTAGTTTTCTCTTAAGAATCTTACTCACAAAACTAATAATTGATGACCAAACCTAGAAACAGAAAACCCCCCAAACCACAAGAAACCCTACTTTAGTTTCCCTAAAAGACCTTATTTTTATAATCTTTAACTCAAATATTAAATCCTTCAAAGTGTTTTTGTTCTCCAATCTTTGATACTCACTAGCTCACATAATTAAAAATAAAAGCCCATATGGTTGGTTAAAACTTAAAAACCCAAATGATTGGGTTTTTTTTTTTAAATTTTTTTTGCCCATGGTAGTATAGTCTAGTGCCATCTTAGGGTTGGGATAAGACTTAGGGACCAAGAGGTCCTGAGTTCGATTCCCACAAGGGGGTTTTTCCCAGATTGGGTTTCCTACTGAATTGGTGTATAGATATTATAGCTTAGTGGAGATGGATATGATCGGGTAGTTCTTCTGGTTGCATGATGATACTCCAGCGGTCCGCCAGTGGTCCAAATTTGCTGTTAAAAAAAAAAGATTTGAGTTTTGTTTTAGAGTTTATGTGTAGGGCTGCAAATGAACAGAATAAACACGAATAAGATCTTGTTCGTGTTTGTTTGTTAAGAAATATTTGTGTTCACGAACGGTTCATGAACACTTACCGAACGAGATTTTATGTTCGTGTTCGTTTGTTAAGGAAATGAACTTGTTCGTGTTCGTTTGTGTTTGTTTGTTTGTTAATTTTAGGTAACGAACAAAAAACGAACATTGATATACACAAATGAGCACAAGCTAATGTTTATGTTCATAAACATAAATGGAAACAAATGAACACAAACAATTTGTTGGAATTATGAAGTATATAAAAAGATATAAAAACTAATGAACTATCGAACACAAACGAACATGTTACTGAACGTTCACAAACGCAGCCTCTGTTCATGTTTGTTCATATAACTAAACGAATGGAATTTCTTGTTCGTGTTTGTTTGTTTGTTTAATAAACGAATGAACACAAACAAACTTCCCGCCAAACAATTCACGAACTATTCACCGAACGTTTGGTTCGTTTACAACCCTATTTATGTGCAATTGATTTTAGATATTCTAAAGTTTATTTCATTATAACACTATATTATTCACTTATAAATTGTTCTAATTTTAAATTAGTCACTTAAAACTTTAGGGTTTTTATGTATTTGTGGAAGATAAAACCACATTCTAAACAAACTCTTATTAGCAATTTTTTTAAAAGAAAAGGGTGTGCCTATTGGCACACTAATGTGCCTATTGGCACACCAAACCCTAGCAAAACTAGGGTTTATATACGCAGCGTATAGGTCAATACGCAGCGTATAGGGTTAACCCTCTACGCTGCGTATTGACCTATACGCTGCGTATATAAACCATGGATCACAGTGCCTAATAACCAATCATTGCACAGAAAACAAGGTTTATATACGCTGCGTATAGGTCTCTAAGCAGCGTATATAAACCATCTGAAAATTTGGGGTCATTTTGGTAGGTTTGAAGCATCAGTTTTTCACAAGGTTTATATACGCTGCGTAGAGACCTATACGCAGCGTATATAAAGGTCTGAAAATGTCCTTTATACCCTTGTGTTGAGGCTATACGAAGCCAAATACAGGGGTAGTTGTGTCATTTTAGTCTCATACGCTGCGTAGGGATCTATACGCAGCGTATATAAAGCTCCATTTTTGTATTTTTTTTTGTGTGTATTTCTTTGTTTATTTATAAAAAAATAAAATTATTTATAAAAAAACAATATTATTGGTAATACAAATATAAATTATAAATATTAAAAATAATACAAATATTATGAATTATAAAAATTAAAAATAATACAAATATTATGAATTATAAAAATTAAAAATAATACAAATATTATGAATTATAAAAATAAAAAATAATACAAATATTATGAATTACAAGACCTATAGGCATGGTTTAGGTCCCATATTGACCTCGTATAAGCCTATAAGTGTGATATTGTATCGTATAGGTGTGGTTTAGGTCTCGTATTGACCTCGTACAAGCCTATAAGTGTGATATCGTATCGTATAGGTGTAGTATAGATCACGTATTGACCTCGTATAAGCCTATAAGTGTGATATCGTATCGTATAGGTGTGGTATAGGTCTCGTATTGACCTCGTATAAGCCTATAAGTGTGATATCGTATCGTATAGGTGTAGTATAGGTCACGTATTGACCTCGTATAAGCCTATAAGTGTGATATCGTATCATATAGCGTAGTATATGTCCCGTATAGGCCTATAGGTGTGGTTTAGATCCGGTATAGGCCTATAGGTGTGGTTTAGGTCCCGTATAGGCCTATACGGGACCTAAACCACACCTATTGGTCTATACGGGACCTATACGGGACCTAAAGCACACCTATAGGCCTATACGGGACATATATACACCTATAGACCTATACGGCTGTTATATCATATCGTATAGTAGCGTATCGTGTTGCATCGTATCGTATAGTAGCGTATCGTGTCGTATCGTATTGTATCGTATCGTATAGTGTATATTATCGTATCGTATCGTATAGTGTATATTATCGTATCGTATAGTGTATAGTATAAGTCTCGTATAGGTTCCATGTAGGTCTTGTATATGCCTATACGCCTACACGGGACCTAAACCACACCTATAGGCCTATACGGGACATATATACACCTATAGACCTATACGGTTGTTATATCGTATCGTATCGTGTAGTAGCGTATCGTGTTGCATCGTATCGTATAGTGTATAGTATAAGTCTCGTATAGGTTCCATGTAGGTCTTGTATATGCCTATCGGCCTACACGGGACCTAAACCACACCTATAGGCCTATACGGGACATATATACACCTATAGACCTATACGGGTGTTATATCGTATCGTATAGTAGCGTATCGTGTTGCATCGTATTGTATAGTGTAGTAGCGTATAGGTTCCATGTAGGTCTTGTATAGGTTCCATGTAGGTCTTGTATACGCCTATAGGCCTATACGGGACATATATACACCTATAGACCTATACGGGTGTTATATCGTATCGTATAGTAGCGTATCGTGTTGCACCGTATCGTATAGTGTATAGTATAAGTCTCGTATAGGTGATGTATATGCCTATCGGCCTATACGGGACATATACTACGCTATACGATACGATATCACACTTATAGGCTTATACGAGGTCAATACGTGGCATATACTACGCTGTACGATACGATATCACACTTATAAGCTTATACGAGGCCGATTCGTGACCTATACTACACCTATACAATTCGATATAACCTTTATAAAAAAAACCTTCATATACGCTGCGTATAGGTCTATACGCAGCGTATATAAAGGGTCAAAAAGACCATTTAGCCCTTCATTTGGGGCTATAAGAAGCCAAATGTAAGGGTAAAAATGTCTTTCGACCCTTTATATACACTGCGTATGGGTCTATACGCAGCGTATAGTGGGAAAGACCATTTTACCCCTGTATTTGGGGCTATACGCAGCCATATGCAAGGGTAAAATTGTCTTTTTGACACTTTATATACGTTGCGTATAGGTCTATACGCAGCGTATATAAAGGGTAATTTTTATTTTTAACCACAAACTTGTGGTAAAAATATACTTTTTGACCCTTTATATACGCTGCGTATAGGCCTATACGCAGCGTATATAAAGGGTGAATTAAAAAAACATTTTTAATATCGTATCGTATAGTATAAGTCTCGTATAAACCTCGTATAAGTCTCATATATGTCTTGTATCTGCCTATAGGCCTATACGTGACCTATACTATAGTGTCGTATCATATCGTATCGTATAGTGTATATTATCGTATCGTATCGTAACTTATAGTGTATAGTATAAGTCTCGTATAGGTTCCATGTAGGTCTTGTATATGCCTATACGCCTACACGGGACCTAAACCACACCTATAGGCCTATACGCGACATATATACACCTATAGACCTATACGGGTGTTATATCGTATCGTATCGTATAATAGCGTATCGCGTTGCATCGTATTGTATAGTGTAGTAGCGTATAGGTTCCATGTAGGTCTTGTATACGCCTATAGGCCTAGACGGGACCTAAACCACACCTATAAGCCTATACGGGACATATATACACCTATAGACCTATACGGGTGTTATATCGTATCGTATCGTAGCGTATCGTGTTGCATCGTATCGTATCGTATAGTGTATAGTATAAGTCTCGTATAGGTGATGTATATGCCTATAGGCCTACACGGGACCTCAACCACACCTATAGGCCTATACGGGACATATATACACCTATAGACCTATACGGGTGTTATATCGTATCGTATGGTAGCGTATTGTGTTGCATCGTATTGTATAGTGTAGTAGCGTATAGGTTCCATGTAGGTCTTGTATACGCCTATAGGCCTAGACGGGACCTAAACCACACCTATAGGCCTATACGGGACATATACACACATATAGACCTATACGGGTGTTATATCGTATCGTATAGTAGCGTATCGTGTTGCATCGTATCGTATAGTGTATAGTGTATAGTATAAGTCTCGTATAGGTGATGTATATGCCTATAGGCCTACACGGGACCTCAACCACACCTATAGGCCTATACGGGACATATATACACCTATAGACCTATACGGGTGTTATATCGTATCTTATAGTAGCGTATCGTGTTGCATCGTATCGTATAGTGTAGTAGCGTATCGTGTTGCATCGTATCGTATAATATATTTGTATTATTTACCAACAATATTGTTTTTTATAAATAATTTTCTTTTTTAATTTTTATAATTTATATTTGTATTATTTACCAATAATATTGTTTTTTATAAATAATTTTCTTTTTTAATTTTTATAATTAATAGTAGTTGTATTATTTTTAATTTTTATAATTTATATTTGTATTTGTATTATTTACCAATAATATTGTTTTTTATAAATAATTTTCTTTTTTTTTTATAAATAAACAAAGGAATACATAAAAAAATACAAAAATTGAGCTTTATATACGCTGCGTATAGGTCCCTACGCAGCGTATATAAACCCTTGTTTTCTGTGCAATGATTGCTAGTAAGGCTCTGAAATCCATGGTTTATATACGCTGAGTATAGGTCTATACGCAGCGTATAGACCTATACGCAGCGTAGGTAAACCCTAAGTGTGCAGATAGGCAAACTGGGTGTGTAGATAGTTAGAGCCAAGAAAAAACCTGAGTGAAAATGATAATATTAGTCCATTGTATGAAAGTACGGTAAAAAAAACTTTGTTTGAACATTAACCCCTGAAATTTTGGTCTAGATTTGCCACTGAACTTACCTACTATTTAATTCGAGCTTTGGCTCTTTATTAAGCTATCAAAGCGAGCTCGAGCCGAACTCTTCGCGTGTTTAAAATTGTTCTTAAATTATCTCAAGTCGAGCCCAGCCGAACTCGAGCTTTTGTGTTTTGCTTTCGAGCCGAGCTCAATCTTACAATAGTAGGTTCAAACCAAAGCCGAGCTCGAGCTCGAGCTTCATAAAATAATGACGAGCCGAGCTCGAGCGTAGTCGGGCTAAGGCTCAGCTCGGCTCATTTACACCCCTTTAATTAACCCAATGAATCCGTAAAATTAGATATCTTTTAGACAGGAAAATGTAGAACCTATGCTTCTACTCTTCTAGTGCTTGAAGTTATAATAATGATTGGCTTATCTCGCCATGGTCGTAAACTTGTAATTTGGATCGAGATGAGGAGCATTTATAAAAAACATTTTATTTTATTCGGATGACCGATAAGCATAAACACTTTTCCTCAACCAGGCACAAACAAATAAACACACACAGTAAAATCCACTTATAGCTAAAAAATATTGGCATGGGAAGGGTAAGATGGTACACGGGCTGGCTCAAATTTTTTTAGGCCTCAAGCGAATAGCTAAATTTAAGCTCTTTTCATATAAAATAAAAAGAAAAAGAATTGCTTTAGATCTTATTATTTATATATTATCTTTGCGTATGTATAATTATAAATAATAAACTCTATCGTCAACAATGTGAAAACGAAAATCAAATGCACACAAATTAGTAAGGGCCTAAAATCCTTGCTTTATTTCATTCCTCTTAGGCACCCTGTAAGATGGAGTAAACCTTTCCCCTCGGCTTAAAAAACCTTCTTTAACATAGCATAGCATCCATGTAACCAGATGCCATAAAGAGTGGCATGGTGAATCACAATAGCAACACAACAAAAAGTACTAAAATAATAGTAGTAAACTACTGATAACACAAAATAATGACAGAATTACAGTGATAACTAGATAAAATAGCAGCTAAACATGAATAAAGTAGCACACAATTTCTTTTGAGAGTACCTACCTCCCCTAAAAATCTAGTATATGATGTAATTTATTATTATTTAAACAAGCAAATCCAAACAACCTAAAAAAAGTTTACTATTACCACTTAAAATACTAGTAAAGTGCAATTTACCACCCAATGGTTTGTTCTAGATTGCATAATGATATCCTACCTTTCATTTTTTGCGTAATGATATCCTGTGGTGGACATTTGATCACACTCTTGTAACGCCCCAAAATCCCTTTATTGACCCAAGTGGGTGTTTAAATAATTTAACATGATGTTGGATAACTAGGAACAAATAACCTAGTTAAATGCAATGTTAACTTTTAAGAGTAAGGAAGAAAGTTATAGGAGAAGAGATAAGATGGCAAACTAGAGGGACTAAATTGTAACATGGGAAAACCCATGTTTTATAAAACATGAATTTAACACACAACACACACAACGTGTGTGTGTGTGTCTGGAATGTTCAGAAGAACACAAGAGGAGCAAAACCCTAGTTATGAAAGATCTTCAAATTGAAGGGTGAATCAAAACTCAAACCTATAAATGAACATGAATTAATGATCACCTACACAAGGGGATCATGAGGTATGTCTTGAAACTTAGATTGATGATCTTGTATGAAGTGGGTTATGTTGAATCCGCGAATTAGTATGAAATTGATCATGTATAGGTGTTAGAATCACCATATAGAGCATGAATTATGCATGATTTTGCTTAATTTGATGTTTTAAGGTGAAACCCAATTATTATGGTGAAGATGGTGACATGGATATATAATCCATGTCTAATTCTTGTTCAATATTGATGTATCATGTTATGTATGATGGATTCTTGTTAGATGAATTGAAAGAAATTGGTGTTTGATATGTTTGATGTCTATGTATGAATGATACTTGTTGATTAGTAAGAATATTTGATGAACTAAATAAGAGTTTAGAAGATTATGCATGAATTAGTTGTACATTGTGCTTAGAAAGTAATTTGCACACCAGGTGTATGATGAAATGTCTAAGTGAAGTTAGGATGCGAAATTGTATGAAACGGCTTGATATATATATATATATATATATGAAATATGATAATGATGCTGAGATTATGTTAAATTACTAGTTTGAATGTGGTTGTAAGCACATTTGCGTCGTGAATATGAAATGTATATAGCGTCATTTCTATAGCCTATTATGATGTCACGGATGTATGAGGTTAAGTTGAAAGTTCATATGATAAACTGTTGACTTCTGAAAGTCAACTGCGCATAAGAAGCATGGTTGGACTTGTTGCCACAATTGTAAGATTATAGAAAGTTATATGGTACGTGTTATATCAATGTGTGTTATATGTGACGACATGATGAATTATATGAGTAGAAGAGATATGATTGTGGGAATATGCCTTATGTTTGTTAGAATTGACTAGTGAAGGTCAAATGTGGAATATGAATTTGATATGATCATTAATATATACAATCATGTATACTAACAAGAAGGTGAATGCAATGACATGAAATTATAGGGATCATGTCAAGATGGATGGAAGCATGGAAGGCTAAAGGGTCAAAAGGAAGCAAGGAAACGGATATGAATACAAACGTTTAAGGTAAGTGATTTCTGGAATCACTTCTTCTTTAATAAATGAAGTTTGGTGTGTTGAATATAGGGAACCATGTAAGAAGATTATGGGTAAGAGTAAGTACCAAAGTAAGAAGTGCTATGGTAAGTCGAAGATAGTTGTTTATGTCAAAACTACACAGTAGAAACGAACGGGTCAAAATGTAGAAAGAAGTATGGCGTGATGTAGTAGTTGGTTTGATCACGAGATTAAGATTTAGAAGGATATGGAGCTTGATTATGATTAAATGAAAGTACATGGAAGTTCAATTTGTACAAGGTTTGAATTCTTTGTTGATGCTTGCCGTAGCATATGGCTGGCATACCGACAGGGTGAAATAAACGTATGGGTTGTGACAATTCGTCTGGGTTATGCCTGATAACCTAGATGACCAAATAACTCGTCTGGGTTATGCCTGATAACCTAGATGACTAGGTAACTCATCTGGGTTATGCCTGATAACCTAGATGACCATGTAACTGTGACACCTGGGTCACTGCGACCATCAAACAAATACCAAGCCAATGAAATATTGTATTTCATACTTGGGATCTGCATAAATATGTGTATCTTTTGCACGTATCAATTCTTGTTCGATTTCAAGCTCTAAATTGCTTTCTGGAAGGTTATACGCGCACTGATGCGTAAATATAACCAGTTTAATGCAACAAGCACTCCGGAATAGCGAGATAGGCTTAACATACCTTAAATAACCTTTACATAACTTAGAAATAAGTTTTGAAGGCTTTGGTATGGCAAAATCAAGTTAATTCGCTTCCAGGGACTAAATTTAACAAACTGTGAAAGTATGCCAATTTGAACTGTAACAGACATTCCGGAACATGACCATAAGTTAAACATGCCATAAATATCCTTTACATAGCTTAGAAATAGGCTTTGAGGGGTTCGGTGTGCTAAAATAAACTTTTGGGTCATTCAGGGACTAAAAGCGTCAAAAAGTGCACAAGTTTGCACTTTCACGCATATCTTGCGTTCTGAATACATCCGGACATCCAAAAATTTATGTAAGCACTAAAACATTTTATTTTAGTGTTTGGCATAAGAAAAATCCATTCGTCGCGTCATTTGGATCGTTTTTCGCGCTTATGCGCATTCCGTCGTAATTAAGCGAACATCGCGAGTGTACGACCAAACGAACTGACATCCGACATATTTTTGAGCATGTTTCATGTCCACAATGTTTAGGCATCATTTTAGGGCCTTAAAGTTGGCTTAACGTGCCTTAGAAGTGCCGGAAATGGCCTTAAACACCAACAGGGACTGAAACTGTCATTTTTGCAAAGTTGTTGTCTGATCAGGACCCTCAGACGGCCCGCGTAAAACCAGGGTGATCCTTTACGCGGCCCGCGTCAGGCTCCCAGACTAGATTAAGTGTTTTAACAGGCTGTTAACTGCTGTATTAACCACAAAACCCACTTGCACATGGTATTTCTCAATACTAGGGGCTCACATGGTATTGTAAAACCACTATCTTGAGGTGTATGGCCAAGATCAAAGCACGGTTAACGAGGAACGATCTTAACGGCTCTACGAATCCTATAAATACCCACATCCCCCAACTTCAAAACCCACAAGAATCTAATCTTAGAAGCTCTAAGTTGAAACCATTGTTTCATACCTGAGCTACTCGGATCAAGATTAGCTTTCGGGGACCCTGGGTAAGTGTTCCTTCGTTCTTTTATTGCTTTTCGAGACCGAAAGTCAAACTTTGTTTGACTTTCTGCATTGACCAGTTTATGGTCAATGCGAAGTTCGTTTGAACTTCGCAACGTGAGCGTAATCACGATGGTTATAGTCCCTTGTGACTATGCCTACTGATTACCACGTTGTCTAGGGTCGTAAGGGTAAGCGATCTAATAAATCGCTTATACCTTCGAACCCGACCCATTTGGTCGATCATTAGGATCTGACCAAACGCATTAGGTGACCATAGCATATAGGGAAAAACCTTCCGTGGTTATACCTTATGGTCGCTTCGTTTAAGTAGTTGTATGATAGGTAGTTTATATGCCTTAGGAAATTACCAAAATACCCCTTTGATGCCAAAATTCATTTTTAACATATGTAACATAACCTATGACCTCTAAACTGATTTATCAACAATATTAAACATGTTAAGGCATATTCTACTTGTCATAGAACTAGTTAGGCGGTCCGAACGCGTTTCCCGATTTAGGTCCGGTTTATTAACATAGTTACCTATATTAGGTGCCGTTTAATATCCGTGATCTCTAGCATTGTTTGGTTGTTACTCAAGGACTACTAAGCAATCTCAAGTGAGTACATAGACTCCTCTTTTACTGTTTTCCAAACTGTTTTGGGGTGAAACACATGTGCCTACTTGTTACTTTCATGCTTTCCTGTTTTCACATCATATACTTGCTATGTTTATTAGTACATTTATAGTACGTGATTTCAATACATTTTATGCTATGTATGCCCATTGTGTGCATACTTAGTACATCACTTTACAATACATTTCATGCTATGTACGCCCATTGTGTGCATACTTAGTACATCACTTTACAATACATTTCATGCTATGTACGCCCATTGTGTGCATACTTAGTACATTGTTTTACATTACATTTTATGCTATGTATGTCCATTGTGTGCATACTTAGTACATTGTCTTACATTACATTTTGTTGCATATGCTCATCCAGCATATGAACACATTATATTACATTATGTGAACCATTTGTATCTATTGGACCATGTGAACCATTTGACAATAGACATTTGACTATACCTAAACATTTCTACAATCGTTAAACATTTTACGTGGGTGGTTTGGTTTAAGTAAGTGATTTAAGTAACGAGGCGTGTGTAATATGATACAAGCATGGTGGATACGCCGCTGGTACTTCCTATATATAAATGCTTGTATGGTATTACATATCGTAGCGTTATTTAAATCATTTCAATTTAAGACATATAACATTTTATACAAACAACATACTTTTCACAAGACATTGTTTTACAAAACAACTTATCTTATACAAACTCATTTTACTTGGTTATTCATTTAACCATACATTATTCTCTTATTTATACATATCATCTGATCTTATCGTTTTTCAAATGATTTACAAGACAAAGCAAATTACAAGGTTCATGACTAAACATTTTCTTAAACATAAGTCATGAATCCTATTTTCATAAAACCTATGTATCTCACAGGCATTTTTATGCTGATGTACCTATTTTCACATGTGTTTTCAGGAACTTTTGCATAAGATGATGATCGTGACACTAGGGCAGACCTGTGCCTTAGAGACTAAAAATGAAGATAGACTAGTTTAATTATGTTACGAACTCTTTGTTTCTTGTTTAAAACATTGTAAACTCTCTTGTTTGATTAATAAAATGAAACTTTAATTGCCATGGATTTGAAACGATTAATTCTGTTACAACACTCCCCGACGTTTCCGCCACATTACGTTGTCTCGCGTGGTCGGGGTGTGACAGAAAAGATGGTATCAGAGCCAATGGTTATAGGGAATTAGGTTATTAGTAATATTTTGACCTAGTCTATAACATTCTTAGGACCCTAACGCGAGTTTACTTGCGTTTAGTCATAAAACAATACCGTCACCTATCCTTAGGCGACAATCACAACGAGAACATTAATTCCGATTCTGCTTTGAAAATTAATCATCTGTTTTTGGATGATTGATTACTAGGTTTTGAACCCTCAGTTATAAGGTTTTGAACCCTCAGTTGTAAGGTTTTGAACCCTCTGTTATAAGGTTTTGAACCCCTTTTGAGTTTTCAAACTCTCGTCAAAGTTTTGGGTCCTAAATAATGTGAACACGTGCAAACTGGAAGAGTGAATGCATGTACCCTGAGTTTTCTGTCTAAGGCTAGAGTGTTCGTACAAATCCACATAATCGGACTAGTCACTCTTACCTGGGAACTCTTGGGGTAAGTGTCCACTTATAGGTGAGCATGTCTTCGCGATACATTATGAGGACCTATTTGCTTTGATTCAGCCTTTGTGTGTCGTTTGTTTGCTTCATGGTTCAAACAAATGACCATCACCCATGATTTTGGTCGGTATTTGCAACATCCTATTCTTACCCAATGCCATTTCATTTGTTTTCTCTCTTGTTTCCCCTTTTTAGAATGCCTCCTCGACGCGAGAATCAGATAGCGACTGCCGAACTGGCAGAAATCATTGCGCAACAAATGGCTGCTGCGTTCCCAAACCTTATTGCTCAATGGAACCAAGCCAACAACAACAATCATGCTCCATGCAACTTCAAGAGTTTCAATTCGGCTAAGCCACTCAAGTTTAGTGGTTCTGAAGGAGCAACTGGGCTTCTTCAATGGTTCGAGAGCATCGAGAATACTTTCCGTCATGTTCAGTGTCCTGATAATCGCAAGGTCGAGTTTTCTTCAAGTGTGTTTCAGAAGAGGGCTCTTACATGGTGGAACGGGGTGATGATAGACCGTGGTGCAGAAGTTGCTCTAGCACAAACATGGGCCGAACTTAGGGCCCTTATGATGAGGGAGTTCTGTCCTCATCACGAGATCAGGGCCTTGGAAAGGGAATTCGACGATCTTAAGCAAGACAGCGGTGAACATCGAGCATACACTGATCGATATGAGGAGCTGAGCCTGTTGTGTCCTACCATGGTTACGCCTTTGGATAAGGCGATCGAAAAATACATTGATGGTCTCCCTGACTCAATACAAGACATTGTGACTGGTAGCAACCCTACTACAGTTAGACAGGCCATTGAGCTATCTGCAACCTTGACCGAATCAAAGATCAGGAAAGGTAAACTTTTCCGGAAAGGTGACAAGAAACCGGTCAAGGAATCGAAACCAATCGAGGAATCAAAGACCATGGATGAACAGTCTGGATCCCCTAAGAGGTCAAAGAAGCGAAAGGCTTCTCAGAACTTCACCGTGGTCGCTCACAATGGTCAAGCCATCCCCAACCAACCAGCTCAACCCCCTGCTAGGAAGCCATACAATGGAACTTCACCCTTGTGCAACCAATGTAACCTTCATCATCATGCTAGGGTGAAGTGCCGCGAATGCCAAATTTGTGGACTTAAAGGTCATACAGCAAAAGTTTGCCGAGCTGCAGTTGCACCAAAACAAGCTGACAACAATCCTGCTCAAGCTCGCTTTCCACCAGGTTCTTGCTACAATTGTGGGGAGATGGGTCATTTCCGAAGAAATTGCCCAAAGCTTGCTAATGCAAATCCAGCACAGGGATGAGCATCTGACCGACTAGAAGATAACACCCTTTAGAAATAATCACGTCTTATGTATTATTTTCTTTTGTGGTCAAGGTCCATGAAACAGTTGTTATCATTGTTTATAAATAAATCTTTTATTTACATTGCAATGTATTTATGTGGTTGTATGTATAAACAACATATCCCCTACAATACCGACAATCAAGGAATCGTATTCCTTGAAAAGCAAACTACCCCAAAAAAAAAATTTAATTTATGATCTCTTGCGTTTTCCCACGAAATTCCTAAGTACCCATTTCTTCCAAGGAAAACGAAATACAAGGCGCAAGTTACAACACTGGGCGAATACCCAAAGTACCACTATAAATCCTCAATAGGGTACCTAAGGGTATTTCCGTAAATCCTAAAATTGTTGTGTTCCTTAATTCGGATATTACGTTTCTTTGAAAACAAAATCGAATTTTTGGGAGATCTTCCTATCTTTTCAGATAGATCCCAGAGGACATTGAAGTCCATCGACTGGTTTCCACATCCATTTTCAATCGATAACAAGTTAATAACAAATTAATAATCAAGTTAAACAACTATGTGATTATGTGCTTATGTGTTCCCTTTTATATTTTTGTGTAATCCAATTTTTGTTATCCAAATCCTCGTAGAATCTTCCATATCTTCGTATAAGGGATTCATAGTACGATATCCAAAGGTACTATATTAAATCCCCAATGGGCTTTTACGTAATAGTAAAGACCCTTGGATTATATTGTGCTATTCCATAATTAGACCCCTTGAGTGGTCTAGTTAAACAGATTTATCCAAAAAAATCTAGTTAGGAATATCATGTGATGATATAGCTGAAATGACTCCTTGGTGGCCTAGTTAAAAAGATCATCTGTCGATCTAATTAGAAGGACCCTATGGTAGTCTAGTCACCCTCATCACAAGTTTGATATTCTTCCCCAAAACATTACAAAACAAACTGTGCGGACTGTGCAAGGAATTACGTAATTATGGATGCATACATAATTATGGAATTTAGTGCCCAGAAACCACAGCAAGTTTTGTCATGTGTCTAGAGATGACTCATTCCGTTCATTTTCGTATCTGAAGAAATTGTGGAAAATGACTCATTCCGTTCATTTTCGTTTCTGAAGAAATTGTGGAAAATGACTCATTCCGTTCATTTTCGTATCTGAAGAAATTGTGGAAAATGACTCATTCCGTTCATTTTCGTTTCTGAAGAAATTGTGGAAAATGACTCATTCCGTTCATTTTCGTATCTGAAGAAATTGTGGAAAATGACTCATTCCGTTCATTTTCGTTTCTGAAGAAATTGTGGAAAATGACTCATTCCGTTCATTTTCGTATCTGAAGAAATTGTGGAAAATGACTCATTCCGTTCATTTTCGTATCTGAAGAAATTGTGGAAAATGACTCATTCCGTTCATTTTCGTTTCTGAAGAAATTGTGGAAAATGACTCATTCCGTTCATTTTCGTTACTGAAGAAATTGTGGAAAATGACTCATTCCGTTCATTTTCGTTACTGAAGAAATTGTGGAAAATGACTCATTCCGTTCATTTTCGTTTCTGAAGATTACCCATTAAGGAAAATGACTCATTCTGTGCATTTTTCGTTTCTGAAAATTATCCATCGAAGGGAAATGAATATCCCTGATTCTTCCTTCATTTCCATTTTTGAAGAGTGTCCGTTAAGGAAATGACAGGATATTGCCTTGCATACCGTTGGTGGTTATTTGACACAAAGTCACGGATAGACTCCTATGAATAAATTTCGGGACGAAATTTCCTAAAGTAGGGGAGACTGTGACACCTGGGTCACTGCGACCATCAAACAAATACCAAGCCAATGAAATATTGTATTTCAAACTTGGGATCTGTATAAATATGTGTATCTATTGCACGTATCAATTCTTGTTCGATTTCAAGCTCTAAATTGCTTTCTGGAAGGTTATACGCGCACTGATGCGTAAATATAACCAGTTTAATGCAACGAGCACTCCGGAATAGTGAGATAGGCTTAACATACCTTAAATAACCTTTACATAACTTAGAAATAAGTTTTGAAGGCTTTAGTATGGCAAAATCAAGTTAATTCGCTTCCAGGGACTAAATTTGACAAACTGTGAAAGTATGCCAATTTGAACTGTAACAGACATTCCAGAACATGACCATAAGTTAAACATGCCATAAATATCCTTACATAGCTTAGAAATAGGCTTTGAGGGATTCGGTGTGCTAAAATAAACTTTTGGGTCATTCAGGGACTAAAAGCGTCAAAAAGTGCACAAGTTTGCACTTTCGCGCATATCTTGCGTTCTGAATACATCCAGACATCCAAAAATTTATGTAAGCACTAAAACATTTTATTTTAGTGTTTGGCATAAGAAAAATCCATTCGTCGCGTCATTTGGATCGTTTTTCGCGCTTATGCGCATTCCGTCGTAATTAAGCGAACATCGCGATCGTACGACCAAACGAACTGACATCCGACATATTTTTGAGCATGTTTCATGTCCACAATGTTTAGGCATCATTTTAGGGCCTTAAAGTTGGCTTAACGGGCCTTAGAAGTGCCGGAAATGGCCTTAAACACCAACAGGGACTGAAACTGTCATTTTTGCAAAGTTGTTGTCTGATCAGGACCCTCAGGCGGCCCGCGTAAAACCAGGGTGATCCTTTACACGGACTGCGTCAGGCTCCCAGACTAGATTCAGTGTTTTAACAGGCTGTTAACAGCTGTATTAACCACAAAACCCACTTGCACATGGTATTTCTCAATACTAGGGGCTCACATGGTATTGTAAAACCACTATCTTGAGGTGTATGGCCAAGATCAAAGCACGGTTAATGAGGAACAATCTTAACAGCTCTACGAATCCTATAAATACCCACATCCCCCAACTTCAAAACCCACAAGAATCTGATCTTAGAAGCTCTAAGTTGAAACCATTGTTTCATACCTGAGCTACTAGGATCAATATTAGCTTTCGGGTACCCTGGGTAAGTGTTCCTTCGTTCTTTTATTGCTTTTCGAGTCCGAAAGTCAAACTTTGTTTGACTTTCTGCATTGACCAGTTTATGGTCAATGCGAAGTTCGTTTGAACTTCGCAACGTGAGCGTAATCACGATGGTTATAGTCCCTTGTGACTATGCCTACTGATTACCACGTTGTCTAGGGTCGTAAGGGTAAGCGATCTAATAAATCGCTTATACCTTCGAACCCGACCCATTTGGTCGATCATTAGGATCCGACCAAACGCATTAGGTGACCATAGCATATAGGGAATAACCTTCCGAGGTTATACCTTATGGTCGCTTCGTTTAAGTAGTTGTATGATAGGTAGTTTATATGCCTTAGGTAAATTACCAAAATACCCCTTTGATGCCAAAATTCATTTTTAACATATGTAACATAACCTATGACCTCTAAACTGATTTATAAACAATATTAAACATGTTAAGGCATATTCTACTTTTCATAGGACTAGTTAGGCGGTCCGAACGCGTTTCACGTGAACGACGCGTTAAAGTAGCATAAGCTACCTAAACGGGTCGTAATGGGTCGTAAGCACTTAGGTTAGGTTTCATTTAGTATGTAGGCTTTGTTAAACCATATGACACGAGTCTCCATACTCGTTTGGTTTATGAACCCTCATTCTATCTAAATCCTCCGATTTAGGTCCGGTTTATTAACATAGTTACCTATATTAGGTGCCGTTTGATATCCGTGATCTCTAGCATTGTTTGGTTGTTACTCAAGGACTACTAAGCAATCTCAAGTGAGTACATAGACCCCTCTTTTACTGTTTTCCAAACTGTTTTGGTGTTACTTTCATGCTTTCCTGTTTTCACATCATATACTTGCTATGTTTATTAGTACATTTATAGTACATGATTTCAATACATTTTATGCTATGTATGCCCATTGTGTGCATACTTAGTACATCACTTTACAATACATTTCATGCTATGTACGCCCATTGTGTGCATACTGATGTGCGATAAAGTGTTATATATATTAGGTGTATATTTTAAGCCCTTTTTAACACTTATTTTAGCCAAGTTTTAAATTTATAAAACACGATATTTCACTAACACTAAATACACATATGGGCAAGTGCACCCATCGTTGAGTGTAGTATAGCGTTGGTAAGATACCGAGGTCGTCCAAGGACACAAGAGCTTTTAGTACCGGTTTATCCTCAACGTCTAATCAAAATAAAAGTTTAGAAAAATGTTTTAAGCTAAGAAAAATAAAAACTAACTAAAATGCTGAAAATAAAAATAAAATAAAAACAGATAGACAAGATGAATCACTTGGTTCCGACTCGTATCTAGTATAACCTTTGATTATTTCCGCACTTTTGCACGTAATTAAGAGATTATCTTAGTTATTGTAGTAGGCCCCTCTTTTGAAGGTGACGTTACCCTCACCCCAGTAGTTTGAGTCAGCAAGGATACAATCCTAAAAGGGTGGATTATTGGAAGATAATGAATTAAGTTATTAATGCAGTATTGTGGTAGGCCCCGCTTTTGGCGGTGACGTTACCCTCGGCTAAGTAGTCTGAGTCAGCAGGGATACAGTCCTAAATAGCTGGGTTATAGTATTAATAGTAGTTAACTTATGAGGGGATCAAAGAGTTTGGACCCCCGCCATCCAATACCGTGAAGCATTGAAGGAGGTCCTACTAAATTTGACCCAGGTCCATTGCAGGACCTCTAAACGCTGAACAATGGCAAGACCTTTACCAAACCGTTCCCTTAACCCCCGACCAGGTAGCCAACATACCTCCATATAGACCGTGGAGATATGAATGGTGAAAATCCTTTATTTTATATAGACAGTAAAATAATGCCAAGACACCACGGACAAACGATAAGGAAAGATCACCTTCAACATAAGTAACTAGTTATTAAAGTCATTAATACAAAACCAAATAAAAAGTGCAAAAGATTAGAAATAAAAAGTATTATACTAGACACTTTGTCTTCACCAAGTGATGTAAGAGACTTAGGCAAACATGGCCTTGATTGTCAAGAACTCTTATGAACAATCTTGGATCCCGAGACGACTCACACACTCTACGATGGACAATGGATGATGGTGGTGGATGATGGTGTTGTGATGGTGGTGGGTGGTGGATGAAGTGTGAGAGAGGTGGTGTGCCAAGGGATGAGATGAAATGAATCCAAGCACTCCTATTTATAGGCTGAACAGAGAGCTGGGCACGGCCCCGTGTCCGCTGGGCACGGCCCTGTGCCTGTCTGACACTCTCTCTCCTCATTAATTGTAATTCGCAATTACAATAAATGCGCCTGCTGTACTTTCGACACGCCCCCGTGTCCGCTGGGCACGGCCTGTGGTGGGCAATAGAAGCTTCTATAGGTTTGTCTTTTCTGCTGCTTCTTGGGCACGGCCCCGTGCTGGCTGAGCACGGGGCGTGTTCAGTCTTCTGACTTCTCTATTTTGCTTTGGAAGGTGCCGTTGAGGGGTCGGGCAGTCCACTAATGTTCCTTTCCTTGTATTTATGTTGGAATTAGCTGTCTTTTTGCTTCTTTTGTGTTTTTGAGCTCATTTAATCCTGAAAATACAAAAGGAAGACAAAAACACTCTTTTCCCAATATTAGTACTTAAAAAGGGTTAGTTTTATGCCTTATTTGATGTAATTTATATGTTGCATTTTACACACATCAAATACCCCCACACTTGAACTTTTGCTTGTCCTCAAGCAAAACTCTTTAATATGTGGCTTACACTCCCAAATGGAATGGGTAGAAGAGAAGGTTTTGGGCTTGTCGTAGAGCGTCGGGATATCCACGATCTTTTTGGGTTTTATTTTTATTTATTTACACTCCTATTCGTAATGATTTATTTAGAACTTTTCATAGGAGAAATTACTTATTTGGGCATAACATGCCTTTTTTTAAAATTCCATTTATATACAAGTTCACATACCTTACGGGAGAAATCACTCACACTCGGCCGAAGGTATATTTTTAGTGAATCACTCGAGAGCGGCATGGAACTTATTCCTACCATAAGCTTGCCAATCAATCAATCCTCCTTCTTTTTAACTTTTATACCTTTGTAGATATCAAGAGGACTTTGTGGGTTAAGGGTTAGGCTTGGGTTAAAGGTAGGTGGTTGGGATAGTGGTTAGTGGTTAGTAGAAAAAGGGCGAAAAACGTAACAAGTGTCGGTTTTCGTAGGACTTTCTATTTTTGCAACTTTTTATTTTGATGAAGCTTTTATTCAAACAAAGTTATTTTTGATGAACATTATTTTCTTTTTGCTTCATCATCAACACAATTTTTTTTTTTTTTACGAAAAACCGAACTTGTTACTAAAACAAAGGGTTAAAAATGAAAAATGTTTTGGTGGGTAAAAGGGTTTTTGGTTTGGGTGATGAAATGAAAAGGTTTAGGCTCAAAGGGGCTAACTAGGGGGATTTTTGGGTAGGTGGTAAAAGAAAAAGAAAAATAATGGTGTAGAAATAAAAAGGGGTAGTCCTAATGCCTCCATCACTTACTTACTCGGGTTTAAGTTGATAAGGACCGGGAATGTATCGTCATGGCAAGTTCTAGAGTCGTAAGAACCAAGCGGCTATTCACACAAGAAACGAAAAATGAGCATTTAGTTTTAATGATATATAATTGTGCTCAATAAAGGCTCAAAACTCACTTTTTGTGGGAATGGGTTTTTATGTGATCAAGTATATATAATCAAATTTTAACTAAGTTTGCCATGCCTTTTCATAATTTTCTTATGTTGGTTCTTTTTATCACTACGCTATCGGTTGTAAGTTTGTAAAAATATAATCTTTTTGAGAACTTGAATTTCCCGAATTAAACCTAGACAAGTAAGAAAAAATGAAATTTTTGAAAAAATTTGGGGTGATTAGCGGTTCCAATAGAGTTTTGTGTAAGGCTTGTATTTAGGACTTGCAAAATTCAAGGCTTTAGCATCCCCCCCCCCACACTTAAATTACACATTGTCCTCAATGTGTCCCAAAAATAAATTTTTAGGTTGATTAGATGTGTAAAATGGTGTAAAAAGCAAAAAATTTCTGTTACTGGGCGCTGAACACGGCCCCGTGTTGTCCGGGCACGGCCCCGTGTTCAAGTGCCAGTAACAAAATTAAATCAAGAGAAACAGAAGTCTGGACACGGGGGTGTGTTGGGTGAACACGGCCCGTGTCCAGTTACCTGAACTGGGCGTTTTCTGCAGGTGGTTCAGCACGGGGCCGTGTTGGTTGGGCACGGCCCGTGTTGAACCTTCTGAAATGGAGAGAAGTGTCGGGTTGCCTTGTTCTTGTGCATGGGGTCATTTTTCTCGTTCCCCTTTTCATCCTTTACCACCATGAGTGTGTTTTATTCATTACAAACCATCCAAACCTTAAAACCATCATTTCATTTCATCATAGAGAGAACTTACATAGTCCTAAATTAAACTAGATAAAACAAGGAAATAATAAACCATGGAGTCCTAGCCTTTACTTTATTTTAATTAGCAAAATTTCCAAGAAGTAATTGATCTTGGTTAAACAAGGCCTTTTTGAACTCCATCTTCCGCGTGCGGTTCTCCTCAAATGTCGGTGAGCCATTCTAAAGAAGGCTCATTGGCATTAGTTTGAGGAGTTTCAACTTCCACCGGGATCTCTTGTTGGTGTTCCACGGGAGGTTCCGCCGGAAAGTCTTCCCACCCGGTAGGGTTGTTGATTCCGAGTGCCAGGTTCCAATCCTGCTGAGGAAGGACTGGTTCCATTGGGGGTGCTACAAGAATATTTAACCTCTGGTGCAAGAGGTTAATTTCTTGGAAGCTGCTTTCAAGTCCCATCGTAAGATCGTTAATACGGTCGATTAGGACCTCCTCTACTGAAGTCATTTCGTCAAGAGCCTCCCTTAATGCTATCACATAGTGCACAAGTGTAGCTTCAATGGAGGGTCTTCTTCCTCTTCGGCTGTTTGACGAATGCACAGAAGATGTTTCGCTGTTTTCACTTGACATTCTACGAAAAATAAACTGAAAAAGTTTATTTAAATGAAACAGTTACCGGACACGGCCCCGTGCTCAATGAGCACGGCCCCGTGTTCATCTTTCTGCAGAATTTTGGAGCAAGGAAACTTGGATTTTTAAGTTATTTTCTGAACTTGTGGGGTCTTTTTAGTTGCTAATAACTTAAAACAATGTTACATAACATGTTTTTACCAAGATTCCTTGAACAAAGCTCATTAATCCCTATCACAAAGTTTGAAGAATTCAAACTTTTAATGGTAGTTCTTTGAAGAAAGATGGAGAAGAAGGAAATGGCTAAAAGAGGAAAGGACAAGATGGGTTGTTGGAACCTTCTTTTAGACTTACCTAGGATAGTTTGAGAGAAGATTCCTGCAAATCTATGCCCCAAGTTGGTCCAAATGTGCAGAATTCTTGGCTGCATTTATAGAAAACGACAACATCCTGGACACGGCCCCGTGCCCAGTGGACACGGCCCCGTGTGCAGGTGGAGTTCTGACACAGTTTGTCCGTATTCTGACGTACTGATCAGAATGGAATCTTTTGATGGACACGGGGGCGTGTTGGCTGGACACGGCCCCATGTCGAGGGACTGTTTTATGAAGTTGTCTAGTTTTTTTAAGGAACTTGTTACAATCAGGTGGCTCCTGACTGGTTGGAACAACCCCAAAGTGCCTAAGATACCTTAATTGTCCTAGACTAAGGCGAGAACGCAAGAGGTTGTCGGTGAGGGTAATTCCTATTTTCATTCTAGGTGGACAAGTCCAACCCTTTCCCGGGCTCTCGTTAAAGAAGGTGTATGCCGAATCGCTCAGGTCTATGTATGCACCGAACGAAGTCGATGGAGAGTCCTTCACGGCACAATCGACACAGGGACGACTATCGTCCAAGTCTTTGCTAGGTACTAAGGCATTTTCGGGAGCAACGAGGTTGTTGGAATGCGGTTCCAGCATTTCGTCATGGTCATCGTCTTGTGGTGGATTAATAAAATCCTTCCTAAGCTCTTTTAACCAATTCAGAATTAGCTTTTCTAGTTGAAATAACTCATCAAGGAGCATTTCCCCTAGAATATCTGGCTGGGCGCATTCGAGGGAGAAATAGTGCTTATTTTTACTTTCGCCCCTCTTAAGGTTGTAAGAAGTCGGTGGGTCCATGTAGTGGGGCCTATAATTTAGAAAGTAGCATTCTACTTCTTCATGTTTGCCACCACATAATTGACACCACGTACCATAAGAGTGCCGAAAGTAAAAACAATTACTATTACTCATGTTTATGTCAGAAATTACCAACCGCTGGGATCTTACGGTTCTGTTTTCAGTAACTGAAACTTGGGCACGGGGACGTGTTGAGTGGGCACGGCCCCGTGTTCAGCTTACTGTCTGACGTAAAACAGGATTGCCAGTTCCAATGATTGAGCACGGGGGCGTGTTCAGCGGGCACGGCCCGTGCTGAGCTCTGCAGAAGCTGAAAAACTAAGAAAATCCTAAAAAAATTAAAAAGAAAAATAAAAGATGATTAGGCCGTTGATTCCTAACTTTCTTAAAATCCTTGTGTCCCCGGCAACGGCGCCAAAAACTTGATGTGCGATAAAGTGTTATATATATTAGGTGTATATTTTAAGCCCTTTTTAACACATATTTTAGCCAAGTTTTAAATTTATAAAACACGATATTTCACTAACACTAAACACACATATGGGCAAGTGCACCCATCGTTGAGTGTAGTATAGCGTTGGTAAGATACCGAGGTCGTCCAAGGACACAAGAGCTTTTAGTACCGGTTTATCCTCAACGTCTAATCAAAATAAAAGTTTAGAAAAATGTTTTAAGCTAAGAAAAATAAAAACTAACTAAAATGCTGAAAATAAAAATAAAATAAAAACAGATAGACAAGATGAATCACTTGGTTCCGACTCGTATCTAGTATAACCTTTGATTATTTCCGCACTTTTGCACGTAATTAAGAGATTATCTTAGTTATTGTAGTAGGCCCCTCTTTTGAAGGTGACGTTACCCTCACCCCAGTAGTTTGAGTCAGCAAGGATACAATCCTAAAAGGGTGGATTATTGGAAGATAATGAATTAAGTTATTAATGCAGTATTGTGGTAGGCCCCGCTTTTGGCGGTGACGTTACCCTCGGCTAAGTAGTCTGAGTCAGCAGGGATACAGTCCTAAATAGCCGGGTTATAGTATTAATAGTAGTTAACTTATGAGGGGATCAAAGAGTTTGGACCCCCGCCATCCAATACCGTGAAGCATTGAAGGAGGTCCTACTAAATTTGACCCAGGTCCATTGCAGGACCTCTAAACGCTGAACAATGGCAAGACCTTTACCAAACCGTTCCCTTAACCCCCGACCAGGTAGCCAACATACCTCCATATAGACCGTGGAGATATGAATGGTGAAAATCCTTTATTTTATATAGACAGTAAAATAATGCCAAGACACCACGGACAAACGATAAGGAAAGATCACCTTCAACATAAGTAACTAGTTATTAAAGTCATTAATACAAAACCAAATAAAAAGTGCAAAAGATTAGAAATAAAAAGTATTATACTAGACACTTTGTCTTCACCAAGTGATGTAAGAGACTTAGGCAAACATGGCCTTGATTGTCAAGAACTCTTACGATCAATCTTGGATCCCGAGACGACTCACACACTCTACGATGGACAATGGATGATGGTGGTGGATGATGGTGTTGTGATGGTGGTGGGTGGTGGATGAAGTGTGAGAGAGGTGGTGTGCCAAGGGATGAGATGAAATGAATCCAAGCACTCCTATATATAGGCTGAACAGAGAGCTGGGCACGGCCCCGTGTCCGCTGGGCACGGCCCCGTGCCTGTCAGACACTCTCTCTCCTCATTAATTGTAATTCGCAATTACAATAAATGCGCCTGCTGTACTTTCGACACGCCCCCGTGTCCGCTGGGCACGGCCCGTGGTGGGCAATAGAAGCTTCTATAGGTTTGTCTTTTCTGCTGCTTCTTGGGCACGGCCCCGTGCTGGCTGAGCACGGGGCGTGTTCAGTCTTCTGACTTCTCTATTTTGCTTTGGAAGGTGCCGTTGAGGGGTCGGGCAGTCCACTAATGTTCCATTCCTTGTATTTATGTTGGAATTAGCTGTCTTTTTGCTTCTTTTGTGTTTTTGAGCTCATTTAATCCTGAAAATACAAAAGGAAGACAAAAACACTCTTTTCCCAATATTAGTACTTAAAAAGGGTTAGTTTTATGCCTTATTTGATGTAATTTATATGTTGCATTTTACACACATCAATACTTAGTACATCACTTCACAATACATTTCATGCTATGTACGCCCATTGTGTGCATACTTAGTACATTGTTTTACATTACATTTTATGCTATGTATGTCCATTGTGTGCATAGTTAGTACATTGTCTTACATTACATTTTGTTGCATATGCTCATCCAGCATATGAACACATTATATTACATTATGTGAACCATTTGTATCTATTGGACCATGTGAACCATTTGACAATAGACATTTGACTATACCTAAACATTTCTACAATCGTTAAACATTTTACGTGGGTGGTTTGGTTTAAGTAAGTGATTTAAGTAACGAGGCGTGTGTAATATGATACAAGCATGGTGGATACGCCGCTGGTACTTCCTATATATAAATGCTTGTATGGTATTACATATCATAGCGTTATTTAAATCATTTCAATTTAAGACATATAACATTTTATACAAACAACATACTTTTCACAAGACATTGTTTTACAAAACAACTTATCTTATACAAACTCATTTTACTTGGTTATTCATTTAACCATACATTATTCTCTTATTTATACATATCATCTGATCTTATCGTTTTTCAAATGATTTACAAGACAAAGCAAATTACAAGGTTCATGACTAAACATTTCTTAAACATAAGTCATGAATCCTATTTTCATAAAACCTATGTATCTCAAAGGCATTTTTATGCTGACGTACCTATTTTCACATGTGTTTTCTGGAACTTTTGCATAAGATGATGATCGTGACACTAGGGCGGACCTGTGCCTTCGAGACTAAAAATGAAGATAGACTAGTTTAATTATGTTACGAACGCTTTGTTTCTTGTTTAAAACAATGTAAACTCTCTTGTTTGATTAATAAAACGAAACTTTAATTGCCATGGATTTGAAACGATTAATTCTGTTACAACACTCCCCGACGTTTCCGCCACATTACGTTGTCTCACGTGGTCCGGGTGTGACAGTAACTCGTCTGGGTTATGCCTGATAACCTAGATGACCATGTAACTCGTCTGGGTTATGCCTGATAACCTAGATGACCAGGTAACTAGTCTGGGTTATGCCTGATAACCTAGATGACCATGTAACTAGTCTGGGTTATGCCTGATAACCTAGATGACCAGGTAACTTGTCTGGGTTATACCTCAGAGATTAACTGATAAGGAATTGATGTTGAACCAGATATAGAAGTTAGAAGGGATTTGACATTTATACCCGTTAGGAAGTATGATTGAAGGAATGTTAAAGAAAGGATTATCATTACACAAATTAATTGAAGAGTGTTTATAAGGTGTGATGAGCGTGTACAAAAGTATGTGTGGGAATGAATTAAGTCTAGAGGCATGTATAAGTATGGGTATGGATTTACCTACATGTTAGTAATGGAATCCATAGGAAGAAGCCCTATCAAATAGAGATTTTTTCTTTCGACCATATTTCGATAAGCACGATTAGAAATAAGTATGCATGTAGGTTGATACGTATTAGACTTATTTATATTGATGTTTGTAACTAGGATGTGTTAGTATAATCATGTGGGAATGTAAGTGGTATGTAAGAGCTTGTATGGATGTATGTATGTATGTAGGTAGGTATGTATGTGTGTATAAATATACGTATGAATGTACGTATGCACGAAGTAGGATTTATTGTTTATGGAAGAATGGGGCTTGTATATATGTATACATGGCTTCAATACATTTGAGTATTCATGTTACTAATCGTGTGCTTTGAGAATGAAATGAAAATGCAGGTATACTATTGTGTCCTTATGAAGATTTGATGATTGGATGCAAGATTGTACTCGGAAAGATAAACATAAAAGAAAAGCATGAATAGAAGAATGCGGAATGGTCATTTAATTGCGTATGTCTAGATTAAGAATGATGTCAATAAATATTAATGACGCACATGTATGTGGTGATTGCAGGTTGCATGGAATTAACATCATTGTGGAGACTAAGAGGTTGAAAATCGAGTCGAAGAGCAAGGATTGTACGGGAAGAGCGGTCTCATAGCTTGTATTTATGGTATCACATTTAACGCGTTAATCAAGAATGAATGTTATAAATCCTTTCAAGAAGTGTCCGACAGATTATAAACGAACCTTCAAGTATGTCATATAGACAATATAAGAAAGAATTTTTGAGTCGGTATTTCCGCTGCGTCTCTTATGGCCAAAACGTTTTAGGGTGTTACAAGTTGGTATCAGAGCCCTGGTTTGAAAGAAATCAAGTAAAAGGAGGTAAATACTTGAACTCAAACCCGTGTGCTCTTGTGACAAGGAACCCGTACAATCCAAGACTCGATCAAGATCCAAAGGTAGAAGCAAATGTAAGTATGTACTTATGTATGCATATAAAGAAACTAACAGTATGTTATGTGTAAGGTAAGCATAATTGTTTGAAGAGGATGATCCGCGAATGCGGTCTAGGACCGACACTAAAGCATTTAATAAGACAAATTGACCCCAGGTACGTAAATTCTGTATGTAGGTACCGGTGATGGTAAAACCTCCTGAGGGAAGGAAAATTTTAAATAAAAGACAATGATGATATAGTGATAAAGTTTTAAAAATGTTCACTTGTCGAGACCTAATTCTTCGTACATAAGGTGATGATTACATGAAGACACGAAACTAGTATATGGATTGCGCACCTGGCCAGTACGTAAGAAGCATATAATGTTCGTGAGACCATGATAATTGTTGCATGTATGTCCAGTAGAATTGGGTAGTAGGTGGACGTGTGGGTGAGAGGAGTAGTAAGATTCTTAAGAAATTGAGAGTACTAGATATGAAAGAAAAGTATGAATGATATGTTTGAATCCATGAGACAGATTCAAAACATAAAAGGAATGAAAAGTATGAATGATATGTTTGAATCCGTGAGACGGATTCAAAACATAGAAGGAATGAAAGGTATGAATGATATGTTTGAATCCGTGAGACGGATTCAAAACATAGAAGGAATGAAAGGTATGAATGATACATATGAATCTGCGAGAAGGATTTAAAAACATAAAAAAGGATGAAATTAACCTACATAAGAATGTGTTGACAGTTTGACTGTGGTTGAGTCAAACGGGTCATGTAAGTAAGTATAAAGTAGATGGTGATAGTATAACAAAAGAATGACCCTAATTGGCACACAAACCTAAATTTGAGTTGAAAGAAATAAGTTTTGAATAATTTATGTGTTAGATGTGTTAGTAAACGACTCTTGGGAGTCAGAATGAATGATGGGCTACGACCCAGACAATAACATAAGTATGGACGGGAAGGGTAAGTTTTTGCAAGAAATACTGAAATGATGTAATAAAGTCTTTGCAAGTAAGCATGAATGGAAAGAAGTACGAACGTGTACTTCAATACATGTACGATAAGTAAGAAATGCCAGTTTGACCTTGAAAAGTCAAACTGCAAAAAGATGGCGTAATAACTAACATAATGGAAAAAAAATTGTATGTAAGAAATGGAATGTATGATATGTTATAGCATGTACATAGGAAATTTGTAGAAGAATTATAGGTGAATAATCACCTGGTAGAATGAATGTTTGAATGAAATGTGCTAACCGCCAATTTTGTAGATGATAGTGGTAGAATTCTTAATGTGATGAAACCAATCGAATTGGTGAAAGGATGTGCACGAGCGGAAGCTCATTACACGGATGAATGAAATTTTTCCTGGTACGGTAAGTACTCGTGAAGAAGCGGATCGATCTGGTTTACGGATCATTGATTATGCAATGAAATCGAGGTTAGTAAAATGTATAACTTATGTTGGATAGGTATGAATTGGTAGATTGAAAATGACCTACGAAATTAATGATAGTATAGGTATGGTATGGTATGGTATGGTATGGGATATTTGACTTTTAACAGTCGACATAAGAAGAAAATTTTTCATTATAAAGGAAATCTCAAAAGTCTTGAGTGAAAGTTCCAGGTATTGATTAAACCCTCGTATGATGAACTTGCACGACACATTTACTTATGTAGAATAAGTAATCCATGAAGTGAGAACAATAGTAATGTGATATGAATGAGATGATTTGAGGCTAACGTAAAGTTATGAATGGTACAAGTAACTATAGAAAACGTAGAATGATGTTTAACTTTGGAGTTAAGCACGAATGTGTGAGTACGAAATAGTAGTTTTGTTGCGATAACAAAACAAGAATTAAATGTTATATAATATATGTATGGAATATAATCTTAAGAGACGAGATGAAGGTATTAGATCCGTTATAAACGGATCATACGAATGTATGTACTATTACAAGTTTGAAGAAGTATGTATTTTGACCCGTTACTAACCGGTCAAGGAAATGAGAATGTTATGTGAAAGTATGGTATGGAAAGTATGGACTTGTTAGAAAGAAGTCAATTGTATGAATAGTTTATGAATCGAGATTGGATAGTTACTTATTATTATGATGTATCTATCGAAGTTAAACATAGATGTGTATGTATAAATTACGAAGTAAGATTGTATAGTCGATGAAGATAATATGAATTTTTAAATAAATTAAAGGAATGAACTAGTAGTGATGATGATCACTAGAGACTAAACTTATGTAGAAATTTGAAATCTAAGGAAATGTATTTTAGGGGTGTGCCCTAAACGTGCCGGTTGATGGGTTAATAATAACCGGAAAGCGAAGGTAGGTATTGTTTGATAGGAATGAAACATATAATTATGTTTATTTTGCTAGAAACTAACATTATACAATGAAGACGACACTTTTAAAAACTCTGGATTGGGTTTTTTGAGTTAGAGGTCGTCACCAAATGCGGCAAGAAGAAAAGAAATTTAATGTTAAGTGGAAATGAACAAGCTTTCGGGGACGAAACCTCTTTTAAGGGGTTTAGACTTGTAACGCCCCAAAATCCCTTTATTGACCCAAGTGGGTGTTTAAATAATTTAACATGATGTTGGATAACTAGGAACAAATAACCTAGTTAAATGCAATGTTAACTTTTAAGAGTAAGGAAGAAAGTTATGGGAGAAGAGATAAGATGGCAAACTAGAGGGACTAAATTGTAACATGGGAAAACCTATGTTTTATAAAACATGAATTTAACACACAACACACACAACGGGTGTGTGTGTGTTTGTGTGTCTGGAATGTTCAGAAGAACACAAGAGGAGCCAAACCCTAGTTATGAAAGATCTTCAAATTGAAGGATGAATCGAAACTCAAACCTATAAATGAACATGAATTAATGGTCACCTACACAAGGGGATCATGAGGTATGTATTGAAACTTAGATTGATGATCTTGTATGAAGTGGGTTATGTTTAATCCGCGAATTAGTATGAAATTGATCATGTATAGGTGTTAGAATCACCTTATAGAGCATGAATTATGCATGATTTTGCTTAATTTGATGTTTTAAGGTGAAACCCAATTATTATGGTGAAGATGGTGACATGGATATATCATCCATGTCTAATTCTTGTTCAATATTGATGTATCATGTTATGTATGATGGATTCTTGTTAGATGAATTGAAAGAAATTGGTGTTTGATATGTTTGATGTCTATGTGTGAATGATACTTGTTGATTAGTAAGAAGATTTGATGAACTAAGTAAGAGCTTAGAAGATTATGCATGAATTAGTTGTACATTGTGCTTAGAAAGTAGTATGGACACCAGGCGTATGATGAAATGTCTAAGTGAAGTTAGGATGCGAAATTGTATGAAACGGCTTGATATATATATATATATATATATATATATAGGGGGCCGCTAGAATGAGAACCACCACGAGTTATGAGAACCGCGAGAACCAAGTGCCACGGAGGGCCGTTGACCACGAAATTTTTTTACACCTAGATCCGTATATTTTAAGACCGGGTGTAAATTTTGGGTTCAAACGGCGCGCCCGAGGGGGTAGTTTTTTACGCCCAAAGTTTGGGTTTTTTTAATTTTTCTTTTTTTTTAACCAAACTTTGGGCGTAAAAAACTACCCCCTCGGGCGCGCCGTTTGAACCCAAAATTTACAACCGGTCTTAAAATATACGGATCTAGGTGTAAAAAAAATTTAGTGGTCAACGGCCCTCCGTGGCACTTGGTTCTCACGGTTCTCATAACTCGTGGTGGTTCTCATTCTAGCGGCTCCATATATATAGGGGGCCGCTAAAATGAGAACCACCTCCAGTTGTAAGAACCGTGAGAACTTTTTGATCCGGGGCGAGTTGGACCAAATTTTTTTTTCATAAACGTAGATGCTTGTATTATAAACACATTTGTAAAAAAAAAATTCAAAAAAAAATGTCGTGTGTGTAGTTTTGAACACCACAAGTTTTTGTTTACGGGTCCCGTAAACGCAAACTTTGGGTGCTCAAAACTACACACCCGACATTTTTTTTTACAAATGTGTTTATAATACATGCATCTACGTTTATGAAAACATTTTTTGGTCCACCTCACCCCGTACGGTGTAGTTCTCACGGTTCTTACAACTGGAGGTGGTTCTCATTTTAGCGGTCCCCTATATATATATATATATATGAACGAAAATGATAATGATGCTGAGATTATGTTAAATTACTAGTTTGAATGTGGTTGTAAGCACATTTGCGTCGTGATTATGAAATGTATATAGCGTCATTTCTATAGCCTATTATGATGTCACGGATGTATGAGGTTAAGTCGAAAGTTCATATGATAAAGTGTTGACTTCTGAAAGTCAACTGCGCATAAGAAGCATGGTTGGACTTGTTGTCACAATTGTAAGATTATAGAAAGTTATATGGTACGTTTATGTCAATGTGTGTTATATGTGACGACGTGATGAATTATATGAGTAGAAGAGATATGATTGTGGGAATATGCCTTATGTTTGTTAGAATTGACTAGTGAAGGTCAAATGTGGAATATGAATTTGATATGATCATTAATATATACAATCATGTATACTAACAAGAAGGTGAATGCAATTACATGAAATTATAGGGATCATGTCAAGATGGATGGAAGCATGGAAGGCTAAAGGGTCAAAAGGAAGCAAGGAAACGGATATGAATACAAACGTTTAAGGTAAGTGATTTCTGGAATCACTTCTTCTTTAATAAATGAAGTTTGGTGTGTTGAATATAGGGAACCATGTAAGAAGATTATGGGTAAAAGTAACTACCAAAGTAAGAAGTGCTATGGTAAGTCGAAGATAGTTGTTTATGTCAAAACTACACAGTAGAAATGAACAGGTCAAAATGTAGAAAGAAGTATGGCGTGATGTAGTAGTTGGTTTGATCACGAGATTAAGATTTAGAAGGATATGGAGCTTGATTATGATTAAATGAAAGTACATAGAAGTTCAATTTGTACAAGGTTTGAATTCTTTGTTGATGCTTGTCGTAGCATATGGCTGGCATACCGACAGGGTGAAATAAACGTATGGACTGTGACAATTCGTCTGGGTTATGCCTGATAACCTAGATGACCAAATAACTCGTCTGGGTTATGCCTGATAACCTAGATGACCAGGTAACTAGTCTGGGTTATGCCTGATAACCTAGATGACCATGTAAATAGTCTGGGTTATGCCTGATAACCTAGATGACCAGGTAACTTGTCTGGGTTATACCTCAGAGATTAACTGATAAGGAATTGATGTTGAACCAGATATAGAAGTTAGAAGGGATTTGACATTTATACCCGTTAGAAAGTATGATTGAAGGAATGTTAAAGAAAGGATTATCATTACACAAATTAATTGAATAGTGTTTATAAGGTGTGATGAGCGTGTACAAAAGTATGTGTGGGAATGAATTAAGTCTAGAACATGTTAGTAATGGAATCCATAGGTAAGCACGATTAGAAATAAGTATGCATGTAGGTTGATACGTATTAGACTTATTTATATTGATGTTTGTGACTAGGATGTGTTAGTATAATCATGTGGGAATGTAAGTGGTATGTAAGAGCTTGTATGGATGTATGTATGTATGTATGTAGGTAGGTATGTATGAGTGTATAAATATACGTATGAATGTACGTATGCACGAAGTAGGATTTATTGTTTATGGAAGAATGGGACTTGTATATATGTATACATGGCTTCAATACATTTGAATATTCATGTTACTAATCGTGTGCCTTGAGAATGAAATGAAAATGCAGGTATACTATTGTGTCCTTATGATGATTTGATGATTGGATGCAAGATTGTACTCGGAAAGATAAACATAAAAGAATAGCATGAATAGAAGAATGCGGAATGGTCATTTAATTGCGTATGTCTAGATTAAGAATGATGTCAACAAATATTAATGACGCACATGTATGTGGTGATTGCAGGTTGCACGGAATTAACATCATTGTGGAGACTAAGAGGTTGAAGATCGAGTCGAAGAGCAAGGATTGTACGGGAAGAGCGGTCTCATAGCTTGTATTTATAGTATTACATTTAACGCGTTAATCAAGAATGAATGTTGTAAATCCTTTCAAGAAGTGTCTGACAGATTATAAATGAACCTTCAATTATGTCATATAGACAATATAAGAAAGAATTTTTGAGTCGGTATTTCCGCTGCGTCTCTTATGGCCAAAACATTTTAGGGTGTTACAAGTTGGTTTCAGAGCCCTGGTTTGAAAGAAATCAAGTATGAGGAGGTAAATACTTGAACTCAAACCCGTGTGCTCATGTGACAAGGAACCCGTACTGTCACACCCCGAAATATCAGATCATTGGCGTGACTGGACTGGTATCTTCATTGCACAGCGGAAGCAAATATAAGCTAAGACTTCTAAGAAACGAACGCCACTAAGTACTCGACTCCACATGGTTCTCCTATTCCAACCGTGCCTGATTTCTGAAAAGCAACCTAAGAAAGAAACATGCGAAAAATCAATATAAAGTTGAGCGAGTTCATAGTTTGTTTGTAAAAGATTTGAAATAAATCACTTTGAATAACCGGTTTTTGAAATATGGTTGAGAAAACGAATTTAAAATCATTTTCTTGTCATGTTGTATGGAAACTTTGAATGAAAACATGGTATGTATCTTGTATAAATCAAGTATTCTTGTATAAATCAAGTATTCTCATACAAATCAAGTATTCTTGTGTAAATCAAGTACTCTTGTATAAATCAAGTATTCTCGTATAAATCAAGTATTCGTGTGAAATAAAGTATTCTTGTAAAATAAAGTATTCTTGTGGTATGAATCTTGTACTAATAAAGTATTCTTGTGGTACGAATCTTGTACCAATAAAGTATTCTAGTATATATCAAGGTTGTTAATGGGTTGCAAGGCCATTAACATGTGACACGACATAGGAAGTCACCAAACCATAGGCATTTTTTCTAGTTGTCGATTCACGACTGAGACACAAAAGCACTACTCGGTACTTGTTTTCACCGAGAGCGTGGCTGCCCTGACACCCGTTAGATCTAACCTTTTGTTATGCGGTCTAAGTATGTACACGATTAATGGTGCTTATGGTACCCTATTCGTGACACGATTTCTCGTATCATTCCTCAAAACGCATCATACTTGGTACTAGTTATCACCAAGAGTGCTTTTTGTTTTTGTATCCATCATACCATTTATAAACATTGTTTTTGTATTTTCCCGTAGTTTAGAAAACTAGAATTCGTGTGTATGCACATTTCGAAAAATATGCTTGTTTGAAAAACCGGTATAAAACATAAGCTTCTCGTAAACCATTTGTGTCAGTTAACACTTGTTTGTAAAATGGTTTAGAAATACGTAATTCATGTTTATTGAAAACCTTGTATGCTTCGCAAAAAGTGCATGTCTTTCCACCCCGAAAACATTTAGAAAAATGTAAAACCGTAAAAGGTGGGGTTATGAACTCACCTGAATATTCATGTGCAAAGCTAGCTAAATACGATTTCGTGATGTCGTTTCCAAGACTTGACTCGCTAGCGTGCATTCTACAATATTCCTAACACGGAATATCTTATAAGTTTCTAAATAAACGCAGTAACTAAACTACGTGTCATCGAGCTCTACCGAATCGTTAACCGAACGATTCGACGGTAAGTTATTAACTTAACGAAAACGATTAAGTTATTCTTGTTAGTTCGATTATTGTCGGTAATAATTTAGTAAGTCTTCGAAAGACTTAGTTCTCGAGAGATTTAGTATATATAAATATTTATGTAAAAATACATATCGATAAGATCGCTTTGTCGTCCCGAGAAGTCGTAGGTGTACGTAAAGAATATTATATAACAACTCGTATTATATATCGCGTCTTGTATGAAAATTGTCAAAATATGTGTATGTGCCGTTTAGGCGTTTGAAATAAGCATATAAAAGTTATACTTATTTTATAAAAGAATCGTCGAGTTGTTATGTTCGAAAATAAATATATAACTATATTTATTTTTATAAAATGATTCGAGTTTAACGTTTGAAATATAAATATAATAAATTATATTTATTTTGTAAAAATAGTTTGCGTCATCGTCGCCTTTGTAAGTTATAAAGTGTCGGCGGAAATAATATACATTTGTGTTTGTTTCTATAATAGTCGTTAGTTCTCGTTTTTAAATAAAAACACATTCGTTTTACTGATTTTCTCGAAAAACGGGCAGAGTTTCATCTGTTTTTGGACGGCCCTGACAACTAAAGTGTCGTTATTTTATCAAAATTCAACAATATTCAATCAGTAATCAATCATCAGTATATAATTTTTCGTAAAAATGACAAAACATAAACTAAACTCTAAGCTATTCGGTTTGAGCTCGATCTCGCGTAATAAATAAAGTTATAGAAATAAACTAAATAATCGTGCCGTAATTCTTTACCGAATCTTCGTGTCGAACGCCGAAAAGGGTTTACTGAGCTGACCGAGTCAACCGGGTTGACCCGCTGAGTTGACTCGCTATGTTGACTGAGTTTGACCGGGGTGACTCGGTTTGACCGAGTCAACCCGAACCGCTTCACACCTGACCCGAACCAAACCGTAACTCGAACCCACTGTTGTCCCGCACCGAGACCTGACCAGGTCTGACCCGAACAGAAAACCCGAACCGTATGAAACCCGAATCTGAACCAACACCATCCTCACGCCGTTCCTGCTACCACCACCTTTAACAACAGAAATTCATCATCATCTATCAACAGATCTTCGGAAACAGTAATAAAATGAAAGAAAATTGAGAGGGGTGTACCGGTTAAGCTTGTCGAAAGAAACAAAACCAAAGAAAAACACCACCGCTGTTCTTGTCGTCGCCGGCGTCCGCTGCCGACGGGGAATCGTCGCCGAAAAACGGCGGTCTTCGCCGTTCCTCTTTCTCTCTCTCCGAAGCCTCTCTCTCTCCTCCCGAGTCTCTCTCTCCTCCCTGCTTGTAGTCGTCGCACCATATGCCACCACCATCTGGTGGTGGCAGTTGTCAATCGGAAATCGGAGGGGGGGTGTCGAGTGGGAGACAAATGGATGTTTGGCTTTGTTGTGATTTCTATATGTGGAGGAGGATGAAGTTGTAGCTTGATTTGGATTTTGTGTGAGTGTCTGTACATATATTCGAGTGAGAGAGAGGAGGGGAAAGGCAAGCAATGGTTTGTGTGTGTATTTGAGAGACAAGTTGTTGTAAGTGTGTGTGTTTGTATTGTGGGTATGGACCCTTATAAAGATGTTAAGTAAAATCTTGTAGAAATCTTATGAAGATTTTGTATAGATTTTTTTTACAGATTTTGCAAATCTTGAAGGATTTTGTATATCTTGTAAAGATTTTGAGAATCTCTTGTAAAGGTTTTGTAAGATTTTATAAGTATTTCATAGAGATCTTGTATGTTATGTGCGGGTTTAGGCTTGTGGGTTTTGGGCTTGGGCCTAGGGCCCACAAGCCCATTTCAAGTGTAAGTGGCCCGTAATTTTCTACGAGACCCGTTGTCAAAACCCGAACTCCGTTTAACGTCAAAAGATAAAAATTTTAGTACATAAAATACGGTCGGTAGTCGCGTAAATTGCCTGTTAATCACGAAATTAAGGGCGTAAATTACCGGTTGTCACACGTACAATCCAAGACTCGATCAAGATCCAAAGGTAGAAGCAAATGTAAGTATGTACTTATGTATGCATATAAAGAAACTAACAGTATGTTATGTGTAAGGTAAGCATAATTGTTTGAAGAGGATGATCCGCGAATGAGGTCTAGGCCCAACACTAAAGCATGTAATAAGACAATTTTGACCCCAGGTACGTAAATTCTGTATGTAGGTACCGGTGATGGTAAAACCTCCCGAGGGAAGGAAAATTTTAAATAAAAAACAATGATGATATAGTGATAAAGTTTTGAAAATGTTACACGTGTCGAGACCTAATTCTTCGTACATAAGGTGATGATTACATGAAGACACGAAACTAGTATATGGATTGCGCACCTGGCCAGTACGCAAGAAGCATATAATGTTCGTGAGACCGTGATAATTGTTGCAGGTATGTCCGGTAGAATTGGGTAGTAGGTGGACGTGTGGGTGAGAGGAGTAGTAAGATTCTCAAGAAATTGATAGTACTAGATATGAAAGAAAAGTATGAATGATATGTTTGAATCCGCGAGACGGATTCAAAACATAGAAGGAATGAAAGGTATGAATGATATTTTTGAATCCGTGAGACGGATTCAAAACATAGAAGGAATGAAAGGTATGAATGATACGTATGAATCTGCTAGAAAGATTTAAAAACATAAAAAAGGATGAAATTAACCTACATAAGAATGTGTTGACAGTTTGACTGTGGTTGAGTCAAACGGGTCATGTAAGTAAGTATAAAGTAGATGGTGATAGTATAACAAAAGAATGACCGTAATTGGCACACAAACCTAAATTTGAGTTGAAAGAAATAAGTTTTGAATAATTTACGTGTTAGATGTGTTAGTAAACGACTCTTGGGAGTCAGAATGAATGATGGGTTACGACCCAGACAATAACATAAGTATGGACGGGAAGGGTAAGTTTTTGCAAGAAATACTGAAATGATGTAATTTATTACAAATATTAATGACGCACATGTATGTGGTGATTGCAGGTTGCACGGAATTAACATCATTGTGGAGACTAAGAGGTTGAAGATCGAGTCGAAGAGCAAGGATTGTACGGGAAGAGCGGTCTCATAGCTTGTATTTATGGTATCACATTTAACGCATTAATCAAGAATGAATGTTGTAAATCCTTTCAAGAAGTGTCCGACAGATTATAAATGAACCTTCAAGTATGTCATATAGACAATATAAGAAAGAATTTTTGAGTCGGTATTTCCGCTGCGTCTCTTATGACCAAAACGTTTTAGGGTGTTACAACTCTGCAACCCTGTGGTTTGGTCCAGATTGCAGTTTGCCACCTTATGGTTGGGTCCAGGAATTAACGCTTTGGGTGTGTAGTGTGATGAAATGTCCACCACATGGTGTCATTACACAAAAAGTAGAAGGTAGGGTGTCATTATGCAATCTGGACCAAACCACAGGGTGACAAATTGCAATTTACTCATACTAAAATCACAACTAGTAGTTCATAAACAGTCCAACACCCCCTAGATATCCAAAATCTCTATAACCAAAAAGGAAAGAAACTAACATCGAAAACAATAAACATTATGCTCAAGATGAACCATTAAGTGATGAGTAATAACATATTTGATGACACCATGAAGAGATAAAAGTCATAAAGACTATCAATATAAATAGCAATTAAAGTCATAAAAAAAGCAATTAAAATACCAAATCTTGAGTGAAATTTTGATGGTGAAGTCAACTACCGGAATACGAGGTATTACCTGACGCTGCATACACCAACACTCGTGGATTTATGACTCCCTACCGTAATACGATGTATTGGTTAGCCAATTTTCGACGACAACGTGCGTTAACTAAGGAAGAAAAATTCAATCATGCACACGCACAACTGAGAAATGTTATTGAGCGCTCATATGGTGTTTTGAAGGCAAGATTCCCAATCCTAAAGCAAATGGCTCCATTTTCTTTTCCAATACAAAGAGACATACTGATTGCTTGTTTCGCCATCCATAATTTTATAAGGAAATGCAATATTCATGATCAATTATTTATGGACTATGACGAGAACACTTTGTTTTCCGAAATACAAGGTGGAGAAAGTGATGGGCAGTTCGTTCAAGACACAGAATGGGGTTCACAAGGCATTGAGTATATGAATACCTTACGTAACCAGATTGCAAGTCAACTATGGTCAAATGGTTCAAATTAAAATTGTACGCATAGTATTAATTTCTATTTGGATTGTATTATGTTTCCATAAACTTTGAAGAATTTATGTATAACTTGGATTTTCTATTATGTTTTGTATTTTTTTAAGTTATTCATCATTCAGTACAGAGCACTAAACAAACAGCTATATTTCATTCAGCACAAAGTAGTTCAAAGGGGTAAAAGTGTCATTTTACACCGTCATTCAGAGGTGCAACCAAACAACACTTTACTGGTTCAGCATTTACTGGTTCAGAGCATCTTACCCATTCAGACCTCTTATGATTCAGCACTTATTGGATCAGATGTTGCCAAACAGCCCCTAAGCCATATCAATTAATCTTGATAAAAAAAACATAATATTGAAATGGTCAATACGATAGTTACATCAGCAGCCTAGTAGATAGGCAAGTCGTTTGACGATCATTTTAACGAGGTAACATCTAAATTGCTTATGTACATGAGGACTTTCATTTTCACGAATCTAATATATCAAAGATGATAGCATAGTCCGAGATGTATGTGTCCAACAGATTTTGATGATGATAAGAAAACAAACTTGTGTATCAACATCACAACCACATTGACAATGAAACAAAATATGAAAGAAGTAATGTTCCAAATTACCTTTGATACGCAATAATGATCTCAAAGCAATAAACGGTCAAGAACATGGGTATCAATCGGGTATAATTTTGTAGTAAAATTACATCTATCAAATAATGAATAGCGGTATCTATGAATTGTTATGTAAAACTTACTCCACCTTGAGAACGATCTTCATGAACTCGTACACAAAGTAGCTTATTGCAGCCGAAGGTAATACCTGATAGTTTAAACAAGTCAAACTTCTAACAAATATTTCATGAAATTGGTCAAATTCTTTTAACTTAATTGACAATACAAAAACAGGATCATAGAATGTGTTGACAAAATATATTTTCATACAATTTGGTAAGATTGTTTTTATGTATAGACATTGACGCGTAAATTTGAGCACTGACTCGTTTGACTTTGGAAGTCAAAGCTGAAATCTTTTATGTTCTAATATGAGGATCATGGCATGATTTATGCGTAAATCTCATTGTGCGAGTTTGCAATTCAACTTCAAGTCACAATGATAAGTTTATGGAGGGAGTGTTTGTATGATTTACGCATAAATATCATGCATATGAACATTCATGCATCAATAGAAGTGGGACCCAATTAACATTGATAATCTCAAGTATTGATTATTAGTAGGACCCAAACCAATATTGATAATCCCAAAATGCCCCTCTAGAGAAAAAAATAAAAAATACATAAAAAAAATGGTTGTTAGCAGGGTTCTCAGCGGGAGCAGCTTCTCTATCACTTGGGATAGACTGATAGAGGTAAGGTCTGTCCCCATCCCACCCTCCCTAGACCCTACAATAGCTCTACTATGAGTGAGATTACACTGGATATGTTTGTTTTGTTTATTCGTTCAAGTATTGATTACTAATCGACGATTAGAACCGAAAACATCTTGGGGAGTCAAGATGAGAGGTTGAGCTAGTTAAATACCATTTGGGTTGGGTTGGACCCAAAACAGGTTTTCTTTTTGCTATATACTTTTTTTATAAATGATTAATGCATTGGATATGATACAAAAACATACTATTACAATTATAATCTTAAATCTTTGAGTAAAACTATTTAGGAGGATGTAAGCTAAAAAATATATTAGAAGTCTCACCTATCATCAGGTTCAACCCAACAAGTAAAGGGCTTTAAACATGCCACCTAAAAACTCACTTTGGACCATAGTTATTAAAAGCGTTAAGCGCACTCAAGGCGCATAGGCCTCGCCTAGGGCCTAGGCGCAAGGCGCAAAAAAAGCGCGGGCCTGAGAAAAAATAAGCATACAACAAAAAAAACATAAAATATTTTTATATAATAGAAAATTAATACTATTCTTCAAATAAAATAAACTAAAGCTATTATATAACATTTATAATATTGTCTATTTAGTACCAAAAGTTATAAAATGCTAGTTTATTAGTGTAGAAAAGTAGTTTCGTTAGAAAGAAGTAGAAATCTAGCTAGAATCTTGCCAGAATTTAAAGAATTTGGCCGAAAACTCTCAAGAATCTAGGAATCTTGCCGGAACCTGTGCATGAATCATCACTTGGAGAATTAAAGCACAATTGCCTTGGGCACAATTGCCTCGCCTCACTAGGAAATTGGGCCTAGGCGCAAGAGGCGATGGCTTTTAAGTATTTAACAACTATGCTTTGGACAACTACTCAAACTAGAAAATGTAGCATTTTCAGAAAAAATAAACCCTATAGACTTTCCCTAGACTTAAAATTTAAGTACCTAAACTTAAAAAAACTTGACAAAAAGGTCCTTTATATGAAGCTGAGAGACTTGATAATGCAAAAAAAAAAAAAAAAAACAGACCACTTCACTGAGAATTTACATGTTTAGGGACTTATCATGCAAATAAGGACATATTTTTTAAAAATAAAGTTCGAACTTTCTTGTTAAGACTTTATAAGTTGAGGGATTTAATCATGTAAACGCTTCTGTCACATCTAGAGTTGTAAAACCGACAAAATATCCCTCAAATCTACTCAAACGAATCAACTCAAGATGAATTGTCGAAACATTTATGAGTAAACTCAGAAGTAATTGTCATTTTACAACTCTATAAATGACAACAATTATCATGTTTATTGGCCAAAAAAAATCATTTATAAGATATAACAAACATACCTGTAATAAACTAGGAATAAGTCCTGCATAAAGAGCGGAAACACCTCCATTTTCAACAATTTTGAAACACGTGGCTAACGCACTCATTTTATTTGCTCTAACTTGCAACTGTAACTGCCTTCTAACAACTTCAAACGGGTAAGTCGCCACCTCAGCACAAGCACCGGCAATAGCACCGTGTAATAACGTTCTCATTGGTCCCAATTCTAGCTGTTCCAATATATTCAAATCTTCACCCTGCTGCTTCATGTATTTAATTCTTTGTTTGCCTTCGGGTGAATTTAGATACGCTGATTTTAATATATCGTAAACTCCATAAAAGACTGCACTCGAAGGCGCCATGCTTAAGATTGAAGGAACCAATCCTTTATATAATGAGAAGAATCCTTCAGTTTCGATGATGTGGCGGAAAGCTCCTATCACGCCACCCAAGGATTCGCCACCTGGCGCTACCAACTTTGTTCTAATCTGAAAGATAATTGAAACCGGTAATTACTTTATATTTACGCCTTTATGGCCGTTACTATGTTTTGTCAATTTCAGTAGAAATTATAAAAAGCAAAAGATGTTGATTCTCTTAGCCAAGCCGATTATATTGGATATATTTTAGTATTAGAATGTATTAGTTATTATTAATTGATTGGTGTTGTATATCTCTTCTATATTTACGGATGTACTATGCCCTATTTAAGGGGTCTTGTTAATCATCAAGACTTTACATCATCTACGGCTTTTATGGTATCAGAGACTTTACATCATCTACAGCTTTTATGGTATCAGAGCCGTAGGTTCTGAATACCCTCTTTCCGATCCCTGTTCTTTTCCGAACCCTACCTGGCTTCGGACTTCATCGGAACTTGTTACTTGAACTTCATACACCTTTGCGTCAGGCTTCAGTTGTCTATTGTGACAATGTGTCCACAGTTTACCTATCCAGTAATCCGGTGCAACATCAGAGGACAAAGCATATCGAAATTGATATTCATTTTGTTCGAGATAAGGTTCCATTCATCGCTTCGGTATGCCGATATTTTCACGAAGGGATTATCACGACAGCTGTTTCAATCATTTCGTTCCAGCTTTACCGTCTGTCCTCTGCCCGCTCAAACTGCGGGTGTGTCTTAGCCAGACAGTTATATTGGATGTATTTTAGTATTAGATTGTAATATTAATTGATTGGTGTTATTGAATACAATCATCAAGACTTTACATCATCTATGGCTTTTAGTATCTACTATAATATAATAAAAACTAAAAAGAGAAGGATAAACCACTAAATTGAGTTTATATCATGATTTATCTACTTTCAAAATCATTTATTTACTGAAAAGAGTTGATTCTAATTTTTATAAAAGAAAAAAAGATCTTTTTTCCTAATAAAAAGATAATTCATAATTTATGATTCTGTACATGCATAATTGTTAAATAGCGAATAGCGACAAGCTACCTATACGCTACGTAGTGATAGCGATGAAATAGGAAATTTTAAAATTATTTATATGTATATTTCATATAAAATCCGATATACGCTTCATATTTCAATCCTGTAACAAAAAGCCCTAAAATACGCTTATTTTTCGGGTATTTATTAAAAAGAAAAAACCTATTTCATCACTTTTTAGGCACTGAACACCTTATAGCGGGAAGCTTCCGCTTCGCTACGCTATTAACAACTATCAGAGCATGTAATATTCATTAATAGAATATATAGATACTCACAAATAGAATACTTAAATCTAAATATTAGAAACTCACGCAAGTCCTAATAATCAAAAATTAAATCCAAAACCACACACCATGTAATTGACTTATCTCATATTATGGTTACTTTTTTTACTAAAAAGTATCCAGTTTTATTTCTAATTTAAAATGATAACAAACATGAAATCTAAAAAAACTAAAGGAACGGGATGCTAAATACCAAGACAAAATGATAAGCACATTATTAGAACAGCGGCATAAGTCAAATGTATTGGGCATCTCTCATTTGCAGCAGAAAAGTAAATTGAACTTTATCTGAATTCACACATTAGTCCCTGAACTTTATTTCTGCATGGTTAAACCCCTTAACTCACCAAAAACGTCCACACTTTTTAACAAACATGTCATTTGCATAATTTGATTCCCTAACGCCTACAACTATATAAGGGCCTTTTCATTACCATGAAGATAAAAGTCCAGGGGCTTATGTGTGAATTCAGAAATAGTCTAAGGGTGTAAATAATAAAAAAAAAGCGCTTAACTTACTGTGTCAAGTGGTAAGCAAAGAATGCTAGCGGTCATGCCAGCACCAGCACCAGCAAAAAGGCGTTCAAAATTGGTTGTTTCTTGATTTCCAGTGAACCTCATAAGTTGCTTTCTATAGGAATCGTATGCGCAAAAATTTAGAGCTTTAAATGGGGCGGTTCGAAGAATATTAACAAAATTTCCCTTCCAGAAGCCTCTTAAACCTTGAGAAGAAGCAATGGCTTTAATTAACTCAAATAAATTCTTCTGTTCACCACGGACCATATATTCCAGCTTTAGTCTTTCAAGTGGCGCCACAAAAGTTCTGTTCCAAATATATTTTCATCATACTTGATATTTCATATTATAGGTATATTTATGTTTTGATCCGCATCGAAAGATGCATAACAGTGAGACGTGTTTGAGATTGCTTAACTAAACTACTTATCTGCTCATTGCAATTCCTATAAGCAGATAAGTACCTTCAAATGTTTAAATGAGAGAAAGTGTGTATATGTATGTGCAGTTTAAGATTTTCTTATTTGTAACTGATTATTCTTGGTGGATTCAAAATTACAAGTTTATAAAGTGATCAGGTGAAATAAGCAGTTATAGATAAACCGTTTTTGCTTATGCTTATAAGCATAAGGTATTTAAATAAGTAATCTCAAACACCCCCTCAACATCTTTGTATCTGTATTTATGAAGTTACTTAATTGCAGAAGTAATATAATTAGCTAAATTTATACTTAACCCTACAGGCATTGAGAGAAAAACTGAAATATTACTGAACACAACTTACATTGGAATGTCCCCTTATAAGAGGGGCTAAAACTTCACAATTCGAAATCAACTTTAATTAACTAACGTTTAATGCCTAGAATGACATGTGATTGACATAAGTGGTTTATTTCAACCAACCTCATAAACTAACAAAAAAAAAATCTTAACAAAACGTGGACACTGCTTTGGGCCAATTGTTATAACATCCGGCCTTTGAGACTTTTCTGTGAGCTAAGTCATATCATACATGAATGCATAAGAAAAATGGCTATTTTTCAATCTTGTTGGTGTAAAATGTAAAAATGTTCAAATAAACATGATGAACTTTTCCATCACCCCATAATATTAAATACACCCATGAATAGATTAGTGAATTGTGTATCACCAAACCTTTTTGCAAAAATTCAAAAAAAAAAAAAAAAGAAAAAAGAAAAAAGAAAAAAAGCAAGATAGCTAGACAAGTCAATGCACAAAGAGAATTGCTTGATGTCAATAACATACCAAAATATTAAAGTTGGTGAAAGGTACACGACTTAGCAAGTTACAAGCTAATAGTTACTGTCGTGGAGAAACATGAGAACAAGCATGAATGATCTAATTTAGAGTAGTATCCCCCAAAGTACAAACATAAGGTAATTTTCTAGTAAACATCAGTAGTAATATTGAAGAGGTGTTTAGGATCTATTACTAAAACGCCTTGTCTACTTAGTGTGTTTTGATACAACAAGAAGTTTTGAGGGTGTTAGGGATTGCTTACCAAAACTCCTAATATGGTCATTTTTTAGTGTAGTAAGTGGTTTTGTATAAACAGATTGAAGTTTCTTACTTCGATAAGCAAATAAGCCACTTTAAAGCAATCCCAAACACCCCATAACCATTATCGTATTAATTTCCACCTTCTATTTCTAAATGGCGCGTTTTCCTTTTCTCGCATTGTATTCAACATTTGTGTATACCATCATACTCATTTGTATAAAGTCGATTCACACATACAAACTCTCATAAACATGCACCAGTTTGAATCACCACACCACCCAAAACCACTCCACTAGTTCTAAAGTTCACAATTAACATACAAATTTGACTTTAACGGTCAAACCTATTAAGTTCAAATTCCAAAACTTAATATGCATCATGTCACAGGTTCTTTATCAAAATTTTCCCATAGCTAGTACTAGTTTCAACATTTCATCCACTACCCAAATTTCACCAAACCTCAAAAAAAAAATCTTACTGATCTGAACATTGACCATCACTTCCATTTGACCACAAAAAGTCAGCTAAAAGTCAAAGATAAACAAACCAACCTTGAAACCATAGCAGCAACAGCCCCAGCCCACAAATGCTTTGTAGTATTCATAGCAGCAGGCTTTCTTCTCACTTTCAAACTAACCTTCTTCTCCTCAACCACCACACCGCCGCTGCCGCCACCCACCGCCGCCGCCACAAACTGTTTTGTCGAATTTTTACCCACACCCTCATCACTCCCCTTAACTGACAAACTAACTGACAAAAACCCACCTCCAAAACCCAATCTTTTTCGCGGGAAAACACCCCCACCACCGTGACTCCGCAGGGTAGAACAGTTCTCCGGTGAAACGACGGCGTTTATTATATAATGGGGAAGAAGATTGTTATCAAGAAATAATCCTCCTGGTGATGAATAGGCATTTGAAATTGCGCATCCGGATGTTGAAGTGGGAGCTTCAATTGGGATAGAGCCGCTTGACATGTTGTGTGAATGTTGAAAATTTTGGGGATTAGGGTTAGGGTTTCAAATCAACATTATGTAGCGGCAATTGGGGATTAACAATGAAGAAGTTGGTGTGGAAAGTGACGTGAAGAAAATGGCGGAATCATTGCATTGCTTCCATCGCCGCAAACTGTTGCAACTCTTGAACAAACACTTTCAGCCACAATGAAGATAAAATTTTAGATGAAAATGATTATTAGTTATTATAAGGAATAATTGCATATTTCCCCTTAAAAACACCCATAAATGCATATTTACCCAAGCTAAAATAAAAATTACATATTTCCCCTTCTCTATTAAACTACCCACCTCTAAATCCTCTCTGAATCAAACATCTTCTTCTCAATGCTCTGAATCCATTTTATGGTTTTGATTAATTAATTTCATTTTGAAAAGTACAAAACGTAAGATCATTTGTAAAGCTTTCCACTTGCAAAATCCTCCATTTATGTGCTTCTCACAATATATGAATAACATCCTGCTACGTCCTGTTCCAAAACCACCTGATTCAGTTTTTGAACTTTACCAAGTCTTTGAAGTTCTGCAAAGAATCCTTCTGCCCCCTGCTCGTCTTCTCTTTTATTAATGCGTTTAATGGCTACAGGTGTTCCATTAAAATGAAGGGTAAAATAGTCGGTGATACATCATTTAGTGGAATCTTCAAGTGTTCCAGGTGTTCCAAGTGTTGCACCTTTTGCACAACTCGGGTCTTCAAGTGTTCAAAGTATATTATCCAAATCAATCACTGATTCACCCGCCTCACAACTCGCTTCAGAAGGGTTTTAGCTCAGAATTGTCATGTTAAACTCACAAGCTGGAATGGTGGACAACGCACTCAAGGTGTTCGACGAAATGCTTCAGAGAAAAACCTGCACGTTGACTGAAAAATCGCTTTGTGGGGTGCTTTATGTGATGCTGGATAACAAGATTCACGATGATAAGTTTCATCAGACTTATGAAACATTCGTAAAAAAGACGGGTGTTTCGCCGGGTGTTAAGTCGTTTAATCTGGTATTGAAGGCTCATTTTAAAGCGGGTCGGGTTGATCGAGCTCAGGAGTTAGTAAAATGAAGGGTAAAATAGTATTTCTATAATTTAATTTTAATAAATTAAATCAAAATGGATAAATTTGTAATTTTACTAGTTAATAGAGGGAAAATATTGCAATTTAATTTTTGGCTCGGGTATATATGCAATTTCAATGTTTTTTAAGGGGAAATATGCAAAAAAAAACCCTTATTATAACACTACCATAGCATACTGTATACAGGAATTATCCTTTTATTTATTAGATACTAGGTTATCTACCCGTGTGATACACGGGTTGAACAATTTATGTTGCTGAAGACATAAAAATTTCCTTGTATACAACATTTGTTGTATGATTTGTAGCTTTCTCTTATCTGTCTAAAATTAGTAATTTTACACCAAAAGTTGCGTTCATACAGGATAAAAAAATATGTAGTAGTAAACGCAATGTACAAAATGTGAATCTAAAATTCTACACCAAAAGTAGGTTTACCAAAAAAAAAAGTATTATTCAACCCATATATATTAACATACCGAGGCTCGTCCAATATCTAACCTTCTTGTGATGGGGATTTACCTGAAAACACTATTTAAACAGTGTTAGCTTTTTTTACATCAAAATGCAACTCATTTATTCCCTAGCCATTCCCCTTTAGCCAGGAGCTAAAAGAGATTGGATAAACATTTTGTAGCATAAAAAATGACAAATACACCCAGCCTGAACATCAATACGGACACCTAATGCAAGCAAAATCAACCAACTAAAACATTTAACCCAATGAAGTAAACATAACTGAAAATCTAAGCAGGTGAGGAGAAACAACATCAATTTTCCCCAACCGCTCTAAACCATAAACGTGTCTATGTCTTCAATCGAGTGTTTGATCGCTCCCCATCTCTTTCAGCCCAGTCCCAACAAAAGGGTATCATCCATTGCCATTATTGGTGTTATTCTGAAATGATTAATATGTCAAAGCTCAATTTAGAGCGGATCGATGTGCACTCCATTAGCCATCAAGGATAAGTAAGTTTATAAAAAAAACATACAAATTAAACACTAATTACGCACACAAAGGATAAAGTTTAGTAACATTTATGGGTTATTTCAATAACAAATATCCGAAAACATCATTAAAAAAAGGCTAATAATTGACCACATGAAACAAAAGGAATGAGCAAAACATGCAAACAGTTCTAACACATCCAAAAACCGAGCAAGTTCGACACAATACCAAAATGTGAAGTGGATCCAGTAAATCTATATACAATTGTTTCCAAAATACACAATGTTATTTATCTTGAAGATAAACAAATATTGGAAAGGTAATATGAACAGTAATGGTAACATGTATGAGATACCCAAACTTCTTAAACTTTAGATATCAAAAGCAATAATTATTACGTTCATGATTTCTACTGATTTAAAAACATTTATGGTTAAAAGTTAAAATAGAAAAATAGATCTATGGCATTATTTTGATGAGAAAAGGAATAAAATTTAAAAATAAGATTATCATACAAATAGAATGTTTAAAACTAAATAAAAGAAAATACCATACTTGTACTCGGGTTGATCTTTGCAAGGTTTCAGGCAATAATTCAAGCTATAATTATAAAATACTCTAGTTATTAACATTTCTCAGCTTCTATGAGTTTTATTGGTTGTTGTGTATTGCACTTGTACATTATCTCTAGCTTTTTGGTATGCGTTTCCATCTTTGTAGGCTTTTAGAAGCCTTATCTGTTCATAATCTCTCGTCTTCAATTTCTTAATCCCCTCTCTACACATCATAGGTCTTTCATCTCGACTCTTTTTCCGGCAACTGTGTCGTTCCTATGGCGGGGATTCAAGAGAGGGAAACAGAGAGAAAGACGGGTATGGTCCGTCTACGGTGGCGGCGGAAGGTGATTATGATGACTTGGGCCTCATCCGAACCTCGATGGCTGCGACTGTGTTGTTTTTGAACAACGATCCGGTGGGGGCTAGGGTTCTACCGTATTGGGTTTTAAAGTATTTCTGATATAAAATCGATGACGATGAGCCAATTTTAATCTGAGATTGATGATGGGGTAAACCATACATGAACCCTAAATGCTTATGTTTTAATTTTTTTTTTTTAGCTTTTACATGTTTTGGTTGAAGCTATGATGGATTCATGAGCTTCTTGGAGTATAAGTAACGGTGGTAACGGTATGGCGGTGTGATTCATGTGAAATAATGTTGGAGTTGGGGGTACCGATTTCATGTTGTTTACGTGATTTTTGATTGGTTAAGTTTGTTTGGTGTGGTTCTGCTTTTATTTATTAGATACTAGGTTATCACCCGCGAACTTCGCGGGTCAGAAAATTTAATATACATTATCACAAAGTGTACAAATAATATAAATACAAACAAAGTGACATATTTATTACAGAAATTACTTATTGACAAAGTGAAAATACAGTTAAAATGCATAGAAATATAAAAAATTCTATTTTTTTTTTACTTTTATCAAGGATTAAGGTGTCCCCCGACAAACAACATTTACTGTTTCTCTAAGCCATCTAGAACTTCTGGCTACGGCCATCACTAAAGATCTGCGAAATAAAGGACAAACATTAAATAACATCACAAAGTAACTAATCTCCCAATGAAAGATATGTTCGTAATCCAATCTAAACCTTAAACCGAAACAATATAAAAGTTTAAAGATACTAACAACATTTAGTTAGTTGACTACACAACTCCCTACACCACATAAGTCATCATTACCCCTTATAATTAAAAAAATAAGATTTCTATATGTAAATATTATCCTAATGAAAGATATGTTCGTAATCCAATTAACTTGTAAATACATATGTTCATCAATTTTATCATTTGCATACCGAACCATTCATCAAGGTGAAAAAACATTAACTATGCAAATTAAGAGAGAACAGTAGATACCACATCAAATGTTCATCAATATTATCATTCGATAAGCATACAAACTTGAGTTTTCCCTGCTTCCTCCTGCACATAACAATAACTTGTTTCACTAAATCTACAATTACAAAAAAAAACAAAAAAAACAAAAAAACAAAGTTACTGATAATACACCATCAAATCAGGTGGCGTTGATTTGACAACAATACAGTACCGATACCGTACCATACTGAAGCATACTGGTTGTACAACATTACTTCCTACTGCAAATGGACAAAGCAAAACATTTGAAACCTCGAATCTTCGCCAGTTGTCCCATTCTACCTCAATACGCTTCGCTTGATTTTTGACCCACATGAATGACATTGTTTTGATCTCGCTTAGCAGCTGCTCAAGAATAACTCTTCTGCCTGAAAAAATAAGTCCGTTTCGCCCTTCCATATGACCAGCAGGTGGTGAGAATTACCGCTTGCAGTAGGTCTTTAAAAGTGAAAGCAAAGATTGGCGGAATTTCACACCATTAGCTTACTTTACTTCATAAGTTTGCAGCTATGAAACATGAGGAGAACAGGTGTGACGTCTCTGTATATTCTCCATACAAACGGCACTTTATCGAACCCCATACAATGTTCCTTCAATGCAGGCCCTCTAAAGTTGAGAGTCGGTCTTGCTCTGCTCTCAAACAGAGAACATCAACCTTCTTCGAAACCCTCGTAGACCACTCGAATGGGTAATAAGGAGCCGCAAATGCAGAAAGGAGCTTTCGACACATTGCAACCAAAAAACATCCCTAAAAACCAACTTACCTTGGTTATCTGCAACAATGCCACCAGAAGAATCTATAACAAATACGTACAAACAAAAAATGAAGGTAATGGTTTTGATAGGAACTTAGGAAGCATTTGTATCATGATACATAGAGAAGAATTTATCCATATCAGATCATTTATATTCACCAATAGAATCTCGAACCATTTGAAATAATCGGATACAACAACATTCCTACTCTCTCAGATTGTCAGATTGTTACCTGAATTTAAGAAAATTAAACGATTTTCATTAGAATATATAGCTAATCAAATCTTTCTAGTTTTGCTGATTAACCACCAATATGCTTCAATAAAACCAGACAGTTGACAAAATTTAATTATCAATAAAGGAAAGTCATTAACTTGTATGCAAGGGAAATGAACATACCTTTAGTGTGCAATGAAGTCCTATCCAGCATAAATCCGAACACCGTGATACCCGCTCAATTGTTCTCCAAATACGTTACTGCAACAAATTTAAACATAAAATAAAAAAAGTAGCGTAAAAAATATCGTGTTAGGGGCAATTACATTTATTTCCCTATTAACTCTACTAATTACATATATGCCAAACCCAAAAATTAAATTACATAAGTCCCTTTCCTTAAAACCATATAATATCAAATTTACCAATTTGAACTTATTTTATTAAAAACAAATAATAATGTCTATTTATCTCTTTTTATTAAAACTTAAAAATAACAAATTTACCAAACTATAACCGGTTCTTTTTTTGTTCCAGCTGCAACCGAACACAAAAAAAATATGTCCTTTTAAATCCAATCGATTCTAAATAACTTCGGTTTGGATAACGCCTCCAACGGTCTTGAATGTACATACAATAGAACTACCTTGGTGTTACTTATTCCATAGAATTAATGCAAATAGAACTAACATAAAGTTGCAAAAATACGCTTATATACTTAAAAGAATTATAAAAGCAAAAATACCCCAAACTTCCCATCGTTCCTTTCTTGACTTAATGGTTCTCTTATGTTGTATGATTCCATATCAGCTTGGAAATGCTTGACATCTTAAAACACAAAAACTTGACAAAAGTACCATAACATGTAGATCTTGAGACGACCTGTAGCTTCTATAAATTGTTCAAGTGGTAGAGGGTTCTGAATAGCTATCAAAGCTTGAATGGCCCACATGTCCGACCAAGGGTAGTGATGACTGTAAAAATAAAGTATTTGATTAAGTCACCATCCATATAATCAAATCGACATAATCTTGTTATATTACTTAGAGTATTTAGATACTTAGGTGTGATTACATACAGTTTAATGTGATACATCTTAAAACCTTCAAGACTTCAGTTGGAACAAATTGTACCTAGTTTCAGAATGGTCAACAGATGGTCTCGATAACCCAATATGACAGTATTTATATTATTTGCATCAAAGCTTTCAAACTTAAGTTTGAACAATTGGAGTATTGTCTTGTAGATGATTTGGAATTTTACTAAAGAAGGGGCATCATCTTCAAGTTGTACCATGGGACGACTGAAGTTTGTTTTACATGAACATGAGCCAAATGGATAATAATACAGAAAGGCTAAAAGCAATGAACATCCCTATTTGAAAACTTTTTTTTAATCAGGATAGCAGTTTCGATCAGGAACTTTGCTTGTGTAATCTTAATTTTCAAGTATCCCTACATAAACGTTGCAAGTAATTTTATTCTAAAAAAATATTTTGACCCGTCTTGCCACATGTAACCTTAATCAATAACTCACTTGAAACCAATGGCACTGGAATCAAACCAAAATTCCCAACTGTAATATAGAAAGTTAAAAAAATATGAATAAAATCGATATGCCATTACCTCTTTCTCAGTGTGAGCTTCCCTTACAAAATTGGAATGACATTCAATAGCCAGTGAAAACAAACCAGACCTTGATCTGCTCGAGTTCTCTGCAGTGGCTCCACCCTTGGCCTTTTGCGACCGAATATTAGCGGATCGTACTGGAAAAGAAAGCATCCGCAGCTGGATCTGGCGGTGTGGCTTTGCATTTCAGTTGTAAGTAATTCAATAAGTCCCTGAATTGAAGCAACCATGATTTGCGTATTTCCCTTACAAAGAATTATAGGTACCTGAAAATACATTGCAATTGCACACACCCATGTCAGATTATTATATATTTGGCACGGGTTTCAAGAAATTAGATCGTTCGTTAAATTACCAACTTACTGTTACCTGTAGAATCTCGATAAAAGCATTCAGGGATTCATGAAAGAAAAAAGAATTTAAAGAGGTTAGCAATTTGTGCAATGTACTAATAAATGAGTCGATTTCGGTCGTGTTATTATTTATAATAAAAAAATAGTTAAAAAGGGAACAGTGCAAAGGGATTGAAAGTCGCTCAAAGTTTATATTTAATGCATACAACCCCTTAAATTATTTTATTAAAAGATTATTTGTTATTATAATAAGTCGTAATCATGATTAACAGAAAATTTATCCCGAATAGTGTAAGTGCCTAATACCTGTCGAGTAGCCTCTGATGAAATCTGGTGAAAGCAAGCTACAACTACAAAAAAAAAAACACAGAGTTAGACACATTTAAGTTTAAATAAATCATATATAACTAAAAAAAGCATTGGGATAGTGACTCACAGTGACGAATCCATGTGCTGACTTGGATATGCCACACAAATGGTACCTCAACTGAACTCTTTGCAAACTCAACACCCAAAACATTAACATTTTTTGCATGGTCCCATCGGGCTCGAGCTTCGGGTGGAGTAGAATCAGTCCGGCCACTGAAACCGAAGGCAAAAATGATGATAGAAGCTTCTGAGATGGAAATCTCAGTAATAAAGTTGATGTGCTCCTTCGTTGTATCAACCCAAGAACTGTAAAATTTTATAATGTTCTTATGCTTAGGCGTTTTAAGCAAATGAACTTCCGAGTATAGACGCTCTAGCTCCTCCGGATGCCTCAAGAAATCCGAAACCTTTATTTGATTCCAAGCTACTTCAATCCCTTCCAATTCATCAAATGCTTTGTATCTAAATTCCCAATAATCAAGGAACATAAAACTTACATTCTAAGCTTTAATTACATAAAAATTGTATATGAAATTAATTTATAAACCTATTGACAACATAAAATATCTAATATAAAACAATAATGCAATACAAGGATGCACTTTTATAAAAGCACATTTCCCCAAGACTTCTTTATACTGCAAATTATACAACTTAATATCAAAATCTAACAGATAATGCTCAAATCTGCATCAAAATTAATAAAGTTAAACGCACTAACCCAACCGTAACGACCGGACGGATCGATCTCAACGAACTCAGTATCGGAATCGTCAGGTTCATGATCCGTAATCGACGATTCCGATGGCATTTCTGTGTGTATTTTATCTTCGTAAAACCCTAACTCTTCACGCACAATATAAACAAATCAAGTTCTTAATTCAACAAATATTAACAAAAAACATATATCCAAACACTACATCCACAACCAAAAAACAGTACAAATACACAAATTACAAACAAACTACCTTCAAAACAACTTCCATAGCATCCGATATAAAACCGAACCATCCGCCGGACTTGTGCACCGTCGTCGTAACTGTCGATTCTCCTCTACCAGTACCAGCAGCATCCACAGCAACTGCCGCAACAGCTAAAGTATACATAAATTCATCATTTTAACTACAAATTTTAAACACCCAGATTAAAAAAACAATCTTTTAGAGTTAAATTCATCATTATAACTACAAATTTTAAAAACCCAGATTAAAAAGACAATCTTTTTGACCTAAGTTCATCATTTTAACTACAAATTTAAAATACTCAGATGAAATAGACAATCTTTTTGACATAATTCATCAATTTAACTACAAATTTAAAAAACCCAGATTAAAAAGACAATCTTTTTGACACAAATTCATCATTTTAACTACAAATTTGAAAAACCCAGATGTAAAAGACAATCTTTTTGCCCTAAATTGATCACTTACAAAAGCAAGTAAAGAGGGGAATGAATCTTGAACCCATTTTAATACAAATACAAAAAAAAAAAAAACAGCTAAAAAAGACATTCTTTTTTACCTAAATTCATCATTTTAACTACAAATTTAAAAACCCCATATCAAAAGGACACTCTTTTTAAACTAAATTCATCATTTTAACTACAAATTTGAAAAAAATAAGCCAAACGAAAGAACAGGAAGTGCTGGTTAAAAAAAGTCAACTTAATCAAACTGATTAGGTATTTTATGCCAAAATTTTAAAAAAATTATAAGAGAAATAGACGAAAGACCTTTTCCATACCTTTAAACACATTCATCATCCCTGTGTGCCCATCATCTTCTCCATTTAAACTGAGGAAACAGAAAGAAAGAAAGAATTATCATACCTAAATCACATCAAATTCAACCATTCTTCAATAAAATAAAATCGAATCAATTTCATTGAGAGCCAGGATTCAGCGCCAAAGAAAACATACGGACATGAAAAATAAAAAAGTTCCAATTTCATAACCTAATTAAAAACTTTTTTATTAACAGGATGTTTACCTTAAATCAGTACATGGAATTAGGATAACACGTAATCTTAAACAAAAAGTTCCGATTTCATAACCCAATTAAAAACTTTTATAACATTAAATCAGTACATGGAATCCTAATTAAAAACTTTTATAACATTAAATCAGTAATGGAATCGGACTATGTTAAAGTGTCGAGAAAACATTGAACTAATTGTTAGAACCCTGAATTTGATAAAATGTTATGAATTATAATAATTTTATATGCATGTTCCTCTTTAGGAACAATATTAATAATATTATTCCTCTGCATTTCCCTTTTATGTAAAAGCTAAATTTGACCAAAGTTGTTTTGAGCATACTAAAAGGGGACTATTTTGATCCCACCCTGCGTTGACCTATAGTAAAAAGACACTTAATGACCTATAACATGTTGACATCTCACCAAAAATATTAGTCTTTCTAAATAATTTTCATCTTCTTGGCCAAAATTGGTATACATACTTAGGTGGCCTATAAAGTTGTTCCGCTATGTGGATGGTCCACCTATTTTACCTGTTTGACCCATTATACATCATATAACCCAAATAAAAATGGGTTATAACTGACTGACATCTCTATTGAAAAAAAATAAATGTATTGTTTTAACCTTTATACCTTCCTATGATGCAACTCCACCAGTATAAGCTGCAACTGCATGCAACTCGGCAGCACCATAACGACACATTTCATTAATGATATCTTCTGTCAAAGTGGACCAGTTGCACCCCAAATCACTAAGAAGACTAAGTGCTGTAGTTTTTAATCTAGATATATCCTCATCCATCCCTCTGCAGCAAAAAAAATATATATGACTTTAAGTTGTATAGCCCCCCCACATTTATAACTTTGGTAATGGTAATTGGATCAAAAAACTGCTACCCGTCAAACTGCCCAGGGAAAGTATTATAGTTAGCCGAGAGAATCGATCAACAGCTCGAAGCAAAATACAAAATCCCACAGCAACACTACCATTGAGAAGGATAATAAATAACAACTACCACCAACGAATTTTGTAAATATAAAAAAAAAAAGATCAGTAATAAGAATAAGAATAACAATTACATCTTTCAAGGTTAAGATCTTATCATCTTATGTTATGTTTTCAGTGCTTTTAAATGCCAGAGACTAAAACCTCTCTAAATGCAAATCCCAAGGGTAGGGAAAGAACCTAAATGCTCATCAAGACATGCACTTGGATCAATAACTTGTGATCAGATTTAGTATATTAACAATTGATAAAGAAAGGACAAAATATGGGTTAATCACTTAACTGAATCCAAACTATAATGATTTCTAAAATACCTTTGATTTGGTTTTCAAGAACATCTTTTAAAAATACTCATAAATATCTACCTAATCAGTTTGATAGAGTTTCTAAGAGCAGAAACAAACCTTTGTCAATGCGAAGATAGGAACACAAAAGCACATCGATTAATATCAACTCCAAAGCCACACCTAATCAATTTTTGCAAAAGTAAAAAAACGAACGATTAAAAAATTACAGAACGATCTTCGTCTACTCACCCAAAAACTTGAAATCCTTTAAACCCTTATAATCATATTAAATAGAAACAAACCGAAAAAAAAGAAACTAACTATAAGGATTGCATATCAGAAACCCTAAATATATGAATGGTACCTTTCTTCTTGAATTCGCTTTATTTGTTCAGTGGTATGTTCATCGATTTTCATATATCGGACATGAAACCGTATAAATTGAATACCGAAGAAAAATAACTGTTCATTGAAACAATAAAAAGAGTCGTCAAATCTAAAACAAAACTTATTTGAAAATAGAAAACATTAGGGTTTCGATTGAGACCTCAAATCTACAGAATCGGTGGTGTAAAGGTAACATGAGAATCACCATCGTTCGATTTGCTGAAGAAGATGTGTGGATTTGCTGAAGATGATGCATATGCGCCGCTAGGGTTTTGAGGGTGATGGTAGAGACGAAGGAGATCTGATGGAATTGTGTAGAGGAAGAAAGCTTTCAAAAAATATAAGGGATCCAAAGCAAAATGATCCGACCCGGAGTTTATTCGGATCCCGCGTCCATTTTGAGAATGCACGTAGCCAAAATTGTGATTTCCCTCCTAAACTGAATTGCCACATCAGCCAAGATGGCCAAATACAAATGCCACCTAGCCCAAATCCATCTCATTTATATATATATATATAGATTAATAATTCAAGCTTTTGCAGGTTGATGGGTGCTTTTTGTCACACCCCGACCACGTAAAACAAAAAATCATGGCGGAAACGTCGGGGAGTGTTGTAACAGAATCATTGTTTCACAACCATGGATTAAATGGTTTCGTTTTATTGAATTATTGAACTCATTGTTTTATTACAAATAAGATAAATACAAATATTATCTTTCAAGTTTTAATGTCACTAAGGCACGAGTCCATCCTATGTATAGCATGCATCAACAATCATCACATAGACGCACCTGAAACATATGTGAAAATAGGTACGTCAGCATAAAAATGCATGTGAGTAACATAGGTTTGTGAATTAGATTCATGGCTTTGGTCAACACAAGAAAAAAGTTTTATGTTTACAAAATAATAGCCATGAATCTTTGTAAAAAGTTTGGTTTCGAAAATACATTGTTTTGATAAAAAAAGGTTTGTAGTATATATAGAAAAAATGTACTTTGGTTTTGAAAAGATCGGATAAATAGTATATCAAAGTATACTTTAGTTTTGAAATAGTTAAATAGATAAGTAGTATATCAAAATATACTTTGGTTAATGAAAATAATAAATTTGGTAGTATATCTCAAGTATACTTTGGTTTAAGAATGAAAGTATAAATACTATATCAAATTATGCTTTGGTTTGAAAATAGCATATCAACTATGCTTTGGTTTTGAAAATAGCATATCAACTATTCTTTGGTAGTATATCAAAATATACTTTGGTTTATGATATAACAAAGTCGGTAGTATATCAAACTATACTTTAGTAAATAGTAGCATATCAAGCTATGCCTTAGAAAATAACAAGGTCAGTAGTGTATTAAAACATATGTTGGATTTTGTACATAGTATATCAAAAATTATACTTTGGATAATATCACATTTGAGAGCACATCAAACTGTACCTTGGTAGTATATCAAAATATACAAAAGAAACTGTGATTTAGTATTCATTCAAACCTTAGTGTATCAAACTACACTTTGGAGACTATAGAAATACCACAAAGGCAATTTCTATTTGGTTAAAATTTGGTTTCTGACATTCCATACAATAGGAATGGGGTGTCTAGTCCTATAGCGCTATATCGTACTACCAATCGGCTTGGTGAATGTATTAAAATTAGTACAATCCAACAATTAGTTTTACAAGCTTTGAAAATCGGTGTTTAAACCATAGATAATCGTTTAATTCATCAAAAGAATAAGTATTAAGCATGTGTAATCATATAGTTTAAAATCATGAAAATAACAACTAGGCACATATGTTTCACCCCAAAACATTTGAAAGAAGTAAAAGAGGGGACTATGTACTCACTTGAGATTGCAAATATCCTTGATTAAGTGTCCTAACGAAGCTCAGGAAATCAAGGAATCAAGTGGCACCTAGTATGTAATCGCTATGTTAAACAATCGGCTCCTAAGTCGGGAGATAGGATAGAATGAAGTTCTATAAATCAAATGAGTATTTGAACTCATATGGTATGATTTAATAGAGCTAACATTCTGTTTTGAAAGTCTACCTAAGTGCTTTTGACCCGTTTCGACCCATTATGGTAGTATAAGCTACTATAATGCGTCGTTTGCGCAAAACTATGTTCAGATGGTTAACTATGTGCTATGTCAAGTCTTACATGCCCAATTATGTCTAAACATGTTACTAAATCAGATTATATGTCAAAAATATGTTCACATATGTAAAATACGGATTTATGCTTCAAAAGGGCGTTTTGGTCATTTCCTATGGGCATACAAGCTACTTAACAAATAACTAACCAATCCTACGTGATCATAAGGTATAACCTCAGAGGTTATTCCCTATGCAACTATGATCACTAAACAAGCTTGGTCGGATCCTAATGATCGACCAAACGGGTCGAGTTCGAAAGTCTAAGCGGTGGTTTAGACCGCTTGACTTACGACTCTAAACAAGCACTAAACTAAAAGTGACGAGCTAAGCATGTTAAAACATGCTTAACTAAGTTAGAAAATAGGTTTTGATATCAAAACAAAGTGTTTTGATACCCTAAATTAGTTTGGTTGCAAAATACGCATAAATGCGCATTTTGACCGAAACTACGACTCGTCAATACGCCTAGTCAACGTGGTAATCAGTAGGTATAGTCACTAGGGACTATAACCATCGTGATTATGCTCACGTTGCGAAGTTCAAACGAACTTCGTGTTAACCAAAGACTGGTCAAAGCTGAAAGTCAAACACTGTTTGACTTTTAAGCTAGGAAAGCAATAAAAGAATGAAGGAAGCTTACAAAGGGTCCTTGCTTGAACTTGATCTTATAATTCTCAGGTATGAAGTTATAAAACCCCAACTTAGAGAATTTAGATCAAGTGTGAGTTGCAACTAATGAAATGCTAGGCTATTTATACTTGTAGTGAACTCACAAGATCAAAACAAGTGTTTGTGTGGCCATCAAGCATTAAATCCTAGCCATACAAGTGTTTAGAGGCCAGCTAATTTACTTGGGGAGGTGCTAACTTGGCTACCACACAAAGAAATTGCAAGAATGGCCCCTAAACTATCAATCTGATGCTGAAAATAAAATTTCTGCCCAGATGTGGCCGTGGCGTCGCACCACGGCAGACCCATGTGGTGGTGGCGCAGCGCCACCATGTGCCAGTTCCCAGAAACTTTGCCAAAATGGCAGAAATGGTCCCTGCACATGTTTAAGGCCTTTTTCGATACGTTTAAACCCCGTTAACCCATTTTCAAGGCTCAATAATGAAGTTTAAGTATAGGGAACATGAAACATGCTCAAAAACATCTCGGATGTCGGCTCATTTGGTCGTACGGTTGCGTTGTTCGGTTAATTACGACGGAAGTCGTAACGAACACAAAAACGATCCAAATTGAGCGACGAATGGTATTTTTGCATGCCGATAACTAAAATAAAAATATTTTAGTGTGTACAAAAATTTTGGATGTTCAGATGTGGTCAGAACGTAAGATATGCGCGTAAATGCAAACTTATGCTGTTTTTGACACTTTTAGTCCCTGTAAGATCAAATAAGCATGTCTTCGCACACCAAACCTATCAAAGCTTATTTCTAAGCTATGTTTAGGTTATTGATGGTATGTTTAGCTTATGACGAAGTTCCGGATTGTACATTGCCATACGAAACGGCAAGCTTTTGCAGTTTGACGCAAATAGTCCATGTGAGCGAATAAACTTGTTTTTGCCATACCAAACCCTTTAAAACTTATTTCTAAGTTATGTAAAGGTTATTTAAGGTATGTTAAGCTTATGTCACTATTCCGGAGTATTTGTTGCATTAAACTGATCGCGTTTACGCATCAGTTCGCGTATAACTTTCCAGAAAGCGATTTAAAGCTCGAAATTGAACAAGAACTGATATGTGCAAATGATACACATATTTATACAATCCCAAGTATGAAACACAATATTTCATTGGATTTGAAATTGTATGATGGTCGTAGTGACACAGGTGTCACACTTTTAAACGCTTTAGGGTCTCTGAAAGACTCCACCAAGGTTGGGCTTACAAAGATCAATAGCGAATTCAAGGTATGTTCTGATGCTAATATGATATATTTACCGACCTTTCATTATTTGATTTTAGGAAGGACATGGTAACTTATTCCTAGCAAATTTGTCACTTGATATTGAATAAATAAAATTCTTTAAATCTCAGGAGATTGCCATTTTGAGCAGATGCTACTCGAAAAGATGTTGTCTGATCAAAATGAAGGCTTTGTAATCATTCGGATATTAGTTGATCAACCAAAAGTACTATTTTGTTTTCCACATGCTTGACCTTATTTTAGTTGAATAGTAAGAACACCAGTTTTGGATTAAATAACATGTGCTTGAATTTTAGTTTAAACAGCTGCTATAGCGCTTTCATCGATATTGACTGAATTCCTACCGGTTTTTGGGACTTTAGTTGCTTGTCAAAGAAACAGTTATTGGATTATTTGTTGTCAACATGTGTTTATTAGTGTACACAATTATTAATATACATATAACATTGTCGTTATAGTTACTACTTACTACAAAGTATGATCTAGAGGTTAGTTATAACCGGAGTTTGTAACTCTAATCGATTACACGTTGTTGCCTTCGGAGGTGGTCTTTGAACTCCAGTAAGAGCTGGGTGCATAAAGGTAAACCAATATTCTGATAACCTTCGGTTATATAGAATACTTTACAAAATCCTGTGAAACGTTCATCTTTACACCGACATGTTTTCCACTTAAAAGGGTTAAATTTTATTAGTGTCTTTCTGATGAAGTGATGGATTTACATTAGAGTGTAATTAACAACCAACAGGTCATTGGCTTGAACCTGTTTTACCTCTTTATTTGAATTTATGTCAAACGGTTATAGTGCTATGAGAAGTACCCAAGATATTAAAACATTTATTGAATAAAACGGGTCGATCGATGGGATAATTTTTTCTTAAATATGCAGTGAGATTGAAAGAAACTGTGTATTGACTGAAATGAATGGGATTTATTGTTCAGCTAGACTTATAAGAACCAGTACAGAAACAACAAAGTGTAAGGTCTAAAAATTCGTATTAAAAACATGAATCTTTAATGACAAAAGAACCAAACGGGTCAAATAATCAACTTTTAATGTTTGCATTAACTTCATCATAAGCTAGTCGAGATAATTTAAAGAAAGAGTTTACACCCCAAAAATCCTTAAACAACTAACATAGTCTTAAAACAACAAAAGTTTCGACATCGACAAACTTCAAAGTTAAGTTATTTACAAAAGACCCAACATAACGAAAGCCATCTAACAAAAGTTTAGACCCATTAACTAGCATCATTACAGAAGCGTGCTAATTGGTGTGTTCGTTCCAAAGTAGTGCCGACTATCAAGACGATTTACTTACATTCAATACAAACGATTAGACATATAAATTCATCAATTCTTATAGTTCAAACTTCTAACCAAACTACATGGCAACTCTTCAAACATTCAGTTGATCATAAATTTCTCTAACTTGGCATATGATCCATTCTACTCATTCGACCCATACTCTTAGCATAATTTCAACATACACTAACTCGACACATGTACGAGGTTTCGACTCTAGGATAGTAACATTTCATATCGTTACACACTACTAAGATTTGTAAGCATAAGAATTTACCTTTGTCGTTGTTTGTTTGTGATCCAGAACAACTTGAACTTTCTTCCTTAATTCCTACAATCCAAAATCACTTACTTTAATCTCGTGTCATTCCTTTTATTCCGTTCTTATCATATTCAATTTAACAACTAACAATCACCCAATTCTAACCATTTAACATTGTAAAATCATATGCTCATTTCATTCGAGCATTTTAACAAACACTTGGCATGCATACTATTAATTAAGCATAGTGTACAAGTATTATATGCATAACTTGGCCAATTCATATCAATAACATCAATTTCAATCAAAATCTCATGCAACCTTCATCCTAAATCGATTTCACTTAACAACATCTCATCATGAACATCATCATATGAACATCATCATATGAACATCATTATACTAATTTACACCAAGTTTCATATTACACATCGCAACACTCATATTTTAAATGGGTTTTCACTTTCACTTACCAATCTAATCGAATTCAAGTTCAATTCATGTTCCATGGGATGTTCCTAACCCATACCCATATTCATTTAATACAATTTCATGGATTTACTTGAAACCCATTTCATTCATGATCATCAAATTGCAAATTTCAACATACCTCATGTTTAGAATGTTAAGATGATTAGAGAAAGATGAACATGCAGATGATTAGCTTCACTTCTTCTCCTTAATTGCTGAATTTTGAAGATGAAAAGGGTTTCCCCCTTCCTCTTGATATCCTGGGCGACACACACACCTGATGTGTGTGTCCTTATGTTTTAATTTCATTTTTATTATTTCACCTTTCATACCTTGTCATTTTTGGCCCCTCATAAATGTAGTGTTTACATTTATGACTAATTTCCTTTCTATTTAGTTAACATTCACATAATAATCAAGTCCCTACTTTTTTTTAATCATCATTCTATTAATATTCGTTTCTACACATAATCTTGTTATTATTATTATTCTCATCATAATCATTCATATTCTAAGGTTATAAGCATTATAACTTACTTGTTGCATAATTTAAAATCATAAAGTGCGTAATTCATAATTTTGGGCATTATAAGTCCACCCCCCCTTAAAGAAGGTTTCGTCCTCGAAACCTGAATACGTACGGTTTAATAACATGCATACACATTATGTAGACCAACTTTTTCTAGTATAAATAGTCATATACCTTACTACTCAAACTCTTACGTACAATTTACATGCTCACATATCTATTAAACAAATGCTAATCACAACATCTATGCGGATGATTCTTTTACATACTAGTATACATGTACACTCATGTATTACTACATTTAACTATAGTTTACACATTAAATTACATCCTGTGCATACACATTCACTTAATTTCCTTTGAACACCCTACTATAATAGGCGCACAATTCCCTTTTTTTTAATAAGCATGTTACCATATACTAGTTCCATCACTTCACATATTTATAGTGTCCTAATATGTTTTACTTATTAAAAACTTAGCCATGTCCAAAAAAAGAAAACATATCAACATACATGCCACATTTTTCGTACTTGTCCTCCTAAGTTTCTGTTCTTACATGTACCTCACAAAACATTATAATATGATTGGGATACCTTTGGGAAGCTTATCAGGGCCTTGGAAGCAAGGAAAAATGAGAAAAATGTGAAAAAATGGGTTTCTAGTGTCGGACCCGCATAGACAGCAAGATAAGGTGTCGGCTGTAATAGGGCAGGGCGTCGCTGTCGGACCCACTCAATCCACATGTTCTCAATTCATTCCATACCTTTCCCAACCCAATCCACATGTTTATCAGCTAAATCTTTCTGCTAAAAGTTTCGACCCGTTTGACCCTATGTTGAGGTTTCATCGAATTGACATCGAACGACCATTACAACCATTCTCATCCTAGTAATTCCATTATTTGTACATCCTTACTTGATTTCAATTATTCAAATATAGATAACTTTATCTAAACAAAATAAGAAGTGAGGTCGATAGTCACTTACATTAAGCGTCCGTATTCGTGATCGCTTCCTCGCCTCCTTTTGAGCCATTTTGTCACACCCCTAAAATACCACATGCGGAAACCCCGCGGGATGTGTGACGTACCAAGATCTAGCCACCAATCACATTGAACTCATAACCAAATTTTAAACAAAAATTTTCATTCATTAACATAAAGTATTACAAAACGTTAAATGTATTTTAACATATACATCGGAAGCACAAATCATTTGTTTAGTATTTCATAGACCACATGCACAAAAACCGTCAAACTTGTCTTGCGATTCCATGTATCACGTCCCATGACCACTCCAGCTTCCTAGACAGCAAATTCCAATGAGATGACCCTATAGACCTGCAAGCATGCAGACAAGTGTGTCAGACGACGCTGGTGAGTTCAACGTTTTGTTAACGTGTTTAGTTACCAGTTTAAAACGTTTCACAGATTCGATGTTGTTAATCACACGCTTACCGCCGATGGCTCCAGATTATTTGCCCTAAACCCCAATGCCTCTATCAAAGCAATGGTCAAGATGGGGGTCATTAGTTAACTCCCGACCTCCTCGGTGCGGTGTGAGGGTGCCAAACCTAAATAGCGCTATTAACTAATACTCCGTTGCCTCTCCGGCAACAATCGGTAGGAGGGACTTGAGTGATAGATATACGTGTATTAACCAACAACCTAGGTTTAACATTCCAGTCAAACCCATTACCCAATATTCCTCCCCGGAATATTTACCAGATGTCCCTCCCCGGGATGCATGCTTGAAAAAGAGCAGTGAACTCACCTTAGATTTGCTCGGTATGTTTTATTACTTTGTTTCATAGTGATCCACCATACCCTACCGTGGTTACCAATCAACATCAGCTTCACATGCACATTAATCACATGTCTTTCATATACATTACACACATAGCACACAAGTAACACACACACATGATCAAGCCAGTAGCGTACCCGAGATTCACATAACATGTAACAATTTCCCTTATACATAACAGTTCATTGTTATCCCATAGCAGGTATCCAAGTTATACACAGTTCTTATCTCCCACTCATCTTTCACATAACACGTCAACTGTTCATTCATTAATCGCAAAGTGTGCAATTTAAACAAGTTAATGGTTCACTCAAGGGTGTGTGATCTAGGAATCTAGCATACTGTTCATATCATCATGTGGCCCGTTAATTAGCATTATTATCATGCAACTAATAAAATTCTATAAACACACGTGCCCATTATCATATATGTATGTCATAAACTGCTACTGTTTACCCATTCACCTCCTTGGCGAAACACCACTATCTTTCGTCGGCTTGCATATGACGAAACACTACATGTTTCGTCGAGTTTGCATATGACGAAACATCACATGTTTCTTCGAGGCCACGTGTTTCGTCGGAGAAGGGAGTTTCGCCGCATGAATAACAGTTACCCAATTTCCCTTGTGCACCGAGTTTCAATCATCACCTAGTCATTAACCCTAATCATAATCTCAATCAATTAACACAACTTACGAAAGAACAAAACAGTTTCGTTAATTATTCATCATCGTCGCACAATCTGATGCATGATTCCCAACGAGCACTTAACACCCGACCCAAAACCATGTTCACATCAGTTATGCATTAGATTAGGTTTAACCATGATCTATCAGTGATTTTATGAACATATGATCCTAGTCACGATTCATCATGCAAAAGAACAATTTACCAATACATCTCACTATCGAAATCATTAACATGACTTCACATCAAGCTTGTTTATCAAATTATCATTAGTTTATCAAGGCACCAAGCAACACACATACAGATCAATTTAATGGCGAGCAATACTGACCAAGAGTGTTGAGATCGCACACCTGAATGAGGGAATGAGATGATGCTTCGATGAGTGTGGGCTGCCGTCGACGCCAAACAGGAAAGAAGAGAAGTCGCCGTCTAGTTAGAGAGGGTTAGGGTCTGCAAAAGATGAAGAGAAGATTGTGTACATGCCCTCACATATTCTCGTACATGAGGGGGCTGTATTGGGCTCAGTTTGGGCTCAAGAACAATTTGGGTTTAAAGCTTTGGGCTCCAAGAAACCCACTTGGCTTGTGCGATCGATAAGAGGGTATGCGATTCTGAAATTATGAGCGACCAAACATATAACACAGATATACATGTCTACAACATTTGTCCAATGTATAAATTCATAACCATTCACTTAAACTCAAATATGTAATATTCAAGTAGTACATCGCGAGGCAAAGATAAATAAGAATGAAAAGATTCTGAAAATTACGGGTTGTCACACATTTACGTTTCGTGCTTGCGTTATCTTGACATGATGCTTATGCTTACATGTCACCGCATTCACATTCTCGTTAGCATACAAGATTTTATATGACACCTATCATATTTAGTTCATATCTTGCATTTGACTTTCACTTATCGTTTGTAACAAGCAAAAGGCGTATATTCAATAATGCATCATTCCAAATTCACGCAAATTTAACATATCATCATATAACGTATAAGGATCCATCATGCATCATTCAATCCTTCTATTCTTACAATCATATTAGGATTTCTAATCATGCTATTCTCATACTAGTTGTCTTTCTTGAAAAGTCAACGATCAAGTATGCAAACTTCCAACTTAGGAACATATATCCATATCGATGTAGCCGATCAAGTGTTTCCTGAGCTTTTCAGTTTTCGTGACTGTAACACCTCGAAAATTCACGTCCTATAATGTGTTGACACGTGTCATATGTTTGAACGTGTGAAAGAATGTTATAGAAGGACTAAAGTTGACAGTCATGAAAAGTATGTAAATATACGAGTTCTAAATGTCAACAGTGAATAAATATACTTCATAATAACCCTACATGATGTCCATATCATCAAACGAATAAATCATGGATCATACGAAGCAAAAAGTGAGAGATTACAAACTACAGGGGTTAAATGTGTCAACATGTTTAAGTTATACCTCTGAGTGACCTTTTGACAAACCCGAAGCTTGGTAACTGTTATTTATGCTCACTAGAATGCGCGATATAAATTTCATAAAGTTTCGTTATCGTATGAGAAAGTTATGATCAAATTCGTGTGCGAGGGGTTAAAGCGTTAACGTTGAAAGTTATGACTTTTCGGGTTAACCGGAAGTGTCCAGGGACTTGGCAAAGTGGGTACAAGTCTTAAAGCCCTTGTAGGTAAATACTAAGGGGTCAAATTGCAATATATAAGCTTAGTTAACCTTTCGTGAAGCCAAGGGACAAGTTGCAAAAACAAGAAAATGGAAAATCTGATTTTTAGGCTCATGCGGGCCGCGTAAAGGATGCTTAACCTTTACGCGGGCCGCGTCAGGTGCCCAGTAACAAAATGTGAAGGCAGCAGCCTGTATATGCGAAAACTCGACCCAAAACGGATGTTTCTCATCATGGGCGACCCCTAAATGCCTCCTAGAACACTAGGGACATGTGTTGATCAGTTCTGGTCACTAGTAGAACCATGTGTCAACAAATTGTGGTGATTAAATCACTATAAAAGGCCCTCATGTGCAACAACTTTGATCACACCTTCATCTACAATTGTGGAGCATTTCTGGAGCTTAGGAGCAGATCCAAGACATCCCTACTCGTGCATAGGACCCTTGTAAGTACCCTTGACCTTCCTCGATTAAGTTTAGCTTAGTTATTTAGCTAAAAGTCAAACCGTCGTAATTACGGTTTGACTTCGAGATTAGTCAACAATGGCTCAGTCATATCTCGAATTAAAAGTAGTTATAAGTTGGTAATTATGTGGGTAATAAACCCTCAAAATAACTAGGTCAAATGTCGGGTCAAACTTGTATTTAAAAAAGTCAACAGAATGTGTAAATTACAATTTACGCAAAATTAGCAATGTAGAACACATACAACCTGTTTGATCATTAATATAACTTGGTAATTGGTGTAAGGACATGTCTAAACATGTTCAACCCGACAATTTCCTGTTTAGACCCGGTTCGGAACCCAAAGTCGCATAGTTTGACTTATACTTTGACTTTCAGTTCTGACCCGTTTAGGTATGATTTAGAAATACCTTAGAGCTTCATTTGGACCAGGTTACATGCTAGTATAACCCTATGTGATTATACACCTCGGATCATTAGTTATCCGATTAATACGCATGATTCCGTTAATTGCCTATATGTTGACCATTATGCCCTTTTCACCTTAAAACGTGATTTTTGAAAATGTAAAAGAGTAGAAACCTTTATTACTGATATATATACTTGTACCCAAAATTTGAGATCAATTGGTGGTGTAGATTGAGAGTTATGCTCATTAGCGCAAAATGAAAGCTTTATGTTAATTAAACGGCGTAATTAGCGTATAGCCTAGTTAAGCCTACTTTTTGATATCAAAATCTTTACCCACTGATGTAATATATTATTTTGGGAATTTTGAAGATTTTTAATTAATTTTAGGCTGAGCATAACTTATAGTCGTAGGCTTAATCCGGTAATTGTCGGTTTTGCCCTTACGGGCTATAAAATGAGTTTTACATATCTAAACGACTCCAAACCTTTTGCTACTGATCACATATGATAAATAAATTATTTTAAGTCTTCTGGAAATATAAAAATATCAGATTTATGTATCAAACCCAGAAATGGCCTCTAATCGCCTTTTTAAGCGTTTTTAACGCATAGTATGTACTAAGACTATTTTAAACATACAAAGGGTGATACTTACTGATATTTGAGGTAAATTATAATATTTTAACAGTAAGCAAAGGTTGATAAACTCAGACTTCAGTTTTGAGCTTTTCGGCTTATGTGAAATTACCAAAATACCCCTACGGGGCATAGTTTGTGATTAAATTCATTTCGGGCATAATAAAAGACATCTTACTGATGTCACAACATATATGAAGCATATTAACTTAGGAAACCTGTAAATGGCCCTCATTACTACCCGTTACGCTTATTACGCGTTCGGTTCGGTTTATGTAACTAGTTTACATAAATTAGCCGAGACGGGTCAAACCTTATCGGTTTTATCTCAAAATCCAGAGTGTGTATGAAATACCCATATTAAGCAAGTCTCCGAACTTGTCGGGTCTAAATAACATTCTATCCGGTCTTCTCTTAATAGTGCGTACGAACCGTATCATTGAAACTAACCGGTCTAAGCTAAGGCTTAATTAAGGACCCGTTAGAAATCTAATAGGTTATTATAAACCTTCGTTCCAGATTAGGAGCCCAGTAAAAGTACTTGCATTTGCTGTATTTGATTGATACTTTGCTCTGGTAAATACTCTTAACTTATTTTCCCTATACGGGCTTGGGATACGGTACTATAAAAGTACCGCTTGGTCGGGTATGTAGTCATTTAAATCGGATTGTGATTAATGTATTTACATAACCCGCTTTATTCTGTATTATTTGATGTATGGCCCTTGGGGGTTAAATGACCATGTCCCGGATATCCTTGGCATCATTTTACGAAATGGCCACGACCTAAGCACGGGGTGTAGGCATACACCTGACAGATGTATTATGTAAAAACTGGTAATCCACTAAAGGAATCAACCTTGTGGGAATTATACCTGTGGCGTGCCAGTTAACTTAAACCGGCTCTTCTAACCGGTGCTAATGGACGGCAAATAAGTAAATCTGTATACAAGATTATATACAAATAATTGTCCCAAGTTATAAAGATATTTTGTGCCGAAGTGCATTCAAATCAATTTACAAACTCTTTTCAAAACGAGTTAGTTGAGTTGTATTTACCAGTGTAAACTGACGTATTTTCCAAAAAGGTTAAGTGCAGGTGCTAGACGAAATAGGCTGGCTACTCCAGGCATCATTACTCAAGTCTCGCAAGCTCTAGATGTCAAAGTCTGTTGAACCATTGTTTCTATTTTATTTTCGATCCGCCTGTGGATCTTTTACTTTCCGTTGTAATACTGGATATTACTTATATTCGGATTGTAATATATTTCCCTTTTGCTTCCGATGTGCATTTATATAATTGTGTTGTTTGACTATTATGTTGCCAACCACGTCACGATACTCCCCACCGGGCCCACCGGTGACACGTGGAAATCGGGGTGTGACAGTGACGGTTACGCGTTGCCGCCAAACAATTTTTCTGATCTAAACAATCTTCCCAAGTGGTTCGAGTACAAATCCTGGATCTGTGATTAGGTTGTCACCCACCTTAATCCAACAAGAAGATTGGCATTGTTGCCCAAGTAATGCCTTAAGCGGAGCTGTCTGAATACAAGAATGGTGACTGCTATGGTAGAACTCAGCCAAAAGTGTGTGCCCTTCCAATTTTCACTAAGTCAATCACATACAGGCTCGCAGCATGTCTTCGAGTGTCGGGATGGTTCGTTACTCTGTCCAGTTGTTCTACAGTGATAAGTAGTGCTCATATCTAGATGTGAGCCAAGGGTGTTGTGTATTGCCTGTCATAATTCAGGTATAGCTCAAAATCAAAGGTAACAGGAGTTGGCACTTTGTGCCCAAAAGCCGTCTCTCCCAGAGGAATATTCATATGCTGAGAAGACTCGTCAATTTCCTGGAGTGCAATAGAGTGAACTGGTTGCATGAGAAAATCAACGATCATCCATGTGATACTGTTTCCGTTCTGAGTTTTAGGTAGACCAGTGACAAAATCTGTGGCAGTCTGTTCTCATTTCCAAGTGAGGGTTTCTGGTTGCCGACACAAACCAGAGGGTTTCTGTTGTTCCACTTTGACTTTTGCACAAGTCAAACATTGTTCACATACCTTGATATGTGGGCCTTCATGCCCAGTTACCAGTACCAGGTTTGTAGATCCTAATACCTCCTATTAAAATCCAAGCGACTAGAATAACAAGGCTGGTGTGCTTCACTCAACACAAGTTCCCTAGGTTTGCTGTATAGTGGGAAAACATATGCGTTCCATGAAGTAGTGAATATCATCCAATCTTGCCAATGGTTGCTCTTCCATGCCCCGTATGGACCCAACTTGAAATTCCTCTTCCTTTAATGCTTCGGTTAGAACAAGGCGAATCTGATCGGGTAGGCTAGAGTCGATAGTGAGCTGCATGCTCATACGTGTTTACGTTCCATATTCGTAACCACTCGAGGGTTCCATCCGGTGATGTCATCACATGTTTAGCTCTTTTGAAACCAGGGTACACGGGAGGCCCTTGTGATCGGTCTAAGTAGTGCATTCGGTACCATCCAAGTGATGCCTCCAACTTAAATCCAAAGACCACGGTTTTCACCACAGGTTGTATGTCGTGCAGTTCCTCTTTGTAACTCCATCACGTAAGTCATCACTCTCTCGTGTTACATCGGCGTGTAACTGGGACTCTGATTCGAACCATCATGATATACCACTAGATCACCCGCATCCTCGGGTAAAGACGATGATCAGTGCGTTGCAGAGTTGGGATTCGAAAGCTGAATAGACGTCCTCCTGCTGTGCTAAAGAGATTTAAGTTGCGTGGTTTTCGAAAATCCTGTGATGAATCTACGATAGTATCTAATGAGACCAAGAAATTACTGTATCCTCGAAGGGATCTTTGGCGTCGATCAATTTCTAACAAAATGGATCCTAGCGAGATCCACGTGTATTCCCACTTCGTTGTTTATATGACCAAAAATGTACCTCTCGAAACCAGAATTTACCTTTAATCAAGACTTCGCACGGAGTGGCTCCTCCCTCAGGAGCTCTAAAATAGGATACATATGCCGCCCATGATGTTCCTTTCTCCTGGAAATGATCCAAAACGTCATCGATAAACACGGTCGATTCATGTGGTCCATAAAGTTGCTGGTGTGTTGATTAACTCATTGGTTATGGTGTACAAAGTCGCACTGGCCGTATTGCGTTTGATATGCCGTTCCAAGAACATTCTCCCCTTGGACTTCCATCTGATAATAGCTTGTTCGTTAATCAATCCTCGAATGGAAGCTTGTCCCGCGCAACTGGTCAATAGGTTGTTAATACAATGGTCGAGGCAAACAGTTCTTGACTGTTTCCTTGCTGAGTTCTGGAGAATCAGTACACATACAAAAAGGCCTATCTTCATGAATATAACCGGGGGCTCCCCAAAGCGAAAACTAGGTCCGACAAACTCCTGTTCAATAGTTCCTGTAGTTGATTAGACAATTCTTGCAACCCTCCTGGCGCAAGACGGTATGAAGTACGAGTAATCAGGGCTGCCTCTGGCGCGAGATTAACTGAGATTCTTCTCTACAATTGTGGAAGTAGACCGGTAATTTCTATGGGTAGAACATCGAGAGAAATCACGAGCAGTTGGTGGATCCTCAATCCTCTTTTCCTTAACCGTAACATCAGTAACAGTTGCTATCATAGCAGGGTAATCCTTCCATAGATACTTCTGGGCCTTCATTGCTGAAGAAGGATACGCAAAATTTTCTTCTCACATGGTATATCTGCACAATGTCTGGATAACCAATCCATACTAACTACTGTATCGAAACTACCAAGGATAGCAGGAGGAAGGTCGATGTCGAAAACTTGTCCCACATGATCGAATTTGCATCCCAACAAACATATGAGGTTTCATTTGACTAGCCATCAGCCGATTCCACAACAAGTTCAGTTCCAAGGAATATCAGGGTTAAACAAAACAGAGACGAAGCGATTAGTTACCAAGAACGTGCAGGCCACCGTGTTGCTATATTCCTGGCGTCACCCACACCGATCCTAAATGCCCTTCTACGAGCACCATTCCCAGTGTTATTGTCGTCGTTCCCTTGGGTGTTGTCGTCTTGATTCTAACAACGGCCAATCCATGTCGAGGTAACCTTCGTTTCCATATCGTAGGCTACGATTACGAGTACCTTGATGTCGCCGTGATTGTTGCCTCTCATGTCGCTGCTTGTAACTGTGTCTTGCAGCCTCTCACCAATAGGGTCCATCTTTTCACATCCCGTGTCACGTCCTAAGGCACTACTCACTGTGCCGGTAGTCACACATTCCACACTATAATCAATTGTCATCGCTTATGTCTCGATTGATTCGTAAGAGTTTGACTCCCATATGTCGCCGTCTAGGGTTAAGGATTCGATTGCAGTCAATTTGCTGGTGTTCGTTGCCGGTAATTAGGGTCGTTCTAATACTGGGGTTGGTAAGGCACTACGCTCATCCTCTTGCCCATCGTCCTTGCAAGTTGATTGAGTAATACACGGTATGTTGCGAGAGTGTTGCAGAAGTGATCGCACTTCGGAATCTAAGACGTCAGTACATTGAGTTCCCGCAAACAAAGAGGAATGAGAGTGGTACAGACCAATCATTGATGCTGCAACATCCAGCCCAGGGACGTTCGTACAAGCACCTAACATTCTACACGGTTTGCTAGGCGTTCAGATGGGTGTTCAGGTAATACTCGATAGCATCAAGATTTGAAAGGATTCAGAGAGGAGTGAAAAGGTCACGTTCGAGTAGGAGACAATCACTGCTATGAATCCTATAGACTTGTTACGTTTCACATTGATCATATAACAGAGCAAAACCCCTTTTTCACTTGTTAAGCCTCACTGGGACTCACATGCACCCCACATTATTATTATGTGTGCACCCACAATAATATTGTGATTTGCATGCTCATCTCAGTTCCTCCTAACTCATGTCAAATGGTTCCTCAAACTCAGATTTCAAACAAGGAATATCACAAAACAGGGGTCACGAATCTCTAGGGCAACACCACACTATCAATCAGTTTAACACATGCAAGTAATACATGAATTCATATTGTTGTGCTAAACGTGCAATCACATGCAATATCATATGTAAGTGTTCACTAGTTATGCTATGCAATGAGTAAACAAGAGACGAACCTTGCTATCTGAAGCTGAGTGTCATGGTCGTATTCTTGTTTTCAAAACTGTGCGGTTATAGTCTGGTTTTATAAAAACTTTTTAAAACCAAGTTCACTATAACCTGGCTCTGATACCAAACTGTCACACCCCTAAAATACCACATGCGGAAACCCCGCGGGACGTGTGACGTACCAGGATCTAGCCACCAATCACATTGAACTCATAACCAGATTTTAAACAAAAATTTTCATTCATTAACATAAAGTATTACAAAACGTTAAATGTATTTTAACATATACAGCGGAAGCACAAATCATTTGTTTAGTATTTCATAGACCACATGTACGAAAACCGTTAAACTGGTCTTGCGATTCCATGTATCGCGTTCCATGACCACTCTAGCTTCCCAGACAGCAAGTTCCAATGAGATGACCCTATAGATCTGCAAGCATGCATACAAGTGTGTCAGACGACGCTGGTGAGTTCAAAGTTTTGTTAACGTGTTTAGTTACCAGTTACCAGATTAAAACATTTCACAGATTCGATGTTGTTAATCACACGCTTACCGCCGATGGCTCCATATTATTTTCCCTAAACCCCAATGCCTCTATCAAAGCAATGGTCAAGATGGGGGTCATTAGTTCACTCCGACCTCCTCGGTGCGGTGTGAGGGTGCCAAACCTAAATAGCGCTATTAACTAATACCCCGTTGCCTCTCCGGAAACAATCGGTAGGAGGGACTTGAGTTATAGATATACGTGTATTAACGAACAACCCAGGTTTAACATTCCAGTCAAACCCATTACCCAATATTCCTCCCCGGAATTGTGACAACTGTGTTCTGTAATCATCGTATAATGTAAAACAATGTTGGTTATCAATAAAACAATGTGCTTTGGTGTTATTATATGTGTTATTGTGTTTGATGATTTTACAATTTGATTCGATTCCGATTTCAAGCTTTAAATCACTTTCTGGAAGGTTATACGCAAACTAGTGCGTAACCGCAGTCAGTGTAACGCGACGTACACTCCGGAACTGTGACGTAAGCCAAACATGCCCTAAATGTCCTTTACATAACTTAGAAATAAGTTTCGAAGGATTCGGTATGGCAAAAACTTGTTTATTTGAACTAAAGAACTATTTACGACAAAAAAAAACTGCGAAACGAACGTTGGTGACCGCCCGGATAATATTTAAATCCCAAAAATATTCTGTTATGATTAAAATTTTATTTTTAATCAGGTTCGTGTTGAAAAATAAATTAAAACGCTTAAAAACGTTATTTTTCAAGTTTTAGCGCGTACCGCGTGTTTCTGCGCAACACAGTGCTTCTACTGCAAAACACGGACAACGCAGCCAGTCTTGGCAACTGAAATTTATTTCAGTAATATTTTGGCGAGTTTATTTTTATAGAATAATAAAAATAATTTAGAACACCATAAACCGGGATTTAAACGCTAGATAAAATACCCGGTATCCAGTTAAATACCTATTTTTATCTACTTTACCATCAAAATTACACTTCACCCCCTCCCCCCATACAATTTACGGTTCAATATATGGAGTGGGACCCACCAAAATTTTGTTAGATTTTGCAATATTCTTCTTGATCTTGTTTTTACACTTGTCCTTGCATGCTACAACTCCATATCATTCCATATCTTCATAAATCCTTATATAATCTTTCAAGAGATCATTTCACACTCCATCACTCCTTCTCTCTCCCTCCTAAAACCGTCCACCCTCTCTCTCTCTCCATCTTCATATCTTCAAACTTAGTTCATCAAGATTCAACTTCATTCCAAGCATATTTCAAGTGGTTGTGAAGAGCCAAAGGTGTTTCCAAAGTGCACTCAAGTGATTTCAAGCTTCCTATCATCACAATCTCATCCCACAACCTACTTGAATCTTGAAGGTATAACATTTATGTTTAAATCATACTTTAGATTCTTGGTTGTTCTTGATGATTTGAAGTTTCTCTTGAATCTTGGGATTTTCACTAAGCTTGAAGTCTAAAATGAAAAGGGGTCTTGATACAAAATAAAAATGTTGGTGATATATATGTATGTATAACCATACATATATATACATGTGTGTATGAGTTTTGAGCTTGATTGTTGTTAAGTACTTGTTTAAGTTGTTGCTTGTTCTTGAAAAAGAGTTAAAATGTAAGTGTTTAATGATCTATGCATGATATGTTAAATGACCAAGTACATCAGCAAATAAACCTGAATATATCACATATTTGATGCATTTAGATTAACATAAAATGATGATGTTATGATAGTATGCTTTAGGCACTTGTACATGAAGATACATGTTGATGTAAAGCTCAAGAAATGGTAAAAAAGGGTTGTATGACAAAAATGTTTTAGATCAGGTTACAAACACTAAAAATAACATTATTTGGTATATTATAAGGGCATGAAACTTTGACATAGGTTTGATAGCTTTGCATGTTGTACATATAGCTTAAAAAGTGGTAAATTATGTGAAATTTGCATGATTTATGTGCTTTATTTCAGACCTGCACTATCATGAGTATAACGATTATTTTATTCAGTAAATAACATGGGTTATGTTAAAATTTCAAGTCGTTTCGATTTGGGATGGTTCGGGTAACGTTTGATGCAAAACTATGCGGTAAAACGGTTAAAAATCGCCTTTTCGGAGGATTTTTATTAAACTGTTTTAAATCAGTAACCAAACTGATATTTTTAATATAAAAACAAGTATTTTAACTTATATTAAGTTTACTTGGTGTTTGGTTAATCATACGTGACTTCCGACGCCCAAAAATGTTACCGAATCGCTAAAATAAGTGTTTTTCGACATAACTAGAATGGGTTGTTCATGGGTAAATTTTATGTGTTACAATGTGCTATGTGTTTTACAATATGTGTATAATGACATGATGATACTTGACAAAATTATGTGTTTTACGCTTGAGCATATATATACAAATACACCAAAATAATAAAAAATAATAACTTTTCGAGAAATCTCAAAGTTATGTGAAAATTCTAAGTATCGGAGAAACTTCGGTATTTTTGTGAGTTTTTTATTATTAAATCATTCTTATTTAATTTAGGACGAATAAATTGAGGGATCGTGTTAACATATAAAAACGCACCCAAAGGTGAGTACATAGATCCCCTCTTTTTATTGTTTTCGATTGTTTTGGGGTGATTCATATGTATCAAAACGATTTCAATATTCTAACGATGGTTTCAAAACGATTGAGATGGTTTATACAAAACTAATAACAATTTCGATAATGTGAACGAACTTGTTGGTGGTAGTTACATAACGAATGACATTCATTAGCATTGATCAAGCCGACCAGTATTAGGTTATGGTACCATAGGATCCGACAAATACCGTTATCAGACTGGACCCATGGTTATGTGTGGGTTAGGTGGGTAACGACTGAATCTGATGATTGTTAACTTACCCTTTGGAGGGTTGTTAATGCAAGAACGAGTTGAACGATGGACGAGTCACAAAGGTTTGAATGTTATTAGCGAGACGACCAAAAGTAGTTTTCATAATTAAAACGAGAACGATTTGTACGAGAACGATTTTGAACGATTGAACGATTATGAACGATTTAAACAAGTGAACGGTGATCTATAACGAGAACGAGTTAAACGATGTTACACAACGAGGTTTACTAAACGATATAAACCATACGAGTTTTATTACGAGGACGATTTACGATTTGGTTTACATTAACAAATGTTTTGGGTTAAGATTCATGGCATCAAGGTTTATAAATTATAACCAATCTGTTTTGACTTGGTTATTCATTTTACAATACAAACATTTTACAAAACAAGGTTTCAAATATCAATTAACAAAGTTGTACGAGATATTTCAACGAGCCGTGAATCTGACACTCACACAAAAACTATGTGCTCGCCAACATTTCTTTGCTGACTTTGTTTTTACATATGTTTCAGGTGATGTTGCTTAATGTTGATTGCGAATAGGATGCATGCTCACTTAGGACTGGACGAGGCCTTAGTGATTTAATAACGATGATAGACCATGTTTGACTTACTTGTTTAACTTTAAGACAATGTTTAATATTCAATAAAACGAAACTCTTTGTATCCATGGTTTGAAACAATAATTCTGTTACAACACTCCCCGACGTTTCCACCACGGTTTGTTGTTTTACGTGGTCGGGGTGTGACAGGAATATTTACCAGATGTCCCTCCCCGGGACGCATGCTTGAAAAAGAGCAGTGAACTCACCTTAGATTTGCTCGCTATGTTTTATTACTTTGTTTCACAGTGATCCACCATACCCTACCGTGGTTACCAATCAACATCAGTTTCACATGCACATTAATCACATGTCTTTCATATACATTACACAGATAGCGCACAAGTAACACACACACATGATCAAGCCAGTAGCGTACCCGAGATTCACATAACATGTAACAATTTCCCTTATACATAATAGTTCATTGTTATCCCATAGCATGTATCCAAGTTATACACAGTTCATATCTCCCACTCATCTTTCACATAACACATCAACTGTTCATTCATTAATCGCAAAGTGTGCAATTTAAACAAGTTAATGGTTCACTCAAGGGTGTGTGATCTAGGAATCTAGCATACTATTCATATCATCACGTGGCCCGTTAATTAGCATTATTATCATGCAACTAATAAAGTTCTATAAACACACGTGCCCATTATCATATATGTATGTCATAAACTGCTACTGTTTACCCATTCACCTCCTTGGAGAAACACCACTATATTTCTTCGGCTTGCATATGACGAAACACTACATCTTTCGTCGAGTTTGCATATGAAGAAACATCACATGTTTCATCGAGGCCACGTGTTTCGTCGGAGAAAGGAGTTTCGCCGCATGAATAATAGTTACCCAATTTCCCTTGTGCACAGAGTTTCAATCATTACCTAGTCATTAACCCTAATCATAATCTCAATCAATTAACACAACTTACGAAAGAACAAAACTGTTTCATTAATTATTCATCATCATCATCGTCACACATTCTGATGCATGATTCCCAACTAGCACTGAACACCCGACCCAAAACCATGTTCACATCAGTTATGCATTAGATTAGGTTTAACCATGATCTATCAGTGATTCTATGAACATATGATCCTAGTCACGATTCATCATGCAAAAGAACAATTTACCAATACATCTCACTATCGAAATCATTAACATAACTGCACATCAAGCTTGTTTATCATATTATCATTAGTTTATCAAGGCACCAAGCAACACACATACAAATCAATTTAATGGTGAGCAATACTGACCAAGAGTGTTGAGATCGCACACCTGAACGAGGGAAGGAAATGATGCTTCGATGAATGTGGGTTGCCGTCGACGCCAAACAGGAAAGAAGAGAAGTCGTTGTCCAGTTAGAGAGGGTTAGGGTTTGCAAAAGATGAAGAGAAGATTGTGTACATGCCCTCACATATACTCGTACTTGAGGGGGCTGGATCGGGCTCAGTTTGGGCTCAAGAACAGTTTGGGTTAGAGCTTTGGGCTCCAAGAAACCCACTTGGCTTGTGCGATCGATAAGAGGGTATGCGATTCCGAAATTATGAGCGACCAAACATATAACACAGATATACATGTCTACAACATTTGTCCAATGTATAAATTCATAACCATTCACTTAAACTCAAATATGTAATATTCAAGTAGTATACATCGCGAGGCAAAAGATAAATACGAATGAAAAGATTCTGAAAATTACGGGTTGTCACACATTTACCTTTCGTGCTTGCGTCATCTTGACATGATGCTTATCCTTACATGTCACTTCATTCACATTCTCGTTAGCATACAAGATTTTATATGACACCTATCATATTTAGTTCATATCTTGCATTTGACTTTCACTTATCGTTTGTAACAAGCAAAAGGCATATATTCAACAATGCATCATTCCAAATTCACGCAAATTTAACATATCATCAAATATAACGTATAAGGATCCATCATGCATCATTCAATCCTTCTATTCTTACAATCATATTAGGATTTCTAATCATGCTATTCTCATACTAGCTGTCTTTCCTGAAAAGTCAACGATCAAGTATGCAAACTTCCAACTTAGGAACATATATCCATATCGATGTAGCCGGTTATGCTAATGGCACCATAAACATTTCGTACTCATTTAGTAAAATACATAGAACCATGTAATCACCTAGTTACATACACAAATACACATAATCAATTTTTTTTACACATGCTAATGCTTTCATTATCTTGCATTTGACAACCACATACAAGGTTAGTCAATTAACATAATCATGACATCATCATTCACTTGCAAGTTCATATGTTTTACTTTTAGCACACATTCACTTCCTAATCGTAAATTAAATAATTAATATAACACATGGTGAGTATCACCCATTCAAGCACAATGTACAAGCCCCTAACGCATAATCTTTTCCAAAACATACATTCAACCCGAATTCTTGTACGAGTTCCATCTATAGCACATTCATCCAGTTATTTTACTACTAATTACATCATTATCATATTTCATTCATAAATTTCAAGTCTTTCATACAATCTCACATCCTAACTTCACTTAGACATTTCATCATAGATATAGTTATCAGAACCCAACCATTATTTCCTTCTTAGTCATTCGTACTTGTCTCAAGAGTTTAACATCGTTTTAGGTTTGTTACCGTTACATGGTACTAAGTACATTCCTAGGTTAAACTCCGTATTGTTTCATTTAGGTCACCATGATTTGTCCGTTCTTTCTTTCTTTCTTTTATTTTTTGCATTACTCACTATACATTCTTACGCCTTGATTAATGACATTGAGTTTGAACTAAGAATTTCGTTCTTTTTCTGATCTCTAAAAGTCAAACCTTCCAAACCACGTCATACTTATGTTACCATTTGTTCGTATGGAAACAATATTTCATCTATAACTTTCTATTTAAAATTCATAAGTCAAATACTTTACTAACCTTATTATTTACATAAACAACGATCTGTGTCCCGGTTCAGCCTGCCCCTTCATGAGCGCGTGTCAAAAACTAGGTTGACCTCGTCCATCCATGTGATGAGCTTCTGCTTATGTGCATCTTTTCACCAACTCTACTAGTTTTATCACACCAAGAGTTCGACCATTCTCATCTACAAATTAAGGGTTAGCACATTTCATTCAGTTTCCTTCAAACTTAACATTTATCAAATCATCTTGTATACATACTAGCCCTTTTAGATTCTTTTAAAACATTAGTTCATTTGACCCATTCGTAACGAGTCAATACATAACCATTCTTTAACACACTATTTTCATTCAGATATTCATTGTATTCGGTGTTAACTCACCTATATATATATATATTTTTTTTCACAAATTTCTCACTTATTTGGTATACTACATTACACACTTCATTTCTTACGTGCTACTCTTGCAGTTTATCAATTATATGCCAATTTCTGCAGTTTGACTTTTCAAGGTTAATCTGCCACTTATTACTTATTGTATACATATATTGGATCATGTGTTGTACTTACTTTCAATTCAAACATACTAGCAAAACATCATTTCACCGTCTTAGTAGTTCGCGCACAACTTTTCTTCCTCATCTATACTTATGTCATTCTACGGGTTGTAGCCCATCATCCACCCATATAACCTGTTTGACTCCAACAAGGTCAAACTGTAAATATATCTTTAGATAGGTTAGTTTTATTCTTTTTAAACATAACGTATCCCTTGCTTGTTCATAAGTGCATCATACGTATATATGCATCATGTTAGTCAAGTGACCTACCTAACTCGACAAGGTTACCTGCACCACATACTTACAAGATTTATACTTACCTTAGTAGGAGGAAGAAACACATTCCCTCCCTCACTCTTACCCATTCCCACTTGTTTATGAATTCGACCTTTTGTTCTTACGTGTTTGGTTCGGAAATACTTATGTAGAAACTTATGGATTCAAGTCTTTACATTCTTACTTATGACTCTTATATGTTCGATCCGTATTTGCTTATGAATTTTACTTTTCTTTATTATGTTCCATTATTATAAGTTTAATCCGTACATCACCTACGGATTCAAACTTTTTCATTCTTATAAGTTTAATCCAGACTCACCTACAGATTCAAACTTTTCACTCGTACCTTTCTTTCTTATATGTTTGATCTATACTTATCTATGGATTCAAACCTTTCATTCTTATAAAATACTCCCATTTTCTTAAGAGTCTTACAACTCCTTTTATCCACACATCACCCTACTTCCGGATTCTACTGGACATACCTGTGATGATTATCATGGTCTCACGAATGTCATATACCTTTTGCGTACTGGCCAGGCGCGCAATCCGCATACTAGTTTCGTGCCTTCATGTAATCATCACCTTATGCCCGGAGAAGTGGGCTTCAGTTCGTGCAACATATTTAAAACCTTACCAAACTTGTAGTAGATAGCATTCCATTCATTCTCTTTATCATTCTATACTCTATTAGTTTTTTTAACAATTCATTCTTGTAGATCATTCTTCATTACAAACATCCTAGACGTGTTAATTAAATCATACATTCATTCATGTACTTAACTTCCTTCTCGTTCATGCTTTTAATAATAGCATTCATGTTAATCAGCTTGTATTCTTGATTTTCATTGGCGTTTTGGGGCTTGAAGGAAGGTTTTCGGGAGGCATTACGGAGTATTGGAAGCATACACACAAGTTGGAAGGTCAAAATGTGAAAAACGGGAAGTTTGGTAACAATTGGCACCACAGGCGCTGATTTCAGCGCACTACAGTTGGAAAGTTCATTTGGCGCACCAGGCGCTATTTTTGGCGCACTGGACGCTGAATCCAGATCTGACTTACAATCATGGTTGCAGAAATCGGCCTAGGCGGCCGATTAATCGGCGCCTAGGCGCTAGGCGGTCATCTACTGCCTAATTTTGAGCTAGGCGGTCAATTAATCGGTCATGGTAAAAAATCAGTCAAAATCGGTCCTAGGCGGTCAAAATCGGTCCTAGGCGGTCAAAAATCGGATTAATCGGACAATATTAGTCGGTCAAAATCGATCAAAATCGGTCCTAGGCGGTCAAAATCGAACCATACTATCTGAAACTTGAAGTATTTATGTGAATTTTGAAGTATTATTTTTATATTATTGGGTATATATATATAATTTTGAAAAAATACATATAAAAATCCCATTCCGATTAATCCCTATTAATCCCGATTAATCCCTAGGCTGTACCTCACCGCCCGACTAGCGCCTAGCGCCTTCTACAACATTGCTTACAATCACTGTTTTTACTCATTTTTACCCAAAAACTTCGTTCCCAAGTCCCGAAAAGGTTCCATGAAGTCCCAAAACCTCCCGTAACATTCCGTAATGTTCCAACCCAGGTTATTCTAGTGAGTTAACTATAACCCCTTCTCGTTTCCAACTAAAAACATAAATCGAAATTTATAAATTACTTACTTCCATAGCGCTTCGGAACGAACACACCTTCATACGAGCTTTTGGTTTGAGTTCAAGCATTTTAACTCTAATACTTGAATCCCTCAAACCTGGGCTCTGATACCAATTTGTAAGGTCTAAAAATTCTTATTAAAACATGAATGTCTTGAATGACAAAATGATGTGTGCAGTGTTATATAGTTTTTAATGCATATTTTAAGCCCTTTTTAACACTTTAGTCAAGTTTTAAATTTATATAAAACGATATTTTACTAACACTAAACACACATATGGGCAAGTGCACCCATCGTGAGCGTAGTATGGCGTTGGTAAGATACCGAGGTCGTCCAAGGACACAAGAGCTTTTAATACCGATTTATCCTCAACGTCTAATCAAAACAAAAATTTAGAAAAATGTTTTTAAACATGAAAATAAAAACTAAAAATGATGAAAATAAAAATAGATAGACAAGATGAATCACTTGGATCCGACTCGCCTTTAGTGTAACCTTTGATGTTTTCCGCACTTTTGCACTTTTTAAGAGATTATCTTAGTTATAGTAGTAGGCCCCTCTTTTGAAGGTGACGTTACCCTCAACCCAGTAGTTTGAGTCAGCAAGGATACAATCCTAAAGGGTTGGATTATTGGAAGATAATTAATTAAGTTATTAATGCGTAATGTGGTAGGCCCCTCTTTTGAAGGTGACGTTACCCTCGGCTAAGTGGTTTGAGTCAGCAGGGATACAATCCCAAGGAGCCGGGTTAATGGATTAATAGTAGTTTACATATGAGGGGATCAAGCCATTCGCACCCCCACCATCCAATACCGGTGGGTATTGAAGGAGGTCCTCGTAAGCTTGACCCAGGTCCTTGTAGGATCTATACACTGAACAAGGAAAGAACCTTACCAAACCATTCCCTTAACCTCCGACCAGGTAGCCAACGTATCTCCATATAGACCGTGGAGATATGAATGGTGTAAATCTTTTATTTTATATAGACAGTAAAATAACGCCAAGACACCACAGACAAATGTTAAGGAAGTTTCACCTTCAACATAAGAAACTAGCTATTAAAGTCATTAATACAAAACCAAATAAAAAGTGCGAAAAGATTAAAAAACAAAAGTATTACACTAATGCTTGTCTTCACCAAGTGATGTAAGAGACTTAGGCAAACATGGCCTTTGATTGTCAAGAACTCTTACTATCAATCTTGGATCCCGAGTCTACTACACACACTCTATGATGGATGATGGATGATGGTGGTGGATGTGGGTGTTGTGATGGCGGTGGAGTGTGGGTGAAGTGGGAGAGAGGTGGTTTGTCAAGGGATGCCTTTGAAATGAACCAAGCACCCCTATTTATAGCCTGCACAGAAGCCCGGACACGACCCCGTGTCCATTGGGCACGGCTTCGTGACCATCCACTTTCTCTTTCTTCATTTAATGCAGTTTGTATGTATTAGTTGACCACGCCCCCGTGTCCGCTGGGCATGGCCCCGTGTGCAGAAGCGTATCTGTACTATCAAGATTTGCTTGGATTCTGCAAATCTTAACGTTGACCACGGCCGTGTGGAGCTGGGCACGCTCTCGTGTTGGGAAATAGAAGCTTCTACGCTTTTGTCTTTTCTGCAGACACTTGGGCACGCCCCCGTGTCCCCTGGGCACGGGGCGTGTTCAACCTTCGGATATCTTGTTTTTGCTTGGGAAGATGCTGTCGAGGGGTCGGGCATGCCACGTTTATCCCTTTTCTTGTATTTGTGTTAGATTTAGCTGTATTTTTGCTTCTTTTGTTCATTTATGCTCATTTGATCCTGAAAATACAAAAGGAAGACAAAAGCACACTTTTTCCAACATTAGTACTAAAAAGGGTTAGTTTTATGTCTCATTTGATGTAATTTATATGTTGCATTTTACACACATCAAATACCCCCACACTTGAATCTTTGCTTGTCCTCAAACAAAACTCTTTATAATGTGGCTTACACACCCAAATGGAATGGGTAGAAGAGAAGTTTTGGGCTTGTCTAGAGTGTCGGGATTCCAAGATCTTTATTAGGTTTTATTTTTATGTTATTTACAATCCTATTCGTTATGATTTATTTAGAACATTACATAAGAGAAATTACTTATTTGGGCATAACATGCCTCTTTAAAATTCCATTTATATACAAGTTCACATACCTCACGGGATATCACTCAACACTCGGCCGAAGATGTATTTTTGTGAAACACTCAAGACCGGCATGGAACTTACTTCTACCATATGCTTGTCAAGCAATCAATCCTCCTCTTTTTTTTTTAACTAGAAACCTTTGTAAATATCAAGAGGACTTTTGGGGAAGGGTTAGGCTTGGGTTAGAGGTAGGTGGTTTTGGGTTAGTGGTTAGTAGAAAAGGGCGAAAGGCGTAAAAAACGTCAGTTTTCGTAAAACTTTTTGTTTTGGTGACTTTTTATTCAAATGAAGTATTTTTCAAACAAAGTTTCTTTTGAGGAACTTGTTTGCTTATTGCTATACTTCATATTTTTTTTTGATAAGGAATGTCACATGGAAACCGAGCTTTTTACTAAAATAAATGGTTTAAAATGAAAAAGGGTTTTGGTGGGTAAAGGGTGTTTGTTTTTGTTGGATCTGAGTTTGTTTCTGATTGTATTTTATGTTTGTAATTAAAATGAAGATGGATGAGTGTGCAGCGGAATTATGATGAAAAAAAACTTTGCATACAATCAAACGAGAGTAATACTTTAATCAAACATCTTTTCACAATGAATCGGAAGATTGAATTTATTTCAATAACGATTACAATGTTTGATGAATGAATGCAAACTCCCCCTCAGCCAGAGCTCAGTTGTTTGTTCGTGCAAAGAAGACGATGATGCAAAAGAGCTGATAGAACAGTACAAAGTACTGAACTATTTATAGGCACTTGCAAACCACTGAGCATCTTAGCTGACGTCACCATGAAAGTGACATCTAACCTCCTAACAAACTCTAACCTCTGATCTATACAAACACTGATGTACTAACTACTGCTATTACATTTCTTTACATAAAAGACACTTAAACAGCTGCTGCATCCTTCCACTGCTGTGAACCCAGCAGTGCTTGTCCGGATCAGCAGTACTTGACTCAAGGCAGTAGATTGAATCAGCAGAGCTTTCGTCTTTCATCAGGTCTTTACTTGAACAGCAGTTGTAGGTCAGCACTTTGCAAGATCAGCAGATAGGAGGTCAGCAGATATGAAATCACTTTCAAGGGGAGAGATTTGTATGTAAACATCTGCTTATTCTGGATCCACTGCTCTGATCCAGTTTTGGCTTTAATTATCTGTTCCTCTGATAGGGTTCAATCCCAACAATCTCCCCCTGGAACAGATAATGCCAAAACTCTTCATTATTGTGGAAATCTTTATTGCCTCATCAACAGTTCCCTTATCTGACCTTTAAATTGTAGTTCAAAGTCTAGGGCATCTGTGTCTTCATCATCCCTGCTAAGTGGAAGATCAAGGAGATCCTGCAAATCTTCAAGACTCAGGCCAAGAGCTTGTTCCCTTGATATTTTCTCCACTTCTCCACCAGACCTGAGCAAAGTCAATACGCAGGTTTGTTTGTCAGTTTCCCACTTTTGTATTTTTGAGCCTGGTGGGTTTCTTGGGAGATGTTTATTTGCAGAAGTATTTGGTGAGGCTGGCCTATTCATAACTGGCTGAGCAGTACTTGCAGTTTGATCCAAACCAAGAGTTTCTATGATCATTTTCTTTATGCCTTCTTTTACAAGGTCATCTCCTTTTATCATCTCTTGGATGGTTTCACCTCTCAACTGTTTGTGTGCCCTTCTTTTATAGATGGCAGCACCAGTTGGAGCAGTGGCTCTCCTGATCTGCAGCTTTATTGGTCTTTTTGAAACCTCTGCTTCAGGATAGTCAGGCTTTTGAGGAACATTTGGATATTTCTTTCTTAGTTCCTCCAACCTTTTGTAGGTGATCCTGACCACATCTTCTTTCCATCTAGCAACTTGTCTTTTGTTTCCATATTCAGCAGCAACCAGTTCTTCTTTCATTCTTTTCAGTTCTACCTGTTTGTCAGGTACATTCTTTCTAAACTTTGCCCAGACAGGAGGAGTGTGAGTGACTTTCCTTTTTATCATGTCTTGAATTCTTGCAGCTTCATTTTCAAGCTCAGGAACAGTCCTCTCTTTGTACATGTATTTCTCTCCTTTGTACTTCTTGTGAGCCATGATGCTTTCAATGTAGTCTTTCTTCAAAGTTTCAGCTGCTCTTTCTGAAATTTGTTGACTGACATTTTTTGCAAATTGTTCTAGGGAACTGACTTGTGTGAGCAGATATTGATAATTTCTTGAAATTTCTTTGTCAGATTTCCCTTGTGTGTTTCTTTTTGAGATATCCTCTGCTTGCTTGGCCTTGATTTTCAAATATTTATCAACATTTTTAGGCCAGGGATATCCTTTTATTGATGGCAAACTCCTTTTGGCAGGGTCATCCTCATAGTAAAAAGATTTTATTTCTTCTCTAACAGCTGCTAGTTCAAGAGGAAATTGAACACCTGCAGGAGGTAAGGGCTTGTACATTTGAACTGAAGAAGGAGGTAAGGGCTAAAGATTTTGAAGATGGTTGTGGTGGTGAAGTGTCATCATCTTTGAGAATTAGCCGTCTCCTCTTTGTTTGAGAAGGGGCTGATGATGTTTTGGATGGAATAGTGGTGGTGGATGTAGTGGCAGTGGTTTGTGATTGACTAACAGTTGTTGAAACAACTGGTGTTCCAACCACTGTTGTCATTACAGCAGATGTTGTAACAACTACTGTCTTCTGCTTTTTGGCAGGAGGTGATTTTGTTTTTGGTGGTAAAGGTGGTAAAGCAGTGGATTTGGTGTATGTTGAAGTGGTGTATGTTGAAGTGGGAGCAGATGTTGAAACCACTGAAGTACCAACAGTTGTTGATACAACAGGAGTTACAACAGCTGTTTTAGGTGGTGGTTTTGGAGCAGACTTTGAACGTCTGGTTGGAATGGATTTGGGTAGCCTTACTTTTCTTGTAGGCTTCTTCTTTTCATCAACAAGATTTTCATCATCTTTTGATCCTGAAGTACCCTGATCCGGATAATCCACCCTGGCTTTCCTTTTGGTCTCTCTATCCCTTTTTACACTTGCAACTGCTTCTGCCAGTGCATTTGTGGTCACATCAATTTTCTTGCTTCCATCTGGCAGAGGGATTTGTTTGGTCATGTTTGCATTTTCTGGTTCAATGTAGAGACCATCCTCTATTCCCTTCTTTTTCCACTCCTGAATTTTCTCCCCCTTTTTGGCATTATCTGGGGGAAGTTGATAAATGAAGCGAACTTTTGGAGGAGCAGTGCCAGTGGTGTGGAGGATCTGAGTTTTGAGAGCCTTTAGATCAGCCTGAGTGTTCTTGAACCTTGACTCCATTGCATTTCTCAGCTGTTGGACATGTTTTTCATGTTGCTGATCTGCTCTTTGTGCTTGTTGATGGAGAAAAGGTTGAAATAAATTCCAGAGCTCATTTGTAGCAGGTGCCTGTTGTGGACCAGGTGCTTGAGATGGAACAGCAGTTGATTGTACCTTTTGTACTTGTAACAACTGTTGTAGCATATCTTTGAGTTCTGCAACAGAGTTATCAAGCTTTTCAATACGATCCGTCAATTTCTGGTACTTTAAACCATCACCCAATTTAATGGGATCATCTGATTTCCCACTAACAGTGGTTTTATCAGTAGTTGAGGTAGGGAGTGTACTCCAAACATTAACCACTGATGCCCCTTTTTCTTGGTACTGGGGTCTTCTCCCTTCAACACTTGACAACCTTTTGATGTTGCCGGTAGGATAAATAAATCCACTGGTGGTTGGCAGAGGTGCTATAAAAGGAATTGCCTCCAAGGAAGTCTTATTGATGTAACCACTGTCCAACTGTAAACCAGTGGGTTCAACAGTTGTAGTGGCTGCTTCACTTGGACTACCACCAAGAGTTACTTGTAACTCAAGGGGTGTAACCTCCTCAGGTTGTGTTGGTGGGTTAGCAAAGATTGATTCATCAGACCCAGTTAGTTCTTGAGGTGTATTCTCATTGATAGGTGATTGAGAAGGACTGGTTAGTGCCTGGTTCAAATCAATTGCATCAAACAGCAGTTTAGTTGGTGGGGGAATTGTGGATGTGATGGGTGGTGTAGAAAGTGGATTTGCCCCGGGTATTGAGCTGTGGATGATAGAAACAAGTGTTTCCAGAGCATCATGATGTGGAGACCCTATTTGTACAACCTGTTCTTTTTGTGAAGAAGCAGGAGGGGTTTCGGTTATGGGTTGAGATATTTGTACCAACTGCTGTGAGGAAGAAGCAGCAGTGGTTTCTTGTGACTTTTGTGTTGTCACAGGCATTTGCTCTGGTATCTCATCCTCCAGAGTTGCCTTTTTGATTGGTTTGGGGGGTTTTTGATTTTTCTTTTTGTGTGGCTTTTTGTGAATTGTAGGTGTGGGTTTCAAAACAGTTGGTCTGCTGCTTTGATCACCTTGAGCAGTGGGCTCAGCAGCAGATACCTGAGGAGCAGTTGTAACTACTAAAATCTGCTCAGGCACCTCTGCTTGTGTTTTGCAAGGTGCTAACATTCTTGAAAAAGTTTCAGTTGTTAAACTGTTTATTTGAGTAGAATCACCTTGGTTTATTGCAGCTAAATCATCCTTACTGAATTTCTTTGCAAAATAGTAACTTAAAAACCTTGGAAACAGTAAGAATGATTTTGTTTCAACATTATTAACCAAATCTTTAAAAATTTCCCGAGAATAGTTAAAATTTTCTTCTTGAAGAATTGCATATCCCAGATTTTGAATCTTTAAAGGGATTTCATTGAAAGAAGTGGTTTTATTTGAAACACATAGTAGGAGGGTATGAAATAAAAATCTGGTTGCAGAAGGAAAATAACCTTTTTGTAAGGTAAGTTTCTTCATCATTGTGGCTTCATACCCTCTTTCAATGAAGTCAGTTTGCAACTCGTTTTTAGTGAAAGAAATTTTACCTTCTTGATCATCGAGTTGAAAGACCTCTGAAATGGATTGTGGCGTGATTTGGACAGCTTTACCCTTTATAGAAGAGTGTATGGTGGTTGCAATGTCTCCTTGTTTTTCAAGGGTTGCATTCTTCCAAAACTCCCTTTGGGTCTCCAAATAGATTGGTGCATCGACGGTGAACAAAGTTTTGTACTTTGATTTTGCCATGGTGTCAATGATGGAATCGAAAACATTGGTGGTTCCTGGTTTTGTGAGAAGACCCAGGAGATTGTGAGATGATTTATATGGGATTTCTGTGGAGATTGCCTTTTGAGAGGCTGTTTTCGATGATGATTTGGATGTGGGTTTTGCAGATGACTTCGATTTTGTCATTTTTGAAGAGAATGATCGAAGAAATTTGTGAAAGATGAGATGAAAAACTGCTTTGAGAAGAGAATATTTAAGAATTCAATTCGACAGTAAAACCCTGTTTTGGTGGTGAGTGGGGGATTTTATAGGGAAGAAAGTGAATGCTGAGGTGGCAGCCGTTACAAAAAGTCTGACCACTATGTACTGCCCACGTGACAACCCCTGGTGAAAGTGAAGGACAGTACTTTGAAGAAAGTGACTGATGAAGGCAGTGGTAAGAAAGCAGTGGATGATTTTCACTATCAGTGGATAGCATATCAGTGGATAAGACACTGCTTTTGAACAACAGAGTTTATCAAAGGAATGAGATAACAGGGGTTGACTTTCAGCAATGGACAGACTTTTGAAGTAGAGCAGGATTTTGAACAATCAGTGGTTAATGGCAGACTTTTAAGGATTTTAATGAAAATTTTCATTTTTAGTTATTTTTAAGGATGGATTTTTGATTTTCTGAAAACATTTTAGTGCTTTTATTCACAGAAAAACAAGATGTTGCTTGTTATTCCATGTTCAGCATCCCAATTCTAGAGACCAAGCTTTCAAAGGTGGCTGTATCAAGTGCTTTTGTGAGCACATCTGCCAGCTAGTCTTTAGTTGGGACATGATGCAGAGAAATCAAACCTTTTTCATAGCAATCCCTCACAAAGTGATGTCTGATGTCGATGTGTTTGGTGGTTGAATGGGAAACTGGATTTTTGATGATATTTTATGCTGCCTGGCTGTCCAACATGAGTGGTGTCTTTAAGGCAGTGATACCAAAATCCAGCAACTGATTTTGAAGCCACAGGAGTTGGGCTGTACAGCTTGCAGCAGCAATGTATTCAGCCTCAGCAGTGGATGTTGAAACTGCTGCTTGCTTTTTGCTTTGCCAAGAAACCAAGCAATCACCTAGAAACTAGCACCCTCCTGATGTGGACTTCCTTGTGGTGTGACATCCAGCAAAGTCACTGTCTGAAAAAACCTGAAAGCTTGATGTTCCCATTAGCTGGATACCAGATACCAAGTGTGGGAGCACCTTTTATGTATCTGAAGATCCTTTTTACAGCAATGAGATTTGATTTTCTGGGAGCTGATTGACTTCTTGCACAAACACATGTTGCAAACATGATGTCTGGTCTAGATACAGTTAGGTACAATAAAGACCCAATCATGCTTCTATAAAGTGTTTGGTCAATCAGCTCATCCTTTTCATCAGACATGACCAGCTTATTTGTTGCCATGGGTGTGCTGCATGGTTTACAATCATTCATATCAAATTTGGTCAAAATTTCTTTAGCATATTTGCTTTGATGAATGAAAGTTCCATTTTGCATTTGCTGAACTTGGAGACCAAGAAAGCATTGCAGCTCACCCATTGCACTCATTTCAAACTCAGCTGTCATGAGTTCTCTAAACTCTTCACACATTGAGTTACATGTGCTTCCAAAAATAATGTCATCCACATAAATCTGGACAATCATTAAATCCTTCCCTCTCCATTTTAAAAACAATGTTTTATCAATGGTACCTCTTTTGAAACCATTTGAGAGTAGGAAGTTGGAAAGAGTTTCATACCAGGCCCTTGGTGCTTGTTTCAAGCCATACAAGGCTTTGTTTAGCCTGTAGACATGATCTGGATAAAATGGATCCTCAAAACCTGGAGGTTGACAAACATACACCTCTTCTTGAATTGTACCATAGAAGAAAGCACTTTTGATATCCATTTGAAACACCTTCATGTTGTGGTTGACAGCAAAGGCCAGGAACAGTTTAATGGCTTCCAATCTTGCAACAGGGGCAAATGTTTCATCATAATCAATCCCCTCTTCCTGTCTGTAACCTTGAACCACAAGCCTGGCTTTATTCTTGACAACAATACCCCTTTCATCAGTTTTGTTCTTGAAGACCCACTTTGTGCCAATGGGACTAACCTCTTCTGGCAGTGGTACAAGCTCCCATACTTGTTGTCTTTTAAACTGTTGGAGCTCCTCTTGCATGGCTTCTACCCAGCTATTGTCTTTTAGTGCCTCTTGGTACTTGAGTGGCTGATGGAGTGATAGAAAACCAGCAAAAAGACAAATGTTTTGGGTTTGGCTTCTTGTGAGCACCCCTTCATTTATGTTGCCAATGATTTGATCAGGTGGATGAGATTTCAAGAAGATTATATCTCCTTGGTATGGTATGATGGCATTTGTTGGTGAAGGCTGCAAATGTGTATCATCTGAGCTAACCACTGCTGGGGACTTTGAGGATCCAGCAGTGGCTTCAAAAGGTGGTGGAATAGGAGGTAGTGAAGTGGACATCTGCTGACTTTTATCCACTGGTTGAGGACTTTTGTCAGCAGTGTTTGAGGATGTGGAAGCAGTGGTTGATGGGCTACTTTGGTCAACAACTGTTGAGGTAGCAGTGGTTGAGCTTTGACAACTGTTTTGAACAGCTGATGCTTTACCCTTTGTGGCAGACCTTTGAGGGATGATGATTTCATACCCATAGTCTGGTGTTGTATCCTCTGATGGACCTGCACTGTTAGTCTTGACAGCAGTATTTTCAAAAGTGAATTTTTCAAGATCAAACAGATCTGTAGGATTTGCTGGGATTTTCATTGATGAAAGTTCATTGAACTTAACATTCAAAGTCTCCTCCACTGCCTTGGTCCGTGTATTGAACACTTTGTAGGCCTTGGCAGTGGTTGAGTATCCCAGATGATAACCACAATCAATTTTGGCTGCAAATTTTGAAATATAATCTTTTAAGTTCAAAATAAAACATGGGCAGCCAAACACTTTGAAATATGAGATCAGTGGTTTGATTTTATACAGAATTTCATAAGCAGTCTTTTTGTGCCTGGGGTTTATTAAAACTCTGTTCTGAACATAGCAAGTAGTGTTTACTGCCTCTGCCCAGAAAGTTAATGGCAAACCTGAATCTGCAAGCATGGTTCTGGCAGCCTCAATCAAAGTTCTGTTTTTCCTTTCCACTACCCCATTCTGCTCTGGTGTTCTAGGGATGCTGTACTGCCTTACAATCCCTTTCTTCACACAGAAGGCATCCAACTCCTTATTTTTGAATTCTGTGCCATTGTCACTCCTGAAGCTTTTCACTGGAAGGTCAAATTGCTTTTCAATCTGTGTTACAAAGTCTTGCAAAATGCCTGCAGTCTCATCTTTTGAGTGTAAAAAGAAAGTCCATGTAAACCTAGAAAAGTCATCAACAATAACCAAACAATATCTTTTCTTTTTGAGGCTCATGACTTGAACTGGGCCAAACAAATCCATGTGTAGCATTTGCAAACACTGGGTTGTTTTGGACTCTTCAATGGACTTGTAAGAACTTTTATGCTGTTTTCCTTTTAAACAGGAAATGCAATGTTCAGGACATGAAAACAATTTTTGTGGTAGGCCTCTTACCAAACCATTTTTTGAAATTTCAGTGATTGTCTTAAGATTTGTGTGCCCCAGCCTTCTGTGCCAAAGTTCTGTCTCTTTGTTAGAGGCAGCTGAGAACAGACAGGCATCAGCTCTGGGACACTCTTTTGACATATCAACAACATAAACATTGCCACTTCTTTGAGCAACAAGTTTAGTTTGACATGTTTTGATTATTGCTTCAATCTTTTTGACCATTTCTGGTCCAACAATCCTACAACAATCTTTTGTGAAGAATGACCCAAACCCTTTGTCACTCATTTGTGATACACTCAGAAGGTTGAATTTTAGATTGTCTATTAGATTGACATTTTCAAATTTTACATTTCCAGATTGCACTGTACCAGACCCCAGAACTTTCCCTTTACTATTATTCCCAAAGGATATATCACCCCCACCATGGATTTTAAAGTCTTTGAGGAGGGCTTTACATCCTGTCATGTGCCTGGAGCCTCCACTATCTACATACCAAAGACTATCAAAGCATGCAGAAGCTCCCTGCACATGAAGTAAAAGGATTAGTTCATTAGGGTCTCCAAAGCCAGCAAGGCTTTGGATGGGGTCTCAACAGTGTCTGGGATGGATGCAGAATGATGGACAGTGGTTAGTTCAGGGGTTTGGACTGTTTTAGAACAGTGTTTCTCTAACCACTGTTGTGGGTCCTGACCAATCACCTGCTGGTAACCAAAAGGATGCCTGTTCACTCTAGGTTTAGAGGGCCTTTTGTAGGCCTCATAAACGTTTGGAATCCTTTGGTAAGACTGTTTTTCTTTGCCTTTTTTGAACTGATTTGCAGGGGGTGCATCAGTAACCTGAACATCTCTTTTGACAGATGTTTGGTTCAGCTGTTTTGTGACAGCTGTTTGAACTGGCACAAACAGTGGTTGTTTCTTGGTGAATTTGACAGATGATGATGATGGTGATGAACTCAAGGATGTTTTAGCAATGTACTCATTCTTTTTCACATCAAAGTTTTTGAGATACACACATGCTTGAGTTTTGTGGTTTGTTTTACCACAAACAATGCAACATTCAGCTGAAACAATGACACTTGTTCTGTTTAAATCATAAGCTTTTAAGTGGAAACAATCTTTTGTTAGATGATTCCTTTTCTCACAGAATTCACAAAACAAGTTATCAATTTTTTCTTTCTTCTTTCTCTTTTCAGACTCCTTTGCAGCAGAGGTTTTAACCACTGCTGGGATGTCCTTGAGAGGTATGACTTTAGCTTTTGGAGCCTTGACACCATCAGTTGATGTAAAGTCCATTGGCTTGAAATTTTCAAGAATATCACACTCATCAGACCATTTTGATTTAAACTGATATTCTTCAAGCTCCTCAAAAGTAGAGGATCCCATTGGTCTGTCAAGTGTGATTTTGTTACCAAGTTTGTCAGTGATTTTCATTTCTTGGCCATTCTTGTTTGTGGGGATGAACTCAGTGGTTACATCAGTGGTTTGAACAGATTTTCCAAAAGCAGTGTTTTCATCATCATGTTTTCTATAGCCAACCCCAAATTTCACATTGCTTTTTATCTGTTTTTCAAGCATAACCTCATACCCTTTGCATGATTCCACCCATCTCTCACATGTAATTTGGGTGGACTCTAACTCCTTTTTGCAAACTTGGTATTTTTCTACCATAGTTTGGAGTTGGGTTTTGGTTATGCTCTGCTCTTCTTTCATGCTGCTAATCTCCTTTTCTTTTTCAGCCAATTTGTTTTTAAGTTCTTTTAAAGATCTTTCAAATTTGACTTCATCCGTTAAGATTTTATCCCGAAGGTTTTCATTCACCTCTTTGATGTTAGCAAAAGCAACAATGCAATTGTCAGAACACAGTTTTTCTAGAACTTGAGGAGATACCTTAGCAGCAGCCATCATTGCACAATCACATTGATGATTCTCTTCATCATCAGCGCTCACCTTTTTTCACCAGCCTTTTCTTCTTTCTCTTCTTCTTTGTCCTCTATGGACCATGGATCTGTCATTGGTTCAATCAGGGTACCTGAACTTTCTCCCAACAGTAGTTCACCAGCCACTGCAGTAACCACTGCTTCAGTCACCTTATCCACTGTTTCAATACTCAGCTGTTCCTCCTCAGTTTCAACCCCCTCCTGTATTGACTCTAATGCCATCAAACAAAATTCATTATGAGAAGAATCATTAGAAGCATAGAGTGCAAAATTTTCATCACTAAGGTCTTCAGGCATACTGCTCCAGTCAACAAACCCTTGAGTGAAAAAACTTTGTTGATCTGGTTGTACTGCTGCTGGAGCAGTGGTTTGAGGTGCAGGCTGCACTTGTGCCTGGGGAACAGGGGTTTGAACATATTGGATCTGTGGAACAGTAGTTTGGACATAGTGCACTGGCATAGGGGCAGCAGCATAGTGAGCAGTGTTCACTTGAGCTGCTGGGGCATACTGGGCATAGTGCACAGTGCTTTGGTTTTGAGGTCTAGGATTTGAGCTAGGATGAGTAATTATGGGACCAGTAGTTTGACTCCTACATTCCCTAGCGAAATGTCCCAACCTATTACACTTGTAGCACTTGATTTTCGATTTATCCAACCCAACCCTTAGATTCCCATGCAAACCTGGGAATTTTCGCCCTGTTCTTTTGTAAAATTTGCTAGTTCTAACACTTAGCAAAGCCAGTTGGTGCAGGATGTCCATTTCCTCTAAGTCAGTGGGATCAAAATGTTGCAAATCATTGAGTTCAAAGCATAAATTTTCTGACATCTAGTTTTCGTTTGCAGTGAATGCATAACTAGCAGAGTGAGGATCAGGGTTGTTAAAATTTGCACCAGCAGTTATGTCAATGAAGTGATCATAACCCTGATCCTTACCACTGCTCCCAGATTCTTCTTGACCCAGAAGAGCAGTATTACCGAAAGTGTAATCATCAGTAACTTTTCCTGACTCTTGTAACCTCCTTTTCTGGTTCAACTCCCTTTCGTAGGTCAGGAGTCGACCGTGGAGTTGGGTCAAGGTCAGATCCTTGAACTCAGGTGAGTTTCGGGTGACAAAAGCTATGGTGTCCCATTTTTCTGGCAGTGACCTGAGGAACCTGCTATTTTGAGTTGAGTTTGTAAAAGTGGTGTTAACAAGCCTCAGTTCACTGATGAGACAACTGAAATGCACAAATTGTTGCGTTAGTGATTCACCTTTAACGTAACAAAATGTTTCATACTGTTGGTTCAGGATTTCCCTATTGTTTTCTATGACTTCTTCGGTCCCCCCAAACTGTTCCTTAAGCGCGTCCCATAACTCTTTGGCACTGTTACAGTGTAACAGTCCAGCATATATCTCATTGGGCAGCGCTGATGCTATGATGCTAAACGCTTTAGCATCTAGTTCGAACTTTTGATAGTCGGTTTCGGTATAATTTTCAACTGGTTTTGGAACGAACTTTTTAGCATCTTCAGCGCTTGGCACTGTGGGAACGTGGGGACCATAAATGACAGACCTCCAACAACCTGTGCTTTGTTGAGCAAGGATGTGACCCATCCTCCTCTGCCAGATGTTGTACTCATTTCTTTTTAGCATAGGTGGTTTAAAAAGCGAACCGATGTTGTTTTTATCATCCTGAGATTGTGACGTCATTCTTGTTGTTTTACAGACACTGAGAAATCAACTTTAATGGTGATTAATCCTTGCTCTGTTTTTCAACAAACGAACAAACGATCAGTATCAACTGTTATGAGCTGAACTATTTAAGTCAAAATGATTGTTAAATCAAATTTGACTGTCCAAGCTCTGATACCAATTGTTGGATCTGAGTTTGTTTCTGATTGTATTTTATGTTTGTAATTAAAATGAAGATGGATGAGTGTGCAGCGGAATTATGATGAAAACAAACTTTGCATACAATCAAACGAGAGTAATACTTTAATCAAACATCTTTTCACAATGAATCGGAAGATTGAATTTATTTCAATAACGATTACAATGATTGATGAATGAATGCAAACTCCCCCTCAGCCAGAGTTCAGTTGTTTGTTCGTGCAAAGAAGACGATGATGCAAAAGAGCTGATAGAACAGTACAAAGTACTGAACTATTTATAGGCACTTGCAAACCACTGAGCATCTTAGCTGACGTCACCATGAAAGTGACATCTAACCTCCTAACAAACTCTAACCTCTGATCTATACAAACACTGATGTACTAACTACTGCTATTACATTTCTTTACATAAAAGACACTTAAACAGCTGCTGCATCCTTCCACTGCTGTGAACCCAGCAGTGCTTGTCCGGATCAGCAGTACTTGACTCAAGGCAGTAGATTGAATCAGCAGAGCTTTGGTCTTTCATCAGGTCTTTACTTGAACAACAGTTGTAGGTCAGCACTTTGCAAGATCAGCAGATAGGAGGTCAGCAGATATGAAATCACTTTCAAGGGGAGAGATTTGTATGTAAACATCTGCTTATTCTGGATCCACTGTTCTGATCCAGTTTTGGCTTTAATTATCTGTTCCTCTGATAGGGTTCAATCCCAACAGTTTTGGGTTTAGAAATGAAAAGGTTTAGGCTCAAAGGGGTTAACTAGGGGGATTTTCGGTAGGTGGTAAAAAAAATAATGGTGTTGAAATAAAAAGGGTTAGTCCTAATGCCTCCATCATTTACTTACTTGGGTTTAAGTTGGTAAGGAACGTGAATGTATCGTCATGGCAAGTTCTAGAGTCATAAGAAACCAGGCGGCTATTCACACAAGAAACGAAAAATAAGCATTTAGTTTAAAGATGTGTATTTGTATGCTCAATAAAGGCTCAAAACTCACTTTTTGTGAGAATGTGTTTTTAATGTGATCAAGTATATATAATCAAATTTTAACTAGATTTGTCAAGCCGTTTCATAATTTTCTTATGTTGGTTCTTTTTATCACGACGCTATCGGTTGTAAATTCGTAAAAATATAACCTTTTTAGAACTTGTTATTCCCAATTTAAACCAAGACAAGTAAAAAAATGAAAAGTTTTTGAAAAATTTTTGGGGTGTTTAGCGGTTCCAATAGAGTTTTGTGTAAGGCTTGTAATTAGGACTTGCAAAATTCAAGGTTTTAGCGTCCCCCCCCCCCCCCCACACTTAAATTACACATTGTCCTCAATATGTCCCAAAAATAAGTTTTTAGGTTGATTGAATGTGTAAAAAGGTGTGTTAAACAAAAATTTTATGTCACTGGGCGTCTGGACACGGGCCGTGGTGACCGGGCAAGGCCCCGTGTTCAGATTGCCAGTAACAGAAAGTAACAAAAAGTAACAGAAGGCTGGGCACGGGGGCGTGTTCAATGAACACGCCCCGTGTCCAGTTACCTGAACTAGGCGTTTTTCTGCAGACCCTTGAGCACGGGGCCGTGTTGGCTGGGCACGGCCCGTGCTGAACTTGCTGTAATGAAGAAACATTTTCGAGAGGCTCTGTTTTTTTGCATGGGGTGTTGGTTCAAGTCTCCCTTAGTATCCTTCACCATCCAAGTGTGTTTTATTCCTGAAAATTAAAAACTAAACTAGAAAACATAAAGGTTAATCTAAACTAAACTATGGATAGTTCCGCGAAATGCCTCCGTGGTGCGCCACGTTTATAAGGGTCCTTGGCTAGACCCAAAGCCAGTCATATGTTACCCAAGTGGGATGGTGTGCATCCCATGTTGCACCGTCGGAGAGCATTATCCAAGCTTGAGTCTATGACTTTCATGTAATTGACCGGGTCTTCATCTTCTACTCTTTTCCCAACCCCAAACGTCATCTCCTTGTCCCCAACCCTCAATGTTAGTGTTCCACCATTCATGTCCACCATTGCGTGAGCCGTGGCCAGGAATGGTCTTCCTAATATGAGTGGCACTTCGGTATCCTACTCCATATCTAATATGAGAAAGTCGGATGGGAAGACTGTTGGTGCACTTAGTGTCTGTTAACTTCGTCTTAAACAAGTCTTATGTCTAGATAGGATGAATGAGCACACAACAGGGTCAAAATTAGGGTTTGTATGTGTTTAAGGAAGAGATTTCGCTTGAAGGTGATACAAGGCAGTTCAAGCGAAACCCCAACAATATGCAGGTTCGTTTGAAACTGACATGTTCAAGCGAAACTCATTCGCTTGTCATGTTCAAGCGAAACCTGATCTGTCTATAAATAGGAGTGTGTGTGTCATTTGAAGCGTGACTGTTCATTTGTATAGAGTCGAGGTGCTGCCGGATTTTTGTCAGAATTGATTGTAAAGACTCAGGATTGATTAATAGAGAAAGAATTGAAAAGGAACAAGCTGTTTGACATTGTTTACTTTGATTCCGCCTTAGTAAATGATGTTGAACTACTCAATTTGACTGTTTAGGGTCACGAAACCAATCCGACAAAGACAAATTCTCCGACTTTAACCAATAGATTTTCGGCGACACCTTGTGGATATTTAATGGACCTATCAGCGAGTTGTATGCTCATTTTTGTAGGGCTTGTTTTTCCTAGGCCGAGTTGGTCAAACATTGATGCGGGCATGCGGTTAATGCTAGCCCCAAGATCGGCTAGAGCATTGCGTATGGGTGATTCTCCAATCGAACAAGGGATGGTAAAGCTTCCGGGGTCGATCTTCTTTTGAGGGAGTTTGTTGAGTAGCAAGGCGGAGCACTCTTCGCTTAAATTTACTAATTGCAATGATTCTATTTTCCTTTTGTGAGTGAGGAAGTCTCTCATAAATTTTGAATATTTAGGCATTTGAGTTAGGACTTCGACAAATGGAATATTAACATGCAATTATTTTAGTAAATTTACGAATTTTGTGAATTGCTCATCGGTCTTTTGGCGAAGTAACCGACGAGGGTACGGTACCGGGGGAGTCTTGGTAGGCTCTTGATTTGGGCGAGGAGTCGTCTCTTTTTGGGGTGTTGGTGAAGCTGTGGTTTGATTAGACGGGCTCTTATCGGTTGGACGGATCAGAGCCTCCTCGGGACCTACGGTACGGTTCTTAATGTGATAAGATGTACTTGCGCCTTCGGGTTGGTTTCGGTATTACTGGGTAATGCGCCCTGTGGTCTCTCGGAGAAATTTTGAGCTAGTTGATTTAGTTGTTTTTCAATGTTTTGAATACTAGCTTGTTGATTTCTAAAGTTCGATTCCAGTTGTTGGAATCGATCCGAGTTTTTCTTGTCAGTGTCGGAGATGAGGCGAGAGACGGTATCCTCAAGCCTCTCTCGTCCACCTTGTTGTTGTTGAGAGAAATTTTGTGACTCGTTTCCTGGTTGTTGAAAGTTTGACCGTTGGTTTAGATTTATTGGTTACTACTATTGCCGGGTTCTCTCCAACCAAGGTTAGGGTGGTTACGCCATCCTTGGTTGTAGGTACCTGTTGGAGGACCTGACGGCCTAGGTCTATTATCAATGTAGTTTACCGTTTCTGTTTAATTATCCATTTCTTTCATATAACTCCAATTTTCATATGGCCCACTACACCCTTCACAAGCCATAACTGAGGCCGTTTTTGCCATTTCTAATTTTTTTATTTTTGAAGAAAGGGCCTCGATTTGGGCTTGCAAGGAGGTGCTTTCGTCAACCTTATGGGCGCCCGGGGTAATTGATTTTGTGCCTTGGGGAGTGTGCCACTGAAAATTGGTTTGAGCAATTTCCTCAATTTGATTATAAATTTCATTTGGGCGACGATTACCTAAAAGTCCCCCGGAGCTAGAGTCAAGTGTTTGTCTTGTGTGTGGCAGCAACCCATTATAGAAGGTGGATACTTGTTGCCATACCGCAAGACCATGATGAGGACACTTTCTTAGTAGCTCCTTGAACCTTTCCCAAGTTTCATATAAGGATTCCCCATCCTCTTATGAACATGTATTAATTTCAGTCATTAATTTAGCCGTTTTAGCAGGAGGGAAATACTTATATAGAAACTTTTGGGCTAGTTCATCCCAGGTGTTTACCGAACCAACTAGGAAGGTATTAAGCCAAGCCTTAGCTCGGTCTTTTAGTGAAAATGGAAACATTCGGAGGCGGATGGCGTCATTTGATGCTCCATTGATCCGAAAAGTATCACATATTTCCAAGAAGTTAGTAATATGTAAATGGGAATCTTCGTCCGCAAGCCCATGGAAGGTTGCGGAGTTTTGGAGCATTTGTATCAAATGCGGCCGAAGTTCGAAGTTGTTGGCTTCGACATTCGGTGCATTAATAGTGGCGCCAAGATTACCTACGGTGGGTCGTAGATAATCCATGAGGGTACGTTGATCCGCCATTGGAAGTGGGTCCCCCGAAACTTTTTCTTTTATTATTTCATTTACTTATTTCATTTCAGTATTTCTAATTCAGTATTCCATTCATTTTAATTCAGTTATTTCATTTCTGTTTATATTTATATTTTTTGTTCGAGTTCACACGTCGAACCGCTTATATATTATATTTATTTCAATTCTGCATTTACTTACATTAATTTATTTACATTCATTTATTCATTTATTTATTTCTGTCCATTTATTTATTCAAATTAACCGCTTATTCATTTAATTATTGTACTTGTTTATTTATTCATGTACTCCATAAAAATAAAATATAACTTTCTGATAAAATCATCAGATTTTCTGATGAATTCCAATGAACTTATCAGATTTTCTGATGGATTCTGATAAACCCGTTAAACGTTCTAAAAACAACAAGTTTCATTTCTGTTGCATCTTACCAGATTTTTTGGTAATTCCGATGGATTTATCAGAAATTCTGATGGAACGAAATCCTTCATCAGATTTTTATCAGAAGTTTATCAACCCTTATCAGATTATCTGATATATAAGAACATCTAAAAAGTTTCCTCAGATTTCTGATAATTTTCATCAGAAGTTCTGGTGAACAAACAAAAACAGTTTTCGGATGTGAATAAGTAAATAATCCAGTAAATATTTAATTAGATTTGTTTCGTTACTTGTATATGTTTGTATATTATGTATTGTCATTATTACTACTTATTTCTTATATTATTATTATGTTCTTTTTTCTGTATAATGCCTTCCTTTTTACATGCAGGCTAATGTCCACGCCCCCTGCACCCGTTAATGCTGAGCTAGCCAACGAACCAGAAAATAACTTAAGAAGAAGCAGGCGGCTTCGCGAAAGATCGCTTGTTGTTGCACAAAGGATTGCAGCCGTAATCGACAAACCAGTGATACTTTCTGACTGCGAGAGTTCAGAGGACGAAACAGGAAGCATTATGGCAGAAGACGACCATCCTTTGAATGAGACCGACCGTCCAGGAGGAGAGGGCTTGCTACCGAGCATTGCCCGACCTACGATAGCAACACCGAGCTTTGAAATTAAATCTAGTATAATTAATATGTTGAAAAATTCTGTGCAGTTTGATGGGAAGGATCACGAAGATCCGGGTCGACAGGTCGCTTCATTTCTCGAGGTGTGTTCGACTTTCAAAATTCGAGACGTTTCTGAAGACGCAATTCGTTTGTGACTCTTTCCATTTTCTTTGCGAGACAAAGCCCGATCTTGGCTTTTGTCACTTCCAGCAGGGTCCATCACGACTTGGAAGGAAATGGCAGATCTTTTTATGCAAAAATATTTTTCGCCAGAAAAGACAGCTAAGCTTAAGAAATCGTATTATGACATTCAAACAAGACGAAGGAGAATCTCTACACGCAACTTGGGAGAGGATCAAAGATCTTTTGATCGATGTCCCACATCATGGGTTGTCCAAAAGGCAACTTGTGTTGAACTTCTACCAAGGACTCAACTACGACTCACAAGAACGTTTAGATGTATATGCAGGAGCCCCTCTTGGAACAAAAACACCTAATGAAGCCTATGCAATAATAGAAAAAGCTACTTTGAAGTCGAGTTCTTGTCACAGTGGAGTGCGGAATAAAGCATCATCTATTCCTGGAGTTCATCAAGTGGATACATATACGACTCTTGCAGCACAGATTGGAGCTTTGGCAGCAAGATTTGATCAAGCTCAGAACGTTTTGAAAGTACAATCATCATGTGAGCTGTGTGGAGTGTCACATGAGCCAGGTACATGTGAGCAGGGTGTTATGTTTACAGGCCACGAAGAGGTGGACTATTTGGGCAATCAAATTATTCCCCAGAATAACCCCTACAGCAACACGTACAATCCGGGTTGGAGAAATCACCCAAACTTTGGGTGGAAATCTAATTCCAATAACCAAAACCCACTCGGATATGCTCAACGTGCTCCCGCACCACAACAGCCTCAGGGGCAATCCTTTCAGCGTCAGGGGCAATCCTTTCTGCCCCAGGGATAATCTTTTCAGCCGTCAGGGCAAACCTTTCAGCCACGTTATAATAATTTAGGTTCAGGAAGCACTTCCCAGCCACAAACCTCTCAAACCAACTCAAAACTAGAGGAGATGATGGCGCAGCTATTAAATAACTCCAACAATGCCAATCAAATATCTGAAAAGCGATACCAGCAGCATGAGGAGCGTTTCATGGCACAAGAAGGGGAAATGCGGATCCGGAAGGCTTCAATGCAAACCATTGAGAATCAAGTCGGCCAATTGGCTAAGATGTTGTCTTAAAGACCCCAAGGTAGTCTTCCAGGTAACACAAAACCAAACCCAAGAGGGGACGTTAATGCAGTAATGACGAGGAGTGGTAAAGCCACGGGACCTGACAAATCGGACTCACCACCGATCACTGATACGGTCCAAATGGACGCTTCTGACGAGGTGCACGCTAGGCAAGTCCCAGCAAGTACAGCACAGTTCCAGGAGCCAGTTAAAGATTTCATCCCTCTAGTTCCGTATCCAATCAGACTGAAGAAGCAAAAGAACGATGAACAACATGGTAAGTTTTTAGAAATGTTTAAACAATTACACATAAACATACCATTTGTTGAGGCGTTGGCTCAAATGCCTAAATACGCAAGGTTCTTAAAAGACATCCTTACAAACAAGCAGAAGCTCGAAAGCTTGTCTTGTGTGTTGATGAATGAAAACTGTTCAGCCCTTCTCCAAAACCGTCTACCTAAAAAGATGGGAGATCCGGGCATTGGCAGCATGTCTGCCAGTCACGCATTAGCCGATTTAGGAGCTAGCATAAACCTTATGCCATATAAAGTTTTTGCTAAATTAGATCTGAGTGAACCTTCACCCACTAGAATGAGCATTCGACTTGTAGATCGTTTAATCAAGTATCCGTGTGGATTTGTAGAAAACATGCTTGTTAAAATCGATAAATTTGTTTTCCCCATGGATTTTGTTATTTTAGAGATGGACGAAGATTCGAAAGTGCCATTAATACTCGGACGCCCATTCCTCAATACTGCCAGGACGATTGTTGATGTGGTAGCTGGCCAAATCACACTCCGAGTAAATGACGAGCACGTGACTTTTGATATTAAAAGATCAATGCAACATCAACAAAGTCATGATGACATGCTTTACTATGTCGACATAGTTGATACGTGTGTAAGCTCTCATTTCCAAGGCACTATTGAAGAAATTGATACGGACACACATCTGTGGTGTGAGAGTCAACATGGCATTTCGCAGGAGGACCAGGAAAATGAGCAGCCAGTTTTCCAAATCAGTGATGATGGTTCTCAAAGTCTAGATCAATTTGTGGAGATTAACCGTGAAGTTGAAGAAAAATCAAAACCTTCGGTTGAAGACCCACCGTCGTTGGAGTTAAAAGAACTCCCACCGCATCTCGAGTATGCATTTCTAGACGAGGAGTGTCGCTTGCCAGTCATCATTTCAGCATCTTTAGCAAAAGAAGAAAAGAGACAGCTTCTCGATGTTCTAACGCTCCACAAGAAAGCCATGGCGTGGAAGATTATGGATATCAAAGGCATTAATCCTTCTTTTTGTACTCATAAGATTCTAATGGAAGATAATTACAAGCCTAGTGCACGACATCAAAGGCGCTTGAATCCTAACATGCAAGACGTGGTGAAGAAAGAAGTTATTAAGTTGTTAGACGCAGGGCTGATTTATCCTATATCTGATTCTGTTTGGGTAAGTCTAGTGCAAGTAGTACCCAAGAAAGGTGGTATTACTGTAATTTCAAATGATAGGAATGAACTTATTCCTACCCGTACCGTCACCGGATGGTGAGTTTGCATCGATTACCACAAACTCAACGATGCCACCGGTAAAGACCACTTCCCGCTTCCATTCATCGACCAGATGTTGGAACGTCTGTCGGGGAAGTCATTTTTCTGTTTTCTGGATGGGTTCTCTGGATATTTTCAAATTCCTATCGCTCATGAGGACCATGGAAAGACTACTTTCACATGTCCTTTCGGCACATTCGCCTACCGGCGTATGCCTTTTGGACTATGTAATGCACCAGCCACATTTTAGCGTTGCATGGTAGCTATTTTCCATGACATGATTGAAGACTACATGGAAGTATTCATGGATGATTTCTCTGTTTTCGGGAGTTCTTTCGATCAGTGTCTTGGAAATCTGAAAAGAATGTTAATGAGATGTGAGGAAACTAATCTAGTGCTTAACTGGGAGAAATGCCACTTCATGGTGAAAAAAAAGGGTAGTCCTTGGACATAAAATCTCTGAAGCCGGGTTGGAAGTCGATCCAGCGAAAGTGGATATTATTTCTAAACTTCCTCCCCCTACCTCGGTTAGAGCGATTAGAAGTTTCCTGGGTCATGCAGGGTTCTATAGGAGATTCATAAAAGACTTTTCAAAAATCGCAAGACCTATGACCCGTTTGTTAGAAAAAGACGCTCCATTTGTGTTCTCAGACGAATGCATGAAAACATTCAAGCAACTTAAACAAAGGCTTATCGAAGCCCCTATTTTAGTTGCACCAGATTAGGCGTTGCCATTTGAGATAATGTGTGATGCCAGTGATTACGCAATAGGAGCAGTCTTAGGACAACGAAGGGAGAAGCATTTTCATCCTATTTACTATGCTAGCAAAACTCTACACGATGCTCAAGAAAATTATACGGCTACAGAGAAAGCACTTTTGGCAGTAGTTTATGCTTTCGACAAATTCAGGTCATACCTTATGTTGTCCAAAACAATTGTGTATACGGATCATGCAGCAATCAAATACCTTTTTAGCAAACAGGATGCAAAACCGCGTCTCATCAGATGGATCTTATTATTACAAGAATTTGACATTGAGATCCAAGATAAAAGGGGTGCTTTAAATGTTGCAGCCGACCATCTCTCGAGACTTGTGCATGGTAACTCAGAAAATTCAGTGGAGGAACCAATAAATGACAATTTCCCCCATGAATTTCTTTTGAGTGTCAAGTTGAATGACGAGTCACCTTGGTTTGCCGACTTTGCAAACTACCTCGCATGTGGAATCCTTATCAAAGGATTGTCATATCAGCAAAAGAGGAAGTTCTTTGCAGATCTCAAGCACTACATTTGGGACGAACCATCCTTGTTTAGAATCGGAGCCGATCAGGTGATCCGAAGATGTGTATTTGAAGAAGAGGCAGCTAGTATTCTACGCCACTGTCACGAAGGGCCAACTGGAGGTCATCATGGAGCAAACTACACTGCAAAGAAAGTGTTAGACTCTGGGTTTTACTGGCCCACAATCTTTCGTGATGCGCATGAATGGGTTAGAGCATGTGATGCTTGCCAAAGGGCAATGAATATCTCCGCACGCAATGAAATGCCTCAACATCCAATGCAAGTCTGTGAAGTCTTTGATATATGGGGTATCGACTTCATGGGTCCATATCCAGCCTCACGAGGTAACAAATATATCCTAGTTGTTGTGGACTACGTCTCAAAATGGGCCGAAGCTCAAGCTTTGCCCACCAACGATGCTAGGGTGGTTGTGAGGTTCTTAAAAAGTTTATTTGCCTGATTTGGTGCTCCAAAAGCACTAATTAGTGACCGAGGAACGCATTTCTACAATGCGCAATTAGAACGAGCCTTGTCCCGTTATGGAGTTAATCATAGATTGGCTACACCATATCATCCTCAAATGAGCGGGCAAGTGGAGGTTACGAATCGGGGTTTGAAAAGAATCCTTGAGCGGTCCATTAATAATAACCGCAAGGATTGGTCAGATAAGTTAGATGACGCTCTGTGGGCTTTTAGAACAGCATTCAAGACGCCTATCGGGACCACTCCCTTCAGGTTGGTTTACGGAAAAGCTTATCATCTACCTGTCGAGCTAGAACATAGGGCATTCTGGGCCTTGAAGACGGCAAATATGGATTTAAAACACGGCGGTGAAGCCCGTTTTCTGCAAATTCACGAGCTCGAGGAGCTAAGAAATCATGCCTATGAAAGTTCTAGCAGGTACAAAGAACGAATCAAGAGGTTTCATGACAAAAGATTGAGAGAATATAAAGATTTCCGCGTTGGAGATCTTGTTTTGCTATACTCCTCACGATTGCGTTTATTCCCTGGGAAGTTAAGATCTCGATGGATGGGTCCATACACGGTCAAGGAAGTATTTCCATACGGAGCCGTCGTCATCGAAAATTTAAGCGGGGAAACATTCAAGGTCAACGGTCATCGTTTAAAACTTTACATCAACGGACCGGTTGACCCGGTGGAGGAAATTCTCAAACTCCACATCCCGCACACTTAAAACAAGTGTGGGGATAATGAGTCTAGCTATCGACTCGCTGACAAATTTAGCGAGTGTGTTTTCACACGCTAAGAGTAATTTTGTATATATTAGTTTTTAATATTTAATTACTAAGTTCGTTAATTTTTCGGTTTTAAATGTAGGTACATACGAGGTTAATCTATAACTTTTGGAAATTTGAAGTTGATTAATTGTTGAAATATATGAAATAGTGCAAAAATGGAAAATTTGGGTAAAAATTCGGAGTTAAAAGCTTACTGTGAAAAATAACACAAAAAGGCCCAGGTGTTGCACGGTCATGCCAAATCGGCACGGTCATGCATTCCGTAGTCAAAACAGACCAAGAACTCGTGCATCGGACGGTCATCGAATCGCACTACCGTGCGACCACTGCACTACCATGCAACCCGATAACACAGGTCGAGCCAGGAAAGCGATCCGGGATGGCACGACCGTGCGACTCGAAATCTGAACAGTAAAAAGCAGGGTATATAAGTGATTCTGCAGTAAAAACATATCATTTTTTCGAAACCCTAGCAGCCGCGCGGGAGTTCCAGGTCGCCTACACCCAAACATCATCTAATTTTTGCCTAGATTTCGCTTCAATCATCTTCCAAGATGAATCACAGATTCCTCCAGTTCAGCGAAAACAAATCGAAAGAACAACCCTGTATTGCAAGATTACAAGCCTTATGGAATAGACGGGGACAAATCGGTGAACAGAGAAGAATCAACTGGGACACTTTAACAACCCTAAACCAAGAAGAAAGGCTATCCGACATGATGTCACATCCGATGTCGAGGTTGTTCAACATTGCACGACCCGTATATCTTGAGCTAACTTTGGAATTTTTCGCTTCATACACTTATGAAAAACCAAGAAGCGAAAATCCAGACTTTAAAAACAGAGAGACAATACACTTCAGGTTGGGAAGAAAGTGGCATAAGTGGTCAGTTGCTAGACTTGGAAGAAGATTGGGCATATACTCAGCTAAAGACATTAATTCAGAACTTTTCACCAATATCTACAAGTTTGATAATGATCAGCAACGGGCTAACTTTTGGGCACAAGTGGCAGTTGAACCACCCTATGAAGCTAGAAAAGCTAAAGCTTCACGATTACAAGACCCGCTTCTTAGGGTCATTCATCAAGTCATGAGTCACACCATTTGTGGGCGCATGGACAGTGCAGGAAACTGTCCAACTTCGGATCTTCTTTTCTTATATTCCTTAGTGACTGGAGTGCACGTCAACCTCGCAGCTAGAATGGCTGAATTTTTTGTAAACAGTGCCGGGAGAACTACAAGCAGTGAAATCCATGGTGGTGAATATGTGACTCAGTTGGCATACAATTTGGGTATTATGACAGATGATGTAGTCAGCGGTCTCACGATGGTTCATGCAGGAGGAGATGTGGATATGAGGTCTTTGAGAGCGATGGGTCTGGTAGTAGATACATATAATGGCCCAAGATTGTTGGGTTTGAATGGAGAAATATGGGATCCGCTACCACTACCACCATAGGATGAAGACGTCAACATGGAGGAGCATCAGGTACTTGAGCCACCACCACACAACCAGCCACCACACGATCAGCCACAGCATGAGGAGCACCAGCACCTGTATCAATATCAGCAAAACTGGCCTCCAGGTATACCTTCCTACCCTGAGTTATACCAGCAGTTCCAGCATATGCAGATCTCTCAAGACACTATGAGAGCCGACCAGGAGGCTATGCGAGCAACTCAAGATGCTATGAGAGCCAACCAGTTAGCTATGCGGGCATCTCAACACACAATGAGGGAGGAAATGTATGCAGGATTTTCCTACATCTTCGGAGGGCTACAAAGCATATATCCTAGCCATTTCGGCAACCCTCCACATTTTCCGTTTGGAGACACAGGTAACTATGGGGCGGGTTCATTTGGAACTCACCACCATGATGGTGATGATGATGAGGAGTAGGAGGAGGTAGGGCAGAACAGTTCAAAAACTGATGTTTTATCTTATTTCTATTCAGTATTTTGTTTGGGATTTCTAAAACTTTATGTTTGTTTTTAAATGTTTTAAGTAGTGTGTTTGCTTTGTTTGAATAACGGATTTGGTTGAATTATCTAACATTTTGATCAATGGTAATGTTGACTATTTTAGCGAGTGATATAATTGGCAGATTTGTAAAGAAATGCACACAGAGTTGAGACAACTTCAATCAAACTCTACTCAAAGCAAGTCAAATCCAACTCTGAGGGAGTACCTCTTTCCCTTTTCACATTATTAGTTTAGCTCTTCATAATTGCTTAACTAATATGTATTTCACATTGGGGACAATTTGAAGTTCAAGTGTGGGGAGGCATTTAAAAGGTTTTAAACTTTGTCTGTCCTTAATTGTTCGCATTTTTGTATATCTTTTCGAAAAATAAAACAAAAAATGGTCAATTTGTGTTCTTTAGAAAGCATCAAACTTGATAAAAATTGACAAGCTGTCACACCCCCAAAATCCACCATGCGGAGTTCCACCGCTTGGAGGCGTGACGTGACCAGGATCGAGCCACCAATCATACTGAACAACGTACTTAAGTAAATAAAGACAACCACAATACGATTGGTGACCAAAAGCTAGTTAACCAAGTTTTTAATTTAGACAGCGGAAGCATAAACGTAAAGTTCAAAACATAAGTTCGCAGTTCATAAGTTTAAAGTCCACACATAGGTTTAATAAGTTCATATTGTTTTAAACATTAAACACTGGACATAGCCGTCCGCACACCACAACGACTCCTTCCTCGTGCAAGCTCCAAATGTTTAGCGACCTGTAAGTCATGTAACAACGAGTCAACAACAAAGTTGAGTGAATTCACAGTTGGTTGTTTAGTTATAGCATTCGTTTCGTAAATCATCTGTTCGTTTTGAAAACCATGTATCGTATGAATTTGCATCGCGGTCTTTCTGACATGTTTGCGAAGATTAGTGGGGGTTTCCCATGTGTTACTAGACCACGCGTATCGACTGCTACGAAAATATAAGAGGTGCCCTAAGTCAATGTCTATCAGCATTGACCCTTTGCCCATAGTCCATTAGTACACGCCCGTCCGAATGGCACGGTGTGAGGTTTGTTAAACCTAATAGCGCTATTAACTAATGACCCGCTCGCCATAGGCCTCGGCGATTAAGTCGATAATTGAGGGACTTAAAGTGATAGAGTTGATGGTCTTATGATCGTGTACGTAGGTTTTACGTACGTGCCCTTCAATCCGAGGACAGCAGTAAGTATGAGTGTACGTAGGTTTTACGTACGTGCCCTTCAATCCGAGGACAGTAAAAAGTAGTTTAATAGTAATGATAGTACAAGTAGTTATTCAATCCCATTCCCAACCCCTGGGAATCCCATGCCTTAGAAAGAGTGTGAACTCACCTCGGTTTGCTCGGTTAGATTCTCAAATATAGCTAACAGTCAAGGTCGGTCAATCACGTCCTAATATAATTACCAGTTAGTCATTTAGTGACTTTCAAATAGAGCACAACGTTCCTACACGTATCTATCACATAACATGCATCACTTTAACGGTTCATGCCCATCCAAGTTTCCCATCCATTCCCCACTCAAAAATCAAACATACGATAATGCACATAACATATATAACATGTTAGATCATTCACAGTTAGCATACTTGACATTTAGACATGCGAGTCACAACTTATGTCATTTCAGCATTTATATTCAAAACCGACTGTTTTCGGACATTTTAATAAAATAGTTAAATTGTTCCAAAAATTCCCAAATTTTTAAAGGATGTCTTAAACTTTCCATATTTTATTGTGTAAAAATATCGGGGTCCGGTTCATTACCAATATTTTATAAAAATTCATATTCCAGACTGAACTCAGATTTATGTATTTCTGACCACAGTCCACGGAACAATTTATTAAAAATTCATCGAGTGTCCGATTTACGAAATTCCAGTGGGGTAATTACAAATACTTCAGTTGTCATTTACAGTAAAAATTTCATGATCCGATTCAACACAGAATACAAGCTACAACAGAAAATACAACACCCATTTATTGCTGTAAAAACTCAGCCTAAGCTGCTGTTACAAATCGGTTCTTTAAAAATAGTAAACGACCTCGAAAAATTACGATTCCAGTGCCATTTGATCAGTTTTTCGAAAATACAAATTTTAGGCTTCAGAAATTTTGTTTTTCGAGTTATTAAGGTCTGTTTACAGCCCTATGAAGCCGGCTGAAAAAGTGACTCAGCATGTTGTTTTGAAGTTTAAATGTTACCAAGTCGTATTAACAAGCGTCCGAACAACGGGTTTATCAAAAGCTTGACTAACAAACATCATATATGTATTAACCAACCTTAAACCAACAAGTTTTCATCTTTATGCATCAATCATAAGTAAACTTTTTATATGTAAAATTTCATATAAACTTTTATGTTCATCTACTAGTTCTTGTCACTTTAGTGATTTAAAACATACTACACCTTTTGATCATAGAAACGAGATGAAACAAGATTAACAAGAGTGTAACAAGAGACTTACTACTAGCTTATAGCTAGGGTAGAATCTATTGAGAATATGATGGTGAAAAAGACTAGAACAAGCTCCTTAGAAAGTCCTTCAAGTTGCCACCTCCATAGATTCACCTTGTAAGCTTTGAATGGATTTGTAATGGAAGAAGATGAAGATGCAAAGGGTGGGGAGTGGATTCGGTTGTGGGGGTGACCGAATGAGAGAGAGGGAGGTGTGATGAGAGAGAGTGATCTAAGTGAATGATGATGAATCTTAGAGTTCCTTACATATAAGATTGCTTCATATTTTATGGTGATGTCTACAAGCAAGGATCCATTATAGAAATGAAATAAAATCAAGTAGGATATATGAAGCATTGTGAAGATCATTTGGTGGGTCCACAAGAAAACTAAAATCGTTGGGGGGGGGGGGGGTTATGTTTGCAAAAATTGTAACTAGAATGGAATTGTAAGATATCATGTAAGTAACTTAATAATATATGTTGGTTATTTGATTTATAGTGGGTATTATGGCAAACGGGGACCACGACTAGCTAAAAATAATTACACAATGTGTTTGACAAAAATTTGGTGTCCCGGGTAATGTCCGGTTGTTCGGTCGGATACTGTTCCGTTAAAGTGTTTAATTGTACCGTAAAGTGTCTTATTTATATATTTTTGTAATGAAATAAATTTCTAACATATAGGAAAATATTCAGGACCATTTAGTCAGGTTTTCTGCGTACTACTAGCATGTTAACACGCACATGTGAATATAACACAGAAATCAGAGAGCAGTTAAATATTTCCACACTTAATAATATATGTTGGTTATTTGATTTATAGTGGGTATTATGGCAAACGGGGACCACGACTAGCTAAAAATAATTACACAATGTGTTTGACAAAAATTTGGTGTCCCGGGTAATGTCCGGTTGTTCGGTCGGATACTGTTCCGTTAAAGTGTTTAATTGTACCGTAAAGTGTCTTATTTATATATTTTTGTAATGAAATAAATTTCTAACATATAGGAAAATATTCAGGACCATTTAGTCAGGTTTTCTGCATACTACTAGTATGTTAACACGCACATGTGAATATAACACAGAAATCAGAGAGCAGTTAAATATTTCCACACAGTCGTCAAGCGCTTTCGTTATCAATAATAAATTGTACGGAATACATGGAATTTGAGGGTTGTCACATTCTCCCCCTGTTTAGAGAATTTCGTCCCGAAATTTAGCGCGTGATTACTGAGGAAGCTAGTTAATTTGCGTTGTTTTCCTGATTTTCCTGGGGTGTCACATCATCCCCCCGTTGATTTGGAATTTCGTCCCGAAATTCTGCAGTAGCTTCAGCCTCAGTAGTGGTTGCGTTTTTCTTAAACAGTTAGGGATACTTGAGTTTCATTTGGTCTTCTCGTTCCCAGGTATACTCTGGGCCACGACGAGCATTCCAACGAACTCGGACCAGAGGTATCCTGGTATGCTTGAGGATCTTAACATCTTGATCCGTAATCTCTACTGGTTCCTCGACAAATCGCAGCTGGTCGTCGATAGTGAGTTCCTTAAGAGGAACTATGAGGGTCTCATCTGACAGACACTTCTTCAGATTTGACACGTGGAATACGTTGTGAACTCCGTTGAGTTCTTTAGGTAGGTTCAACCTGTAGGCGACTTTGCCAATTTTCTCGGTGACTTCGAATGGTCCAACATAACGCGGATTGAGTTTTCCTCGTTTGCCAAAGCGGACTACACCTTTCCAAGGTGAGACTTTGAGTAGCACTCGATCCCCAACCTGGAGCTCGAGTGGTTTTCTTCCTTTATCAGCATAGCTTTTCTGTCGGTCACGGGCTGCCGCCATTCGCTGTCGTATCTGAGCAATTCTCTCGGTGGTATCTACCACAAGTTCTGGGCCAGTGACTTGGCTGTCACCAACTTCTGCCCAACAGAGAGGTGATCGGCATTTGCGTCCGTATAATGCCTCAAACGGAGCGGCTTGGATGCTGGTGTGGTAACTGTTGTTGTACGAAAACTCCACTAGCGGGAGGTGCTTTTCCCAGCCATTACCAAAATCGATTACACATGCCCTAAGCATGTCTTCAAGGGTTTGGATGGTGCGTTCAGATTGCCCATCCGTCTGTGGGTGATAAGCGGTGCTCATATCTAAACGTGAGCCAAAAGACTTGTGCATTGCTTGCCACCGTTCAGAAGTAAAACGTGCGTCACGATCAGATATAATAGAGGTTGGCACTCCGTGCCTTGATACCACTTCCTTTAGATAAATGTCTGCAAGAGTAGAAAACTTATCTGTTTCTTTGATTGCCAGAAAATGTTCAGACTTGGTCAGTCGATCTACGATCACCCAAATGGTATCGTTTCCGCGTTGAGATCTGGGCAGGCCGGTCATGAAATCCATGGAAATTTGCTCCCATTTCCATTTCGGGATCTCCGGTTGTTGAAGTAGGCCTGATGGTTTCTGATATTCAGACTTGACTCTCGCACAAGTCAAGCACTTGCTGACGTAGGTTGCTATGTGGGCTTTCATGCCAGGCCACCAGTATGTGGTCTTTAAGTCGTGGTACATCTTATCCGAACCAGGATGTACTGAATAACGAGACTTATGTGCTTCATCCATCACAAGCTCGCGTAGGTTTCCATACAGTGGGACCCAGATGCGCCCTGTTACATAGTAAGCGCCGTCTTCTTGTTGTTCTAGCCGCTGCCTCGATCCTCGTAGGGACTCAGCCCTGATGTTTTCTACTTTCAATGCTTCAACCTGAGCATCGCGAATCTGAGCGGGAAGGTTAGATTGGATGGTAAGCTGTAGAGCACGTACACGCCTAGGTATGGTATCCTTTCGACTGAGGGCATCGACCACAACATTGGCTTTACCCGGATGATACTTGATTGCGCATTCATAATCGTTCAAGAGCTCAACCCATCGGCGTTGACGCATGTTCAACTCCTTTTGCTTGAAGATATGTTCGAGACTCCTGTGATCGGTGTAAATGGTGCACTTGGTACCGTACAGGTAATGTCTCCATATCTTAAGCGCGAAAACAACTGCTCCCAGCTCCAGATCGTGAGTAGTGTAGTTTCTTTCGTGAACTTTAAGTTGGCGCGATGCGTAGGCAATGACCTTGTCACGTTGCATCAATACGCAACCAAGTCCTTGGATGGAAGCGTCACAATAAACCACGAAATCATCGGTGCCTTCGGGCAATGAGAGGATAGGCGCGCTACAAAGTCTATCCTTTAGATGTTGAAATGCGGACTCTTGTGCATCACCCCAACGATAGATGACACCCTTCTGAGTCAGTGAAGTGAGAGGTTGCGCAATCTTGGAGAAATCTTTGATAAATCTCCTGTAATATCCTGCCAAACCCAAGAATTGGCGGATTTCTGTTGGTGTGCGGGGTGCAGGCCAGTTCTTGATTGAGTCAACCTTGGATGGATCAACATGAATCCCATCCTTGTTTACCACATGGCCTAGAAAGTGGACTTCGCGAAGCCAGAAGTCACATTTTGAAAACTTGGCATACAATTGCTCTTTTCGAAGAAGTTCCAACATAAGTCGTAGATGCTGCTCGTGTTCCTCCTGACTCTTAGAATAGACCAGGATATCGTCGATGAACACAATAACGAACTTATCCAGGTAAGGCTTGCACACTCGGTTCATGAGATCCATGAAGACCGCTGGTGCATTCGTCAGCCCGAATGGCATAATCAGGAACTCGTAATAGCCGTAACGAGTTCTGAATGCTGTTTTGGAGACGTCCTCATCTCGGACCCTCAGCTGATGGTATCCCGATCTCAAATCAATCTTGGAGTAATAGCTTGACCCCTTGCAACTGGTCGAACAAGTCGTCAATACGTGGAAGAGGATAACGATTCTTTACAGTCACTTTGTTAAGTTCGCGATAGTCAATACACATTCTGAAAGTACCATCTTTCTTCTTTACGAACAAGACTGGAGCTCCCCAGGGCGAAGAGCTAGGACGTATAAAACCCTTTTCCAAGAGTTCTTGTAGTTGTGTGGACAGTTCTTCGAGTTCTGATGGAGCTAGACGATATGGTGCTCGAGCTACTGGTGCTGCTCCAGGAGCTAGCTCGATTTGGAATTCAACTTGGCGGTGAGGCGGAAGATCAGGTAATTCCTCAGGAAATACCTCGGGAAAATCGCGTACTATAGGAATGCCTTCAATTCTCTTCTCTTCCGTGGATGTGTCAGTAACGAGTGCCAAAATGGCAGTGTGGCCCTTTCGCAAACATTTCTGGGCCTTAAGGAAAGAGATGATGCCTTCGACAGCACCACTCTTGTCGCCACGAATCATGATGGGTTCTTTATCAGAACGAGGAATGCGGACAATTTTCTCCTTGTAAACAATCTCCGCTTGGTGATGAGATAGCCAATCCATCCCAATAACAACGTCGAAACTACCAAGTGTGATAGGAATAAGATCGATAGGGAAAATCTGACCAGCTAAGACCAGGTTACAACCTTTAACTACGTGTGTGGCTTCAAGACTTTTACCATTTGCTAGCTCTACCGTGTGTTTGGTGTTCAAAAGTGTTGGGGTACGTTTAAGCATTTGACTAACTTTTAGAGACACATAACTGGTATCGGCACCCGAATCAAATAAGACAGTAACAAAGAAGTCATCCAGAAGAAACTTACCCATCACAACGTTGGGATCGTTCCTTGCGTCACCCTGACCAATCACGAAAGCACGACCCCTTGCTCCATTACCATTGTTGTTACCCCCGTTGTTGCCTCCATTGTTGTTCCCGTTTCCCTGGTTGTTGTTGTTGTTCTGATTCTGGTTAAGCTGGGGACAGTTCTTCTTAAAGTGGCCTTCAGCGCCACACTGAAAGCATCCCCTGTTGCCCTGTTGCTGTTGCTGATTCTGCGGTGCTTGTTGTTGCTGCTGGCGATTCTGATTTGCAGGCCGTGAGCTCCTGCAATCCTTGGCTTCATGACCCATCTTGAGACACCTCTGACAACGTCCTTTGTTGCATTGACCACTATGGTGTCTGTTACATTTGTTGCACTTTGGGTGGTTTCCTCGATACCCACCCTGTCCTTGATTACCGGAGGATTGCTGACCCGGACTCTGGTAGTCATCAGTCCTTCACTGCTGAGACTGACCCGAAGCAGAACCCTTACTGGAGTTCCCATCTCATTTTCGTTTGTTGTCGGTAGGTGCATCAGAAGTAGCTGTGGCACTGATACGTTTGGGTAGCCTGTTTTGCTCCACCGCCTGGTCGGTGAGACGATGAGCCAACTTGATAATTTGCTGAATGGTACCCAGGTTGGCTGAAGTTACGTGACTTTGAATCTCTGGTACAAGGCCCTTGAGATACAGCTCAATTCGTTTGATGGGAGGGTCCACCATAGTTGGACACAGGATGGCCAGTTCGTTTGACCTCTTAGTATACGCCTCAATTTCAGACCCCGTCATCTTCAGATTGTAAAACTCTACTTCCAGCTTGTGGATGTCATCCCGACTACAGTACTCCTCCTTGATCAGCTCTTTAAAACCATTCCAGGGTGTGGCATTAGCAACTGCCAGTCCTAGTAGTTGAACCTGCGCCTTCCACCAGGTTAACGCAGCTCCTTCAAGTGTTCCGGTAGCATATTTCACCCTACGGTCTTCGGGGCATTCGCACATCTCGAAAACTGACTCGAGCTTTTCAAACCAGTGAAGAAGGCCCACTGCTCATTCGGTGCCACTGAAAGTGGTAGGTCGGCATTCCATGAATGTCTTGAACGTGCACACAGGAGGCTGAGCATGTTGACCTCCTGCAGGAATAGCTGCGAGTGCCTCAGCAACTCGTTCGTTGATCAAAGCCGTCAGCTGGGCTTGAGTTAGGTTCAAGCGTCCACCCATGACCTTCACAATCGAAATAACGTAGATGAGAAAAGTGTCGCGAAAGTGCGTAAGTGTGTGACGACAATAGAGAGTAAGCACACAAAGTTCCAATAGCAATTATCACATTATCTAATGCACAGTGAGAACTATCTAACCGACAATATAACATAAATCATACCACCTATGGTGACGAGTCTTGCACGTGGAGCGAAGCGTCGTTGTGGATCGTTGAGCACTGTATAGGTTATAGTCTGGTTTTATCAAAAAGCTTTTCCCTTTTTAAAACCTAGTTCACTATAACCAATGGCTCTGATACCAATCTGTCACACCCCCAAAATCCACCATGCGGAGTTCCACCGCTTGGAGGCGTGACGTGACCAGGATCGAGCCACCAATCATACTGAACAACGTACTTAAGTAAATAAAGACAACCACAATACGATTGGTGACCAAAAGCTAGTTAACCAAGTTTTTAATTTAGACAGCGGAAGCATAAACGTAAAGTTCAAAACATAAGTTCGCAGTTCATAAGTTTAAAGTCCACACATAGGTTTAATAAGTTCATAATGTTTTAAACATTAAACACTGGACATAGCCGTCCGCACACCACAACGACTCCTTCCTCGTGCAAGCTCCAAATGTTTAGCGACCTGTAAGGCATGTAACAACGAGTCAACAACAAAGTTGAGTGAATTCACAGTTGGTTGTTTAGTTATAGCATTCGCTTCGTAAATTATCTGTTCGTTTTGAAAACCATGTATCGTATGAATTTGCATCGCGGTCTTTCTGACATGTTTGCGAAGATTAGTGGGGGTTTCCCATGTGTTACTAGACCACGCGTATCGACTGCTACGAAAATATAAGAGGTGCCCTAAGTCAATGTCTATCAGCATTGACCCTTTGCCCATAGTCCATTAGTACACGCCCGTCCGACTGGCACGGTGTGAGGTTTGTTAAACCTAATAGCGCTATTAACTAATGACCCGCTCGCCATAGGCCTCGGCGATTAAGTCGATAATTGAGGGACTTAAAGTGATAGAGTTGATGGTCTTATGATCGTGTACGTAGGTTTTACGTACGTGCCCTTCAATCCGAGTACAGTAGTAAGTATGAGTGTACGTAGGTTTTACGTACGTGCCCTTCAATCCGAGGACAGTAAAAAGTAGTTTAATAGTAATGATAGTACAAGTAGTTATTCAATCCCATTCCCAACCCCTGGGAATCCCATGCCTTAGAAAGAGTGTGAACTCACCTCGGTTTGCTCGGTTAGATTCTCAAATATAGCTAACAGTCAAGGTCGGTCAATCACGTCCTAATATAATTACCAGTTAGTCATTTAGTGACTTTCAAATAGAGCACAACGTTCCTACACGTATCTATCACATAACATGCATCACTTTAACGGTTCATGCCCATCCAAGTTTCCCATCCATTCCCCACTCAAAAATCAAACATACAATAATGCACATAACATATATAACATGTTAGATCATTCACAGTTAGCATACTTGACATTTAGACATGCGAGTCACAACTTATGTCATTTCAGCATTTATATTCAAAACCGACTGTTTTCGGACATTTTAATAAAATAGTTAAATTGTTCCAAAAATTCCCAAATTTTTAAAGGATGTCTTAAACTTTCCATATTTTATTGTGTAAAAATATCGGGGTCCGGTTCATTACCAATATTTTATAAAAATTCATATTCCAGACTGAACTCAGATTTATGTATTTCTGACCACAGTCCACGGAACAATTTATTAAAAATTCATCGAGTGTCCGATTTACGAAATTCCAGTGGGGTAATTACAAATACTTCAGTTGTCATTTACAGTAAAAATTTCATGATCCGATTCTACACAGAATACAAGCTACAACAGAAAATACAACACCCATTTATTGCTGTAAAAACTCAGCCTAAGCTGCTGTTACAAATCGGTTCTTTAAAAATAGTAAACGACCTCGAAAAATTACGATTCCAGTGCCATTTGATCAGTTTTTCGAAAATACAAATTTTAGGCTTCAGAAATTTTGTTTTTCGAGTTATTAAGGTCTGTTTACAGCCCTATGAAGCCGGCTGAAAAAGTGACTCAGCATGTTGTTTTGAAGTTTAAATGTTACCAAGTCGTATTAACAAGCGTCCGAACAACGGGTTTATCAAAAGCTTGACTAACAAACATCATATATGTATTAACCAACCTTAAACCAACAAGTTTTCATCTTTATGCATCAATCATAAGTAAACTTTTTATATGTAAAATTTCATATAAACTTTTATGTTCATCTACTAGTTCTTGTCACTTTAGTGATTTAAAACATACTACACCTTTTGATCATAGAAACGAGATGAAACAAGATTAACAAGAGTGTAACAAGAGACTTACTACTAGCTTATAGCTAGGGTAGAATCTATTGAGAATATGATGGTGAAAAAGACTAGAACAAGCTCCTTAGAATGTCCTTCAAGTTGCCACCTCCATAGATTCACCTTGTAAGCTTTGAATGGATTTGTAATGGAAGAAAATGAAGATGAAAAGGGTGGGGAGTGGATTCGGTTGTGGGGGTGACCGAATGAGAGAGAGGGAGGTGTGATGAGAGAGAGTGATCTAAGTGAATGATGATGAATCTTAGAGTTCCTTACATATAAGATTGCTTCATATTTTATAGTGATGTCTACAAGCAAGGATCCATTATAGAAATGAAATAAAATCAAGTAGGATATATGAAGCATGGTGAAGATCATTTGGTGGGTCCACAAGAAAACTAAAATCGTTGGGGGGGGGGGGTATGTTTGCAAAAATTGTAACTAGAATGGAATTGTAAGTTAACATGTAAGTAACTTAATAATATATGTTGGTTATTTGATTTATAGTGGGTATTATGGCAAACGGGGATCACGACTAGCTAAAAATAATTACACAATGTGTTTGACAAAAAATTGGTGTCCCGGGTAATGTCCGGTTGTTCGGTCGGATACTGTTCCGTTAAAGTGTTTAATTGTGCCGTAAAGTGTCTTATTTATATATTTTTGTAATGAAATAAATTTCTAACATATAGGAAAATATTCAGGACCATTTAGTCAGGTTTTCTGCATACTACTAGTATGTTAACACGCACATGTGAATATAACACAGAAATCAGAGAGCAGTTAAATATTTCCACACAGTCGTCAAGCACTTTCGTTATCAATAATAAATTGTACGGAATACATGGAATTTGAGGGTTGTCACACAAGCCATAACTAAAAAGCATGGAAAAACAAAATGAAAGACTTGCATGTTTATCTTTATATTTATACCCATTCCTTCCGTTTATGTGAGCATATTTTTGAGCCTTTACAGCTTTCTTGTCAAATACTTCTATGTTTTTGTGGAAAAATGAGTGAGCCGGATATTTTATGTAATTTAGAACTTGTCATTTGAATACTTTTCAAAATCATGAATATGTGAAATTACATAGAAATGATAGAGGCATTTAGGATACCCCTTTGCCAGCCTTTTTCTTTGTTTATATCCCGCACCCAACACTATCCATTAGTTCGCCATGTTGAGCCTATTTCCCGTATTTTTCATAACTTTACCCAAATATTAAACCTACTCACCCAAATATAACCTTTTCATATTTCCCTTTTTTCGTTAAAAATTTGGCCATAAGCCATCTACACAAAAAAAAAAAAAAAATCCGTTTGTCAAAACTCTATAAGGGAATTAAGAAAAAACTGTCAAGAAAGAAAATAGAAAGTCGAAGTGTAAAAAGAATAAACTCTGAAGACCTACACAAGTAGCTTAGCAATGTGTTCAGAATCCTAGAAAATAAAGCACCAAGTTTTTGGCCAAGTTTTAACCTTTCTTGCCACTTTCAAATATCCATTCCATACCCTTAACCATAACCTATCATTATAACCCATCAAAGACCTCTTGATTTATGCTTTTCACATACTATTGGTGGAGATTAGATCTTTTGACAAGCTTATAATATTGCATGATTCATTGACTAGGCATCGAGTGTTTTGCATACACATTATATGTATGATTCAGAAATTTAACCGAGTGTGTGTGAACATTGTGAGAAATATAAAGATTTGCATAATAAGTCAATCGAACGTAGAATCATTGCTTTATGGTTATCCTTTTATACATCTAACAAAGCTTGTTTGTTTTAAATCTTTGATGATGAGTTTTTGAAAACCAATTTGACCACCAAACAAATTAGTGAACCTTTGTTGGTGCATATGTATGTCGACTTCGTCTTGTATCGAGTCTTGTTTGTGTTTAGATAGATCATGGCACGTTATTCGAGAATATATGAAATATGTATTGTAGGGGTATTTCGCACGAAATGACTATTTCGTGTGAAACTGTTTTCGCATGAAATGTTTCGTGCGAAATAGGCTTGCCTATAAATACTGGTGCCTTGGTTCTCATTTTTAACTTTCCGGTTTCAGTGCCGAACTGCTGCCGAAGTGTCTACTCGCTGTAAAACGTTGTTATATCAATCAATAGACAGTTTAAAGTGAATTGTAAGCTGAATCAACTCGATATGTTTGTTTCCGCCTCTCGTATTGAGGAAAAACTCTTCTGGACGACTCATTTGGTCGTGAAAACGATCCTACAAGTGGTATCAGAGCTCAGGAAGAAGAGTTCTTACCGATTCAGCTCAAAATTCAGCTCAAAATTCTGTTTTCTACACGGATAAAATGGCTTAATTTTCACACATTATATGCGAAACTGTGTTTTAACAAAGCCTTGAAAGTTTCAGACCTAAAATTGGACTAAAACCTGGTTAATTGGACAAAAATATGGCCGACATGATGACATCAGCAGCATTTCGCACGGAATATATTCTTCATTTCGCACGAAATCACATTTGTGATTCATTTCGCTTGAAATCGTAGTTTATTTCGTACGAAATCAGCATTTTGTGTGAAATTTGGTTGATTCCGCACGAAATCATCATTTCGTGTGAGCTATTTCGTACGAAATCACTATTTCATTTGAGTTTGAGTTGATTTCGCATGAAATCATCATTTCACTTGGTTGTTTTGCACGAAATCATTCATTTCATGTGAAAGTTCTTATTTCGTGTGAATCATTTCATTTGAAGTCATTTTGCAGGTCATTTCGCACCAGTTGGTCATTTCGCTTGAAGGATCATATTGCGTGAAAGTGTATTTCGTTTGAAAGGGTTGACTTTGCTTGAAAAACTGATTTTGTGAAACTTGTTACCGTATCATGGAAGAGGAATTCTATAACGCATTTGCTACTGCCCCGACTACTCCGGCTACCATTGCTCAGAGCATGAACATGGAAAATGAAACAGGAACATTACAAAAACCCCCGAAGCTAATGGGCATTGAGGAGTATTATGGTTGGAAAGATCGGTTTGAAAACTGGGTTCAAGCTAATCATTTGAGATCTTGGGAGTGTATTGAGAAAAAGTATGTCAAACCTCGTACGGACTTGGGTGTAATCAAAACAATTTATGAACTGACGGATAAAGAACGAGACATGTACAAAGCAGAAAAAATGATGATTAGTCTACTACAGCAAGCTGTGAAAGAAGACATCTTCATTTTGCTTCAACATGACAATACTTCACGTTCGATTTGGGAAGCTCTTCGAATTAAGTTTGAGGGAAGTGAGAAGATGATCAGGAGTAAGAAATCATTGTTAAAGAAAGAATTTAACTTGTTTACGAGTTTTCCGGGTGAATCTTCAAAGAAATTGATTGAAAGATATTGTCACTTAGTGCGGTCTATGTCTTTGTTAGAAATAGTAAAAGATCAAGAAGAATGGGTTGACAAATTAGCTGATGCATTACCTCAGAAAGAATGGGGTACATATTTGATGATCTTGAAAAACACTGGAGAATATAACAAATTGACAATTTCCCAGTTTATTGAAAAGATTGAAGGACAAGATCTTGAACAACAAAAGATTGCTAGAATGAATAGTCCAAGTGGTCAACAAGACATCAAAATGTATTACAAAGGGAGTGTTCAGGATGTTGAAACGAGTCCGAAGGTTCAAAATGCTTTGAGTGCTGAAAATTCATCTGGACCAGTCAATCAAAGTCCAAACAGCAGCAGTGGATTTTCTTCATATCCAAGTGCTAATCCTAAATCTTCAACTTCAAGTCATCAGTTCCAAAGCTCAAACAACAGTAATGGTCATGTTTTACATTGCAACATTGCATTGCATCTTCAAAATGGTCAAAATTTCTCTGAAGAGGTCGCTAAAGGTCATATGTCATTACTTGCTACAGTGTTAGAATCATATGAGGGATTGGTTGCAGGAAGGATCGGAAATCCTATGCTGACTAAAGAGGATTACGATCAGATCGATGCAGAAGAAATGGAACTTATGGATATTAAGTGGTGTTTAGCGAGTGTTTTGAGGAGAGCTGAGAAGTTTAAGTTGATTACAGGAAGAGATGATTTCAGGGATGCTAATGTTTCTACTTTGGGTTTTGATAAATCTAAAGTTACTTGTTTTCGATGCAGGGAGAAAGGACATTTCAAGAGGTAATGTAAAAATCGAGAAGCAAGTGGAGCACAAAATCCGTTTGGTAGTAATGATTATTATCGGAAAGCCATATATCAACAAGTTGCTCATCGGCCGTATCAACAACAAGAACCACAAACTGCACATGCCAAGAAAGCAATCGAAGAATCAAATAAGAAGGCTTATTTTGGTATAATTGATCAAGATGATGAAAAAGTGGCAGAAGGTTTTAGTTGGGACAAATATATTCCACCTGATTCAAAAACAGTTGCATTAATTGCACAGATAGTTCAAGAACCAAATTTGATGAAGGAATGGATGAAAGTGTTTGCTGATGATGAGAAGAATCAAGATGGAGAGTTTGTTTCTTCAGATGATAGTTCAGAAAAGACAACAGTCTTTGATCAATCATCATCCGATAGCAGTGATGATGAAGAAGAAACACAAATAAATATTGGAAAATCTGTATTATCTCCTGAAAGTTTTGAATTTTATTTTGCAGATAGATTGAAGAAGCTGAAGGAGAAGCGAGCAGCAAAAGAAAAGAAAAAGGTGAAAAGTGAGGGTGTTGCTCAGGAAAAGATTTCTGAACAAAGTGAAGAAGTTAAAGTTACTGAGCAGGTGGTTGAAACTGTAAAGGTAGTTGATGATGAGAAGATGGTTGAAGTTGAGAAGATAGCTGAAGTTGAGAAGATAGTCGAAGTTGAAAAGATTATCGAAGTTGAAAAGATTGTTGAAGTCACAAAACCGTGTCTAAAGTGTTTGGAATCATGCAAACAGTGTGAAGAAAAGGATGAGAAGTTTAGTGAATTGGAAAAGTTGAAAGAAAAGTTATTATTCGATGTCAATTATGTGAAAGAGTCATATGATGTGTTGAACAGAACAGTGAATAGTCTGCAAAAGACAAATTCTGAAAGAGAAGATGCGTTAACCATGATGAATGCAGTGATGATGTCGAAACAGAAGGCCATTAATTATTACATTGAAGAAAGTGCCAAGTTAAAGCAGGAGTTGGAGACAGAAAAGATAGAAAATGAAAGAATCAGACGATTACTGCAAAGTTATTCTAGTTCTGATTATTTGATTAATCGAATTTATCAAACTGTTGCAGGATTGGAAGCATTTCAAGATGAGAAGCCGAAAGAGAAGGATACTGGTAAGAAACAAAGTGCAAATTATAACAAGTGTCCGCCTCTAATCTGGGAAGGTTATTCTCCCAGAAAACCAAATAAGGAGCAAGTCAAAAAGGCAATCAATATAAAATTGAAGTCTGAAACAACTGATGAGTTACCAGAAAACATTGACGTCACATTTACATCGTCTGACACTGATCATGTATCTGAGTTAATAAAGAAAGTGGTCGATCAGGTGTTGGACAAAGATGAGGAGTCAGAGTCAAAGTCCGAATCCAAGAGTTCGAGTTCATCAGTTGACAGTCCAAAGTCGTCGGTCAAAAGGGTTTACAATAAAGAATTCCTGTTATCAAAATCTAATTTGAATGACGAACCAATCAAAGTGGCATATACTTTGATTGATTCAGACAAATTATATTCTGATGAGGAATTTCCAATAAGAAGTGTTCAAATTGAAAAGATCAAAAAGGATTTCAAACTAACAGAAATCAATATTTCTGAAATAAAGGATGTTAATATTTCTAAAAAACCTAATCCTTACACCTCAAGAATTCAACAACGTTTAAACAAGAAAAAGGGTTACAGTTCTGGTTCAGGTTATCGAAAGAAACCAAACCATAACAGTAATTTCAAAAGAAAAGGTCTTGGTTTTATTCCACCGAAATTTCATAAAAATGAGAAAACTTATAAACCAAAAACTGTATTTGTTTCAGGAGCAAGTTCGGAGAAAGAAGAAAAGAGCTCATTCTGGAAGCAATCAAATAAAGTGTTCTTTGCAGAAAAGCAAAAGTTTGAGAAAAATGGAGTTCATCAGAGAAAGGAGACAAGAACTTGTTATAGATGTCAAGAAGTTGGTCACATCGCCTGGAATTGTTCAAAGGCAACCAATACAAAACAGGAAGTTGTTCCTAAACTGAAAGAAAAAGTTGCTGATAAAACCGAACCACCAACTGAAAAATTCAAAGTGTTTAAAAATTCAACATATGAAGTTGGTGAATGTTCGAAAAGGTTTTACAAAAGAAGGGTGAATCTTGACAACCAAATGTGGGTTGTTAAGAAATCTAATGTGAAATTTGGCGATGAATCTGATTCGTCAAAGTCAGAAGAGCCACAAGTCGAGTCAAAAGTAGAAAAATCAGTTCCACCAATGGATGATGTCAATTTTCCACCATTGCAAACTGAAAATTTTAAATCAAAAGTTGGAAAAGTGGAGATCTCGAATCAATTTCATTCTGAAAAGAAAGAATTTGATGTCGAAAAAGCTTTTAATGAAAAAGCAAAACATATTTTTGGGAAAATGGTCAAAGGGGTAAAAGATTTTTATGAAGAAAAAAGGAATGTTGAAACCCCAAGTAAGACTGAAAAGGTCACATCCAAGTTTGGTCATGCTTGGATGTATGTTTTTCATATGTAAAAATCCTGACTTGCCGGAACTCCCAGGTTGATAATTGGGGAGTAGGAATCGGCATCTTTCTTGAGAAATTCACATCTGTGATATTTCGACTTACAAGTGGTTAATCAAGGACATTAAGTTGTACTTGATTTAACTATCTTACAAGTGGTATGATTATTGGAAATTGTTTTTGTGATAAACCTACAAAATGGCTGAAAGAACAATGTGATGAGTTTATCCCCTAACCTACAAGTGGTTTATGAAATCAACAAAACTACTTTTCCGGAAAAACCATTTGATTAATACAAACTTGAGTGTTTTGAAATCATAATGGGAAAATAGTTTGTTGTCAGGGGGAGTTCTGATTGTTTATGCCAAGTGGATGGCGAATTGATGCAATTCACAACAGTTGTCACTTTATTTGTATAGTTTGTTTTCAAATTTTTCTTTAAAATGGTTTTGAATTTTAGGGGGAGTAAGAAATTTCAGAAAATCCAAAAACATAAGAAAATTTGAAAAAGCCAAAAACATTAGAAAATTTGAAAAAGCTGAAAACATTAGAAAATTTGAAACAACAAAAAACATGATAAAATTCAAAAATGAGTTTTGTTGAAGAAAAGAGGAAATGATAGTATATCAGTGGACTATCACAGCATGCTAAAGAATTGGAAAGTCAAATGTGATAAACGATCTCACTGATGATGTGCCAGTAGGTTTTTGCACATTTAGTAGATTGTGTCGAGATATAAACCTAAATATCAAACTTACTTATCTCGTGGGGAACATCTCTCGGATATATGGGTAACCCCTGAAATCTTGTTTGATAGATCCCTCTTTCTGAGATACTAGGTCTTTATGCTTAGTGATATCTGGGGTATTATCCCGGGACTTCTGATTTTGCGGAAGCAATGGCCTAGTCCCCGTATAATACTTTTCGCTTGCTTGAAATATAGCACCACCCTCAGCATAAAAAATGATGAAACATTGAAAAATGCTAATCATGTGCTGTTGAAGAAAAGATTCTCTAAAGGGAACACACCTAAAGTCGAAGCCATCTTCTCTCTGATTTTGCGGAAGCAATAGCATGAGCTCTCATGGCCCTCGCATTTAACCCTTTACAGATATCATCCAGGTAAACTCACCTGTAAGACTGAATATTGGGATCTGGATACGGGAGTATATTCTGAGGTGGGACACGCGAATAAGTTTAAGTCTCTAAAACATTAATCTCGTATCTCGAAACAGTTGAACTTTGTGTGAAAATTTAAGTGGATCAGTATACTGACAATCTAAGTGAATCGTTTAGAACTGAAAATGTATAAAGCTTAACGGTGTTGGTGATTTGTTTCAAAAACTGATATGATCCTCTTGCAAAAACTCACAAAAAATATTGTCTGTAAACATTTCTTTATTTCTTTACTACATTTCCATTATAACAAAATCCAAAAAGATTTTTAGTGTGTTTTAGCATAAATTTTGAAAATGCAAAAAGATTTTCGACAACTGATATTGGAGAGCTGATTTTCAAAATTCCGTGTGCTAAACATGATGAACAGGTTTGGGAAAGTATGTTTAAAAGATTTTTATATAAGTTGGTCATTCGAATTTTTAAATGTTAAATCATTTTAGATGATATGTTTCAAATGATTGTGTATATTTGATTCTACATGTGGTAAGCAGAGATTAAATTTGTCAAATTTTAAATTTGTGAAATTTATTTTGAGGATAGCCAGGTTCTGATACATGAGGATTTTTCGCAAAAGGATGTACAGACTGCGATCCCAGCTTATCGAAAGGGGGAGTCTGAAGACATCAAGAGAAGAGTTAGAGATATAGGATGCTTTACACTGTTAGATACTTTGGCGAGAATGAAAAGACTGATAAAGATTGAAGATTTCGAAGACTCGACACTGAAGACTTCGTCAACATCCAAGGGGGAGTCTGTTGGTGCATATGCCTGTCGACTTCGTCTTGTATCGAGTCTTGTTTGTATTTAGATAGATCAGGGCACGTTATTCGAGAATATGTGAAATATGTATTGTAGGGGTATTTCGCACGAAATGACAAACTGTCATTTCACACGAAATCAACTGATTATTTCGCATGAAATGACTATTTCGTGTGAAACTGTTTTCGCATGAAATGTTTCATGCGAAATAGGCTTGCCTATAAATACTGATGCCTTGGTTCTCATTTGTAACTTTCCGGTTTCAGTGCCGAACTGCTGCCGAAGTGTCTACTCGCTGTAAAACGTTGTTATATAAATCAAAAGACAGTTTAAAGTGAATTGCAAGCTGAATCAACTCGATATGTTTGTTTCCGCCTATCGTATTGAGGAAAAACTCTTCTGAACGACTCATTTGGTCGTGAAAACGATCCTACAACCTTGTAAATATTCAGATTTGATTCTGTGTTTTATTTTAAGTTTGCTTGAGGATAAGCAAAGTTCAAGTGTGGGGATGTTTGATATACGTTAAATTATACATGTTTTTATACCCCAAAAAACTTCTGTTTTAAGCATTTTGACCGAAAACACGACGTTTAGGTGCCAAATTCGGTACTTTTATATTTTCAGGTCTTAAACAGAACACAAAAGAAAATTCTGATGAAAACGGACAAATTCTGATGCATTTCTGATGAAAAGAACAGAATTCTGATGACTGCCAGGTGTGGCACGACCGTGCCATCTGACGGCACTACCGTGCCAATCCTCCGATCTCGAAAGCACTGCCAGTGCAAGAACCAGTGCCGATGTTTTCCCGGACCGCACTACCGTGCGACCCGACGCATGACCGGGCAACGACTTGACCAACATTTCTGATCAACAATCTGATGAAGACGCACTACCGTGCGAACAGCGGCACTACCGTGCCGATCTGATGACCCAGGCAACTTGTCCACTAGTCCACTTGGCTGACTTGGGATCGGAGAAACTGACGTCACCCGATAACACCTGTCGCACGACTGTGCAACCCGTGGCACGACCGTGCCGATCACAAAATCATCTATAAATACATCCATTCGTTACTGGTTCAAGTGTTGGGTTTTTCTCCATGTTTCTGGGCGAATTCTGGGTTCCGAAGCAGTCCTGATCAGACCACTTTGAAGCTTCAAGACCAAATGGAAGCATAACCGATCCAACCCATCAATTCCTTGCTTGTTTATGGTTCGATTCCTTGTTCTTGAACATGTATTCTGATCATTTTGCAAGTTATGAGCTGATGTTAGTTTATGTTTAATGTAGCTTATGTAATAGTAGTAATATACTTATTTCTTGAATAAACTTTATGTTGTAATCTTGTTTGTATGAAACTTAAGTACTTTTTCATGTTTGAATCTTCATGATTATATAATGAACGTTTCATTGATGGTGAGTTCCTGATTATGTTTGATTGTCTTGGATAATGAATCTGTGGTTAGTGGGATGGTAACTATTTCTTGATTAATCACTTGTTTGTAGACTTGTTTACACCATGAAACTCGAGAGGGGTATTGGTTTTATCTAAGATATATCTTATTCTGATTAGGAATACTTTCTTGCATGTAAGGGTTCTAATGAATTATATGGTGTTGATTACATGTTCTTGCATGCGGTTTATGATCCTTGTTTAGTAGTTTTGGTCTGAAATTGTTGACATGGTAGATTTGTGTTCAAGACTTGTAAAGGTGGAATATGTTGTTATATGATCTACTTAAATGCTTATCCTCGTGGCTGTATTGTGACCATCGGTATTGCTTTCTTTGATAAGTGAGGTTAGAAAACTCTTAGCAGATGACTAATCTATCTTTAAAGGTTTACATGAATGAATATCAATAGCTCGCTGAAGAATGATTTTAGGTGGTTAACGTGTGTTTATCGCGTTAACTTTCCGAAGAAGCATCGTGTTAGAAAACTCCTAGCGGATGACTAACTGTCTCGAAATTGGAAAATTGATTAAATGCTTTTGTGACATATTTGATAGATAACATGTTTAGGTTGTTTGTGAAACAAGATAATAGTATATTTATGTTTTAGATGTAATTTAGATAACTTAGTTAAACAACCATTCACCTATCCTTTTATCTGGTAAATTAATGACAAAGATTTAGTACATAATAACGCTCGTGTTCCATGGATCGATATCTGGCTCTTACCAATACTTTGCTACATATATGACGGGATACACTTGTCCTTTGTTGTGTGTGTTTTAATGTTAAGGTATAAACCATTTTTATAAATATAAAACACATTTCGTTGCATGTGAAAATACTGTAAATAAATGTATATAAAACATGTACGTCAACTAGTTATCATAATAACAAATAAAAAAATAAAGTTACGTTAAAATGTGTTTTAGGTCAAAATTCAAATATGTATTTTAGCCTATTATTGTTTAATATATAACTAGTGTAATACCCGTCCGGTGGACGGGTTAGGTTGATGTATTATATTGCGACAATATGAATGAACCTATAAACACAGAAATAAAATAGAGTCAAATTACACAAAATTATATGAACAACGTGAATTGTAATGCAAAATAAGGCCATCTACTATTTCATCCACTGACATTGATCCAAACTTTTAAACTTTTCCCACAAATGAAACAACATAAGTAGATATGTACATATACAAGTTCATGATCAAATCCCCACATCATAATATTTGTAATGTAACCAACAAAAGTAGAAAAACCTGGAATAAGAAACTCAAATGGGTCAACATGGTCAAAAAGAATGGAAGTCACACGAAATGTTTTCAGACGCTACGCAGAAAACTTATACATGATTTATTTAATTTTTGACAATTTTAAAAATCTAATAAAAAATATGTTGACTGATCGAACCAACACTACCCAACCAACTTGGACCCATTAAAAAGCCTGTTTTGACCCGAACCAATTGACCCATACTCAACCCGTCCATTAATAGGATTTTCAAATACAGACCAACTGTGCTACAAACTTATCAAACATAAAGTTTTTAGTCTCTATCACGAGAGAACCCAACCCGTCCACCGGATCGAGCCACAATCCTCTACCACGTCACTGACTCCATTTTCTGTACTTGGTGACAATGCAGACAATTCTTCCTCAATAACATCTTTCCTCAACATACTTATAATTTCTACCAGTGGTCTCACAATATCCATCATCCCTGAATTTATACGATCAAACAGTAGCCTTCTTTTCGGTCTATGTCATAACTCCTGCTTCACGTATTTCTTCTCTAATTTGTTTCAAAAACCGAAGGTCCCGCCATATCTCCATGTTGCCATCTTCGAACCTTGATTCGTTTAGTATAACTACCAAGTATGAAAAGTCTTGATTTTCTTTGGCTCTGGACAATATTGTTGAGACTGTATTTTGATTAGTATAAGTAGATCTTTCATCGTCAATCAATGTAACCATTTAAGACTTGTTGTCGTTTTCTTTTGATTCTGACTTGAGAAGCTGAAGTTGCATCCATAGACCTACCAAATGTTGTATGGTCATACATGAGATAATGTAACCTTTCTAATCAAACTTGACACTAGTTATTCACAAAAAGGTTCAATATTTGCAGACAACGCGTTGCGGGTAAATCAAATCCTAACAAAAGAGTTACCTATTTTGACCCATTACCTGAGTCGGCTGATGCATTACCACCTCTATTAAGGTTATGATTCACATGGATTTATCTTATATAAACCAACCATGGAAATCGGTTTTTAGGCCTACAAAACAATCAGAAGCTTATTGAATTTCCTTCACTGCTGAACGATGTTTCTAGAACTGAATTTGGACTGCACTGGTACACTTCAACCTTACCATCAGAATGTTCTTCATCAATATGTACACAATTTGATGATACTGAACCATCTTCATGAGTTCATATTATACACGTGTGATGTAATCAATAGTAATATAGATCATGGCATATATTTAGATAATGACATGTTCTTTGCCCATGTCTAGTGCAAATATCACAACCAGAAAACTTGTAAAACGAAATCAATTTTTTTCTCCAGATGAAACCGGTCAAATGACTCATCTTTTTTTGACTTTTTTAAAACCAAAGAACTGACCTTAACATTTGTGCTTGGAAACTTAGATGCGCACAAAGTTTCCTTTGTTTCATCACCATGCTTGCTATGGGGCACACTCAAAATAAGGGCGGTCTGGCCCATATGGCAGCAGTTGATGTAGTACAGTAACCGTTATCCCACTGCCTACGTACAAGAATCAAGTGTAGTAATATGTTATTTTGTTTACAAATACTACTTCACATAAATACAATATTTTTCCCGTTGCGCGTTGCGGCGGCGTAGAAACTTAAGTAACTTGATGGCGATTGGCGTATTATACAAAGACTACCAAAAATCAAAAGTGGCCTAGAAACGTAAGTGAGTTGATTGTGATTTGGTTTATTAAACAAAGTCATAAACAAAAATAAATTAGCGCGGCTAGCCTGCTTTACCTCTTCTTAAATCTGATATCAAGTAGTTAATCCATCTCAATCTGCAATTCTTTCTGCATCTGAACAGTTCTAAAAAAGACATACATATATTGTATATCATATACGTACATGTTAAAAACGAAATGACAATAAATGTATATAAATTCAGTCCGTATATACATAAACGTACCAACATTTTCAACCAAACATCTCCATGGGCCTTCGCCATGAGCCTAAACGTAGTTGCTAATCAGGCAAACCCCTTGTAATGCTTAATCAAGCCTGTGACATTGTACTGGCAGCATATATGTGTAACACATTAGAAACAAATTCGAAAAGTAGTATGCATTACAAATATGTACAATAAGTTAAAATAAATTAGGTTTGCTTTAAATAACAAATTCGGTATGTGTTAGAAACCATAAGAAGCTAAATGCTTTATAAATTACCTTCTTTAGGTCAACCTTTGGCGGTGGGCCCTCATGATAGAAGGTTGGCTTTGGGTTTGCCTTAAATTACAAACTCTCTCTGAGTTGCTTCAAGGTTGCTTCCTTTTCGATACACAACATATAAACTTCAAGCTGGCATGGCATAGCAATTTAGAAATTAAGAAAATAGATGAGAAAAACAAATGAACTGATAATGATCATAGAGATTTACCTTGGTTCTTGCCTCACTTTATTTTCTTCGCCTCCAATGCTTGCCATTTCTCTTCTAATTTGGAATAAAACTGAAATAAAAAGAACACAAAATGAAATATATAGGGGAGTTGGCATCCTGATAACATATTTAAGATATGTTAAAAGGTCAAAAGATGTGACTATACAGGTTGAAACCGGTTGGTCGAGTAGACCAGAAACATTTTTGTTGAAAAATTTGAACTTTTGTTTATAATTAGTGCAACAAATATGGTTTTGTTCACTAAAAATAGACCTTTGAGCATTTCTTTTCTAGCTAGTTGTGTTATTATATAACCATTGGATCCATTAAAAATAAAACCAGAATTAGATCGAACCATTCATAGGTTAACAATGATGTAGATTTTGTAGACATAATCAACTATATATGAAACTAAAAAAATGAATAAAAGTGTTTGCGGTGAATCCAACCCAACCCAACTCATTTTGATCCCAACCCATTTGGACCCTTACCAACCAGTCAATTTTACCCTCTAAAATCGAATAACAAATAGGTCATTTGGCTAGAAGACACCAATGAGGCAAGAAACTCACCCTCTCACGGTTCCAGTAACCCTAGCCGCATTGATTGGGTATTGCTAAGCATGTCGAACACGGCGATACCTCGAAGGGAAGTAACCAACCTAAAAGAAAATATTAATTCTGGTAAATAAAAGAACCAAAAGTTTAATAACTAAATTAAAACAAAAATATAAAAAGGGTGTACCTCCTCATCTCTTTGCATGAAGTTCATATGCCCATCATATAGCCATATACATCCAAACAAAGTACAACAATTAGGCATACAAATAAATAACGGTAACATCTCATATGAAAATAATAATAATAATAATAATAATAATAATAATAATAATAATACTAATAATAATAATAATAATAATAATAATAATAATAAATAAATAAATAAATAAAATGAACTATGTGTTGTACTGAAATTGTCCACTCCGCCACATCACGAGGGTTCGCTCTAGTAACAGTTGAAAGTAGATCTTTTGATGGTTTATTTTGTAAAAAAAAAAAAAAAAAAAAAACAATATGGTGAAAATTATACTTGAAGAACTAAAATAAAAGTTACAATCTTAGCCAAAATCTTAATAATAATACAATATTTATTCCGAAAAAGATACTTATATGATGGTAATTAAAAACCCTTACCCGGACTCTGTCTTTAACTCCCAACAAACTCGTCAAGCATATCGTTTATGTAAATGTTTTGACAAATCTTCATCCTGTGGAAGAAAGACCATTCCTACCCCAGAATGCAATTGATCAAAGGGATCAATACCCTCCTTTCCAGCCCAGTTATTGAAAAATTCCCATGGAATTGAAGTCATCACACCCGACCTATCACCCGAATCATTATCAGGCCCCCACCCACCCATATGTTCCCTACATCCAAGAGCCGTAAGTGCATCTTGAACTGTTTGGTCAGACCCCTTGTTGTCCAAATAAGCGATAAACACTCCACATGCCCCTCTTTCGGCTAATAGGTCTTTCAAATTTGCAACCTAAAAAAGTCAAATCACAACGGTTAAAAAATCATTTAAAGAGAAGCAAACCATAATGAAAATGTTCAAGAATTTCTTTCTGATTCTTGTAATTAACAGAAAGCAATATAGCGATAACACAAACTTTAAACACGTACCAGACATATGCCCCAGAAATTGAGAGTTTGAAACAAACGCTATGGTATAACCTGGGTCAAAGAAACAACAATATTTATTCAAATCAATCAGATTAACAAATAGACTTTTTATCAAACACTTGGTGTGCATACATTAATACACCAAACAAACCCATCTTGAAATCAATCAGATTAACAAATATCTTGAAATCAGACAAAACAGATACCTTTCTGTAGTTTATATTCCGGTTGCAAGTCACTTTAGGTACCAAATAGAAAAGTGAAGAATTAATGCATTTTGAGAAGAAAATATTGAGAAAAGATAAGGAAACGATGTACTGGTACATACAGATTCATGATGATCGATTTTTGATGTTTCGGTCATTCCTCTTGTTCTTGTTTAGAAACCCTATAAATCTGTCATATGGTTGTGTCCACCTCACAATCTTCCGATCATACTCTTGTTCTTCTCCCAATTTCACTGTGAGAGAAAAGGCGGTAGAAGCATAGGGCATAGAGCGGATGGGGCGGTGATGGTGTCGCCGGAGTTCCTTCTCTCCCTCTCTCTCCTTTATTCTTCATCAACACATCCACAAAAACTGAGATGTGGGGAGTTTATATTAGATGGAGGTTACCAGCGACGTGGGTGGTAAAAAGGGCACCATAACTGCTTGTAAGTTGTAACTGGTCCAGAAAGGGGGGAATTATTAACATGCAACAAAACTGCTAAGAACTGCTACTATAGCAGTTATTTGTTGGGAAGATGGACAGGAAAAAGTGGAGCTAACCGGCAGCCAAAGAAACCGCTAAGAACTGCTATAATAGCGGTTAAAAATGGAGTTTAAACGGACATGATTTCATCTCAGCAAGATCTAAGGGCTAAGAATGATTTGAAAGTTGGTTACACTTGATGGGCTTAATATATATATATATATATAGGGTCGGGATTTAAAGAAAACGGTAGAAAGTGTGAGAACGCTTATGGATCGTCCGATCAAAACAATATATGGACTAGATTGGCGCGGTGACGTTTTCGTAAATAACATCAATTTTATTACGTGGACGCGCTTCATTAAGGGTAAAAGGGTCTTTTGACTTCTCCACACAAAACGCCATCTTATGAAATAAAACGCCAAAAACAAAAATCACACACCATTCTAAGTAAAAACGCCATTAGATATAAAACGCCAAACTTAATTATAGTAAAATCCCGCCTAAAAAAAGGGCCAAAAAAATCATATATATACAACATCTCTGACCTTCAATTAAAAACACACACAAACACCCAAAATCCATATTTAATATATCCCATTCGCCTTAGAAACACCAAAAAACCCAAACATCAAATATCTTCTAACCCAAAACGTTTTTTTTTTTTGAAATTCAGTTTGGTTGTCTGTAAGATTTCGCTCAAGGAAATGGACAAAATCCTTAAGTGAGGATATTGTCCATTTCATTGAGTAAAATCTTATTGACTTATCCTCAACTTCCATCCAATTTATAAAGCCAAAACATACAAAAACATTATTGAGGTTTGTTGTCAATAAAGTTTAGCTGTATGGGGTTGACAACATTGTCAGTTATCTTTCTTAACCGAGGATTAACAATGTTGTCCATCTCATACAACAAAACACTATTTATTTTAGCATGATCAAATTTTGAGGTTTAAGGTGCTTTTATTTGGTGGCGTTCTTTTTATCTGTAAAACGCCAAAAAAGTTAAAAAATCAAACATCGTTCATTGGAAAATTCAAGATTGTTGGCTGAAGGGTCTAAACTCAATAACATTTTGCTGCATGAGATGGACAAATCTTCAAGAAAAAGATGCTGATATCAGACTTTGTGCTTCCAAACAGCCACAAAAAAATACTTGAAAAACAAAAAAACAAAATGAATCATACGAAAGTCGAACCAGCCAGTTAAGATGATTCAAAAAAGAAGAAAGAGACTGGTGACAGTGAAAATTTGGAAGATCAATTGTTTATATATTCTTTTTTTTTCTTTTTCAGTTGATTGTTATATAATAAAAACGCCATATATAATAAAAACACCAAAACAACCAAAATGCTTGTTTAAACGCTATCATCCCGTAAAACGCCCCCAAAAAACTCCCAAACTATAATAAAATTACTTTGAAAAAGTATTATAAAAAACCCAAAAAATAAAAAAAATAAAAAGCAAACTTGAAAATGTAACTAGAAACAGTAATTACAAAACAGTAAAAATGAAGAGACGGAAAATTTATTATATTAGAATCTAAAATGTCACACCCCCAAAATACCACATGCGCTGACCCCGCTAGGCGTGTGATGTACCAAGATCTAGCCACTAATCACATTGAATCAATATCAAGTTATAAAACAAGTTTCCATTTATCGTGACAAAACATTCATAACATAATTCCAAGTTTAACATATTCAGCGGAAGCAAATAGTAACATTGTTCAAACGTTTCAAAAACCAAAGTATGTGAAAATCAGTAAACAAGTCTTGTATATCCAATCAGTAAGACCCATGACCACTCCAGCCATCCAGATAGCAAGTTCCTTGACCATAGTACCTAACGACCTGCGAGCATGAAACAAGTGTATCAGACAACGCTGGTGAGTTCATAGTTTTACAAAAACGCTGGTTACCAAGTGTTTAGTTAAGTTCATTGATTATAATGCCGATAATAACTCAAGTACCGTACAAGATGGCTCCAGAATATTTTTGCCCTTCCCCAATGCCCCTATCTAAGCATTGGTTATGACTGGGTAATTAGTTCACACCCGTCCTCTCAGGTACGGGGTGAGGGTGCCAAACCTAAATAGCGCTATCAACTAATACCGCGTTACCTCTCAGGTAACAAACAAGATGGGACTTAATGGTGATAGGAATTGAGTGTATTATCCAACATCACAGTTTTTACCCAATTGACTTATTCCTCTCAGAAATACCCAATGATTGTCCCACCCACCGGGAGGCATGCTCAAGAGGAATGAACTCACCTTTGATTTGCTCAGAATGTTAAGTTACCCGTCCAAGTTGGTCAACGCAAACCCTATCGTGGTTACCAACCAAATCAGTTTCACAATCAAATAAGCCACGTATTTATCACAGATTGCATCCATCACAAAAATCACTGTATAACATGTATCAAGTACCCAATTCACATACAAGTACACATCCCATGTGGATATCACAAGTCAACACATAACAAATGGTTGTTCTAACCACATAAGACAAGTCTGATATCTTATTCTTAATCAGTATTTACATCATGCAACATCTAGTTTTTGTAAACACGAGTATTCATTAACATATGCATCACACTGTCTACTGTTCCTCCTATTTACCTTCTCGGCGAAGTATCCCGGTGACGAAGGATCAACCTTCGTCGAGATGAAGTGTGACGAAGACCTTATTCTTCGTCGAGATAAGGTTCGGCGAAGACCCACCATGGTTCGTCCAGGATCAATCTTCGTCGCCCCTCATCAGGTAATGAAACAGTTACAACTCCTTTGATTTTTAGTAACAGTTAACAATTTGACAGTTTCAACAAGCATCGATCATTCCATGATTAAACATCCTAGTTATGAGAAATCATCAAGCATTCAGATCCATTCCAAACATAGCAGTTTCATCAAACATTAAAACGTAACATTCACTGAGCCTACACCATCAGATGTTAGCCTATCATGCCAACAACTCATTACACGAAACTAACAAATCACAACACGAATCACGAAAAGGTATAAAATCATCGGAACCTCCGCATCATGTAAGTTCTAGTTCTATAACCCTATTAACGGAACCCTAATTCACATAAAGTCACAACATTAGGAGTCCATCGAATAACAAAGTTAAACACTAACCGTAATACCGGATTGATTAGATAAATCGAGATGGAAAAGCTTCAAGACTCCCTGCTGCCATCGCACAAAGAATGAAAAGAGAGGACTTTAGGGTTTTATGTTTTACAGTTACGTGATATGAACTGTTATGCGCACCCAAAAAAAAGATCAGGCCACTCTGGGCCTCAAATGATCTAGGCCAAGGCCCCTTTTTGGCGAACAATAGCCTTTGACGAAGCATCAAGCTTCGTCACAATTGTGGATGGCGAAGATCTACCTTCGCCAAGGAAGGTTCATGACGACGAAGAATCATTCTTCGTCGTTTATGGCGAAGGTCCAACACATATTAACCATTAAACCTACACACTAAACATTCAAGCATTAGGATACTCTAATCATTCAGATAAACTACACAAGACACCACCTAAAACAAATTGTAAACAAAACAGAATTGTGAAACAAGCGATGCATAAAGGAAAGACCTAGAAATCTTGGTTGTCACATCATCCCCAACTTGAAAGAAATTTCATCCCGAAATTTGACAAGTAATCCAAAACGGCAAGATGTTATATCAGGATGACTATAGATTTTCCGCGGGTGTCACATCATCCCCAACTTGAAAGGGAATTTCGCCCTGAAATTCGCCAGTCGCATCAAATTTAGATTGGTCGGTTGGGAATAAGTGAGGGTACTTGAGCTTCATTTGGTCCTCGCGTTCCCACGTGAACTCTGGTCCATGTCTTGAGTTCCAACGAACTCTCATAATTGGAATTTGACTATGCTTACGAACCTTGACTTCCCGATCCATAATTTCGATGGGTTCTTCGACAAACTGCAATTTGTCGTCGATCTTTAGTTCTTGAAGTGGTACCACAAGTGTTTCATCAGAAAAACACTTCTTTAATTGTGAAACATGTAATACATCATGAACGTTACCCAACTCAGCAGGGAACTCGAGCTTGTAAGCCACTTTACCAATTTGTTCCAGGATTTTGAATGGCCCAACATAACGTGGATTAAGCTTGCCGCGCTTCCCAAAGCGCACCACACCCTTCCAGGGTGAGACTTTCAACATAACACGATCGCCTACAGCGAACTCCAAGGGTTTCCTACGCTTGCCAGCATAGCTTTTCTGATGATCGCGCGCCGCCGCCATACGATTTCTGATCTGGACAATCTTTTCCGAAGTTTCAAGTACAAGTTCCGGTCCGGTGATCTGGCTGTCACCCACCTCAGCCCAACAGAGAGGTGAACGACATTTCCACCCGTACAACGCTTCGAACGGAGCTGCCTGAATGCTAGTATAGTAACTGTTGTTGTAAGAGAACTCTATCAACAGAAAGTGTTTCTCCCACCCTTTACCAAAATCGATCACACATGCTCGCAGCATGTCTTCAAGTGTTTGGATGGTTCGTTCGCTTTGACCATCCGTCTGTGGGTGATAAGCAATACTCATGTCGAGGCGTGAGTCGAACAATTTATGCATTGATTGCCACAAATCAGACATGAAACGCGGATCACGATCAGAGATAATAGAGGTTGGCACTCCGTGCCTAGAAACCACTTCCTTTAGATAAACAGCAGCAAGTTGAGAGAATTTATCCGTTTCCTTGATCGTAAGGAAATGCGCAGATTTCGTGAGGCGGTCAACGATCACCCAGATGGTATCATTTCCGCTTTGAGTTCTTGGCAGCCCAGTGATAAAATCCATAGCAATTTGCTCCCATTTCCACATGGGTATTTCTGGTTGCTGAAGCAGGCCTGAGGGTTTCTGATACTCTACCTTGACTTTCGCACAAGTCAAACATTTACTCACATACGTCGTGATGCTAGCTTTCATCTTCAACCACCAATACAGGACTTTAAGGTCCTGATACATCTTATCCGAACCCGGGTGAACAGAGTATCGGGACTTGTGCGCTTCGTCCATCACAAGCTCCCAAAGATTTCCAAACAAAGGAACCCATATCCGTTCCATAAAATAATAGATGCCATCTGACCTCTCCACGAGTCGTTTCTCCATGCCCCGCAAATACTCAGCTTTCAGGTTTTCTTCCTTCAATGCTTCGGTCTGAGCAGAACAGATCTGATCAGGTAAGTTAGAGTGGATAGTGAGTTGTAAGGCTAGTACACGTTTGGGTTTCGTTTCCTTTTGACTAATGGCATCAGCTACAACGTTAGCTTTACCCAGTGACGCTGTCGCATATTTAACTCATTTTGATCAAAGATATGCTGAAGGCTCTTGTAGTCGGTATAAATAGTGCATTTAGTACCGTACAAGTAATGCCTCCAAATTTTTAGCGCAAAGACCACGGCCCCCAAATCTAAGTCGTGAGTCATGTAATTCTTCTCATGAACCTTCAACTGCCGAGAAGCATAAGCTATCACCTTCTCACGTTGCATTAGCACACAACCGAGACCCTAAATAGAAGTATCACAATACACCACAAAATCCTCGGTACCCTCAGGTAATGACAAGATTGGTGCACTGCAGAGTTTTTGTTTCAAGAGCTGGAAAGCATCTTCCTGCTTCGTTCCCCAAGAGTATACCACACCTTTCTGTGTCAACGAGGTAAGAGGTTGAGCAATCTTCGAGAAGTCTTTAATAAATCTGCGATAGTACCCAACGAGACCGAGAAATTGTCGCACCTCCGAAGGATTCTTTGGTGCCGCCCAATTTCTGATAGCATCACTCTTAGCAAGATCCACGTGTATTCTCGATTCATTAAAAATGTGGCCAAGGAAGTGTACTTCTCGAATCCAGAAGTCACACTTAGAGAATTTCACGTAGAGTTGCTCCTTTCTCAGAAGCTCCAAAATAAGACGCAAGTGCTGCTCGTGATCCTCCTTGCTCTTAGAGTAGATCAAGATGTCATTGATAAACACAATGACGAAATCGTCGAGATACGGTTTGTACACACGATTCATGAGGTCCATGAAAACCGCTGGTGCATTAGTTAACCCGAATGGCATAACCAGAAACTCATAATGGCCATACCTCGTTCGAAAAGCCGTTTTAGAAACATCCTCCTCTCGGACTCTCATCTGATGATAGCCCGATCTTAAATCGATCTTTGAGTAAAAACTTGACCCTTGCAACTGGTCAAACAAGTCGTTGATACGCGGTAAAGGATAGCGGTTCTTGACTGTCACCTTGTTGAGTTCTCGATAATCTATACACATACGAAAGCACCCGTCATTCTTCTTCACAAACAAAATTGGGGCTCCCCAAGCCGAAGAACTGGGTCGGATAGAACCTCTATCCAACAGTTCTTGGAGTTGATTCGACAGCTCTTGCAACTCTCTTGGTGCAAGTCGATAAGGAGCACGAGCAATCGGGGCTGCTCCTGGTGTAATGTCAATCTGAAATTCCACCTGTTGGTGTGGAGGTAAACCAGGAAGCTCTTCAGGAAACACATCAGAAAACTCGCGAACAACTGGAAGGTCTTCAATCTTCCTTTCTTCAGGTTGAGTATCAGCAACAAGAGCTAAAATAGCAGGGTAGCCCTTTCGTAAACACTTCTGGGCTTTCATGGCTGAGATGATGCCAACCATTTCACCACTACGATGACCTTGAACCGACTAATATTCTCCACTGGGAAGAGGGATACGCACGATTTTCTCTTTACAAAGAATTTCCGCTTGATGCTTAGACAACCAATCCATGCCAACGACCACATCAAAACTTCCAAGAGTAACGGGGAGTAGGTCAATGTCAAACACTAGAACCATAAGATCAAGTTTACAGCCAAAAAGAACATGCGAAGCTTCAATCATTTTGCCATCGGCTAACTCTACAACGTGTTTGTTTACAAGAGGTGCAGGACTTAATCCTAACTGACGACTGAACTCCAATAACACATAACTCCAATCGGCACCAGAGTCGAATAAAACAGAAGCAAATAGATTGTTCACAAAAAACGTACCGGTCACAACGTTGATATCGTTGCGAACCAATGGTAAACACTTTCCCACGCGCACCGTTCCTACAATTGTTCCCGTTGTTGCTGTTCCCAGTGTTGTTATTGTTGTTATTACCAGCATTTTGATTCAGTTGAGGGCAATCCCGCCTGAAATGACCCTCGTCGCCACACTGAAAACACCCCTTACGATTTCCCTGATTATGTTGAGGCTGTTGCCTCTGCTGTTGCTGTGGCTGCTGTTGCTGTGGGTGTTGCTGTGGCTGATGCCTCTCCTGTTGCTGTGGCTGCTGTTGCTGCTGCTGTTTCCTTGGGAGTGAGACCCTCCAGTCTCTAGCCATATGGCCCACCTTATTGCACCTGTGACATACCCGGGTGCACGACCCGCGATGGTGGAAGTTGCACTTGTTACACTTAGGCTGCTTCCCTGTGTATGAACCCTGATTCGAATTGTTGCTCTGGTTTTGATTCACAGAAGATGACTGGCTAAAGCTGCGGTTGATACTGTTGTCTGGTTTCTTCTGTGACTGATTCGAGTTGGACACCTTGTCCACATCATTCCATTTGCGTTTGCTATCAGTAGCAGGAGTAGTAGCTGCAGCAGTAGTGGCAATAATAGAAACACGCGGTGGTAGCGAGCCACGCTCCACCTCCTGATCTGTGATCTTGTGAGCTAAGCGGATGATCTGAGGTAAGTTGGTGAGGTTCGCTGCAGTAACCAAGCCCTTAACCTGCAGGGCTAATCCCTTGATGTACAGCTCGATTTTTCGGTGTGGAGGTTGTGATAAGTTCGGGCACATATTAGCTAACTCATGAGACCGTTTCTTGTATGCCTCAATCTCAGACCCCACCATTTTCATATCATAATACTCATTCTCTAGTTTATGTACTTCATCACGAGGATAGTACTCCTCTCTCATCATCTCCTTGAAATCCTCCCAAGTAGTGGCATTCGCCATCTCAATGCCCAGCATCTGGACTTGGGCATTCCACCAAGTCAAGGCACCATCCTCAAGTGTGCATGAAGCATACTTTACTCTGTCCCTAGCAGGACAGTTACACATCGCGAACACCGATTCTGCCTTCTCAAACCAACGTAGTAGTCCCACAGCTCCTTCAGTCCCACTGAACCTCTGTGGCTTACAATCCATGAACGTCTTAAACATGCAAGCAGGCAGATTGTTTTGATTCTGATTCGCTTGTTGACCTAAGGATGAAAGAAAATACAGCGCACGGGTAAGAGTTGAGTATGCGACACAAGAATAAAGGGTATTTGGCACATATCGTACCAGCTTGATAGGCTGCCAAAGCCTCAGCCACACGTGTGTTAATCAAGTTTGTCAACTCGGCCTGAGTCATCACAATGTGACCACGCCCATGGCCTCGTCCGCTCATGATTCTATATAAGAAAAGGGAAAAGGTTAAAAGTCGAGATAAAGTAGGAGTCAAACCTCATGATGACTTCTACAAACTACTAAGTTTATATCAGACAACAGAGCGGAACCCCCTTCACACTCGTTAAGCCTCACTGGGACTCACATGCACCCCAAATTATTATTATGTGTGCACCCATAATAACAATGCAATTTGAATGTTTATCTCAGCTCCTCCCAATTCGTGCTAAAAGGTTCCTCAAATTCGAGTAGCAAAGCAAATGACACCATAACATAGATCATGAAAGTTTAGAGGAGTGCCACACTATCATTCACATAACGTAAGCTATTAACACAGGAATTCATGTTGTAGTGCTGAGTGTGCATTCACGTGCAATGTCATACATAAGTGTACGCTATATAAGCTATGCAATAAGTAAACGACAGACGAACCTTTCAATCTGGAGCTGAGTGTCATGGTCTCTTTCTGAATTGTTCGGTTATAGTCTGGTTTTATAAAAACGTTTTAAAACCTAGTTCACTATAACCAGTGGCTCTGATACCAAACTGTCACACCCCCCAAAATACCACATGCGGTGACCCCGCTAGGCGGGTGACGTACCAGGATCTAGCCACTAATCACATTGAACTAATATCAAGTTATAACAAGTTTCCATTTATCGTGATAAAACATTCATAACATAATTCCAAGTTTAACATATTTAGCGGAAGCAAATAGTAACACTGTTCAAATGTTTCAAAAACCAAAGTATGTAAAAATCAGTAAACAAGTCTTGTATATCCAATCAGTAAGACCCATGACCACTCCAGCCATCCAGATAGCAAGTTCCTTGAGCATAGTACCTAACGACCTGCGAGTATGCAACAAGTGTATCAGACAACGCTGGTGAGTTCATAGTTTTACAAAAACGTTGGTTACCAAGTGTTTAGTTCAGTTCATTGATTATAATGTTGATAATAACTCGAGTACCGTACAAGATGGCTCCAGAATATTTTTGCCCTTCCCCAATGGCCCTATCTAAGCATTGGCCATGACTGGGTCATTAGTTCACACCCGTCCTCTCAGGTACGGGGTGAGGGTGCCAAACCTAAATAGCGCTATCAACTAATACCCCATTACCTCTCAGGTAACAAACAAGATGGGACTTAATGGTGATAGGAATTGAGTGTATTATCCAACATCCTAGTTTTTACCCAATTGACTTATTCCTCTCAGGAATACCCAATGATTGTCCCACCCACCGGGACGCACGCTCAAGAGGAATGAACTCACCTATGATTTGCTCGGTATGTTAAGTTACCCATCCAAGTTGGTCAACCCAAACCCAACCGTGGTTACCAACCAAATCAGTTTCACAATCAAATAAGCCACATATTTAACACAGATTGCATCCATCACAAGATCACTGTATAACATGTATCAAGTACCCAATTCACATACAAGTACACATCCCATGTGGATATCACAAGTCAACACATAACAGATGGTTGTTCTAACCACACAAGACAAGTCTGATCTCTTATTCTTAATAAGTATTTTCATCATGCAACATCTAGTTTTTATAAACACAAGTATTCATTAACATATGCATCACACTGTCTACTGTTCCTCCTATTTGCCTTTTCGGCGAAGTATCCTGGTGACGAAGGATCAACCTTCGTCGAGATGAAGTGTGACGAAGACCTTATTCTTCATCGAGATAAGGTGTGACGAAGACCTTATTCTTCGTCGAGTTAAGGCTCGGCGAAGACCCACCATGGTTCATCCAGGATCAATCTTCGTCGCCCCTCATCAGGTAATGAAACAGTTACAACTCCTTTGATTTCTAGTAACAGTTAACAATTTGACAGTTTCAACAAGCATCGATCATTCCATGATTAAACATCCTAGCTATGAGAAATCATCAAGCATTTACATCCATTCCAAACATAGCAGTTTCATCAAACATTAAAACGTAACATTCACTGAGCCTACACCATCAGATGTTAACCTATCATGCCAACAACTCATTACACGAAACTAACAAATCACAACATGAATCGCGAAAAGGTACAAAATCATCGAAACCTCCGCATCATGTAAGTTCTAGTTCTATAACCCTATTAACAGAACCCTAATTCACATAAAGTCACAACATCAGGACTCCATCGAATAACAAAGTTAAACACTAACAGTAATACCGGATTGATTAGATAAATCGAGATGGAAAATCTTCGAGACTCCCTGCTGCCGTCGCACAGAGAATGAAAAGAGAGGACTTTAGGGTTTTATGTTTTGCAGTTACGTGATACGAACTGTTATGCGCACCCAAAATAAAGATCAGGACACTCTGGGCCTCAAATGATCTGGGCCCAGGCCCCCTTTTGGCGAACAATAGCCTTCGCCGAAGCATCAAGCTTCGTCACAATTGTGAATGGCGAAGATCTACCTTCACCAAGGAAGGTTCGTGACGACGAAGAATCATTCTTCGTCATTTATGGCGAAGGTCCAACACATATTAACCATTAAACATACACACTAAACATTAAACATTCACATTAAACATTCAAGCATTAGGATACTCTAATCATTCAGATAAACTACACAAGACACCACCTAAAACAAATTGTAAACAAAACAGAATTGTGAAACAAGCGATGCATAAAGGAAAGACCTCGAAATATCGGTTGTCACATAAAACGCCAAACTTGAAAGATGGGACGTGTTACAGACTTCCGAGAAAAAAACTTATAAAAAACAATAATTACAAACAGTAACTGAAACGACGAATTCTTTATTATAAAAATGCACTGCCTAACCTACGCCGCCAAAATAAATCCTATAAAATAATAACTCTCGGCAACTTCCATTTAATCAAACCAAAAAAACAAACGCCAAAATCCTTCTAAATAGCACCCACTGCAAAACGCCAAAAAATCAAAGATGACTAATATGCTATCTTGGATATTCAGTATTGTTTTTCGTGAAGTTTCACTAAATGGATTGTTAGCTGAGAGGAGTAACTCAGAAAGATTTTGCTGCATGAGATGGACAATTCTACAAGAAAAAGATACTGATGACAATCGAATGTCATTTTGTGTTCTTTGTTCTTGAATAAGGCTTGGATGAGGAAAAAAGATCAATGACACTGAAGAGTGCCATGATTATAAAGATGAAGATGACGATGAAGAAAAAGCGAAAAACCCACCCACACGTCATTGATCTATGTACCCAAACATCCACAAAAAGCCACTTCAACAGACGAGCATGCAAAATAATCAAACCGATGGGTTTGTTAAGTTTTACATAAAACGCCATATATTTGGTGACAGTTCTTGTACTATTAAAGAAGAGAGAGACTGATGACAGTGAAGATTGTGAAGAGAGATCCGATTATGATTTTTAATTTATTTTCTTCGCTTCTATTTTTTTCCCTATGGTTGTGATATAATCTTACAATTGTAAAACGCCAAGTTACCACAAACGCCAAAATGTATATAAAAAATAATAGAAAAATGGGCCATCTTGTTTAAAACGCCTTGAAAAAACGTCATTCAGATAGATTCATGACCACCCTGGGGTTCCAATGGCATACGATTTGAAAAACGCCATTAACGCCAAAATGTTAATACGATGAAACCATTAAACACCATTAATTATTGAATTTTGTTAACGCCAAAAATCTTAAACCCTAAAAAATAAAACAATATTGGGAAAAGCGGAACTAGAAAAGCAGAATATAAAAGGACAAAAAAGCCCATCCGCTCTTCTCTAAGCCGCGTGACACGTGTTGGGCCAGGATGCGTTCTCACACTTTTGATCGTTTTCTCCTGATCCCGTTTCTATATATATATATATATATATATATATATATATATATATATATATATATATATAGGGGTAAGATCAAATAAAAAATTTATTTTGCCTAAGTAGGATGAAAAGAAATCTTAACCATTCATTTTTCAAATCAATGGTTAAGATGAAAGTGTAGGAGAAAGGATGAGTGCAAGGGTATCTTGGAAAATCCTATTTATGGACTTTCTCTCTCCACATGCAAGGCACATGCATATTCCACCCCCGTTTTTTAAACGTTCATAACTTTTTTATACGACATTATTTTTTCATAAAAATTTCACCGTAAAATCGAACGTCTTTTTATCTTTAATTTGAGTACCATATTGCTATATAAAATATGAAGACTAAAAAAACCAACTAATATGTGTTGTATTTCTATGTTGTATAACATTTTTTGTGCTGGATTTTTGTACTATATTTTTGTGCTAAATTTTTTTGTCTTAACTTTTTGTTTTTCTCAATTTTTTGTGCTTAATTTTTTTGTACTACATTTTTTGCTCATTTTTTTTGCTATATTTTTTGTACTAGAATTTTTTAGCTATATTTTTTGTACTAGATTTTTTTTGTGCTATATTTTTTGTACTACATTGTTTGTGCTATATTTTTTTGTACTAGATTTTTTGTGCTAAATTTTTTTGTACTAGATTTTCTTGTTGTATTTTTAAAAAAACAAAAGGGGTGCCATATGTCATTTTTACTTCTATTTATAAGGATCAAAATGCCCTCCATTCCTACTTATTAGGAGTGCCACATGTCATCATCACAATCCTTCTTAGTCTATTTAGGCAAAATTCACTTTTTAGTGGATCCTTCCCCTAACCGATTTATAAAATTTATCATACATAGTGCGGGTCTTGATTTATTAATTGTACTTTGGCAAAAATTGAGGTCGGTGCATACTCATAGACTTGAAGGGATAAGGCAACTGATTCTCATAACCGACATGGGAGTTCGCACAAGGTTCTTCTATGGAGAGCGCTTATCGGGAAGGTCGCTTCTAGAGTCGGATTGGTTAGAAGGGGTGCCCCTCTTCTGGATTGCTCCTGTCCTCGATGCGGCCTAAACGCGGAAGACCCGGATCATATATTTTTTAACTGCATTTGGTCTCGTAGTGTCTGGTGGAACTTGTTAACCTGGATGAGAATTAAATTCCCAATAGAGATCTCCAATGTTAAAGATCTGATCGGGTACATTCATAACCGGCCGGGAAGCGCAAAGTGGAAACGAGTGGTCTATTTAGTAGCGTTGGCGACTACTTGGCGGATCTGGAAAGCTCGCAATGAGATGGTCTTTGAGGGTCGTTTCATTCCGGTTGGTAACATCGTTGAGCATGTGAAGGAAGATGCTTACTTATGGATCTGCAACCGGTCAAAAGTGAGTATGGCTAGCTGGGAAGAATGAAGGGCTTTTGATATTTCGGTTATGTTGTAATCTGTTTTTGTTGGGCTTTGCTTTGGCCCTTCGCGTTTTTCTTTTGTCGTTTTTGTTGTTTTCTGTTGTTTGTTTTTCAGCTGCTGGCTGGCTCTTTATATTCCTATATAAAGTGAGTTTGCTGTTCAAAAAAAAAAAAAATTAAAGGGTGGCTGCCATATTATTTTTTTTAACAAAAATTTCTTTTATTCCATGTGATCTATAAGACTTGAATCTAAAACATCCCTCTTCTATTCTAATTCTAATGTGTTTTAAAGGCTTTGTCTTTTTCAATAAACCATAACCCATTAATAAGCTGCCATATTATTTTTAATAGACCATATTCCGTGTAAGGGAAACATGAGGATACAATACACACATTTAACCCAGACCCATGCCTTTATTTTTTATTTTTTTTTGTCTTGGGCTGCCTGATGATACACTAAAGGAGGCCCAGTAGCACGGAATGTTTGTTACAATTGCAATACGTGTTTTAAAGGATCCATGTTGGTATATCAAAATAGAACCCTACTGACGAAAAAAGAGGAACATCCGGGACGAATTAAAAGGGATTTTGAAGAGAGGAGAAGCTCGAACGAAGTCAAAGAGCTTAGCGTAAAATTACAAGCTTTCGGTTAGAGAACTTCTATTTATTGTTTTGGTTTGATTGAACTTGTACTTTGACAATGTTTTATGTTTCGACTTGCTTTAAAATTATTTTTGTTTTGATTCCGATTATGAGTAGGTAAACTTGTTATGGTTGCTTAGGTTGATGAACTAGACGATTTTTTTAATTGATTAACTTTTGGTTTTGAATGAATGTGTAGATTTACATGTTATAACTTCGAAAACCGATTCTAAATACTTGTGTGTTGGTATTGATTGGTTTGATAATATATTTGTTGGTTCTGCTGCTCTAGAAATTTAGAAATATACTTTAGAACCAGGAGTCAGTCTAGGTTAATCTTTTCAGTCTAGATATTGAAGGTGAGAAATCTAATTCAAGTTTAATAATTATTAAAACCAATTGATTAAAACGTGCAATATTTTCTAGAGATGAGAAATCTAATCTAGAATTGCTAAGTTTGAAAGATCACCAAGATTTCAAGATTTGGAGCTTAAAAAGTTATTTTCTACTCATTTTCTTATTTTCTCACAATTCCATGGTTCAAATTCTACCAAATTCTTAGAATATGTTCAAAAACCATCCATAAACATCATGTCAAAAAATTAAAAGTGTTTGAAGCCGTATTCATTATCAAAATAAAAAAAAATCACCAAAAAATGGTTTAGAGTGCAGCAACTTATTCAACGCAGGAGAGCTTTATCAAACACAGGAGCAAGAGTGCAGGAGTATCATTCGTGTGACAACCGGCAAAACTACATGGTAATTCCGTACAACCTAATCACTATTTATACATTTAATAGCGTTCATTTGACTTGATTTATGAATGACTGAGTCGTACAAAGTCTAGCAGTAATAGGACATATTAAATAGATTACAATTTATATTTCCATTTTCGCCATGTCGCGAAAACAAACAACTATGTCCTAATACGTTGGTAATCAATGAGAACATACTATTCATGCGAACACACTATTAATGCGAGGAGAGTTCAGAAACTCCCTGAAACGACTAACGGATGATATGAAAACATATCATGTTAAACACTTATACAAAATCCCTAATTATGGGAACCACTTGAAATTATATATAAACTTTCCGGAAAAATGCCTAAACACTTAAATTGTCCTATTCGAATAATAAACTAGCTAATCATCGCAACATTTTTCAGCATCCCGCAACACTAACAAGGCTATTAGATAATGTTAATTATCTTAAACGATCTCGAGGATATCAAATATTTACTTAAGATATTATTACCGGTATCGTCGTACACTTTCCGCATACTAACTGGTTATGACCCGGTATCTAAACTAGTGGTGTATTTAATATCCTAACATGGAAATAACTAGTCTAATGAACTAGCTAGACTAATATTAGCATCCTAAACATCATTAACACTCTAATGATGCAAGAACACAACTAATGACATAAATATCTATCCTAATTTTCTAGCACATGTTTATATACATTTTTAAACCAAATAATCATAACCTAACCCCCCCCCCCCCACATACCAAATTTAGGCCAAAGTGCCCCCCACACCCACCTCCTACATACTAGTGTTCATGATGAAGTTTTTTTTGAAGAAGTTTGGCTCATAAATCTTGATCTTTGACTTGAGAAGATTGTGCACATTATAAACTACTAACACCTCTCATTTTTACAACATTCAAACAACCCAAAACTCCTCTCATCTCTCTTTCTACCTACGACAATAACACCACCAAGCCACCTTTATATTTCCTTAAAAAACAACCACCATTTTAAGCAGCCTACATCCATTATAAGATGATTTAAGAAGATAGCAAGTGGAAGGAACTTCAAGGGGCTCTCATACAAGGCTTGGATCTTCATATCATCTTTATTTTGTCTTCGTATTCATCTTGTAGATCATCCCTAGACTTGTGTTAGTTGTAAGACCATCTAAACTCATGCTTTTGCTTCTTATGTTTTGGGTATGTCTGGCAACGAGCTTTTAGGAGCTTCAAGCTTTTAAGAAAAAGCTCCAGGCCCAATAAAAGCCTTGTTTGGTTGAAACAACTTAAGGGTATGTTTGGCAAAATTAGCTGGTGGCTGGTAGCTGATGGCTGGTAGCTGTAGCTAGTAGCTGAAAGCTGGTTAGATATTAGGTGTTTGGCAGAGTAGCTGGAGCTTTTAATAAAATGTATAAAATGACCAAAATGAGCATAACTAAAAAAACATAATACTAAACATAATCACACACATACAAACACACACACACACACACACACACACACATATATATATATATATATATAGGGTAACGTTATTGTAAAAAAGGTTAAAAATGTGAGAAGTATGAGAAATATTGTGGAGATAACATGTGTCCTCAATCTAAATTAATTCAAAAGGGTTTTTTTTATCATTGATTCAATTAATTCAAAACCTTCCATAACCGCCACCATATTTATAGGAACATGATTTTTTTTAAAGATCTCTATAAAAACACTACGAATAACACTGCAACTACCATTAAGCACGTATATAACACCATTCAATAAGTATATAACGCCATTCAATAAGTATATAACACCATTTTAAAGATCTCTATAAAAACACTCCGAATAACACAGCAAAATCACCATTCAGCACATATATAACACCATTCAATAATTATAAAACACCATTCAATAAGTATATAACACCATTCAATAATTATATAACATCATTCAATAAGTATATAACACCATTCAATAAGTATATAACACTATTAAAGACACTACCTTCATTTCCAGAATGTGTTCTTAGTATAATATTCATAGTATGGTTACTGTACATGGTGTTTTAAATCTGAATGCATGGTGTTTTATATCTGCATGCTAGTAGATATTCCAGATTCCATATGTTAAAACACCATGCTATTTTAAAACCTACATTCCAGTAGATAAAAAACACCACACTTTCAAGTATGTGTTTAAAACACCACGCTTTGAATCACAATACAATTAAAACACCACTGTATGAACACATAGACAAAACATCATGGACTAAACATCTGATCGAAACATATTTTTTTCTCTATATAAGTATAACAATATAGTACTCATATTAAAATTTAAAAAAACGCTCGTTATTATGGTGTAATTTAAAAAAAAAGTTACGTATAAAAAGTTATTGACGTTTAAAAAAGACGGGGGGAAGTTGCATGTGCATTAATGTTAGTTTCTTAATTTAAAAATGTTAAATTTACTTGTATACCCTTAATCTAGAAAATTAATATGTTTAATAGTAAACACTATTTACAATTTTGCCATTATGATCTCAACCACTAGATCAAAGATCTAATGGTGTAGATTTTTTCTTACCTTTCTCACAAAAAAGCTCTTTTTTTACAGAAACCTCTGCATATATATATATATATATATATATATAGGGGCTGGTTAACGTACAAATGCGCTTATCGTACATTACGTACGCTACAATCTCAGCCGTCAGATCATCTTCCCGCATTGAAAATCGCATGTGAAATTGAATTACCACATGCGAAATTATTACCAAAATTATCACATGCGAAATTGAATTACCATATGCGAAATTGTTACAAAAAAACAACCTGCTATTTCATCAAAATTATCACATGCGAAATTGAATTACCACATGCGAAATTGTTACAAAAAAACACCTGCTATTTCATCAAAATTATCACATGCGAAATTAGTACAAAAAAAACAACATGCGATTTTCATTGCGGGAAGATGATCTGACGGCTGAGATTGTAGCGTACGTAATGTACGATAAGGGAATTTGTACAGTACCCTTTACCTATATATATATATATATATATATATATATATATATATATAGGGGAGGGTTATCTTGAGAACGCTAAATATTGCGAGAACCGTGAGAACGAATGAAAAAACCAATCAAAACCAATTTTTTAATACAAACCTCATTGTAATTAAGATACAACATCAAAAAAAGAATTTACAACATCAAATAATTCATTTCTCCTTTTAAAATCACTCTTTTTAGATTTTTTACACATGTGTAAATATAACAGATTTACACATGTGTAAATGGCAAACTTACACATGTGTAAATTTTCTTTATTTACGAATTCACATAAATTTAAACGTGTAAATTAAATTTCTAACATTGTATTCGAATAATAATGATAAGTGTATAAATTTTTTTTGAATTTGAATTGTTTTTGACCAAGTTCTCGCGGTTTTTTCATTTGTTCTCACGGTTCTCACAATATTTAGCGTTCTCATTTAAACCTTCCCCTATATATATATATATATATATATAAGTTATTTCTCAAATGAATAAAACATGGTCATTTTCAATTAAATAAAACAAATTTATTGACAAACAGTCATAACATAATACAATACTATTAAATCATTAATGTCGTGCATTCCATATCAAAGTAGCAATTTCGTTGCGAACATGTTTCATCTCATTCCACGTTCCTTCAATAGACCGCTAGTGCTTGTGTCATGGTTACGAACATCATGTAGTTCATATCGTGGTATGTAGTTTGGATGTTGCTCCATTGCAGTAAACATGAAATCTTCTTTAGAATTACGTATATAGTTATGCAATGCAAATGTAGCCATGATAACATCAATTTATGTTTGCACGCTATACTTGGGCATTTTACCAAGTATCTTAAATCGTTTCTTCACAATTCCAAATGACCTCTCAATATGACTTCGTAAAGATGAATGTGAACGGTTGAAAGCTTCTTGCATAATATTCGGGGGCTCTCTTTGAAATTGAGATTGATGGTATCTTGTCTTGGAATATGGAACAAGGTATCCTAATCTATCTGGATATCCTTTATCAACCAAATAATATCTACCTGATAAAGGAGTTGAAAAACAAAAGGCGTTAGAATTTATTAAAAGTAACATGAAACAATTCCAAATATATGTGTAAATAATTCGAAATATTACCTTCACGTGGTTGTGGGAAGTTGAATTTACTATTTTGGGTCACGTTAATGAAAACACGCGTGTCATGTGCTGATCCCTCCCATTCGATCGATACGAATGTGAAACACATATCGAAATCACATGTTGCCATTACGTTGAAAGTTGGTACCCCTTTTCTACCAATATAAGGTAGTTGCTGACTCTCTGGGATGCATGACCCTATGTGTGTACCGTCAATACATCCAATACAATCCTATATATAATTTGAACATTAGTCAAGTAACAAAGTACACAAGCAGGAATGACATTATCAATTTAATACCTTGAAATACGACATGTATCTTTTGTCATTCAAGATTTGAGGTGGTACGAATTGAAAAGTTGGATCTTTTGGTTGTATAATGTCACGTGCTAGACCTTGAAAACCTTTACCTCTACCAGCTATTGCCTCTAGATTTCATGAAAGGCTCTACTAATAGTCTCCCTAGAACATTGAAAACGCTACCCAACATCCCTGTTAGATAAACCCAATGACAATGTATAAAAAAATATCCCCACCTTCTAACAACTTGACATTCTATCACTCGACTGCAATCCATAGTTTGATTCAAGCTCTCTATACAGTTTCATAAACACGTTTGGATGCATTCTGAATGCATATACACATCGTATAGGATTGCCATTTAAAACTTCCATCATCCAAGCATGTCTTATTTAAGGTGATGTCATGCATGGTTCCTTGTATATATGCTTATAATAGTATGCAGCAACTGGATCACATGTATATGTTGAATCTAACAAAAAATTATAACAAAGCAGTTTGTGCTTCTTCTTGCTTGTTTCATTATTCATTGTAACCCTAATAATAAATTCAATATCAGCTTAACATATAAACACTTTAATAGCTAAAATATAAATGGATAAATAGCCTAACATATAGTCATGTCACTAAAACATCAAGGTAAAAAACAATAAATCAATCCAAAAGAAATAAAGTTCAAACAAATAGAAACAATAATGTCTTCGTAACATGTCCTCAAAGAAAACTTTAGTCAGTGAGCCTTTGCTTTCATTGCAGCCACGCTAACATACCATGATCATGTGGTACATTTATAAACATTTCTCTTTTCACGAGATCTTCAAATAAATCCACTGCAAATAACCACAACTCCTCATCTTCTCTCATTAATCCTGCATCTACCATCCGGATATGCAAACCCACAGCAACTTCAATACTAAACTTAGTACTTTGACTGAGTTTGGAAGAATCTGATTCTAATATTTCTAGAGCACGTTGTTGATTCATATTACTTTGAGTTAAATGGTCTTTAAGTATTGAAGCTCCCAATGATTCTCTCCCTTTACGTTTCATCTTAACTGGTTTAGGCTTAGTGTTTACTTTAGTAGACTTTTCAAAAATTTTTGCAACCTCACTTGGGCTTAATGTTGATGCAACATGTTGACTTACTTCATTCAAAAAGTCACCAAAGAAATTGTCACCTCCCTCAACATTGTCATCCTCAAGGTTCTCAACATGCACCTCATTGAATGTAGTTGGATCCATAGAGGGTGCCACACAATTTTCCCCACTAGCAACTACATCTCCAAATAACTGATCCCACTCTTCTTGTAGTTGTACAGATGGTTGGTTATTTTGAATTGCTAGAACTTTCGGGTTTTCCTACACAATATAATGGTGAATCTTTAGTCATTATGACTGGAATATTATATGGAATTTAAATTTTGAATGAGTTATATTATGTCACCTGAATTTTTCTTTTCCACCATTCATCATAACAATTAAGTTGCTTAGTACTTTCATTCCAACCTAGACCAGTCTCTCCATCTTAAGTGACTTCCAAAGGTTGTACTCTTTTCTCATACTGTCATACTTGTTCTTCATAGCTTTGTCACTGGCAAATTTATGATTTATAACTTTTTCAAAATCTGGCTGAAGAGTGACCCATTTGAATGATATATTTGTTTAGGAACCGACATAGTTCTAAAACCATGCTTCATGATATATTTGTTTAGGAACCGACATAGTTCTAAAACCATTTCTTTTTGCCAAATTTCTCTTTTCCCTTTCTCTTTTTTTGAATTCATCTAGCAACCATGCATACATACATATGTATACAATTGCAAAATCAGAATTATGTCGCAAAAACTGCACTCTTCTGACAGCATTAAAATGCAGCAAAAACTGCATTTTTAACAACATTATATTGCGGCCAAACTGCACTTTGACAGCACTAAAATGCAACAAAATCCGCACACTTTGACAGTACGAGCCGAGCTAAGCCCGAGCTTTAGAAATAAAGATCGAAACAAGACGAGGTCGAGCTTGGGCTCAGTTCGGCTCGTTTGCACCCTTACTTCTACCTCAATAAACTTATAATCTGATTTTCTATATCATTGGCGAGATTAATAACAGAATGTTGATGCTTGTGTATTTTTTTATTCTCTATTCTTGAATGTGCAAAATTGTGGCATCCTGAAACCAAAAAACCACAAACAATAAGAGAAATTCACAAAATCTTAACTTCAAATAGCTACATTTTAATGCTGTCAGAAGAGTGACCCATTTGAATGGGGAAGTTCGACCATGCTTCGTGATATATTTGTTTAGGAACTGGCAAAATTCTAAAACCATTTCTTTTAGCCAAATTTCTCTTTTCCCTTCTTAAGATTTTGTGAATTTGTCTTATTGTTTGTGGTTTTTTGGTTGCATAATGCCACAACTTTGCACATTCAAGAATAGAGAATAAAAAAAATCACACAAGCATCAAAATTCTGTTATTAATCTCGCTAATGATAATGAAAATTAGATTATAAGTTTATTGAGGTAGAAGTAGGGGTGCAAACGAGCCGAACCGAGCCCAAGCTCAACCAGGCTCGAGCTTGTCTCATTTTGATCTTTATTTCTAAAGCTCGGGCTCGGCTTTTTGTTGCATTTTAATGCTGTCAGAAGAGTGCAGTTTTTGCGACATAATTCTGATTTTGCAATTGTGTACATATGTATGTACGCTTGGTTGCTGGATGGATTCTAAAAAAGTGAAAGAGAAAGATAAAAGAGAAATTTGGCTAAAAGAAATGGTTTTAGAATTATGCCGGTTCCTAAACAAATATATCACGAAGCATGGTCGAACTTCCCCATTCAAATGGGCCACTCTTCAGCCAGAGTTTGAAAAAGTTATAAATCATAAATTCGCCAGTGACAAAGCTATGAAGAACAAGTATGACAGTATGAGAAAAAAGTACAACCTTTGGAAGTCACTTAAGAATGGAGAGACTGGTCTAGGTTGGAATGAAAGTACCAAGCAACTTAATTGTTCTGATGAATGGTGGAAAAGAAAAATTCAGGTGACATAATATAACTCATTCAAAAATTAAATACCATATAATATTCCAGTCATAATGATAACTAAAGATTCACCATTATATTGTGTAGGAAAACCCGAAAGTTCTAGCAATTCAAAATAACCAACCATCTATACAACTACAAGAAGAGTGGGATTAGTTATTTGGAGATGTAGTTGCTTGCGGGGAAAATTGTGTGGCACCCTCTATGGATCCAACTACATTCAATGAGGTGCATGTTGAGAACCTTGAGGATGAAAATGTTGAGGGAGGTGACAATTTCTTTGGTGACTTTTTGAATGAAGTAAGTCAACATGATGCATCAACATTAAGCCCAAGTGAGGTTGTAATTTTTTTTGAAAAGTCTACTAAAGTAAAATACTAAGCCTAAACCAGTTAAGATGAAACGTAAAGGGAGAGAATCATTGGGAGCTTCAATACTTAAAGACCATTTAACTCAAAGTAATATGAATCAACGTGCTCTAGAAATATTAGAATCAGATTCTTCCAAACTCAGTCAAAGTACAAAGTTTAGTATTGAAGCTGCTATGGGTTTGCTTATCCGGATGGTAGATGCAGGATTAATGAGAGAAGATGAGGAGTTGTGGTTATTTGTAATGGATTTATTTGAAGATCATGTGAAAATAGAAATGTTTATAAATGTGCCACATGAGCATGGTAGGTTAGCGTGGCTGCAACAAAGCAAAGGCTCACCAACTAAAGTTTTCTTTGAGGACATGTTAGTAAGACATTATTGTTTCTATTTGTTTGAACTTTATTGCTTTTGGATTGATTTATTGTTTTTTACCTTGAAGTTTTAGTGACATGACTATATGTTAAGCTATTTATCCATTTATATTTTAGCTATTAAAGTGTTTATATGTTTGGCTGATATTGAATTTATTATCAGGGTTACAATGAATAATGAAACAAGCAAGAAGAAGCACAAACTGAATTGTTATAATTTTTTGTTGGATTCAACCTATACATGTGATCTAGTTGTTGCATACTATGATAAGCATATATACAAGGAACCACGCATGACATAACCTCAAATGGGGCAGGCTTGGATGATGGAAGTTTTAAATGGCAATCCTATACGATGTGTAAATGCATTCAGAATGCATCCAAACGTGTTTATGAAATTATGTAGAGAGCTTGAATCAAACTATGGATTGAAGTCGAGTGATAAAATGTCAACTTGTGAAAAGGTGGGGATATTTTTGTATACATTGGCATTGGGTTTATTTAACAGGGATGTTGGGGAGTGTTTTCAAAGTTCTGGGGAGACTATTAGTAGAGCCTTTCATGAAGTTCTAGAGGCAATAGCTGGTAGAGGTAGAGGTTTTCAAGGTCTAGCACGTGACATTATAAAACCATAAGATCAAACTTTTCAATTCGTACCACCTCAAATTTTGGATGAGAAAAGATACCTGCCGTATTTCAAGGTATTAAATTGATTAATGTCATTACTACTTGTGTACTTTGTTACTTGACTAATGTTCAAATTATATATAGGATTGTATTGTATTGTATTTATTGACGGTACACACATAGGGGCCTGCATCCCAGAGAGTTAGCAACTACCTTATATTGGTAGAAAAGGGGTACCAACTTTCAATGTAATAGCAACATGTGATTTCGATATATGTTTCACATTCGTATCGATCAGAGGGGAGGGATCAGCACATGACACTTGTGTTTTAATTAACGTGACCCAAAATAGTAAATTCAACTTCCCACAACCACCTGAAGTTAATATTTCGATTTATTTACACATATATTTGGAATTGTTTCATGTTACTTTTAATAAATTCTAACACCTTTTGTTTTTCAACTCCTTTATCAGGTAGATATTATTTGGTTGATAAAGGATATCCAGATAGAAAAGGATACCTTGTTCCATATTCCAAGACAAGATACCATCAATCTTAATTTCAAAGAGAGCCCCCGAATAATATGCAAGAAGCTTTCAACCTTTCACATTCATCTTTACGAAGTCATATTGAGAGGTCATTTGGAATTTTGAAGAAACGATTTAAGATACTTGGTAAAATGCCCAAGTATAGCGTGCAAACACAAATTGATGTTATCATGGCTACATTTGCATTGCATGACTATATACGTAATTCTCAAGAAGATTTCATGTTTCCTGCAATGGGGCAACATCCAAACTACATACCACGAGATGAACTGCATGATGTTCGTAACCATGACACAAGCACTGGCGGTCTATTTGAAGGAATCTCGAATGAGATAAAACATGTTCGCAACAAAATTGCTACTTTGATACGGAATGCACGACATTAATGATTTAATAGTATTATTTTATGTTATGATTGTTTGTCAATAACTATGTTTTATTTAATTGAAAATGGCCATGTTTTATTCATTTGAGAAATAACTTATATATATATGTGTGTGTGTGTGTGTGTGTGTGTGTGTGTGTTTGTGTGTATGTGTGTGATTACGTTTAGTATTATGATTTTTTAGTTATGCCCATTTTGGTCATTTTATAAATTTTATTAAAAGCTCCAGCTACTCTGCCAAACACTTAATATCTAATCAGCTACAAGCTACAACTACCAGCCACCAGCTAGTTTTGCCAAACATACCCTATCATTAAAAGTACACATTGATCATCTTGAAGCTCACTAAACAAATACTTAAAACCCTAAAATCTAATAAGTAAATCTTACATAATTATGTGTTTTATGTGTTGATCTTGATGTTTAGTGTAATATAGGTTGATTAGACTTGAGGATCTTGCATGATTATACTAAAAAATGTGATCTAAACATAAAGATGCTTAGATCTAGCAAGATCACCATCTTTGAAGGTCATAAACTTAAACACTAGTCTTGAAATCAATTTTTGAAGAATATAAATTTATCAAGAAGCTAAGAACATGTTTTTTAAACTATCGATCTTGAGATTATAACCTAAACAAGTTTATATAAAGTTGTTAAACTAGAAAATGAACATAAAAAGAAATTTTATTTTTAGTGGTCTTGATAAATATATAAGAAAAGTTCATGAAACTTGAAGATGTATTTGTGTTATATGCATGGGAAATTGATGTTTGGGAACTTGGTTGTGTTGATGATGATCTTTGGGATAAAATGGGTTAAAAATACATTTTGAAAACGTGGAAAACGTCCATAGTATAGGGGAAACTATGACGAAATTTTCTAAAATCCTAATCATGATTAAAGGGTGGTTTAACAAGTGATTATCATGACTAAACGGGATTAGAAACTTTAATCATGATTAGGCAAACTTGGATGAAAAGTTTAAACTAAACATTTATGGTTATTTCTCTAAGTTAATGGAAGTGTGTATATATATATATATATATATATATAGGAAGGTTAACGTACATTATGGCTTAACGTACATCACGTACGACAGATAATTACGCACGTTTATTTTAAAATCACGCACGTTATAACTCAAAAATCCAAAATCACGCATGTTGAAACACAATAATCACGCATATTGAAAACATTAATCACGCATGTTATAAAATAAATCATGCACGTTGTCGTACGTGAAGTACGTTAAGCCGTAATGTACGATATACTTTTTCTATATATATATATAGAGAGAGAGGGAGAGAGGGGCCGGTTATCATACAAATGCGCTTATCGTACATTACGTACGCTACAATCTCAGCCGTCAGATCATCTTCCGGCATTGAAATCGCATGTTGTTTTTTTAACATGCGATTTCATAAAAATTACCACATGCGAAATTGTTACAAAAAAACAACATGCTATTTCATCAAAATTATCACATGCGAAATTGTTACAAAAAACAACATGCGATTTCATCAAAAATTATCACATGCGAAATTGTTACAAAAAAACCAACATGCGATTTCAATGCGCGATAAAAGATCCGTCGGCTGAGATTGGCGCGTACGTAATGTACGATAAGGGCATTTGTACAGTACTCTTTACCTATATATATATATATATATATAGAAATGGCCATCTTATGTGTATATATACATGTGTGTATTTATGTGTATGTGTTTAGAAGCTAGGAAGCTGACATGCTAAATACTTAAATACCAATACTTGAAAACACAAAATACTTGAAAATAACCAAGTATAAATGTATATGTATACTTATCTATGCATACACTCATATCCTTAAAGTTGGATGCTTGAATGCTAATACAAGAAGAGATATATATATATATAGGTCAAGGATAAATCGAAAACCTCCTTGAGTTAAGAAAACCTAAGAAACTCTCTATCTACCATTGATTATACATGATGGATGGCTTGGATGATTTTTTGGTGTGATGTCCTGATCTCAATTACTTTTTGGTATAATATATAGATGATAATACACCTAAAAGGTAAAATGGGGAGAAATGTTACAATTTATCTCTGCATGTTGATGTTGAGTATGATCAGAAGACTAGTATTCATTATGACACTTTAAACCTATGCCTCCTAGCTATATTCAGTATTGCTTCAACACAAAAATTCATAAACCAAATGCCCCAAATGCAGTTCACAAATCTCTCTCTCTCTCTCTTCATCTCCTTCACACTAAACTTCGCCGGAGATTTTGCACCGCCAAAACAGTTGACATTTCCACAATTCTTTAACAATCCCTCTCTCCCTGTCTCTCTCTTCATCCCATCCACACCACCTTCACCGGAGATTTCCACCGCCAAAAAAACCAGCAAATTATCTTCTTCCACACCAACTTCACCGGAGATTTCCACCACCATCGGAGTTTCAAATGCGTCGGTCTTCTTAGCAAAAGGTAACACCTTTGTTTTTCTGTAGAAATCTGTGTTTTTTTTGTTGTTTACATTTTGAAACAAAAATGTAGGGTTTTATTGTATACTTCTCCATTATTGAGATGCAGGTGGTTGTTTGTCTGAGATTGCAAAAAAAAAAAAAGTGATGTTCGGGGGTTTGTGTGTATTGGTTTGGAAAACAAATGATGTTACCAAAATTAGGGCTGGAAATTACAAAAATGTAGTTTTTGACAAAAAAAAATAGGGTATGGAAATTACAACAAAAAATGTAGTTTTTACTGAGTTGTTGATGTGTGGATTAACAAAACGTTTAAAAAAAAAAGGTGATATGCTTCTAACCTTGTTTACACTTTTGGGGGATGTATTTTATCTGTAACACCCATGGGTATAATGCAAAGAAATGTAAAATGGATCTTTTGTACATGTGAACATATTATTTTTTGCTATGTACTGTAACATGTATTCGCTTGAGGAAAAAAAACAACGTAACAACTGTCATTCGGATAAAATTCTTACTTTTTTTTAGCGTAAAACTTGTTACAACAAAAAAACGTACTGTAACATGCTTTATTTTTTTAACACAAAACTTGTTACAAAAAAATGGAGATATATGACAACGTATGTGATAAGGAAAAACATGTAAAAACTTTTTAGACTTTTTTAAAAAGTTGTTACAAATGTTCTATTGGAAAAAATGTTTTATCCGGTGCATATTTCAACAAGGTGTATAATAAAGAAATTACATTTAAAGGGGAAAATGTAAAATAGGGTCAGATGTTGGTTTTGAATCAAAACAAAAGTTACATTTTTTGTTATTTGGTTTTTTTAGTTGAATTCTTTTTACATAAAAAAGATACATTGATATTTGATGTGTATAAAAAAATATACACGTGTGTTGCATTTTGAGATAATCCAAAAACTGTACATTGTAGATGAATACTTTACATTGTTGGATTCCTGGAAAAAAAAAGTGTAACTTGTTATTAACCTTCGTGCTTGTAGATAGTGAAGATAAGCAACAAAACAGATAAAAATGACCACATGTGTTTATACATTCAAACATATTTTTTGCTTGGGTGTTCCACATCTTCTAAAACGTTTCGTATTGCGAGGAATGTTGATGTTTTTTTAATTGAAATGCAAGGAAAAAAGGCATCTACCACCAAATTGGAAAAAAGGACACGTTAAAGGGAAACTAATAAGTATTTAATCTCAAATTATTATTACATTAATTTGTATAGTTTGTGTTTATGGATTTCTTTGTAACATTGCGGAAATGTTTTGTTTTATGTATGATGCTATGATTAGATATCTTATTACCTGGTTATATAAAAAAACTTTTGGGCTTTGTTTTTTATTTATATGTACAAATGTGAAATGAAACAAAAAAATGTCTATGTTGTAGCATTAATGTGTATTTTTATGTAGGATAAAATATGAAAAAAAAATGATTTTTGTAACATATGACTCGGTTTAGGTAGTATATGAAAACATGATTGAAGCCTAATTAACTAATGTAGATATGACTCGGTTTGTGTAACGTATGAAAAAAAATGATTTTTATAATTGGTCTTACATACGCCAAGTGAAAAAATGTACATCAAACAATTGTTACATCAAAACACTGATGTGGTTTTGTATAAAATGTTCCTATAAAATGGATGCAAATATTATAAAGGGTCTTTAACAACGGTTCATTACCAAAAAGATTTAGCAAATATGACATACACTTTGAAGTGACATAAGTCAAATTACACAATACGAAAAAAAGAGTGACAAAGTATCAATTCACTTCCCAATGTATCATCATGACAAGCCCCTCCCCCACCCACCCCTATATTTTTTTTTGATGTGGTGTGTAGCCTCTGTATCCTAGCTATGATAGATAACATTCTTTAAAACATGTGCAATTTTTGGATTAAAACAAGACAATTGTTTAAAATAAGAGAATTGTTTAAATAGGATGTGAGATTACCATGTATTTTTCCCTTATTAAAAACACTAAGTATGTATGTACACTAAGGTTTATACAATAATTTTGATTTTTTTTAATTCATCTATTAACAAAAAAAAGTATATGAGTTGCTATGACATAAAATTTAAAACCACTAGGGGAACAGTGTCAACTTAATATATACAAGTGTCTTATCAAAAATTGTTACCTATATGTGTCTTATCAAAAATTGTTACCTATATCATTTGTATTCGTATTACATAAAAATGTAACATAACATACATTTTTACATTATCATACGCCACATTTGTAATAACACAATTTATTTCTGTAACATATAATTTTTACATGATCAAACGTTACATAGAAACGTAACATATAATTTTTACATGATCAATTTTACGTCACATATGTAACAACCACTTTTTTTGTAACAAAAAAAAAAATGTAACACACACTTTATTTCTGTAACAGTCACTTTATTTTTACAATAATCTGGAAAAAAAATATAACAACGCACTTTATTTTTACAATAATCTAAAAAGGCATTTTTGCTTTGATTGTTACATTTCTAACACAAAAAAAATGTAAAAACACATTTTATTTTTGTAACAGTCACTTTATTTTTACAATTATCAGAAAAAAATGTAACAACACACTTTATTTTTACAATAATCTAAAAAAGTGTAACAATGCACTTTTTTTTTTCTGTAACGGGCATTATTTATGTAACACGAAAAAATGTAACATGCATTTTTTCTTCGATTGTTACATTTCTAACACCCGGTTACATAGGTGTTACATAAAAAATGCCTAGATCTTGGAGGTTTGTAACTAAGACACAAAGAATTGTTACATCAAAAATAAACTTCATTAACAATAATCCAACATAAGTAATGTAACTAGCAATGTTACAAAATGCATTTAAAAAATATAACTTAATTACTAAGAATCCAACAACAACAGACTTTTAGATTCAATCATCATAACAATAAACAATAAAAGTAACTTAGATTTTAATCCAAAACATAAGAACTTAAATCAAATTGTTTCCATTTGTTCAGATCTGAAAACAATTTTTACAAAATTTTTTTGATAAAATCAATAATAAAAAACAACATATCTAGAAAACAAGAACTTTAAAACATTCATCTTCTTAAACAAAAAAAATAAAAAAGTTGCATATCCACAAAACACAAAAAAATGAAGATCTACAAAACATAAAAAATTGAAAATCTGGAAAAAAAAACTGAAAAAAACAATGGATCTAGAGGATCTTTTAGATCTGGAACATCATGTTCAACATCGAACATCTTTTGGATGATCTTCAACATTGAATCGTCATCTTCAACATCGAAAATCTTTAACCGGATCTGGAGCATCTTTTGGATCTGGTAGCATCTTTCTGGAGCATCTTTTGGATCTGGATCATCTTTTGGATTCAGAGCATCTTTTGGACTTGGTTACTAAAAAAATTGTTGATCTCCAAAACACAAAAAGATAAAGATATTCTTATAACAATGTTTAAAAATACGAACAATACAAATGAATAAGCTACCAGATTTGTTTACCACCATCGGATCTTGAAAACACCACTAGATCTATTAAACATTACTGGATCATACCTCTTACGCACCGGATCTGGTAACCACCGCTGCGATGGTGGTGGTGGTGGGTATTATCTTTAATCTTGAACAAACTTTGGTGTGGTGCGTGTTTTTTTAATCTGAAACAAAAACCTTTTTATGAAGCTTGATGTAAATTTGGTTGAGATGAGAGAGATGAAGTTTGTCAAAAATGATGATGATGGAGGTAACAATGAAGATTGCTTTATGGAGAAGATTGAATTCATTAAATGGGGTTAAAAAAATAAGGCCATGTTGTCAACGTACTATACAAAAAAAGTGTTTTATGAAAATTATGAAAGTGTTACATTAATTGGTGGTTGAAGGTAAATTTCCAAATTTACCCTTTAAGTTATCTTTTTCAAAAAACACGTGGAAGCTTATTGTCCACATAATTAGGTTTCTTGGGTTTTCTCATCTGGAGTGGATTTTCTCATTATAATTAGCCTATATATATATATATATATATAGGGGATGGATCATGAGAAAACTAGTTTAAATGAGAAAACCAAAAAACTAACCAAAAAAGCCTAAAAAAAACCTAAAAACATACCAAATTTTTTTTTTTTTTACAATTTTTTATATAAAAATCGCTACTTTTTATGTATGAAAAAAAATTTTCAAAAAATTTTTTTTTTGGTTGTACTGCACATGTGCACTAATACATAAAGCTTAAACCACTTAACCCACCCCCCCCCCCACCGACACCCCCCAAAAACCTAAACCCCCCCACCCCTACCCCCCAAAAACCTAAATTCACCCTCCCACCAAAAGCCTAACCCCCCCCCCCAAAAAAAAAAACCTAAACTCCCCCACCCCCACCCTCCCGAAAACCTAAAACTACACCCTAAACATAAACCCGAAAAAAAACCTAAACCCCCCCCCCCCCACACCTAAAAACCTAATCCTAATCCTAAACCTCCAAAAAACTAACCCTAAAAGCTAAACTAAACTCAAAAAGCTAATTTTAAGCATGTAATGCAATTGTAAACCCGAAAAAAACCTAAACCCCCCCCACCCCCACCCCCCCAAAAACCTAAACCCACCCTCCCCCCACACCCAAAAACCTAATCATAATCCTAAACCTCCAAAAAAACTAACCCTAAAAGCTAAACTAGACTCAAAAAGCTAATTTTAAGCATGTAATGCAATTGTAGTACATGTTATATTGCACATGTGCACTACTATAATAATAGTATTGAAAACAAGACGACACCATAAATCTTTTTTTATGTCATAAAAAATATGCTCGAATATACTTGAATGAAAGATACAAAAATTTGTGATCTTATGGTGCCATTTTTGTTTTAAAATGATAACGTATGGAGAAATGGGAAATGTTTGAAAAGTTATATATTTTTTTTTCCAATTTTACCCCTCCTTCATTAAAAGTCCCCCCTCCTTCATTAAAAGTCTCCCCCCCTCCTTTTTAGTGGTTTTTAGTTAGTTTTCTAGTTTTCTCATTTATATCTAGTTTTCTCATGATCCTCTCCCTATATATATATATATATATAGGGTAGGGTTCCAGCGTGAACAACCTCCCAAGAGTGAACTGCGTGAACAGATCTGGACCATTGATTTCCTTTTTAGTTGTTAAGGGTAGGATTGTAATTATATAAACAATTAGATTTAAATCATTATTTTAATATTTGAATTAAGTTACATCTTTCCTAATTTAAATTCATTATCCACATTATGTTTTATTTATTAATAAGATAGTTATCAAAACAAACAACAAATCACCAAATTTCAATTTTAATTTTAATTTCAGATTTCATCACAAGAATTCAAATTTTGATTTTTAAGATCCACGTGACCTTCATATTTCAACGATATACATATGTGTACTTGGATATAAATAGAACAGTACACATGTGTACTCAGTATCGTACGTATGTGTAATTAGCTACATAATAAAAGATCATTATATACGGTGTGTAACAATCAAATCCTGCTTGTACGGTGTACACATGTGTTTACACATACAGTTGCACGAAATACACATGTGTACTCCTACGTGTGTCATACTTTATGATATCTCAGGTTTTATGTGAACATGAGCATGTGATTGAATTTGAAAAAAATGATCATTATATAAGGTGTACACATATGTACTGATATGGGTAGGTTCGTGAAACGCATAACGTACTCATTTGTCTGATTATACACATGGAAACAATTTTAAAATCAGGAAACTAGATTGTTTCCATAATATGCAACGGGATTTATGCAATCAATGCAAAATGGAAATTACACATATACCCTTTTTGTATTTAATTAAATGGAAAAAATTAAGCAAATAATTACCATCATGCCACTCACTTTAATCTCAAGATCATAAAAATCAAGGGCCCAGATCAGTTCACGCAGTTCACTCTTGGGATTTTGTTCACGTTTGAACCTAATCCTATATATATATATATATATGAACTCACTTATGTTATATCCCTAAACCTAAATTCAGGCAATGGACAATTTGGACAACGGACAAACTAACTTATATATATATACACATTGAAGAAATAATATATATCCTAAATTGACACTAAATATATAATAAAAGTTCGGTAAGAAACCAAATATATCGTCACCGATAACGATCGTTCATATCGTCATGACGAGGAGCATATATCTTACCAACGACACTTGGGCATTTTCGCCACGAAAATATATATAAACGACTACGACGACGGGATTCTAAAAATAATATATTTTAGACACTTAGATATATATATTTTCATTAATCTTAAAAATCTAGAAAAGTATTATATAAATAAATCACTAAGTAAAGATATACAAGTATATAAGTATACTTATATGTATAAGAATATGTACACTAAAACACTTAGTGAAAATGCAAGATTACAAGTAATGTAGATATACATACATATACGTATAAATATGACATAAATACCTACAATAAAGTATACAAGTGAAGTATAAATACATGGTATACGTATACGTATAAATACACAACTACAATGGATGTATACAAATACACTTGATGAAGTGTACACATACAAGAGAATACCATACATGTACACCGACATGAATGCGATGTTAAAAATAAATATTTTTAACTAATATATCTAGTAAAGATATATATATATATATATCTTTACTAGATATATTTTAACTAAAAAATTTGGTCTACCGCGCCCCCTACGGTGTAGTTCTCACGGTTCTTACAACTCGAGGTGGTTCTCATTTTAGCATTCCCCGGGGAATGCTAAAATGAGAACCACCTCGAGTTGTAAGAACCGTGAGAACTACACCGTAGGGGGCGCGGTGGACCAAATTTTTTTTCATAAACGTAGATGCATGTATTATAACAGCATTTGTAAAAAAAAATTCAAAAAAAAAAAAAATTTCGTGTGTAGTTTTGAGCACCACAAGTTTGTGTTTACGGGTACCGTAAATTTAACCGGAAAATTTATGGTACCCGTAAACACAAACTTGTGGTGCTCAAAACTACACACACGGCATTTTTTTTTTTGAATTTTTTTTACAAATGTTGTTATAATACATGCATCTACGTTTATGAAAAAAAAATTTGGCCCACCTCGCCCCGGATCAAGTAGTTCTCACGGTTCTTACAACTCGAGGTGGTTCTCATTTTAGCGGACACTTATATATATATAGAAAAAGTATATCGTACATTACGGCTTAACGTACTTCACGTACAACAACGTGCGTGATTTGTTCTATAACATGCGTGATTAATGTTTTCAATATGCGTGATTATTGTGTTTCAACATGCGTGATTTTGGATTTTTGAGTTATAACGTGCGTGATTTTAAAATGAACGTGCGTAATTACCTTTCGTACGTGATGTACGTTAAGCCGTAATGTACGTTAACCTTCCTCTCTCTCTCTCTCTATATATATATATATATATTTGAAGATCAAATATATACAAACGAAACAAACGTACTTATACAAGTGAACGAAGTTCACCATCCTTAAATATATATATTTGAAGAATATATATACAACTCATAACGACAAAACACCCGTGCGAGACATAGAGACACATATGGGCTAGGCCCACTTATACCGTGCTGGACACGGAGACGCATATAGGCTAGGCCCATTCCTACTCGTGCGAGGCATGAAGACACATATGGGGTAGGCCCACTTACACTCGTGCTAGGCATGAAGACTCATGAAGGGTGAGGCCCATTCATACAAAACAAGGATACACAGATATATATATATATATATATATATTAACAACGAACATACCAATCAAATGGCAACGTATTGGAAACAAACAAGGGTTCCAAATAAACAACAAATACAAACTTAATGACATTCCAGATGAGCAACATGGTCTAGTAAAGACATAAGTGTTTAATGAGTTAGAACACTTGTAGGTAGCACTACGTATTTGGATACCCACTTTGCTAGCACCTTTCTTACGAATGCAAAACTGTGAGTTCATGTCTCCCTTTTCTTTTAAATGCTTTTAAGTTTTACAAATCTCGGGGGGGGGGGGGGGATACATGTTACGATGGTATGGTTAAGCTATGGAATGAGACAACTAGATCATGTGAGAATAGGGTGGAACTTAAGCAGCATTAATCACATACAAACCGAGGAACAAAAGGGGTAGATCTATTGGGTGTTGGCGAGCCCCACTCATGGGTCCGTGTGGCCGCATGAAGTGCTCTCGTGTCACAGTCGAGGTTAATCGGCACTAAGGTAGTGTTTGGTATGCAGGAAAGAGAGGCGGAATGGAATGGGTCATTACGAGGGAATGAAGAAAAGGGTGTTTGGTTGGTCAGTGGAATGGAATCACCCATTCCATAAGGCATTCCATTCCCTCAAAATCATTCCATCCTCCTCCCTATGTTTGTTTTTTCATTCCATCCCCTCTTGCACCCTTCATTAACATTTAACAACACCACAACCCACCACCTTAGCCACCACCACCCACCACTGACGCCTATTGCTGCCGCCACCCACCCGCCACCGCCGCCGCCACCCGCCACTGCCGCCAACAACCACCACAGCCGCCCCTCGCTGCCACCAACCACTACCATCGTCGCCACCACCACCAATCACTGCCGTCACGTCCGCCGCCACCAACCACCACCGACGGCCACCGTCGCCACCCCCCGTCACTGCTACCCATCGTCGTCACCCACCACCCATCGTTGATTTTATTCCTTTGTTTTTCTTGCTTCCCAAATAATACACGATAATAATTCTTTTCATTCCTACATGGTAACCAAACGAGACATGGAATGGTAATGTTCCATTGCATTCCCTCATTCATTCATTCATTTCATTACCTCGTCCATTCCATTCCCTCGTCTATACCAATACCCCATACAAAACAGACCCTAAATCGTCAAGGGTTGGATTGCTTCCTATGTTAGCACACGTATTAATGTCCTTGGAAAACATTAACGATCAACGATTTCATAGATGCTTTACATACCACACTTTTACATAAGGTTTTTCTGTACGAACTTTTAAATGTTTTTAAGATTAATTTGAAACGAACTCAAACACATGAATTCACCAACTTTTGTTAACTTTTTAAACTTACATGTATTTCACTACGTATTTGGATACCCACTTTGCTAGGACCTTTCTTACGAACGCAAAACTGTGAGTTCATGTCTCCCTTTTCTTTTAAACGCTTTTCAGTTTTACAACTCTCGGGGGGAAATACATGTTACGATGGTATGGTTAAACTATGGAATGAAACAACTAGATCATGTGCGAATAGGGTGGAACTTAAGCACCATTAATCACATACTGACCGAGGAATGAAAGGGGTAGATCTATTGGGTGTTGGCGAGCCCCACTCATGGGTCCGTGTGGCCGCATGAAGTGCTTTTGTGTCACAGTCGAGGTTAATCGGCATATTAATGTCCTTGAAAAACATTAACGATTAACGATTTCATAGACGCTTTACATTCCACACTTTTACATACGATTTTTCTGTACGAACTTTTTAATGTTTTTAAGATTAATTTGATACGAACTCAAACACATGAATTCACCAACTTTTGTTAACTTTTTAAACTTACATGTATTTCAGGAAACTACGTGGATCCTTGCTCGGTTTGGTCCCAAGATTACAAGGTTGTCAAGGTTGCGATGTCATCCCATTTTGAAGGTTTTGGTTCATATATCTCGTCCTTGAGCGAGATATATAATGCAAAGCCTTGGTGTTTTAAAACTTATTTTGTACAAGTCTCTTTTGGTAAAACAATATGACTCGTGTTGTCTTTTTATGAACAATTTATGACTTGTAAACTTTTCTATGGTTGGTTGAATGGATGAACATCGTATGCATTTATTCATATAGTTTGTTTATTTACATTGTATGCAATGAAAGCTAATCAAGTTCACACCTTGCACTTTCGCCTATGAGCGGGTGTGATAATTCATCCGCATGAGTCATCCGCTGGTAGTCAAACGTATGAAAGAGGGTCTCATATGCTTAAATTTGGTCATTCACTGGTTAGTCATACGTTTGGAAGATCTCATCCGTATGAGAAGTGTCATACGTTAAAGGGTCATACGCTTGATCAATACACACGTTTTGATATCTCATCCATTTCAGAGGAGTCCTACGCGATAATTGTTCATACGTGTGATTGTTCATCCGCTCTAAGGCTCATACATTTGAAGTGTTACAATTTTTTTTCAAGTTTTTGCTAAGTGTTGAGACATGGACTACGATACGATGAAAGCGTTCGCTGCAACACCAACCACGGTTGTTCAGAACATTAATCTTGACACTGGGGATTAATACGACCGTATCTTGGACATCCCGACTCATTTAGTTACAAATGGCCACGACCTAAGTGCGAGATGTAGGCATACACCTGACAGACGCTAATGTTATATATTTATATGATATTGAAAATATGGCGTGTCGATTAACCATGTACCGGCATTTAGTTCCGATCCCCAACTGTATGGACAAGCATGTAAAACTGATAATAAGAGATATTTTTTGTGCCAAGTTATTTAAAATGATTTACCCAAATGTTATCAAATAAACTTTGAAAAGATTTTTAAAAGAGTCGGTTAATTGTATTTACTAGTGAAAATTGATGTATTTTCAAAAGACTAAGCGCATGTTATATAGCAAGTAAGGAATAGACTGGAGCTGCTCGGTTTTTATATATTGGAATTTGTGATTCCACGGAAAAAGACCTTATTAGTCTCAAGTCTATTTTATAACATTCGATCTGCCTATGGATCTTTTTAGTACGAACAACTTGTGATAGTTTTGTTTCCTTTCTATTTATACTTTTTTAATATGTAATTCAAAATCCCATTGCTGTGCATTGTGATTACTGATATCAATTGTCACGCATACACCCCAGTCCGGGCCCAACGAGAAATCGGGGTGTGACAGTTATATATATATATATACATATATATTGTTTCATTTATTTGAAATATTTGTTATATATATAAGGGTAATTTGGTCATTTGAGTTACTCTTTCTCGTGCAGTGTCATTATCATTCGTGGGTTCGCTTCGCAAAATAGTGAGTTAATCTTTTTCTCCTTTGTCATTAAACTTTTTCGAGTGTATCATGTGTCACGTAAAATCTCATATTTATTTAATTCAATTATCTAATATGCAAAGTCTGTGTGTGGATTATTTGTTCCATGTATTTGTTACTTGTTTGTTTATTTAGCTTTGTGTCTCAGTTAATTGTATGCAAGCAATCATTCATTGTGGATCCACGACTGACCTTTCCTCACGACTATGGGATGTTGGTATCTCCTCACTATTCTTAGGCTGACCTTTCTTAATGACTGTGAAATGCTGGTATTGCCACCATCATTGAGTCACGCCCTTCAGGGTTTGAAACGCATACATTAGTTTATTTTATTTATCACTGGCTGACCACTCCCTCATGTTTATGGAATGTGGTCACGTCACATTGGTCACATTCCTTGTGGGCTTGAAACTCACGTGTTTGGTATATTTTATTTGATGTTGTTGTTTGTCCATTTTTTGTTATACATGATTAACACATAAATTGCATGTTTACTTATAAAAATAAATTAACTTTTATTTAACTTAGATTTACTCAACAACTCTTTGTAGTTGACCCAAAATACTTTTTTTATACGTTGTTTTGGTCAAAAATTACCTAAGCAATTAAGTGATCAAATTAGTTAAGTGAGGTAGTGTGCTAGAAATATGTATGAAAAATGTGTTAACAAAATAGGATATGAAAACAGTTTCAGAATACGGCTCAAGATATAGAGCTGTATTTATGATCAAACAATGAGCAAAAATGTAAAGGTGGACACGTGATGTACGAGGAAAGCCCTTGATCAATCTAGATCGCCGGCATAAAACCTCGGGAGCTGACAATCGCAGCTGCCTTGTTCTTCTAGTGCTTCAAATATCAGGATACAGTGCAGGATGTGGTGCGGATCAACTATGTGTTACAATGTAATCCGAATACAAGTGTTTGAGTGTGGTGTTTGCAGTGAGTAAAAGTGTACGAGAGTGTAAGTGAAAGATTGTGTGCCTTAAACTGATCCGCCCCCATCTATTTATAGTAAAGATAATGTAACAAACTATCCTAAACTTCCGGGATCCAACGAATATTCCCACTCGAACGTTGAGGACCAAGTCTTTCGGGTTCAACGGCTTCCTCATAACAAATACGCCCGAGTCTTGAGGAGAAGAAGTCCTGATGACCGTTAGTAACTTACAGCCATTAACCTGCACGTGTTTAATTCACTCAAGATTAGGATATCGCCCAGGATGTTAGCAATATCCTCTTCCAGCATCCTGGTCACAAATAAACAATTAAAGGCAGGATATTGGTCAGGATAAGTATGCTTAGAAAATGAGCCATAACAATTGTCCCCAAATATATCGGTTGGTATACAAATCCAACGGATATATTTCAAAAATCTTATCCCATAACTCAAGGCATTTAAAACGAAGCGACAGTCAAGATCACATCGTAACTTCCAACGCGCTTTTTGCTCAATGGAGATCCACAATGCCGCTATATCTTCTCTTTTCTTGTTTGAAAAGCAGATATCTTCAACAGAACCTTCAGGTAATTCTCCATTTCTGATTTACTTTCTATCAATTTACATCGCCTTACTTGCAATGGATGCCGAGACCTTCACCCAGCAGAATCTCCTCAAAAATCCTGAAAAGGAGATCTGTGCTTTTGACAACGCAGACATTGCAGCTTTGAGAGCCTCCGGCGCTTTCCCTGAGAACACGGTTTTTAGACCATTCGATCGGTCAATCCGATCGAATGTTTCTTCCACTGAATGGGTTTGTTTTCCAGCATATCCTTTTTCGCTAGGTCTTCGATATCCTTTTCCCGAATTCATGATGCAATTCTTTCGAACCACCGGTATCTCTTTTGCTCAAACCATGCCCATGGTTTGGAGAGTACTAATTGTACTTAACCAAATCAAAAACCTCCATTGCTCCGACCTCCGCATCGAGGATTTGCCTATTGCTTATCGCCTCCGATCCCATGGCTCTAGCCGGTTCTTGCTCTTCTCGACCTCCAGCAAACCCCTGATTCTTAAAGCCACCAAAAACGAAGACGGATGGCAACGCAAATTTTTCTTTGTCAAACGAGACTCCATTGTTGAGGGTGCCAACCTTCCGGTGGAGTGGTTAACCACCGGTAGGGTCATAAATATTCTCATAGACCATTTGATTCTTCTATTAATATCCTTCTTTTTGATCTTTATGCAGTGAACTTCAAGGAAGTCGCTCCCCCTACCGCTGAGTCAGAAGAAAGAATCAATACTGTTTACCAGTTACCTGCAATAGACAGGACTTTCACCACACACGTCCCGAGTTCCAGTCAATACTCATCATCTGAAATGTCTGGTAAAGATTACTTTCAAAATAATTAGTCAAAACAGTATGATAATAAAATGAAGAGTAAAACTTTTTTCCCTTTATGCAGCACCGGCCAAGATTCCTGAAGTCTTTGACCTCGACGAATTGGATCGTTATTCTGATCAGATCCAGGTCAAGAAAGAGCCTAGCCCCAAGACCACAGCCACATCCAAACCCAGCAGTTCCAAAGCCATCATTATTCCCAAACCTTCACCGGCTACCAAGCCCCGGAGTTCAAGTTCCCGCAAAAGGAAAGAGCCTGATTCCCCTGTTATTTTTGACACATTTCCTTATGAGAAGCACGGGTTCATTGAAGCTAGCGGGTTTATGACTTCCTTTCTTAACCAGGTTAGTATTCTCATATCATATCCTGCGGCTTACATTATTTTCAAAGATTTATCAATATTAATACCTGTTCTCTTACCTTTGTAGGGTCTTGAGCGTTTGGTTCACCTATATCAAGAATCCTGCAAGCTTAACAAGACACTTGAAACCAAGCTAAAGGAAGCTGAAATCACAATCTCTAATCAAGGCATGATTGCAACCGCCAAATCTCGTCATTACGAGCAGAAATTTAAAGCTATGACTCAAGAACACCAAACCGCTCTCAACAAAGCTACTCTTCAAGCCTAGACCGATCTTGAAGCTGCCCACGTACAGTATGAACGGGATATGGTCAGCTACCGGGAAAGCCTCAAGAGTTCCGTCGTCATTTCTCTCCTTCAAGCCAGGTTGAAGATGGCCCATGAAGCCAAATCATTAGGCTTTGAATGCCCTTCTTGGGATGTTGGTGCCTGGGAGACCAAGCTAAAGAACCTCGGCGGCATTTCTTCCAAATCAGCTGTCGAAGAATCCTCCAAAGCAGTTGAGAAAGCAACCGATGCTGAGAAGGATGCTGAGGCGGATCCCAAGACAGATGGTGCCGAAATCACTATGGACGAAGAAGGCACTACCCCCTAAAGCTTATTTACCTTAAATTGTTCGAATAATTTTATGTTTTTATGAACAATTTTTATTTCTGTATCGAAACAATTTGATAGCCGAAGGTGGATGGGTCCTGGGTTTCAGGATGAAGCCTTCGGTTATCAACCAGTATTGATTGCTTCAAGAATAATTTCATCTTTTCATTTTTCTTGCTGTCATCTTCCGTCTTTCCTAAGTATAAATCTTAGGTTTGCAAAAATTTTGTATTGTTATCTTATGACAATATTCTGATCAATATGCTCAGCGATATATTGTAAAAACTTTTTATTAGATAGAACTTCCAAACATTCCTTCAACTTTGTAGAAAGTTTTTTAGAGAGTGAAAAACAATCTATCTTTCCTGTTTTGATAATACTTAAATGATCAAAGTTTCGAACTAGTATTAGTTTCAAACACCTTAATCAAATATCCTGAAAAGGACTTTGAAAATATATCAGGATACTTAACCTTTTATAAAACATAGTGTTACTAAAAACTTAGATGATGTTTATAAAGGGAAGATCATACCCGGAGTAGGATATAACCCTACTATCAAACCTCAATCTCTTTGCAACTTTTCCAATGAAGATGTCCCCTGTGTGAGATACTTAGCGCATTAGTTCTGAGCCTTATCCTTTGAACTTTACATCATTGCCTTGGTAGGAATGTCCCCTGTATACAATGTCTTCAAATACTTAGAAACCTTCTGAATATCAGTTTCCATTGTTTAGGCAATTTTTCATGTCACAGGGGTAAAGCCCAAGAATATACTGGAGACAAATTCCTTGTATCCTGGGGAAAATCCCAAATTTTCATGCGCTACAGGCGGGAGTGTATAAACTCCAAGACTTAGAAAGGTGAAAACCTTTAAACCTTAGAGAGTATGAAAATACCCTTTCGTGAGAGAGGGTGATCAATCCTCATATACCTTTAGGATTCAGGATATAGCCAACAGTAACGAAATTGTCAGCCACTTTTACATGGACTGGTCCCGCCACCTTGAACTATCCCTGAATAACTTGCGCTCCAGGCGGGGTGTTTAAACCCAATTCGGAAGAAAGGTGAATACCTTTAAACCTGTGAAGGGATCAGGATCCCTTGTACGTGAGAGAGGGGGCCAATACTCTAATCTTCCGAAATATCCTGAGTGAGCATCCTGGAGCTATATCCCGAAGCATATACTGCAAAACATCCTTACACTAAGGTGGGTGTTAGCTTGGCTAACACCCCTCCGATGCTTAAGTCAGTATTGGGTTACAAAGAACAAATTAAACCAAACATATTTAAAAAAGGTAGAATTCATACCATCCTGAGTTAGAAACTAAATTCTAAACTCACTTGAAATAGAGCTTAAGGTGTATAGCATTCCAAGACCTCGGTAGCATATCCCCCTCCATATTCTTGAGTCTGTATGCTACTTTCCCTGCTTCTGATTCAACTTCATATGGTCCTTCCCATTTTGGAGCTAACTTGCCATCGGTAGGATTAGTAGTATTCTGGAAAGCCTTTCTTAACACCCAATCTCCAACCTTAAATCTTCTGCCCCTAATATTCTTGTTATATGCCCTGGATATTCTCTGTTGATATGCTGCCATCCTTAGCCTTGCCGCATCTCTCTTCTCATCTATAGTGTCTAAATCTTGACTCAAGGCTTCAGGATTCTGCTCAGGATCACTTAGGGTAGATCTTGCAGTAGGTATTGTCATTTCCGTTGGAATCATTGCTTCTGCTCCAAATACCAAGGAAAATGGGGTTTGGCCTGTTGCATTCTTTATCAATGTCCTATCAGCCCACAAAACAAAGGGTAATTCTTCTGCCCATCTTCCTTTTTTGGCTCCAAGCCTTTTCTTTAAGTTATTGACAATTATCTTGTTTGAGAATTCTGCTTGTCCATTTGCTTGAGGATGTACCGGAGTAGATGTGATCATTTTGATCCCCCAACTCTTGCAAAAGTCAGTAGTTCTCTTGCTTATAAACTGAGAACCATTGTCACAAATTATCTTGGCTGGTACTCCGAATCTGGTCAGGATATTCCTCTTTATGAAGGATACTACTTCTTGATCTCTAACTTGAACAAATGCTTCAGCTTCAACCCACTTAGAGAAATAATCCGTCATTGCTAGCATAAAGACTTTTCCTCCCGGAGCTTTTGGTAGCTTTCCCACTATATCCATACCCCACTTCATAAATGGCCAAGGGGAAACAATAGGATATAATGGTTCAGCAGGTTGATGCAGTATGTTACTATGTCTTTGACATGCGTCACATCTTCGAGCATATTCTACGGCATCTTTTCTTATTGTTGGCCAATAATATCCTGTCCTTAACACTTTTGAGAATAACGACCTGCCCCCAGTATGGTTACCACAATCCCCTTCATGTATATCCTGAAGTACTTCTTTGGCTTCAGGATCCTCCAAGCACCTCAAATACGGTCCTGCAAGAGATTTCTTGTATAAAATATTATTTATAATAGTGAATCGTGATACCTTCATCCTAAATGCCTTAGGATTTTCATTTCCAGGGATGTGTCCTTCTTTGAGATATCTCACAATTGGAGCCGTCCAGGATTTAGGATCCTGTTCAGGATATTCCGCTCCGGGATCCCGAATCCCCGCTACTTCTTTACCCTGAGGATTCGTTGCAGGATATAAGACATGTAATATTGGTATTTGGGTCCCTTCAGGTATCCTAATCGATGATCCCAAATTTGCTAAGGCATCCGCTTCAGCATTATCCTCCCTTGGTACCTGTTCAAGTGTAAAAACATCGAAATATCCTGCTAATTTTTTGAGAATATCAAGGTATTCGATTAATTTCTCACCCTTAACTGCATAGGATCCATTAAAATGGTTAGTAATTAACAAGGAGTCAACATATATTCGCAAATTCTTGATACTCATACTCTTAGCCAATTCTAATCCTGCAATTAAAGCTTCATATTCTGCCTCATTATTAGTAGCAGGAAATTCACACCTAATGGCCTGGGGTAATATGTCCCCCTGTGGCGATTTTAGTAGTATACCTAAACCTACACCTCTTATATTGGATGCACCATCAGTATACAACGTCCAGGATCCTGAAGATTCTACTAACTGCTGAACTTCTAGGTCTGCCTCGTCCTGAATGTCACTACTGAAATCAGCCACAAAGTCAGCTAAAGCCTGAGACTTTATGGCATTTCTAGGTTCGTATACTAAATCATAAGCACTCAACTTTACTGACCACTTGGCCATCCTGCCTGACATCTCTGGTTTCCTAAGCACATTTTTGACAGGATAATTCGTTTTAACATGGATCCTATGTGTTTCAAAATAATGTCTAAGCTTCGTCGATGCCATAACTAGAGCTAATATCAATTTTTCTAAATGAGAATACCTAGTTTCAGCATCTAACAAACTTTTAATAACATAATAAACAGGATATTGCTGACCTTCATGGTCTTTTATAAGAACGGCACTTACAGCATTCCCTGATACAACAAGGTATAGGGATAATGGTTCACCATTTTCAGGCTTCATCAATAGAGGTGCGATTGAGAGATATCGCTTCAAATCCTGCAAGGCTGCTTCATGCTTTGCTCCCCATTCAAATTTCTTATTCTTCTTGAGGATATCATAGAATTCCTTGCATTTTTCTGAGGATCTTGAAATAAATCTATTCAAAGCTGCTACTCGGCCTGTCAACCTTTGTACGTCCTTCATATTTGAGGGTGATTGTATATCCAGGATAGCTTTGATCTGCTCTGGGCTTGCTTCTATCCCCCTTTTTGTCACCATATATCCAAGAAACTTTCCTGCCCCCACTCTAAAATGGCATTTAGCAGGATTCAGGTTCATGTTGTATCGATCCAGGATATCAAATGCTCCCTTGATATCCTGGAGGTGATCCTCAGCCTTTTTAGATTTCACCACCATATCATCGATATATACCTCCATGGTGTCCCCCAGCTTATCCTTGAACATCATGTTTACCAATCTCTGGTATGTTGCACCTGCATTTTTCAAACCGAAAGGCATAGCAGTATAGCAATATATACCTGTTGGTGTCATGAAAGCAGTATCCTCCTGATCCGAAGGCTCCATTTGAATCTGCTGAAATCCTGAGGATGCGTCCATGAATGTTAACATCTCATGTCCAGCAGTAGCATCTACCATTGCATCGATATGAGGGAGAGGAAATGGGTCTTTAGGACAAGCCTTGTTCAAGTCCGTGTAGTCTACACAGACTCTCCATTTTCCGTTTTTCTTCTGTACCACAACTACGTTAGCTAGCCATCTTGGAAACTTGACTTCTCTGATCATCCTGGACTTCAACAACCTTTCAACTTCCTCTTGGATAATCGCATTCCGCTCAGGAGCAAATTTTCTTCTTTTTTGTTGAACAGGCTTGAATGATTTGTCAATTCCAAGCTTGTGAGTGATAATGTCTTTGGATATGCCTGTCATATCCTCATGCTTCCACGCAAACGTTGACATCCTGCATTTCAAAAAGTTAGTTAACTGTTCTTCAATATCCTGAGGGATACTGGTTCCTACGAGCACCGAGATATCAGGATTATCTTGATCCAGGATGATTTTCTTCACATCCTACTCCGAATCCTCCACAATATCCTGGGCCCGCATCTTTAATTGCTATGCTGTACTAGGCTTAGTTGAGGATTTCATTGAGGATGAGTAGCATTCTTTCGCTTCCTGTTGACCACTCTCCACCTTGACAACCCCCCAAGGAGTAGGGATCTTGATGCATTGGTGATATGTTGATGGCACAGCCTTCATATCGTGAATCCATGGTCTTCCCAGTATGATGTTATAGCAGGATAATGAGTCCATCACACAGAAGCGTTGTATTGAGTTGACCCCTTCAACATATACTGGTAACTTTATCTCCCCTATGGTATTTCTAGCTTCTCCACTGAAACCAACAAGCACAGTGGACTTCGAAGTAATGTCCATCGGAGATACATTCATCCTCTTCAACGTTTCCAGCTGAATTATATTGACAGAACTACCGTTGTCTACCAGTATCCTGCGTACAAAATGGTTAGCCACATATAATGTTATTACTAAAGCATCATGGTGAGGATCCTGAACAGTATCCCTGTCATCACTATCGAAAGTGATCACTTTATCAGTTGTGAGGGTAGTCATCTTGACTGGTCTGTCCCCTCTCTCACTTTTAGCTTCCTTTGCATGTCTCTTGGCCGCCGAATACCAAGTCCCACAAATGTCAGATCCTCCTAAAATAAAGTTAATTATCTTGGCATCTGCTGGGGGTGACGCTGCTCGTTCAGGATCCTTCTCGGGATCCTGCCCTTTATTCTTCTTTTTTCCCAGCAAGTCCTTAAGATACCTCTTGATTAACAGGTAGCTTATTTCTTTCCTTAAAGCAATGCAATCTTCGGTCATGTGTCCGAAGTCTTTGTGGAAGGCGCACCATTTGGACTTATCCTTCCAATCAGCTTTCTGCTGGTTCTTCCGAGGCCACCTAGCTTTGTCTCCTAAGCCCTGCATAGCATACATTAATTCAGGTATATTAACAGAAAAGCAGTATTCAGATAAGTTAGGATATTCTTCAGGATCCTCGTCTTCAACAGCATTCACTTTCTTGTTATCATTTCTGCCATATGGCCTGGAGCGATATGGCTTATACGAGGTCTCCGATTTCCTGTTAGTTGATTCATAGGTTGAGGTAGAGTTCATCCTCTCCTGCATCTTCTTGTCATCTTCCAGACGGATATATCTCAAAGCCCTGTTACGAGCTTCGTCGAGATTCCTGCAGGGATTCATTACAAGATCCTGATAAAACTGAGAATCCTTTTGTAACCCCATCTTAAAAGCTTGCACAGCTGTTGCAACATCAAGATGTGGGATATCCAAGGATTCTCGACTGAATTTGTTCACATAATCCCTCAAGGATTCCTGAGGCCCTTGAGTTATCCTGTAAAGATCACTGGTTAGTTTCTCAAAACTCCGACTACAAGAAAATTGACTGTTAAATAAATTAACCAAATGAGCAAACGAAGTAATTGAGTGAGGAGGAACATTCAACAGCCATTTTAAGGCTGATCCTGTCAGAGTAGAACCAAATCCCTTGCATAAGCATGCTTCCTTGAGCTCCGGAGGGATAGGGTTAATCTCCATTCTTTCCCTATACTGGGCAATATGCTCTTCAGGATCCGTAGTCCCATCATACAGTTTCATGTTGGGAGTCTGAAATCTTTTTGGGATTTCAGCATCACAGATAGGATATGCAAAGACGGATATCCTGTGGCTGTCTTGGGATACTTCCGGAATTGGCTGGACTACTCCAGGTACACTGGATATCATGTCCTTCAATTTCTGGAGCTCCCTGGTAAATGTTGACGTCATACCTGCATCCTGCAAAGAGCCATTGTTGTTAGTAGCAAGAATATTATTATTTGACACATTTGGCCATATCCTGAAGCATATCCTGAACTTCTCACAGTCGATATCCTGACCGAAGAGGGTATCTCAGGGGTATGATTCTGAGAATGGCTTGGGACGATATTCCCCCTATTATCCTCAGTGTAAACTGCGGAACTGAAGTTCAAAGCCCTGGGTTGTATAGGAGTGACAGTTTCTTCAGCGGGTCTACTCGAGCTAGCTTTTAAGAGTTGTATTTCTCTTAACAGCATTTGGTTAGTCTCCTGTTGCTGCCTCATTTGTTCCTGCACACTTCCAAATAAAGTCAAAATTTCATCGTTAGAGGCTAAAACGGGAGCAGATCCCTGGACACTCCGAGTAGGGATAACATCTTGAGGTTGTGAAGAATACGGCATCATTGGAGGAGGTGGTGGAAGCACCGAACCAGTGGTAGCAGAGGTTATAGCAGACATAGTGGAAGAGCTCATGTTTGATCTTGAGGCCATTGTAAACAATGTGGCAAAAAGTTTAGAAAATAGAAAACCGATTAATGATTTTGCAAAGATTTTTAGTAAAAGTAGCACCACTTGCCCCACGGTGGGCGCCAAATTGTTTTGGTCAAAAATTACCTAAGAAATTAAGTGATCAAATTAGTTAAGTGAGGTAGTGTGCTAGAAATATGTATGAAAAATGTGTTAACAAAATAGGATATGAAAACAGTTTCAGAATACAGCTGAAGATATAGAGCTGTATTTATGATCAAACAATGAGCAAAAATGTAAAGGTGGACACGTGATGTACGAGGAAAGCCCTTGATCAATCTAGATCGCCGGCATAAAACCTCGGGAGCTGACAATCGCAGCTGCCTTGTTCTTCTATTGCTTCAAATATCAGGATACAGTGCAGGATGTGGTGCGGATCAACTATGTGTTACAATGTAACCCGAATACAAGTGTTTGAGTGTGGTGTTTGCAGTGAGTAAAAGTGTACGAGAGTGTAAGTGAAAGATTGTGTGCCTTAAACTGATCCGCCCCCATCTATTTATAGTAAAGATAATGTAACAAACTATCCTAAACTTCCGGGATCCAGCGAATATTCCCACTCGAACGTTGAGGACCAAGTCTTTCGGGTTCAACGGCTTCCTCATAACAAATACGCCCGAGTCTTGAGGAGAAGAAGTCCTGATGACCGTTAGTAACTTACAGCCATTAACCTGCACGTGTTTAATTCACTCAAGATTAGGATATCGCCTAGGATGTTAGCAATATCCTCTTCCAGCATCCTGGTCACAAATAAACAATTAAAGGCAGGATATTGGTCAGGATAAGTATGCTTAGAAAATGAGCCATAACATACGTTATACATGAAATGAGAATTGAAGAAAGCTTGGATCAAGGTCACTTAGGGATTTTCCTTTAGAAGTTTAATGAAGAGATTTGGCTATGATATTTCTTTTTGATATTGTAGGATTATTTGAACTTACTTGTAAGGTGTGACAATTTAATTTAATGACATGTTTAATTAGGAAATATTTAATAGTGTCATACGCTTTGGACAATCATCATGCCCCGACCGTTAATTCACCACGGGTTGGGGTGTGACACCCACAATTTCTTAAGTTGTTCATGAATTGATCAGAGGTGAGGCTCGTATCAAATCTCATGTAGACAAAGGGTCTAAAGCAACTACAACTCCTGTTGTGTTTATTGTTCCAAATGATCACTCTAGAGCACAATGATCTTCGGCTTTAAAAAGTTTAAACAAGTTCCTAAATTTGCTTTTGATGAGTGTGCATTCTGCAAACTGAAAAATCATTGGAAGTCTGGGTGCTCATTACTTAATATGGCAAAACAATAGTAGAAGTCTTCACAATAAAAAATAGTAGAAGTCTTCACAATAAAATAGATGAAGTGGACACTTTCAACCACGCCACTCGGGTCCGTTTTAATAGGTATCTCATCCTCCATAGTTCACTGATGCTAGTAGCATGTCGCCTTTTGCTTAGGATCCTCTTTATAACTTTCTTCTGAGGGTTAAAATTTCTCAGCAACTTATGACACAGTTCTTTATAGCTATCAATGCTCCCAGAGGGGAGACTACTGAACCATAAGTTGGATCCTTCCATCAACATTTGTACAAAATATGCCACCACATTGGCATGGACCATCCCAACCAGACCTGCACCCCTGAAAGCATGCAGGTGATCTTTTGGATCCTTTGTTCCGTCATACCTGTCCACATTAGTGGGAGGTTTCTGTTTAGGTGGAAGAGGTGCTCTGGTGAACTTTGAGACCTTGGCTAAGTCCTTGGGTCTATAAGGTTTAGTAAGTGCGTCATTATCCTTCCTTAGTCTCTTTTAACGACTTGTCTTCCTCTAAGATTCATAGTAGGAAAAATTTCTGATCCGGGGTAAGTTGGTCGATTATGGCCATGAACAGGACCAATGGGTCTGTTGTTGTGTCTTTCTTGGTTCCACCCCCTACTTGGGATGATAAAACTCCTCCATGATGAGGTGTCCCAAAGATTAGACTTGCTCGTACTTCTTCTAGTTTCTCCATCTTGTCTAAGTTTTCAAGTTGGGCTCTCAGTTCCTCCTTGGGTACAAATACGAACTCAGAGGTGATCCATGGTTCCTTGGTGTTAAAAATCTCAGCTTTTAAGTATTCTACATTCTCATAATCAAGCTCTTTAATTACCATAGGCCTTTTGTGGGCAATACTGTCTTGTGTTATGGGTAAGGGGTTGTCTTTTGACTAGGGTGGAGTTACTTGACTTTTTATAGATCCATGGCTTTTTCAAGGAAATAAGGTGGTTTAGGCAGGTCAGTCATGGTGTACTTGTTTTTCGGTGATGGTTCACAGTTAAAAAGGTTTCGTTTTTACGATGGAAAGTTTCTACGAATGAAAGTCCCACGGATGGAGCTAATGTTGAATCCTAAATCAATAGCTTGATGTGTTCACTGACTTAGATCCACTCCGACGTGCCTCCAACGATCGAAAATACCAACAAAATTAACACTGTTAGCCTCGTCATGGAGATCTAGGGTAACCAAGCTCCAGCGTGAGAATAAACCTTTGTTTCATGGATAAAAAGACCGATTAATTACAAGCAGGGAATTCTTTAGTATGTTTGTTATCTGGGATTGTTCAAGATACCATTTGGGGATAGCTTCCCTTGCTTATATGGGCTGGACTCGTTGGCCAGGGGAAATCCTTTTTGGCAGAGGACCAAGAGAAGGTTCCCCAGGGTAATAGTCTTCTCCAGGCAATAGTACTACCCATGTCCCTCTTGCAGGATCATGAGGATTCTTGCAATAAATGGTTGCTTCTTTGTTAAGCCTTGTTTCCTTATGTGATCTCAGAGAGACTCGTTCCAAGCAATGTTGTAGAAGGCGCTAGGCGCTGGTCGGGCGGTGAGGTACCGCCTAGGGATTAATCGGATTTGACTTTTTAAGTATAAATTTACAAATTTATATATATATATATATATATATATATATATATATATATACTTTTTATTAATAAATTTAAAAGTTTAGGAACCATATATAAACTAATGAAAGATAGAGAGGGTTAAATGTTAAAATACCTAAACTTAATATAACCTAATCCCTACCCACGTTCATTATCAGCCGCCTCCTACCCCCATCTCATGGATGAAGGCGGAGCTGGTGGTGTGCGGTGGTGCTTTGGATGAAGGTGGAGCTGCCTGGTGGTGTGCGAAGGTGCCTGATGTTGCCCAATTTATCTTTTAGGAGCTGTTGGTGCACAATAGGTTATAACTAAAATTGATGTGTCAGCTGTAATGTTAAAGATAAAATAGGTTTATAACTAAAATTTGGGCTTTAACCATGGGCCAGGTTTCAAAAATTAGGTTTATTGGGTCAAAAAACATGGGCCCGATTAGTCTGATTTTGACCGACTTTTACTGATTTTGTCCGACTTTTACCGACTTTGACCGATTTTGACTTTGACCATTTTTTTGACCGACTTGGATAAATTTAGGCGATAAGTCACCGATTAGCGCCTAGGCGCCGATTAATCGGCCGCCTAGGCCAATTTCTGCAACATTGTTTCCAAGCCACCGGTTGTCAGGGGCGTTAAATGATCCAGTTCGGTCACATCGGAGAGATGCTCCTTTCGTTTGAAGGGAACACTGATCCTTATGTGACACAGAGCGTAAAAAAGGTCTTCAGTTGACCAAGTCATGTCCTGGGCAGAGCCGGCTTTGGGCCTGTGCGGGAGGTGCCACCGCATAGGGCCCAAACTATTGAGAGGCCCAAAATTGTTTAATAAATATATCTTTATTCTCTATAAGCCTATTGTAGAACAAAAGAATAAGGATTTCACTTTGGCCGAATGGAAACAGCACTTGTATATGTACGTGGCCGTTCCGAGTTCGAATCCTGGTAACAGTGTTTTATTCTTTTTATTTTTCTTCAATTGCTCCATGTTCTGTTTGGGCCTCAAGGGGCTGATTCAACTTATATTATTAACAAGGTGAAAGGCCCATAAAGCTTATTTTTTAGTCTTTAGTTTCTCATTTAACCATTTACATAATGAATTTTACATATTTTCTTGTTTAAATGTGTAATTTTTTTTTTCTATGTAACCGTTTACATAAAAAAGGGTGTACATGTTTTCTTGTTTGAATTTAAAATTTTTTTAAGTTTCTCATTTTTTATATAACCATTTACAATATAAACCAAGTAGAACTCAATATATAATTTATAGCTTTATTTATTTGTTTATTTGTGAAAAGTTCGTGTTATCAAACTAATTTGAATATGTTTACACATATTACACTTCTTTGTGCCGGAAATATTTAAATGTTAGTTAACTTTTGCTTGTCTGGAGGGTGTTAAAATTAATTTAGGTATATTAATTTATTTGTAACATAAAACTTGGATTTATTGTTTTAATGCTAATTTGAGATGTGTATTCATTCTATGAACATGGATAATTGTGACAATTGATAAACCATTCTGAAACTAAGTGTGCTCATATTTATACCGATTTTTTAGATAACACTCAAATCCTATATTTTGATTGAAACATATGATGTGCATATTAAAATTTTGGTTGCTAACCGTGGACTTTGAGATATGCAAATTGTCGTCGGACCCTGGCAACTTATTCATTAGCTGAATACAAATGGAGAACCTCATGATTCGTTTAACTATTTAACATAGATCATTTTGCTATTTTTTATGTTTATAGTTATTACAACCATCGTCCTATTACTGATTTTATACAAATAAGTTTATATGTAGGGCCCATATCTTCAACTCGCACAGGGCCTAAAAATTCTTAGCGATTCCCAGGGACGGCCCTGGTCCTGGGCTTTGACTGCCTTAATAGAAGCGAAATGGCAAATGGGCTCAGGCCCAGTTATCAGTCTCTAAGGAATAGCCCTAGACGAGGATCGTCATCACAAACTCAGGTTGTGGTTGTATATTTGGTGTTTGGCATCCGTGTCTTTAGTGTTTAGCCGTTAAACCGATGCCCAATGCATGCATACAAGATTGGTGGTGAGATCTCCCAGGTTCTTGATAGTTGTGCTTGGAACTATTGGTTTGACTTAGGAATGTCAATCATATAAAGTTGGTGATGCTAATAGGTTTTGTCATTTGTGCCAAACACACTTACGTCACTCAAACTTTTTCATGTAACCGGGTCTATTTAATTGTTTGTATATCCTTTTCTTCCATTCTTAATTATTAACAAACTTGGTTTGTTATATTTAACTCGAGATTAAAAAAATCAGACGCAAATAATCGGATAAAAGATAGTTAGAACTAATGAAGATAGTTGTTAGAAACTAAGGGTGAGAGGGGCACTCCCCTCTTAGGGGAGTCCCCTCTCTTACGCATACCCAATCAGGTTATGCCACGTCAACTCCCCTCTTAAACTCCCCTCGCACCTCAATTTGATGGCGGCACTCCCCTATTAGGTGACTTGTTTTTTTATTCAAAAAAAAAAAAAAAGTAAAGGTTTTGATTGGTTGAAAATGAGGCTGGCCCCACCATCTCATCTCTCCCTCTTCGGTGACTTCACCCCGACCCACCTCCCCGATTGCCCTCCATCCGCCTTCGGCAGCACCCTCCCACTCGGTAAAACCGGTCCCCGCATGGGGTCACCGAGGGTGCCCCGGACACCCTAAGAAATAATAGATTTTTCAACATTTGGAAATAAATACGGTTGAAGGAAATTTAATAAATTAGAATGTAACTTAAAATTTATTACTTTTAAAATAATTACCTATTACCTATATATTACCTATATATTAAAATTTAAAGACAATGAACAGTAATAATAATATAATAATAACATTAAAATTTGAAGACAATGAAGAGTAACATCATCAAAGGGATTAACAAATATTATCGGGTACTGGTACCAGTATCAAATTTACCAAACCGGGTATCTTTTCGATACCGAATCGTTACCGACTTTTGACATTTTCGGTATCGGTTTGGCACCGGTATTCACCGGTTTTTACCCTCAAATACCGGTACCGTACCAGTACCGACCGGTACCGAACCGTACCGTGCCAGGTATATTCTTTACCGGTACCCACTTTTAGGGATTTTTGGTAACGGTATTTTCTGTACCGGTTGGTACCGAGCTCATCAAATCCTGTAACAACGTAGCAACGCAAGTAATGGCACCGTTTAGATTACTTTTATACACAACACAATGAATAGTAACATCATCAATGGGATGAGCAAATGGTATCGGGTACCGGTATTGGTATCAAATTTACCAAACGGGTATATTTTCAGTACCGAATGGTACCGACTTTTGACATTTTCGATATCGGTTCGGCACCGGTATTCACCGGTTTTTACCCTCAAATACCATAGCGTATGGTACCGAGCATTTTTGGTGCCGGTACCTAATTTCGACGATTTTCCGGATTGGTACTTTTGGTGGCGTTACCTGTACCGAGCTCATCCATATTTTAACGTGTTAGTACCGTAATAACTAAACTGAAAACAACCGAATTTCCAACGTGTAGGACGTGTGGGTCCTATCTATACTTTCTATAAAAGGAGAAATCCCAATGACATAAGAAAAGCTGATGTGTCAGCAGGAGAGGCTGTCCAACAATGCTTTTCTTATGTCATTATTACATCATTAAGCCTAATATATAAATCACTTAAAATTTTGTCTAAACATCTGCCCTCAACATTTTATAATCAAACATCTGTTCCCAATAAACATCTGTCCAGATTCAAAATTCTGGCTCCACATACAAAATTCAAAATTCAAACCATATATTCTAATCCTATAAATAAGATATAATTATCTGGCTCCACATTCAAATCTCTCTCGCTCATATCTGGGAGCGTATATCTCTCTCTCAAATGCATCTTTCTCGTGATTCAGCCGCTAATCTCCGATTACACTTCTTTGTTCGAATGTTTGTTGATTCTGTTTACATGTTATCGTTCCAGTATCATTATTCCAACATCGTCGTTTCAATGAAGCTTCCCATCACACATCAACCTTTCAATATCGATGTTGCAGTATCATTGTTGCAACATCGTGAAAAGTTGCATGTGCTACCTTCTTTGATGGGAGAGTTGCATTGTTCGATTTTCGTTAAATCGAAAGTCAGGTTTTCTTGCGTCAGTAAGATTTTCTCCTTTTATAGAAAGTATAGATTCGTGCAATATCGTGAAAAGTCAGATGTGCTACAACAGTTGAGAGGAGACCTTTGCATTTTAGGTTTGTTTCTTATTTTGATTAACTGTTGATGATGTTGAGAGTTTTTATTGACACTGACATTTTAGAATATGTTAAGATGCATGTTGATATTATTAAAATGAACTACTACATTGAAAAATAGAAATTTAATGAAATATTTATAAAGTATTACACGCTAGACTTAACACTTGCTAGGATTTCGTAGACTCTGACCTTTCTCCATGTGATTTCATGCTCTCCATGTTGCCTTTCTCAATAGGATTTCGTGGAGTTCATGGCGATGCGGAAGGACATACATCGAGAGGTTCAGCAATCGATGGAGTTGAAGCTAAAGTTTCTTAATTCTTGTTATTGTTAGATTTGAACTTTAATGTTGTTCAGTATGTTATGTAATTATTGGATTTTTAATGTCATGAATAAATGAATAAATTTTAATCTTATGAATCTATGTTGCGTTTTAGTTTTACTTATTTAGTGTTTGAGTTTGATTTAGATTATGTTGATGTTGAATTGTGTCTGAACATCTGTTTGGTAAGTCAACAGAAGTTTAATAGTATCAAGGATTGGTTTGATGGTGAACATATAATGTTGATGTTGAATTATGTCTGAACATCTGTTTGGTAAGTTAACAGAGGTTTAATAGTATCAAGGGTTGGTTTGATGGTGAACAGATTTTGTTGATGTTGAATTGTGTCTGAACATCTGTTTGGTAAGTCAACAGAGGTTTAATAGTATCAAGGGTTGGTTTGATGGTGAACAGATGAGTGCAAAGACAAAACAAATGTTCAGAATTTGATCATTGATAGTAGTTTTTTGAAGAATCTATGCTCCTGCAAATTACAGAGAGTCAATATTTGGAGTTCTAAAAGGTCTGTTGTAGTTAAAGTTTGGTAAAAGAGAACATCTGCTGATGATGAAACAACTGTGTATGCTAACTACTGTTGATTTACCACTGTTGACTAAATGAATAAATTTTAATAGTATTAATCTTTGTTGTCGCATCTTCATTTTAATTATTTCAGTCATTCCTAAGTATTATTATATAATTTTGTTTATCAATAACAGTTTTTTGGAAGAATTTACCGTATATTTTGGTATTATAAAAGGTGTGTTGTAGCTAAAGTCTGACAAAAGAGAGCATCTGCTGATGAATAAATGTCTGAAGATGCAAAGGTCTGCTATGGGTCAACAAATGTTAACGAACAACAGATGATATTCAATCTTAAAATGCTTAAAAGAGGATTTGATACTAACAGTGGTTGGGCTAATGATGAATAAGTATTATTATATAAGGTCTGCTATAAGTATTATTATATAATTTTGTTTATCAATAACAATTTTTTGGAAGAATTTACGGTCTATTTTGCTGTTATAAAAGGTGTGTTGTAGCTAAAGTCTGACAAAAGAGAGCATCTGCTGATGAATAAATGTCTGAAGATGCAAAGGTCTGCTATGGGTCAACAGATGTTAACGAACAACAGATGATATTCAATCTTAAAATGTTTAACAGAGGATTTGATACTAACAGTGGTTGGGCTAATGATGAATAAGTATTATTATATAAGGTCTGCTATAAGTATTATTATATAATTTTTTTTATCAATAGCAGGTTTTTGGAAGAATTTACGGTATATTTTGTTGTTATAAAAGGTGTGTTGTAGCTAAATCTGACAAAAGAGAGCATCTGCTGATGAATAAATGTCTGAAGATGCAAAGGTCTGCTATGGGTCAACAGACGTTAACGAACAACAGATGATATTCAATCTTAAAATGTTTAACAGAGGATTTGATACTAACAGTGGTTGGGCTAATAGAAGATGTTAGACTTACGACTGTTGAGTTACAACGATTGAAAACAACTGTTTTTGAAACTCCTGCTTGCCTAAAAATACATCCACTGCTAAAGGGTACCGTCTGTTGTCATAATTTCTGTTTATCCTAATGACTATTGATTTACTATACTGCTGACTGCCATCCATTATGACAACAGAGGTTTTGACGGGGACAGATGTTAGCTAAAAATAAAACAACTGCTAAAAGTTATCATCTGTTGTCATAACTTCTGTTTATCTAACGACTGTTTGACTCACACTGTTCCCAACGACCAACAGAGGTTTCCAAACAACTGTCATCGGTTGTCGCAAGAGAGGTTCTGACGTGGACAGATCTTAGCCATCAAATATTTGTAACTACTGCCACGTCAGCATTCACTTCTTCTCTCAATATAAAAGCTGTTTCATCCCTAAATCGAGGTTCTACTACCGCCGTTTCGAATTCAAAATTCTCAAAAACAGTTTCGAACGTATTAAAAACCCTCCAACTTAAACCCTGTTTCATCCCCAAATCACCTTCTTCTCTGATCATGTCTCTGAACATAAAAAAATGTCACACCCCAACCGATGGTAGAAACATCGGGGTGCGAGCACTAAGCGTTCAGATTGCTCATGAGATTCCATAACACTAAAAATTTCATAATAGATTAAATTGATTAAACATTGGCTAAAATGAATAACCATCACATCAAGTATCAAATTACACCAAATATCAAGTATTGTTCAAAGATTAATTAACTACGTGGGTTTCTAAGCATCACCCTAGCTTGATTCACCTGTTTCCACAGCATCCTATCAGCCTGCAACATGTATTAAAATAGGGTCAGTAAAAAATTGTACCGGCGAGTATACAAGTTTGAATATATAGGGTAATAGATTAAAACAACTCATATCCACAATGTAAGTAATAAAATAGTTTCAACCGTGCTAGTGTTCGCAGTCCAACAAGTGATAACCCAAGTATCCCGATGCTTCGTTGTTTTCCCAAGTCTCAAGGAAAACTAGAATCCTCCTAACAATACCCCCGAGAATAATGGGGAGGTGCATCTCCTATAGCGCTACTATTGTTAAGGCGGAACTACACACACTGGATTAAACGTTCATATTGCACAAATAGAATACAAGAATCACAAGTTTCACATACACGTTGGATTGATTTTAGTTTGCAAAAGTCTCAAGTATCGAGTTTAGTAGAATACATGTTACATCCCAAAGCTTAAAGCAAAAAGGGATCGAGTATACTCACAGTGATTGCTTAACAGATTAACCGTTATTGGATCAAAGGGAGCTCTTTAGGTTTAGCCTGATTAGATTGCAACGCATAAGTGTCGGACAAAAAAAGAGGTTGCACAAGTGTCGGATTAACCACTGGATCGGATGGATGTCCGATCAGATGGCCATCCGATCGGATTGTCCTCTGATTAAAGTGGCATATATGTGAGTGGAACGGATGGCTATCTGATCGGATGGCTATCCGATTAGGTTGCCACTCGATTCAAATTGACAAAAGTGTAAAGAGAACGGATGGCTGTCTGATCGGATGGCTATCCGATCGGGTCACCACTCGATCCAAGTTCCAAGATCCATTGTTGCCTAGATCGGATGGTTGTTCGATCGGATGGCTATCCGATCGAGCTTCCAATCGACAATCATGACTTCAAGGCTTCAAGAATGATTAGGGTTAAGGGCAAGTGTCACTCGATTGGGTGGCTGTTCGATCGGATGGCTATCCGATCGGATTGCCACTCGATCGGGTTACCTTGTCCCGTTCTTAATTTTGTAAAACTCTAAGTTTCTGATTAAGCAATGATGACGTGGTACGTATTAAGACAATGGTAAATCCATCAGTGTTCAGCCGATCCGATCGGGTGGGAATCACCCCAGTCCGTTCAGTCGTCAGTTCGTGATGATACTTATGTCAGAATCTGTACTCCAGTTATCTTCTCTGGTAAAATCCCTCTACAAGCCGACTCCAGACTAATAATCAAGTCTACAGTCCGTGTAGATCCGGATCTCACCGTTTTATGTAAAAGTTCAAGAAAAGATGAAGATAAACATAGGTTTTTAGCTTGAAAAGTGTAGATCTAGTATAGATTTAGTGTAGAACGCATGAAATTTCTTAGATCTGAGCTAGATCTTGGCTAGAATGACATCACACCACAGTTTGGTACAAACCGCCATGATAACATCACCTTCAAGAACTCAAATCCGAGAGATTTCATGGTGAAAAGTGAGATTTCAAAGGTGAATCTCGTGGAGAATGATGTGTAGATCAAAGATCTACAAGAATCTAGTGTAAAATTACCGAAATCGCCATGAAATGGAGGAAAAGAGGGGTGCGTGCATCTGGTTCGAGTGAGGTTGTCACATCAGTGAGAATGGTGATGTGACAGGCCTATTTATAGTGTTAGAGTATGTGAAGGGAGGCAGTGTGCACGGATCGGATGGTGGTCCGATCGAGTGGCCATCCGATCAGGTGGTCATCCGATCGGATGGTCATCCGATAGGATTGCCACTCGGCCAATCCATCCTTTTTGTGCTTCCGTCTTTGATTCTTTTCGCGCGTTAGATCAAGCGTTGCGTATTTATTGGGTAATAGTATAACTAGATTATAGCAATAGCACAAAATTTTTCAAAGTTTCATAGTTTCTGCCACTGACAAGACTCCAGTCCCTCGTTCAACCAAGTCTCAAGTTTCACGAGCCTCAAGAGTCAAGCACCAAAGTATCAAGAATTAGACATTCCTAGCATAAAGTATTAGGGATTCCAAGTATTTCGATTTAGACATTCTAGAATTAGGCATTTCAAGTATCTAGTGTATAGCATAGAATTCACCAAGTACCAAAAGTATTAATGACTACATAGTTCAGGGACTAAGATTGACAATAGGCAAGGTCCAGGGACTAAACTTGCCAAGAGCCTAAAGTTTAGGGACGCAGGGCATTATAGTCTCCCCTCCTTTAGGAGATTTCGTCCCCGAAATCTTAGAGGAAAACTGCTCGAAGAGCTGCGGATACTTGGCCTTCATCTTACTTTTCAACTCCCAAGTGAATTCGGCGCCACGCCTTCCTTCCCATCAAACCTCGACAATGGGAATTTTGCTGCGCCTCAATCTCTTGACTCCTTGATCCATGATTTCGACCGGTTTCTCCACAAAGTGTACAGCTTCGTTTATTTGCAAGTCTTCGAGGGGAACCTGCAGTTCCTCGTCGGCTAGGCATTTACATAGATTGGATACGTGGAATACTGGATGTACGTTGTTTAGCTCTTGTGGTAGGTCGAGTCTGTACGCTACCTTGCCAATCCTTTCGAGTATCTTGAAAGGGCCCACATAGCGAGGATCGAGCTTTCCCTTCTTACCAAAACGAACTACTCCCTTCCAGGGAGATACCTTGAAAAGAACTCGGTCACCAACATCAAATTCCAGAGGCTTACGCCTATTATCAGCATAACTCTTCTGTCTGCTCCTAGCCTTGATCAAGTTATCACGGATCTGAAGAATCTTATACGTTGTCTCTTGAATGATTTCGTGGCCAGTAAACTTCTTGTCACCAATCTCATGCCAGCTGAGAGGAGATCGGCACTTGCGACCATACAAAGCTTCGAAAGGAGCCATCTAAATACTGGAATGATAGCTGTTGTTAGACGAGAACTCAATCAATGGTAAATGTACATCCCAGTTACCACCAAAGTCGATGGCACAAGAATGGAGCATATCCACTAGGGTTTGAATAGTACGCTCGGTTTGTCCATCCGTTTGAGGATGGAAGGCCGTGCTAAGATTCAAATGAGTACCCATAGCGGATTGAAAGGTTTTCCAAAGACGTGAAGTAAAACGACCATCATGGTCCGAGATTATGTCAAGAGGTATGCCATGACGACATATAACCTCATCGGTATAGATTCGAGCAAGTTTCTCCACTTTATAATCTTCACGAATTGGAAGAAAGCGAGCCGAGTTAGTCAAATGATCAATAATCACCCAGATACTATCGTGACCAGAAGGTGTTCGAGGTAGCTTAGTAATAAAGTCCCTAGAGATGCTATCCCATTTCCAAACTTGGATTTCGGGTTGTTCTAATAGTCTTGAGGGACGTTGATGTTCTGCCTTAACTCTCGTACAAGTAAGGCATTTAGAAACATATACAGCAATGTCCCTCTTCATGCCAGGCCACCAGTAAGTTACACGCAAATCATGGTACATCTTGTCAGCACCTGGATGAATAGATTAGTGGTATTTGTGAGCCTCATTCATAATGAGCTCACGAAGATTATCGCGATCCAGAACCCAGATGCGATTGAGGTAATATTGGAGTCCATTCGGTTTAGTTTCAAGATGTTCAATCTTAGCGCCTTGGATTTCCACTTCTAGACTTCCTTCATTTGCTGAGGAATACTGAGTGTCACGAATACACGCATGGAGGTCATTGGAGATGCGAATAGCATTCACATGAGTTTTACGACTAAGAGCATCGGCCACTACATTCGCCTTGCCAGGATAATAGCGAATTTCGCAGTCGTAGTCGTTTAGCAATTCCACCCAACGTCTCTGTCGCATGTTCAGCTCTTTTGGTTAAAGATATGTTGAAGGCTCCTATGGTTAATGAAAACCACACACTTAGTACCATACAGGTAGTGTCGCCATATCTTTAAAGCAAACACAACTGCACCAAGCTCCATATCGTGGGTAGTATAGTTTTTTTTCTCATGCACTTTGAGTTGACGGGAGGCATAAGCAATAACCTTATCTCGCTGCATGAGCACACAGCCCAAACCACGGTTTGAGGCATCGCAATATACCACGAAATCATCATTCCCATCGGGAAGAGTCAGAACAGGGGCATTACACAAAAGAGTCTTAAGGGTCTGAAAAGATTCCTCTTGCTCGGGACCCCAAGCAAAAGGCATCTCTTTTTGAGTCAACGAAGTAAGAGGAACAACGATCTTAGAGAAGTCCGAGATGAACCGGCGGTAATAGCCCGCCAATCCTAGAAAGGAACGAATCTCAGATGCAGATTTAGGCGTACTCCAATTCTTCACAGCTTCGATTTTAGACGGGTCAACATGAATACCTTGCTTACAAACGACGTGACCAAGAAATTGCACTTCATTAATCCAAAACTCACACTTAGAAAATTTATCATACAAACGTTCACCACGTAAGAGTTCAAGCATCAAGCGTAAATGACGAGCATGATCAGCTTTAGTTTTAGAATAAATGAGAATATCATCAATAAAAACTATCACAAAACGATCCAAATAGGGCTTACACACACGATTCATGAGATCCATGAACACAGCGGGTGCGTTGGTCAATCCAAAAGACATGACCATAAACTCATAGTGTCCATAACGAGTACGAAATGCGGTTTTGGGTACATCATCTTCAAGAACTCGAAGCTGATGGTAACTAGAACGAAGGTCGATTTTCGAGAAACAGGACGCGCCTTGTAGTTGGTCAAATAGATCATCAATACGAGGAAGAGGATAAAGATTCTTTATGGTAAGCTTATTAAGTTCACGGTAGTCGATACACATACGAAACGAACCATCTTTGTTCTTGACGAACAGCACGGGAGCACCCCACGGGGAGGTATTTGGACGAATAAATCCCTTGTCGAGTAGTTCTTGCAGTTGGCTGGATAATTCTTGAATCTCGAAAGGTGCAAGAAGATAGGGAACCTTAGTGACAGGAGTCACACTAGGTACGAGATCAATACGAAAATCAACAGATCTAGGGGAGGAAGACCAGGAAGATCTTCGGGAAAGACGTTGGGGAAATCACACACTACTGGGACATCGCATATGTCTTTCCCCTTGCCCTTTTGTTCCACCACGTGGGCCAAGAAGGCAAGGTTTTGTTTACGTAAGCATCTGTTCGCTTGAGTGCATGACATCAGCCTTAGTCCTTTAGAAGGTCGGTCTCCATAAACATGCAAAATATCACTGGACGGAAAAGGTAAACGAAACAAACTTCTCGTGACAAGCAATCTCGGCATGATTCTTACGCAACCAATCCATACCAATTATGACATCAAAACTACCCAGTCGCATGGGTATGAGATCAATAAAGAAGACGTGATCGTTAAGGGTCAGGGAACAATCACGCAAAATAGAATCGATGAGAATAGACTTACCATTGGCGATCTTGACAGAGAATAACTCAGGTAACTTGGAGCGTGTACAGTTTAACAAAGATTCGAATTCTACGGACACAAAACTTCTATCGGCACCAGTATCAAATAGAATCGAAGCATAAAGGTTATTGACGAGAAATATACCATTCACCACATCGTTGTTGTTGCAAGCCTGATTAACGTTAAGGTTGAATGCCCGTCCACGAGCGGCTGCTTGTTACTCTTGGTTCAGCTGGGGGCAGCGATTACAGAGATGAGTAGTATCCCCACACTGAAAGCATGCATGTACGGCGTTAACAAGTCCTGGATTCTGCAGAGGAGCTGGAAGAGCTGGTTGAGCTGCCTGAGCTGGAGCTTGCTGAGCGAGTTGAGCAGGGTTAGCTTGACGACAGTAAGGTGTCGTGTGACCATAACGATTGCAGTTAGTACACAAACGACATGCTGAGGTAGTAGGGTGATGAAAGCTGCAAGTCGTGCACTTGGGGTAAGACTTAGAGTACTGCTTCTTAATAGTGTCGAGTTGAGCTGCTTCAATAGAATCTCGCACTGGTAAGTCATGCACTGGGTAACTTGGTGTGCAGAATTGGCAGGAGCAGAGTTAGCAAACTATTTATCACGCACGCGGTTGTTGTTGAGACTAGCTGCAAGACGGTAGACTTCCTCAATAGTGTCGAGTTGAGCTGCTTCAATAGAATCTCGCATAGCAGGAGGTAGGCCATTGATGTACTTGGTTATCATGCGCTTAGGAGTCGAAACCAAGTGAGGAACAATCAAGCTGAGCTGCTTAAAACAGGTAGTATAGGCCAGGTTGTCATCACCAACCTGCTTCACGTGCCAAAACTCTTCTTCAAGCTTCAATTGTTCATGAGGAGGGCAGAATTCAAGCATCATTAACTCTCGCACCTCAGCCCATGGAAGAGCATAGGCTTTTTCATTCGATCGGATGTTTCTCTCATTTGTCCACCACTCTAACGCTCTGCCTTGAAACATTCCTGTTGCACTTCTAGTCTTTAGCTGCTCTGGGCACTCACTGTTAATGAAGGTAACCTTGATGCTGTCAAACCACTCAAGCATAGCAGTTACCCCATCACTGCCTGTGAAAGACTTGGGGTTGCAAGAGACAAAATGCTTATAGGTGAACTTGGTAGACTTTTCTTTCTCCATCTTAGAGTCAATAGAAGATGGCGGAGTGTTTGATCCTTGGATCTCAGAGACGATCTTTGGCACGACTCGAGTGATCTGGTCGGCCATGAAGGACATCATCTTTCTCTGAGACTTTTCCCTGGATCTCTTGAGAGTGTCGGAGAGCTTTCGAGAAGACATCCTAAAGATCCAACAAGAGGATCATATAAGTCTAGATTAATATAGTTTCACACACGATAGACTAAGACTCAAGATCCATATAGATACCGCAACCCACGACCTTCGCATGGCACGTTGTACGAAGTTTGGTGACATGTCAGAAACGCTTATATATAGGAAGTACCAGCAGCGTATCCACCACGCTTCGGACATAATCGCTTCGACCTTGTACTCGGTGTCATGTTACATGTCGCAAAACACACTCATCATCATTATCATAGATTCTCATAGATTTCAATAGATTACAATAGGTATCAAATAGTCTTCAATAGATCCAATAGAATTCAATAGACTTCAACAGACTTCAATAGACGTCAATAGACTTCAATAGACTTCAATAGACTTTAATAGTTTTCCATAGATTTCAATAGATCAGTGTTAACAATCCACGAACAACGAAATCCCGCATGGCACGTGCTACGAAAGTTCAGCAACATGACAGAAGCACTTATATATAGGAAGTACCAATGGCGTATCCACCATGCTTCAATCATGCCACGTTCGTCTTGTCATCGGTGTCATGCTTCATTAACCACAACATTAGAATTCATCACAAGATCTCCACATAGATTGACCAAATAGTTTCAACAACATAGATTAACCCAAATAGATTTCACAATCTCAACCCGAGCCTACAAAACTACGAACTTCACTTAGCGCATGGTACGAAGGTTCGGTAACATGCCAGAAACACTTATATATAGGAAGTACCAGCGGCGTATCCACCATGTTTCAGACATGCCACTTCCTCCTCGTCTTCGGCGCTAGGCTACGTTTCGTATTTTGTTCCTTAAATCATCACATACGTAGCTTTCACATAGATTTCACTAGAGTACACAATAGGTTTCACATAGGTTTTACATAGATTACCCAAATAGTTCTTCCATAGCTTTAGAATTCAACATCCTTACCGATTTGCAGACACTAAGTTTCGCATGGCACTTGGTACGAAAGTTGGTAACATGTCAGAAACGCTTATATATAGGAAGTACCAGCGGCGTATCCACCACGTTTCGGACACGTCACTTTTCCCTCGTATTCCATGCCATGTTACATCTAGAGCCTTACAACCATAATATCACATAGATTGCTCAGATAGATTAACATCATAGATAAACTTCTTAAATTTAGTTTGATCCTGAGAGATTAGATTTTTAGACTTTAGATTGCGGACATACGTGTGATTTCGTGTGAAAAGTTTCAAAATGAACGAAGAATCAAGATAAAACCACATGTAAAAATCGAGATAACATAAAAGATAGGCTCATAAAACATAGAGTGTTCCGGGTAGAGGAACGATGACTAACCAAAGTGATTCGAACCCCTTTCTAATTGAAGCAACGCGTCTTGACTTACTTAGACAAATACATCATCGATGTTAGTGTCACACCCCGACCGCGTAAAACAACAAATCGCGGCGGAAACATCGGGGCGTGTTGCAACAGAATTAATGTTTCATAACCATGGATATCAAAAGTGTTTCGTTTTATTAAACATTGAGTGATTACATCGTCTGGAAATCTAAATACACTATTTAAACATAATCTATCATTGTTATTGAGTCACTAAGGCCTTGTCCAGTCCTATGTGAGCATGCATCTTATCAATCGATATCATCCAACCATACCTGAAACATATGTGAAAACGAGGTCAGCAAAGAAATGCTGGCGAGTACATAGGTTTTGTGAAAATAAGATTTCATGACTTCTGTTTAAGAAAATGTTTAGTCATGAACCTTGTAATTTGCTTTGTCTTTGTAAATCATTTGAAAAATAATAAGTTCGGATGATAAGTATAAATAAGAAAATAATGCATGATTAAATGAATAACCATGTAAATGAGTTTGCATAAGATAAGTTGTTTATAAATCAATGTCTTGTGAAAAGTATGTTATTTGTATAAAATGTTCTATGTCTCAAACTGAAATGATTCAAATAACGCTACAATATGTAATACCATACAAACACTTATATATAGGAAGTACCAGCGGCGTATCCACCATGCTTGTATCATATTACACCCGCATCGTTACTTAATCATTTACTCAAACCAAACCAAACAATGTAAAATGTCTATGTTTAAATCAATTGTCAAATGTATTGGATAATATGTCAAAGTATTCATGTAAAGATGTAAATCATGTCAAAATGTCTATGTCAAATATCCATGTCAAATGTCTATGTCAAATATCCATGTATGGCAAGTGAAATGTCTCAACTAAACCATATGCACAAAAACAAAGTATTGAAGTAAAACTTGGTTTAAATCAAAGTTATGTTTTGTGAGAAAATGCATGATCAAATGTCAATCATGTTAAAATGTTTACCCAATCGTTAACCCATTTTGTAAAATCGTTCTAGTCGTTCTTGTTTTAATTGTGAAACTACTTTATGGTCGATTCTCTAATAACATTCAAACCTTCTTGACGCGTTCCTCGCTCCATCTCGCTCTCGCTCTCGTTCTTAACAAACCCTTACCAAAGGATAAGTTAATAATTACAGATTCAGTCGCTACCCACAACCCCCACACATAACAATGGGTGCAGTAAATAACGGGATTTGTCAGATCCTATGGTACCATAACCTAATACTGGTCGGCTTGATCATTGCTAATGAATGTCATCGGTCATGTAAACTACAACCAACAAGTTTGTTCACTTTTTGAAATTGTTATTAGTTTTTGAAATCATTGTATTCGTTCTTGAAATCATTGTTAAGATATTTAGCACATATGAGTCACCCCAAAACAGTTGAAAACAGTAAAAGAGGGGAATAATGTACTCGCCTGGGAGTGCTTAGGAGTCTTGAACAACTACCAAGTAAGCTAGAGGAGTTCCGGAAATCAAACGGTACCTAACATAGGTAACTACATAATTAACCCGGACCTAAATCGGAAGACTGGGTAGCAGGAGGGTTTGTAACCCAAATGAGTGTAGGAACTCATATGATATGGTTTAACAAAGCCTACATACTAAATGAAACTTAACCTAAGTATTATCGACCCATCGCGACCCATTAAGGTAACTTATGCTACTTTAACGCGTCGTGCGCGTGAAACGCGTTCGGACCGTCTAACTAGCCCTATGACAAGTGTTATATGCCTAAACATGTTACATAATCAGTTATGTGACAAAGGTTTAGGTTACATATGCTTAATTACCAATTATACATGAAAAGGGTATTCTGGTAATTTACCTAAGGCATATAAACCACCTATCATACAACTACTCAAACGATGTGACCATAGGGTATAACCTCGGAAGGTTATTCCCTACCTATTATGGTCACCTAATGTATTTGGTCGGATCCTAATGATCGACCAAACTGGGTCGGGTTCGAAGGTATAAGCGATTTATCAGATCGCTTACCCTACGACCCTAGACAACGTGGTAATCAGTAGGCATAGTCCCAAGGGACTATAACCAACGTGATTACAATCACGTTGCGAAGTTCAAACGAACTTCGCATTGACCATTACTGGTCAACGCTGAAAGTCAAACAAAGTTTGACTTTCTGACTCGAAAAGCAGTAAAATAAGGAAAAGAACGAAAGAATACTTACGAAGGGTCCCCGAATGCTAATCCCGATTCAAGAATCTCAGGTATGAAACAATGGTTTCAACTTAGAGGTTCTCAAATCAGAATTCTAGTAATTTTAGCAATGGGGGGTATGGGGTATTTATAGGAATACCCGAACCGTTAAGATCGTTTCATGGAAAACGTGCCTTAATCCCATCCGTACATGTGTTGAAATGTCATGGTGTTTAGGTGTTTAAATTCCATCCATACATGTGTTGAAATTTCATGGTGTTTAGGTGTTTAAATTCCATCCATACATGTGTTGAAATGTCATGGTGTTTAGGTGTTTAAATTCCATCCATACATGTGTTGAAATGTCATGGTATTTAGGTGTTTAAATTCCATCCTTATCCGCTGACTAAGCAAGTTAGAATGTGTGGTTGTGAATTAAACAACGGCTAATACATCGAATCTGGTCCCGAATGCGAAAAACGATCCAAATGACGTGACGAATGGATTTTTCTTATGGCGAACACTAAAATAAAATATTTTAGTGCTAACATAATTTTTTGGATGTCCGGATGTATTCAGAACGTAAGTTATGCGCGAAAATGCAAACTTGTGCACTTTTTGACACTTTTAGTCCCTGAATGACCCAAAAGTTTATTTTAGCACACCGAACCCCTCAAAGCCTATTTCTAAGCTATGTAAAGGATATTTATGGTATTTTTAACTTATGGTCATGTTCCGGAAGGTCTGTTACAGTTCAAATTGGCATACTTTCGCAGTTTGTCAACTTTAGTCCCTGTAAGCGATTAAACTTGATTTCGGCATACCAAACCTTCCAAAACTTATTTCTAAGTTATGTAAAGGTTATTTAAGGTATGTTAATCCTATGTCACTACTCCGGAGTGTTTTTTGCATTAAACTGGTTATATTTACGCATCAGTGCGCGTATAACCTTCCAGAAAGCGATTTAGAGTTTGAAATTGAACAAGAATTGATATGTGCAAATGATACACATATTTTTACAAATCCCAAGTATGAAATATAATATTTCATTGGTTTGGTATTTGTTTGATGGCCGTGGAGGCACAGGTGTTACAGTCTCCCCTACTTTAGGAAATTTCGTCCCGAAATTTATTTAGAGGAAACTTGTGAGAGTTTAAAACATGAAGTTGAAAAGACCGAACAACATTGGTTAGGGTTCTGAACTTCTAGTAACTTTAATAACATCATGCTTGCAATGTAAGAGGGATACTTATATACAAGTATATGAAGCGTCATTGGTGCGTCCACCGTACCTCCATTACATCGTTCTCATTTCGTTATTGTTGTCACTATCGGTTCTTACACATAATAAATCTTACTGGGTTCCTATGCACTAAATTTCATAATTATGTACGCGTCCATAATTAGACAATTCCTTGCACAGTTCACACAGTCTATTTTATAATGTGTAGGGGAAAACCAAATGAACAAACTTGTGATGTGTGTGACTAGACCGTCATAGAGTCCTTTTAATTAAATCAATAAATGATCTAAATAGACTATCAAGGAGTCTGTTCAGCTACATCACTAGATGTCGTTCTTTAACCAAATTATGAATCAATCTTTTTGACTAGACCACTTAAGGTCTCTTAAGAATCATGGAGTGGTACTATATAATCCAAGGGTCTTAACTACCACGTAGAAGCCCATAAGGATTTAAGGTAGTACCTTTTGAATATCCTACTACGAATCCCTCATATGAAGATATAAAAGATTCTATGAGGATTTGAAAATCGGATCACACAAAATCACATAACCACAAAATTGTTCGTTAATTTGTCTTGTAAATTGCGTACATACATTTAAAGCACACTTGGAATCCATTCCGTGGATTTCATTTGGTACTTTAAACGTTATCAAGAATCCAACTATAAAGATAGAAAGATTCAAAAAGAAAATTCGATTTCGATTATTAGGAACCGAAATGTTCGAATTAAGGTACATAAGGAATCCAATTAAGGACTCTGATTTGAATGATAATCATCCACAAGGATCTAATTGTGAAGATAAAAAGATCCCATATGAATTTTTGAAGTTGAAGATGTTTTGAAACCTTGCACTGGATGTGCTTAGGTCAAAACATGATGTAAAATGCTTATGAAGTTGAGATGCTTGATATGTCAAGGCGACATATGAAGCAGAATTTTGAAGGTTAAGTCAATGTATGAGGAAAATATTTTTGAAAACTATGCATGGGGTTCTTTTAAGAAAAATGTGTTTAACGTTTTTGAAACCTTATATATAATACTTTTGAAATAAAGTAGGTGTATTAGGTAGATATATTTACAAAAATGTTTTAAAATCATGCAAGATGAATTTTGAAATTATGTATAAGGTTTTTGAAAGACATGAATGATGCTTTTCGAAATCATGCACTTGATAATAAAATGTATTGTGTTAATATTGTCTTCAGACTATATGAAATATTTTGAAATTAGGAAGGTTGGTTTTGATAACATGGTCAATGTTTTTGAAATAACATAGACAATGCATCTAGAAAAAAATTGTTTTCAAACTATATGAAATGTTTTGAGATCATGAAGATTGTTTTGAAATACTTGTACTGTATATGTTGAAAAAAATCAAAACGGAATGGGTATGAGATTTGAAAATACCCTTAGTTATCTAACCAAGGATTTAAAGGCACAGATGTGCGAAAAGCACGATTACTCATAATGTCACTTAATTTTCTGTACTTTGTTTCTTAGAGTGAAACGAGTACTTAAAATTTTCGAGGGAATCATGAGCGATCATGGCGAAGTTCTGAGAAGCCTTTCGCTTCTTTGACTTCTTAGGGGATCGTTCATCCATGGTCTTTGATTCCTCGATTGGTTTCTTGGCTGACGGTGTTGTCGCCTGACTAGGTCCTGCCTGTCTTGGTGACTCTTGAGTGGCTTCATCCTGGAGATGATACTTGGCAGTAGCTAATTCAACAGTCTTTAGGACTACTTCGCCTATTCGCTGAGCGAATTTGGCTGCTTGCTCAGATATCTGGGCGTCATCGTGATGAAGAGACATTCTTGAAGAAAAAGAAAGGCATAGGGAGAAACAGGTGAAAGATTATTGGACATTCAAAACAGAATGATAACGCATGAAAATTGCGATCATTTGTTTGTTACCTAAGGCAAACAAATGAGACGGTGACTAATCAAAGTAAATGGGTCAAAAATAATGTATCGCGAAGACATGCTCGCCTATAAGTGAACACTCATCCCAAGAATTCCCAGGTAAGCACAACTGGTCTCGCGTCTGATGAGATGTATACGAAGTGCTTGCCTAGACAGAAAACCCAGAATACAGGCATTCACCCTTCCAGTTTGCACGTGTTCACATCATTTAAAACCCAAAACCTTGACGAAGTTTTGAAAACTCAAAGGGGTTCAAAACCATATAATAGAGAGTTCAAAACCTTACAATAGAGGGTTCAAAACCTAGTAATCAATCATCCTAGAACAGATGATTAGTTTTCAAAGCGGTTTTGAAATTTATGTTCTTGTTGCGGTTGTCGCCTAAGGATAGGCGACAGTATTGTTTTATGACTAAACGCAAGTAAACTCGCGTTAGGGTCCTAAGAAGGTTATAGACTAGGTCAAAGCATTACTAATAACCTAATTCCCTATAACCATTGGCTCTGATACCATCTTTTCTGTCACACCCCGACCGCGTAAAACAACAAATCGCGGCGGAAACATCGGGGCGTGTTGCAACAGAATTAATGTTTCATAACCATGGATATCAAAAGTGTTTCGTTTTATTAAACATTGAGTGATTACATCGTCTGGAAATCTAAATACACTATTTAAACATAATCTATCATTGTTATTGAGTCACTAAGGCTTTGTCCAGTCCTATGTGAGCATGCATCTTATCAATCGATATCATCCAACCATACCTGAAACATATGTGAAAACGAGGTCAGCAAAGAAATGCTGGCGAGTACATAGGTTTTGTGAAAATAAGATTTCATGACTTCTGTTTAAGAAAATGTTTAGTCATGAACCTTGTAATTTGCTTTGTCTTTGTAAATCATTTGAAAAATAATAAGTTCGGATGATAAGTATAAATAAGAAAATAATGCATGATTAAATGAATAACCATGTAAATGAGTTTGCATAAGATAAGTTGTTTATAAATCAATGTCTTGTGAAAAGTATGTTATTTGTATAAAATGTTCTATGTCTCAAACTGAAATGATTCAAATAACGCTACAATATGTAATACCATACAAACACTTATATATAGGAAGTACCAGCGGCGTATCCACCATGCTTGTATCATATTACACCCGCATCGTTACTTAATCATTTACTCAAACCAAACCAAACAATGTAAAATGTCTATGTTTAAATCAATTGTCAAATGTATTGGATAATATGTCAAAGTATTCATGTAAAGATGTAAATCATGTCAAAATGTCTATGTCAAATATCCATGTCAAATGTCTATGTCAAATATCCATGTATGGCAAGTGAAATGTCTCAACTAAACCATATGCACAAAAACAAAGTATTGAAGTAAAACTTGGTTTAAATCAAAGTTATGTTTTGTGAGAAAATGCATGATCAAATGTCAATCATGTTAAAATGTTTACCCAATCGTTAACCCATTTTGTAAAATCGTTCTAGTCGTTCTTGTTTTAATTGTGAAACTACTTTATGGTCGATTCTCTAATAACATTCAAACCTTCTTGACGCGTTCCTCGCTCCATCTCGCTCTCGCTCTCGTTCTTAACAAACCCTTACCAAAGGATAAGTTAATAATTACAGATTCAGTCGCTACCCACAACCCCCACACATAACAATGGGTGCAGTAAATAACGGGATTTGTCAGATCCTATGGTACCATAACCTAATACTGGTCGGCTTGATCATTGCTAATGAATGTCATCGGTCATGTAAACTACAACCAACAAGTTTGTTCACTTTTTGAAATTGTTATTAGTTTTTGAAATCATTGTATTCGTTCTTGAAATCATTGTTAAGATATTTAGCACATATGAGTCACCCCAAAACAGTTGAAAACAGTAAAAGAGGGGAATAATGTACTCGCCTGGGAGTGCTTAGGAGTCTTGAACAACTACCAAGTAAGCTAGAGGAGTTCCGGAAATCAAACGGTACCTAACATAGGTAACTACATAATTAACCCGGACCTAAATCGGAAGACTGGGTAGCAGGAGGGTTTGTAACCCAAATGAGTGTAGGAACTCATATGATATGGTTTAACAAAGCCTACATACTAAATGAAACTTAACCTAAGTATTATCGACCCATCGCGACCCATTAAGGTAACTTATGCTACTTTAACGCGTCGTGCGCGTGAAACGCGTTCGGACCGTCTAACTAGCCCTATGACAAGTGTTATATGCCTAAACATGTTACATAATCAGTTATGTGACAAAGGTTTAGGTTACATATGCTTAATTACCAATTATACATGAAAAGGGTATTCTGGTAATTTACCTAAGGCATATAAACCACCTATCATACAACTACTCAAACGATGTGACCATAGGGTATAACCTCGGAAGGTTATTCCCTACCTATTATGGTCACCTAATGTATTTGGTCGGATCCTAATGATCGACCAAACTGGGTCGGGTTCGAAGGTATAAGCGATTTATCAGATCGCTTACCCTACGACCCTAGACAACGTGGTAATCAGTAGGCATAGTCCCAAGGGACTATAACCAACGTGATTACAATCACGTTGCGAAGTTCAAACGAACTTCGCATTGACCATTACTGGTCAACGCTGAAAGTCAAACAAAGTTTGACTTTCTGACTCGAAAAGCAGTAAAATAAGGAAAAGAACGAAAGAATACTTACGAAGGGTCCCCGAATGCTAATCCCGATTCAAGAATCTCAGGTATGAAACAATGGTTTCAACTTAGAGGTTCTCAAATCAGAATTCTAGTAATTTTAGCAATGGGGGGTATGGGGTATTTATAGGAATACCCGAACCGTTAAGATCGTTTCATGGAAAACGTGCCTTAATCCCATCCGTACATGTGTTGAAATGTCATGGTGTTTAGGTGTTTAAATTCCATCCATACATGTGTTGAAATGTCATGGTGTTTAGGTGTTTAAATTCCATCCATACATGTGTTGAAATGTCATGGTGTTTAGGTGTTTAAATTCCATCCATACATGTGTTGAAATGTCATGGTGTTTAGGTGTTTAAATTCCATCCTTATCCGCTGACTAAGCAAGTTAGAATGTGTGGTTGTGAATTAAACAACGGCTAATACATCGAATCTGGTCCCGAATGCGAAAAACGATCCAAATGACGTGACGAATGGATTTTTCTTATGGCGAACACTAAAATAAAATATTTTAGTGCTAACATAATTTTTTGGATGTCCGGATGTATTCAGAACGTAAGTTATGCGCGAAAATGCAAACTTGTGCACTTTTTGACACTTTTAGTCCCTGAATGACCCAAAAGTTTATTTTAGCACACCGAACCCCTCAAAGCCTATTTCTAAGCTATGTAAAGGATATTTATGGTATGTTTAACTTATGGTCATGTTCCGGAAGGTCTGTTACAGTTCAAATTGGCATACTTTCGCAGTTTGTCAACTTTAGTCCCTGTAAGCGATTAAACTTGATTTCGGCATACCAAACCTTCCAAAACTTATTTCTAAGTTATGTAAAGGTTATTTAAGGTATGTTAATCCTATGTCACTACTCCGGAGTGTTTGTTGCATTAAACTGGTTATATTTACGCATCAGTGCGCGTATAACCTTCCAGAAAGCGATTTAGAGTTTGAAATTGAACAAGAATTGATATGTGCAAATGATACACATATTTTTACAAATCCCAAGTATGAAATATAATATTTCATTGGTTTGGTATTTGTTTGATGGCCGTGGAGGCACAGGTGTTACAGTTAGGCCTACGATATTCGTCCTTTTGGTCATTTCACGTACCCAATTGAATGGAAGTTTTGAGACTTTGGTGGGACATAAAATCATCAAAGAGTGGGACTTGTTATCAAGGTTTGAGTTTCACCTCTAACTTGACAACATCGTACCCTAATAGCGTTGGTACTTATCCGCAGATAAGACCTGCTAGAATAATATGGAGATTTTCCATCAAGGTTCAGATCCTCGGGTAAAATACGAACACTGGTTAACAATGTTTTCAAAGTATCAGGTGTGTATTGTATCAGCCCTAGGAAAGGCATTGTAAGCTTAGCAGGAAAGTGTGCTGCTAGGAAGCAGATACGGTGGAATGCATAAGTCTTAAACAACAGATAAGAATCAAGATTCCTAGAACTATAGACTAGGGCAAGTATTCCTACTTATCCTAATTCCCTATAGTTATGGCTCTGATACCAATCTGTCAAACCCCAACCAATGGAGGAAACATCGGGGTGCGAGCACTAAGCGTTCAAATTGCTCATGAGATTCCATAACACTAGAAATTTCATAATAGATTAAATTGTTTAAACATTGTCTAAAACGAATAACCGACACATCAAGTATCAAATTACACCAAATATCAAGTATTGTTCAAAGATTAATTAACTACGTGGGTTTCTAAGCATAACCCTAGCTTGATTTACCTGTTTCCACAGCATCCTATCAGCCTACAACATGTATTAAAATAGGGTCAGTACAAAAATGTACCGGTGAGTATACAAGTTTGAATATATAGGGTAATAGATTAAAACAACTCATATCCACAATGTAAGTAATAAAATAGTTTCAGCCGTGCTTGTGTTCGCAGTCCAACAAGTGATAGCCCAAGTATCCCGATGCTTTGTTGTTTTCCCAAGTCTCAAGGAAAACTAGAATCCTCCTAACAATACCCCCGAGAATAATGGGGGAGGTGCATCTCCTATAGCGCTACTATTGTTAAGGCGGAACTACACTCCCTGGATTAAACGTTCACAAAGCACAAATAGAATACAAGAATCACAAGTTTCACATACACGTAGGATTGAGTTTAGTTTGCAAAAGTCTCAAGTATCGTAGTTTAGTAGAATACATGTTACATCCCAAATCTTAAAGCAAAAAGGGATCGAGTATACTCACAGTGATTGCTTAACAGATTAACCGTTATTGGATCAAAGGGAGCTCTTTAGGTTTAGCCTGATTAGATTGCAACGCATAAGTGTCAGACAAAACAAAGAGGTTGCACAAGTGTCGGATTAACCATTGGATCGGATGGCTGTCCGATCGGTTTGTCCTCCGATTAAAGTGGCATATGTGTGAGTGGAACGGATGGCTATCCGATCGGATGGCTATCCGATCGGGTTGCCACTCGATTCAAATTGACAAAAGTGTGAAGAGAACGGATGGCTGTCCGATCGGATGGCTATCCGATCAGGTCACCACTCGATCCAAGTTCCAAGATCCATTGTTGTCTTGATCGGATGGCTGTTCGATTGGATGCCTGTCCGATCGAGCTGCCACTCGACGATCATGACTTCAAGGCTTCAAGAATGTTTAGGGTTAAGGGCAAGTGTCACTCGATCGGGTGGCTATTCGATCGGATGGCTATCCGATCGGATTGCCACTCGATCAGGTTACCTTGTTCCGTTCATAATTTTGTAAAACTCTAAGTTTCTGATTAAGCAATGAAGACGTGGTACGTATTAAGATAACGGTAAATCCATCAGTGTTCAGCCGATCCGATAGGGTGGGAATCACCCCAGTCCGTTCAGTCGTCAGTTCGTGATGATACTTATGTCAGAATCCGTACTCCGTTCATCTTCTCTGGTAAAATCCCTCTCCAAGCCGAATCCAGACTAATAATCTAGTCTACAGTCCGTGTAGATCCGGATCTCACCATTTTATGTAAAATTTCAAGAAAAGATGAAGATAAACGAAGGTTTTTAGCTTGAAAAGTGTAAATCTAGTATAGATTTAGTGTAGAACGCATGAAATTTCTTAGATCTGAGCTAGATCTTGGCTAGAATGACATCACACAACAGTTTGGTACAAACCACCATGATGACATCACCTTCAAGAGCTCAAATCCGAGAGATTTCATGGTGAAAAGTGAGATTTCAAAGGTGAATCTCGTGGAGAATGATGTGTATATCAAAGATGTACAAGAATCTAGTGTAAAACGTACCGAAATTGCCAAGAAATGGAGGAAAAGAGGGGGCGTGCGTCTGGTTCGAGTGAGCCTGTCACATCAGTGAGAATGGTGATGTGACAAGCCGATTTATTGTGTCAGAGTGTGTGAAGGGAGGCGGTGTGCACGGATCGGATGGTGGTCCGATCGAGTGGCCATCCGATCAGGTGGTCATCCGATCGGATTGCCACTCGGCCAATCCATCCTTTCCGTGTTTCCGTCTTTGATTCTTTTCGCGCGTTAGATCAAGTGTTGCATATTTATTGGGTAATAGTATAACTAGATTATAGCAATTGCACAAAAGTTTTCAAAGTTTCATAATTTCCGCCAGTGACAAGACTCCAGTCCCTTGTTTAACCAGGTCTCAAGTTTCACGAGCCTCAAGAGTCAAGCACCAAAGTATCAAGAATTAGACATTCCAAGCATAAAGAATTAGGCATTCCAAGTATTTAGATTTAGACATTCTAGAATTAGGCATTTCAAGTATCTAGTGTATAGCATAGAATTCACCAAGTACCAAAAGTATTAATGACTACATAGTTCAGGGACTAAGATTGACAATAGGCAAGGTCCAGGGACTAAACTTGCCAAAAGCCTAAAGTTTAGGGACGCAGGGCGTTACAAAAAACCCTCACAACTACCTCCCCATCTTCGAGAAAACCATCAAAAATATCAGCTATCACTCAATAATTGACCTTTTAACGTCATCATAATACAAATCAATTCTTACTGCTGATGCTCCGGTTCAAACAGAAACACTCTGACAATTTTGTTTTAATGCTCAAATAGAGTCTGAAGATAATAATCCAGTTACCATCACATCTAAGGTAGGGGAAAGTGTGGTACGAATTTCTCCTTTTACAATTTCCACTACATTTACATTGGACGACTTGGGAGGTAAGACCAACTTTGAAAAACTTGAACTTTATACAGAGTTCAATAAAAAAGGGTATGATGCACAATTAAAGGAAGTTACTATCTACAAACCAAACTTCCCTCCGCCAATGAAATTTTTGTTTCATACTCTTTTAACTTGTCTCTCAGCCAAGACCACCGCATTTAATGAGATACCTTTGAACATTCAGTATTTGGGTTATGCTATTTTAACAAAATCTGATTACAATTTATCACAAGCATTGTTTTCTGATTTGTTGAATAATGTGAAAAATGTGAAAAAATTGAAAAAAGGTGTTCGTAGTAATACTTTTCTGTTGTATCCAAGACTTCTAAGCTACTACCTACGAAAACAAGTGTCACAAACAGATTTTGAACAAGGTGTAGCTTCTCAAATAAATAGTCTTACAAGTAAAACTTTTACTAAACTTATGGATAAAGAGTCAAAAGTTTTAACAAAGGAAACAAAGGGGATGAGCCTGTTTTAGATGCGTCCGCATCAGTTGCTCAAACTTCTGTTGTTGAGCGAACTGCTCCTGGTGATCATGACACCACAACCAGTGTTGTGAAACACACACCAGGAAAACGCAAAAAGAAAGCTGTCACATCCATAAAGCCCACCAAAACCAAACAAAATAAAAAGGTTCCTCTGGAAGATGAGATCCCAGAGGTTAATGCAGTGACAACACAAATGTCACTTGAAACCACTGATGCGACTTCCTCACAGTTGTTGGAAAGATCTCAACCCATCCAAACTCCTCATGTATCCTCACAAAAGGATCATGTTGTAAGCACAGGGACACCACAACATGAAGTAGACCTTTCATATGAAAATATGTTTAAAAGTCCCTCTCCCAGGGCAATCGCGCTTTCTACACCACAGCCCTCGACTCAAGTTCCATCAACAATATTACTTATGTTTGAAGCAACTGAATTTTAGAAAGAAAACAGTTCCTCTAATGCACACATTACTGAGAGTAGATCGTAACAAATGAATGTGTCTGAACCAATTCAATCTCCTATCCTACAAACAGTTGAGGAGGTTATCCCCGTTGAGTATTACGAAACTCTTGGTGGTAGTTCAAGTGGAGCAGCAACTACAACTGTTGAACCCATTGGTGATCAGTTGGAAAGTGGTTACATCATTAAGACTCCCTTGAAGGCAACCACTGATGAGGTTACAACTGTAATCTCTGCTTCAGTGGGAAGTCCCCAGAACGAAGAAAAATGGGCATCTGTTTCTGATGATATGGAGACTTCTCCTATTATCAAAACAAATACAACCACTATAGGTAGGAATTCAGATAATCCTATTAAAGTAGGTGATGAATTAACTTATAAGGATTTGACAGTTAGAGTGTCTACCATTGAAATAGATGTTGCTGAAATGAAAGAATTGATTAAGCAGATGATAGAGCTTTTTAAAAGTCAACCTACCAGACAAGAAATTGCCAACGAGCTTTGGAATTCTATGCAACCCATCCTTCAAGCTCAGAGGAATTTGGCTGAAAGTACCCGCAATTTTAGTTTGGAATTTATCAGAAATTTGGTTGATGCCAGGTATAAAGACACAAAAGCAGACATTATGAACATTCAAGAATATCTGTTGAAACTTACTTGCTCCACCTCTACATCAATCTTTGAGAAAGATGATAATGATGCCAAAAAGGGGGAGAAAGATTCACTGAGAAAGTTGCCACCAGATTCAAAAGCTAATCCTACAGAAATTGTATCCCCTGCTCAATCTAAATCCCAACCTTCTCTAAAAAAAAAACCACCACAAAAGAAGGAGAAAATACCTTCCACACCATCATTACTCATTTTGTCAATAGATGCTGGGAACACAAAAGTATCAGCAGATGTTTACCAAACAGCTGCTGAGACACCAGTTGTTTCAGCAGAAGTTTGTCAAACATCTGCCATGATCATTTTCACTACACCAACCACAATCCAACCATCTCCAACGTCACAAAGATTTCCCATACATTCATCTTCATTACCAAAACATTCTCCTTCACCAGAAATCATCACCACACGTAAGAGAAAAACTCATATCGATAGAATCAAAAAAATGAACAATGATTCTCTGGTAAAGCCAACTCCACCTAATTGGAAGAAAGTCAAAACAGTGGATTCAGATGAGGTATTGAAGTTTAAAAGAATGAGAGCAGAGCTTGTGGCTGGTGGTTATGGTCCAGTTAGATCCATTGCCAGATGGTCTAAACTGAAGATAGTTGAGACCTACAAAAAGCTGGAAGAAGTTAGAGCTAAACATTCAAATGTTCTTCAAAACCCAGTCTAGCCTACAACTGCTGCTCTGTCTCTAAAAATCAGTACTTTGAAAAACCTTCTCTCATCATCTGATTTGTCTGAATCAATTGATCCAAAAAATAGTAAAGTGGAAGTCATGCTTAAAAACCCAAGTATTGACTTTGATCAGATCAGATGGTAGTGTTGAAGAGATTAAAATGGATAGTGCATATAATCTGAATCCATACGATCTCTAAGATTTGTTGGACCTTCAACTTGAGAGGGATGATGAAGAAGACATGTTCTCCCTGGAATTTGAACTATAATTCAAAGGACAAATCAGGGAGATGTTGATGAGAAATAAAAATCGGTAATAAAGAAGGGTTTTCGTATCATCTGTCGTATAGGGAGATTGTTGGATCAGCAGCTGTTACATTGTTTGCAGTAGCATATTTAACCAGATCACAACATGTAGCAAAGGACATGTTGCTGCGTAACAAATTCTTGAGTGAGGTTTGATGTGTGTTGTTTAGGCAGGTGATCATATGTTCTTAGTTAATGTTTGTTAAAGTTAACTTGTATTCGAATTTTATTAAGTTTGTTAAACATCTTTTATATGTACTTATGTTTATAACAATTTACATTATCAATGGGTGGATACTCTCTTTTTTGAATAAGAGAATGGAAATAATCACATGTAACTGATGAATTTTATTAAGTTTGTTAGACATCTTTTAGACATCTTTTATTAAGTTTGTTAAATATCTTTTATATTTACTTATAGTTGTCTTTTAGCTATAATAGATAACACATTTTCGTACAATATCTATACATGTATCTATATGTTCTATCAATATGTGCTATGAATGGTTTTCTAAGAAACGACCCGTGTTTGCGCACGGGTCTTACCGCTAGTTATTATATATAAGATTATTTAAAATCGTTTTTAAGGATGAAGTGACTATCGTTACCACGCCATTTTTATTTATGTTTTGATATTCGGTATCTTCTTGTCGTTGCCAACACGCGTTTCGCAGACATTAGGTCCCCGCTGTCAAACCCCAACCGATGGCGGAAACATCGGGGCATGGCACTGAGCGAAACAGATTGTCCATGAGTATCCATAACAACTATTCATTACCAGATAATTAAAACGTCATGTCCCATACCACAACATATCCAAATAAAAACAGTTATTACAAATAATTATCTCAGAAACAAATACTGCTCCGACGACTCAGATTAAGCGTGACATAACTAGACCCTTAGCTTGATTCATCAAAGCACAGCAATCCCTAGCATCTTAAGCACCTGTCACATACGTTAAAATATAGGTCAATACACATAGTCTAAAGGTAAGCATATAAGTATGATAATATCATAATAGATTTCGAAATCGTTTACGCATAACCAGCATGTACAACGTATAATGTGAAGCATGTAAGTTATCGACAAAGATCCTATCAATACCAATGACTGCGAGTTGACTGCGAGTAGCGAGTGCGCATCACATGTTCACCACTGTGAACCCGTGAAGTAATTGTCCTTAAAAACCCATGAGTGAACAGGTGCTGAGTCCAAACTATAGTACTATTGTTGCTAAGGCAGGTAGACAACAATCAATGTGTTAACATAACAAACATGCATTCATCGAGTCACGTATAACATGTATTAGAGGTCAGTGTATAAATAGTGTTTGCGTTGTGTGTTCGATGTGATTTAGAATAAATAACGTATGTAACACCCAAAAGTGCATAAAGCAAAAGGGGTCGAGTATACTCACTGATAGGGTTTAACTTAATAAAAACTGCCTTGGCTTGAAGGGAGCGCTTGAGAGATTAGCCTGAATAGTTAACGATAGTATAAACGATAAGCGGCACGTAAAACGATGCAAGTGTACCAAGGATTGGATGGCAGTCCAATCGGATGGCCAGTCGATCGGTTGGCAATCCGTTCTGATGGTCATCCGATCGGATGGCCATTCGATTGGATTGACACCTCGTTTGGTGAGGATGTGTTTGTGTATGATGGTATGCACTTTGAAGTTTTCGTTGTAGCATTTTGAAAATAGAGAAGTATCTCTACCCTTCAGGTCGGTCGATCGAATGGTCGTTCGATCGGACGGCGATCTGATTGGCGAGGCTTCTCAGTCTGAGAACAAGTTTACAGAAGGACGATCACTCCATTGGATGGCTATCTGATCGGGTGGCAATCCATATGTATTGAACATGTTGAAAATTGATTAAGTACCAAAGTCCCAAACGCCACTCGATCGGGTGGTCGTTCGATCAGATGGCAATCCGATCGGACGGTAAACTGTTAGTCGTTCAGAACCTTGGAATTTTGAATAAAAGTTTAAGGGTGGAACCTAGTGCAACCCGATCGGATGGCCGGTCGATCGGACGGCAATCCGATTGGATGGCAATCCGATCAGACGGCAATCCGTCTCGACGATCTGATCGACTTAACACTTGATTATGTTTGAAGTTTTGTAGTTTTGCACGAGACGTTATGATGACTTGCTTGAACAACAAAACCTTATCTCGACCCAAGTGACCCGACCGAACAGGATTCACCCTAGTTCGACCGGTTCACGGTTCGAGACGGTTGTTCTTGTTCAAACCCGAAATCAGCAGTCTCTTAGATAAAATTCAGATCTGGAACTAATACATCACTAAGAATGAGTAGAAGATTAGAACAAGCTCCGATTCTATCGGTTTTGAGTGCATTGAGTGTAAAAGAGTTGAAAGAAAGTTGGAAAACCTTCTTTCAATCCTTTTCACCATGAATCTATGTAGATCTATGCAAAAACCTAGATTATTCATGTGGAAATCCTTCAGATCTAAGTTGTTCTTGGTGGAATGAAGCCAATCTTTGAAGTTCATAAGAACTCCATGATGACATCATCCTAGACCACCTCAAATCCTGTGATTTCACGGTTAAAAGTTGAGATTAAAAGGTGAAAATGATGAAGAAGTGTGTGTAGATCATAGAAGTACAAGATTTAGGTTGAAAACTTACAAGAATCGAGAGAAATCGAGAGAAACGAGGGCTTGAGGTCGGCTGGTCGAACAAGGGAGCTGTCACATCACAAATGATGTGACAGGTGGGTATTTATAGGGTTTCCCAAAAAGGAAAGTGGGGAAAGTGGCTGGTCGATCGGGTGGCAATCCGATTGGGTGACAACTCGATCGGATGACAATCCGATCGGATGGCAATCCGACCGGATGGCCACTCGATCGTATGGCCACTGGATCCTGGTGTTTGGCGCGATGAGTTTTGTCGTTTAGATTTGCGTGTTGAGCGTTGCGATGCGATTCAAGTGAGCGATGCGATAGTATTTCCCATTAGTTACACAAATAACATAACTACTATATCTAACATACAATCACTATAATTAACTTGGGTTTAGCGTTTAAGATTCGATTGCGATGCGATAGATTGCGATTTGCGATTAATACTTCAACATAAACATAACAAGCACAAGTAGCACATAAATAGCACACACACGTAAAACAAGGACTCATAATTCGAGTTACGATTGCGATAGCGATAAGCGATAAGCGATTTAAATATGCGATTAAACCTCGATTATTAATAGATACTCCACATAATACAACTAAAGCGATTAAATAAATATATTCGATTAAAAGTCAAAGAAGTCAAAACAGTAGTTGAGCAAGGAGTGACAGATCGAAATTAGCAATCTTTTCTTCCTTTGACTTCAATCTTGACTTTGACTTTGACTTTCGAAACACAGGGTGTTACAGCCTCCCCTACTTAAGGGAATTTCGTCCCGAAATTAGGCTTCAGAGGTAACAAACAACTGCGGGTACTTCGCCTTCATGTCGCTTTCGAGTTCCCAGGTAAACTCGGCGTCGCGTTTGCCTTCCCAGCGAACCTTCACAATGGGAATGTGTGAGCGTCTGAGCACCTTGGTTTGTCGTCCCATGATCTCGACTTGCTTTTCCACAAAGTGTAATGTTTCGTCCACTTGCAAGTCCTCAAGAGGGACATGCAATTCTTCGTCGGCTAGGCACTTTCTGAGGTTCGAAACGTGGATAGTCGGGTGGACGTTACTCGGTTCCTCTGGTAGTTCGAGTCTGTAGGCTACTTTTCCAATCCTTTCCAGAATCTTAAAGGGTCCAACATGTCGAGGCGCGAGCTTTCCTTTCTTGTCGAATCTGACCACCACCTTCCAAGGTGCAACCTTTAGGAGTACGTGATCGCCAACGTCAAATTCAAGGGGCTTGCGGCGTCTATCAGTGTAACTTTTCTGTCGGCGTCTATCAGCGTAACTTGTCTGTCGTTTCTTGCAACAGCTAGGGACCGGTAATTTGCGCGTCTTCGATCTCATGCCACACAATAGGCGATCGACATTTCCTTCCATATAAAGCCTCAAACGGTGCCATTTGTATGCTAGAATGATAACTATTATTGTACGAGAATTCGACCAAATGTAAGTACGCGTCCCAATTACCACCGAAATCTATGACACACGAACGGAGTATGTTTTCAAGGGTACAAACCGTTCTTTCAGTCTGACCATCGGTTTGGGGATGGAAAGCGGTACTTAGATTAAGAGTAGTACCGAGAGCAGATTGAAACGTTTCCCAACAACGCGAGGTAAACCGACCATCGCGGTCAGAGATGATGTCGCGAGGCGCCCATGTCGACTAATGATCTTGTTGGTGTAGATTCAGGCTAATTTTTCTACCTTGTAGTCTTCTCGTATCGGTAGGAAGTGAGCTGACTTAGTCAAACGGTCAACCACAACCCATATGCTATCATGACCAGATTGGGTACGCGGAAGTTTCGTTATGAAATCCATGGCTATACTCTCCCATTTCCACATCGGGGTCTCAGGTTGAACAAGTAAGCCAGAGGGTCTTTGATGCTCAGCCTTGACCTTAGAACAGGTCAGGCATTTTGAAACATAGATTGCGATATCCTTCTTCATGCTCGGCCACCAGTACTTTTAGCGCATGTCCTGGTACATCTTGTCAGCACCGGGATGAATGGAATATCGAGATTTGTGGCCTTCGTCCATCAGAAGTTGTCGCAAGTTCGTACGCTTGGGAATCCATATTCGGTCCAAGTAATGAAAGATGCCATTCGACTTATTCTCGAGTTGGGCGCCATCGTTTAGAATCCTTTCCTTCTTCAAAGTTCGCTTGGTAAAACAAGCATGCTGCTCGTCACGGATAAGAGTTTCGAGATGAAATTGGGCTTGAGAGTTTCCAACGCTAAGCAAATAGCTTCGTCGACTGAGAGCATCGGCCACGACGTTTGCTTTGCCTGGATGGTAACAGATCTCACAGTCGTAATCATTGAGCAGTTCTACCCACCGGCGTTGACGCATGTTCAACTCTTTCTGGTCAAAGATATGTTGTAGGCTCCTATGATCGGTGAAGATCATACACTTTGTACCACAAAGTTAGTGTCGCCAAATCTTTAACGCAAAAACAACTGCGCCAAGCTCGAGGTCGTGTCTGATGTAGTTCTTCTCATGGATCTTGAGCTGTTGAAAGGCGTACGCGATAACCTTGTCTCGTTGCATAAGAACACAACCAAGACCAAGGTTCGAGGCATCGCAGTAGACTACGAAATTATCGTTTCCGACGGGCAATGAGAGCACGGGAGCATTGCAAAGCATAGTTTTGAGAGCTTGAAAGGCTTCCTCTTGTTTAGTTCCCCAAACAAAAGGTTTGTCTTTATGCGTAAGAGAGGTTAACGGCACGACGATCTTAGAGAAACCTTTGATAAAACGGTGATAATAGCCTGCTAGTCCTAGAAATGAACGGACTTCAGACGGATTCTTGGGTGTAACCCAACTCTTAACTGCTTCGATCTTCGCAGGGTCAACATGAATACCTTGACTATTGACAATGTGACCCAAGAATTGGACCTCCTCCAGCCAGAATTCACACTTGGAGAATTTGGCGTAGAGACGGTTTCCTTGGAGTAACTCAAGAACCAAACGTAGATGCTGCGAGTATTCGGCTTTTGATTTGGAATAGATCAGGATATCATTGATGAATACGATTACGAAGCGATCAAGGAAGGGTTTGCACACTCGATTCATTAGATCCATGAAGACTACAGGAGCGTTGGTCAAACCAAAAGGCATGACAACGAACTCGAAATGACCATAGCGGGTTCGAAAAGCAGTTTTGGGTATATACTCCTCTTGAATGCGTAATTGATGATAGCTTGAGCGTAGATCGATCTTAGAAAAACACGTAGCACCTTGTAGCTGATCAAACAAATCATCGATTCGGGGCAAGGGATAGCGATTCTTGATTGTCAACTTATTCAGCTCCCTATAATCGATACACATCCTGAACGAACCATCCTTCTTTTTTACGAAAAGGACAGGCGCGCCCCATGGAGAAGTGCTAGGGCGAATAAAGCCTTTATCAAGAAGTTCCTGGAGCTGACTCGAGAGTTCGCGCATTTCAGAAGGAGCGAGACGATACGGAGCTTTAGCAACAGGGTTGGCTCCAGGAATGAGGTCGATTCGGAAATCGATATCATGAGCGGGCGGTAACCCGGGTAGATCATCGGGAAAAACGTTAGGAAATTCACGAACAACGGGGACTTGATCCATTTCCTTAACTTCCTTTTTCTCCGCTACTACAATGTGTGCCAAGAAAGCTTGGTATTCCTTGCGGAGATACTTGCCAGCCTGAACACACGACATGAGTTAGAGTTTCTTCGACGCGACTTCACCGTAAACACACAATCGATCACCATTAGGGAGTGAGAATCGAATCATCTTATCGAAGCAAACAACTTCAACATGGTTTTTATGAAGAAAGTCCATGCCTACTATGACGTCAAAACTTCCGAGCTGCATCAGAATGGGATCAATAGGAAAGATGTGATTGTTGAGCTCGAGAGTACAATCACGAAGAACAGAATTGACAGCGACGGTTCTTCCGGTGGCAACTTCAATATCGAACGTCGAGGGGAGATGAACGCGCTTACGATTGAGGAGCTTTTCGAATTCAAGCGATACAAAACAATTATCTGTTCCAGTATCAAACAAACATGAAGCATATATACCATTCACAAGGAACGTACCATTCACCACATTGTTATCAGCTTGAGCTTGATGGAAATTGATGTTGAAAGTGCGTTCGCGGGGTGCTGGTTGTTGCTGCTGTTGCTGAGGCTGCTGCTAGGGCTGCTGCTGTTGTGGATCTTGCTTGACCACTCGGTTCGGGCACATGTTGGCGAAGTGGTTGGGATCACCACACGCATAGCAAGCTCTAGCATTGACCGCGGGTGCAGGAGCGGCTTGATGGCCTTGAGGAGCAGTAAGTAGACCTTGTTGAGCAGGATCTTGACCTTGGGTTGGAGCAGGGTTTTAACGTGGACCTGTACGGCAGTTGGCGGTGAAATGGCCGTACATGTTGCAATGGGCACATTATCTGCAGGCGATTCCCACTGGGTGGTGATAAGTACAAGTAGGCCAAGCCGGGTGAGGACCAGTATACGCACACTTTGCCGGTGGTGCGTTGGTAACCGAGGCCGCTACTTGGCGGTGTTGGTGTTGCTGAGGAGCCAGAACAGCTTGAAGTGGGGCAGGATTGGTCACAACACAATTCTTGTTGCTGGAACTGCTGTTGTTCTTCCTTTTGCGTCTTGAGAACTTGGATGACTGAGGAGCGACGGCGGTTTCAGCGGTTGAAGCAGTGGTAGCTTGATGCAGATTCTTGGGAGCTTTATCCAAGACACCCGACTTGACTCGCTTGTCGTTGATCTCAGCAGCGAGCAAGTAGGTTTCTTTAATCGTCGACGTCTTTGCAACTTGGATGAAATCAGCCATGCAATCCGGAAGAGCACGGATATACTTTTTGATGGCGATTTCGGGCGTCTTGACTTGATCCGGACATATAATACTCAACTGCTTGAAGAGAGCAATCAAACCAGCGTTGTCACCATCCTTCTGCTTAATGTGCTAGAATTCATCCTCCAACTTTTGGCGCTCATGGGGAGGGCAAAACTCTTCCATCATCACGTCCTTCAACTCATCCCATGATAGCCCGTAAGCTGCATCATTTCCGCGTTTGTTTCTCTCGGCCGTCCACCAGTCTAAAGCACGGGACTGGAAGACGCTAGTTGTGTTGAGAGTACGGAGATTGTCAAGACAGCCACTCTGGCGCAAGGTGACTTCGATAGAATCAAACCATTGGAACATGGTCATAGGACCATCTTCACCAGTAAACTCTTTCGGTCAGCAGGCTTTGAACTGTTCAAAGCTAAAAGTAGCTTTGGGAGTATCGGTCCTGGACTCTTCAGAATATTTGCTTGCATTCTCATGAAGTTCACTGACAATATGAGGAATAACTTTCGCCATCTGTTTAGCAACCATAGAGGCGAGGCGTTTATCTGCCTGTTTTCGACGTGCGGCTTGGGTAGCGCGAGATCCAGATGACGATATTGTCTGCATCAGACAGCGCCATAGGACTCAAAACACTATTCGATTATTCCTAGTATAGTCTAGCGATTCACCATACAGCTCAGGAACACAATCATTCATATAGGCACATAAACATATAAGCGCGTAATCACGTAGGGCACAGAAACACATAGGCACGTAAGGCACAGAAGCACATAAGGCAGTCAGAATACAGAAACCTAAATATATGTTGCACGTATTCCCTATCCTTCACAGCATTTATAGCGATTAAATATAGTGATTGCGAGTATCGAGCAGCGATTGCGAATAATAACCAGCGATTTGCGAATTGTGGTGTGAATTATGTGTGTTTTGGCAGAGCGAGAAACGTGGAATTAAAACCATCAGTACCACTGTACTGTTTATCTCAAAACGCTAACAAGTTACCATATAAATCACATAAACTTCACATAAAATCGATAGATCACAGAGTTGGCTGTGGTAATTTCCAGAATCGAAACGCATAAAATTCAAGGATAGATTGTCTTGGGTGTGATAGACGTCGACTACCCAAAGTGATTCAACTATTCTCAAGGACTTTAAGCGCACACTTTGGCCTTTGGGACTGTGCCCTCGCTTCGATTTGAGCGATCGGCACGCATCCTTCCAGTTACAGTGTGACTCAAGCCGTTGGAGTCCGTCGAGACTTTGGTGAGAGTTTTGTAAAACCAAAAATATAGAGCGGAAGGTGTCATCAAGGTTCGGGTTTCACCCCTAACTTGGTGACTACATTCCTGTTCGTAAGGAGATTTGCGTCAAATTATGGATTTCACTCCTGATCCAACGCAAATTCTCTTGTTTTATAGTAAAGATGGCAATTCGAACGAGTAATCTGGTCGAGAGTTTGTGGTTTTCACACCTAATCTTAACCAGATCGTTCGTTTGTGTGTGTAATCAGCCTTAGGAAATGCTGATCTTGCGCAGAACTGTAGTATGCGATGTTCGCGCAAGTGTGCAGTGTACAGCGAATTCGAGCGAGAAATAGCGAGCAAGCTCGAACAAACCCTTACAGGGCATGCACAAGTCGGTCTGTTGGTACTTAGACTATAGACTAGGTCGTTTCTAAGACATCAACCCGGACTAGGTCGAGTCTTGCCTAATTCCCTACAGTTATGGCTCTGATACCAATCTGTCACACCCCAACCGATGGCGGAAACATCGGGGCATGGCACTGAGCGAAACAGATTGTCCATGAGTATCCATAACAACTATTCATTACCAGATAATAAAAATGTCATGTCCCATACCACAACATTTCCAAATAAAAACAGTTATTACAAATAATTGTCTCATAAACAAATACTTCTCCGACGACTCAGATTAAGCGTGACATAACTAGACCCCTAGCTTGATTCATCAAAGCACAGCAATCCCTAGCATCTTAAGCACCTGTCACATACGTTAAAATACAGGTCAATACACATAGTCTAAAGGTAAGCATACAAGTTTGATAATAGCATAATAGAGTTCGAAATCGTTTACGCATAACCAGCATGTACAACGTATAATGTGAAGCATGTAAGTTATAGACAAAGATCCTACCAATACCAATGACTGCGAGTTGAATGCTAGTAGCGAGTGCGCATCACATGTTCACCACTGTGAACCCGTGAAGTAATTGTCCTTAACAACCCCTGAGTGAACAGGTGCTGAGTCCAAACTATAGTACTATTGATGCTAAGGCAGATAGACAGCAATCAATGTGTTAACATAACAAACAGGCATTCATCGATTCACGTATAACATGTATTAGAGGTCAGCGTATAAATAGTGTTTGCGTTGTGTGTACGATGTGATTTAGAATAAATAACGTATGTAACACCCAAAAGTGCATAAAGCAAAAGGGATCGAGTATACTCACTGATAGCGTTTAACTTAATAAACACTGCCTGGATTGAAGGGAGCGCTTGAGAGATTAGCCTGAATAGTTAACGATAGCATAAACGATAAGTGGAGCGTAAAACGACGAAAGTGTACCAAGGATCGGATGGCAGTCCGATCGGATGGCCAGTCGATCGGGTGGCAATCCGTTCGGATGTGTTTGTGTATGATGGTTTGTACTTTGAAGTTTTCGTTGTAGCATTTTGAAAATAGAGAAGTATCTCTACCCTTCAGGTCGGTCGATCGAACGATCGTTCGATCGGACGACGATCCGATTGGCGAGGCTTCTCAGTTTGAGAACAAGTTCACAGCAGGACGGTCACTCGATAGGATGGCTATCCGATCGGGTGGCAATCCGTATGTATTGAACATGTTGAAAATTGATTAAGTACCAAAGTCCCAGACGCCACTCGATCGGGTGGTCGTTCGATCGGATGGCAATCCGATCGGACGGCAAACCGTTCGTCGTTCAGAAGCTTGGAATTTTGAATAAAAGTTTAAGGGTGGAACCTAGTGCGACCCGATCGGATGGCCGGTCGATCGGATGGCAATTCGATCGGATGGCAATCCGATCGGACGACAATCCGTCTCGACGATCTGATTGACTTAACACTTGATTTTGTTTGAAGTTTTGTAGTTTTGCACGAGACGTTATGATGACTTGCTTGAACAACAGAACGTTATCTCAACCCAAGTGACCCGACCGAACAGGAATCACCCTAGTCCGACCGGTTCACGGTTCGAGACGGTTGTTCATGTTTAAACCCAAAATCAGTAGTCTCTTAGATAGAATTCAGATCTGGAACTAATACATCACTAAGAATCAGTAGAAGATCAGAACAATCTCCGATTCTATCGGTTTTGAGTGCATTGAGTGTAAAAGAGTTGAAAGAAAGTTGAAAAACCTTCTTTCAATCCTTTTCACCATGAATCTGTGTAGATCTATGCGAAAACGTTGATTATTCATGTGGAAATCCTTCAGATCTAAGTTGTTCTTGGTGGAATGAAGCCAATCTTTGAATTTCATAAGAACTCCATGATGACATCATCCTAGAACACCTCAAATCCGGTGATTTCACGGTTAAAAGTTGAGATTCAAAGGTGAAAATGATGAAGAAGTGTGTGTAGATCATATAAGTACAAGATTTAGGTTGAAAACTTACAAGTGTCGAGAGAAATCGAGAGAAATGAGGGCTTGAGGTCGGCTGGTCGAATAAGGGAGCTGTCACATGTGGGTATTTATAGGGTTTCCCAAAAAGGAAAGTGGGGAAAGTGGCTGGTCGATTGGGTGGTAATTCGATCGGGTGGCAGCCCCATCGGGTGATAACTCGATCCTGGTGTTCGGCGCGATGAGTTTTGTCGTTTCGATTTGCGTGTTGAGCGTTGCGATGCGATTCAAGTGAGCGATGCGATAGTATTTCCCATTAGTTACACAAATAACTACTATATCTAACATACAATCACTATAATTAACTTGCGTTTAGCGTTTTCGATTCGATTGCGATGCGATAGATTGCGATTTGCGATTAATACTTCAACATAAACATAACAAGCACAAGTAGCACATAAATAGCACACACACGCAAAACAATATCCAGGACACATAATTCGAGTTACGATTGCGATAGCGATAAGCGATAAACGATTTAAATATGCGATTAAACCTCGATTATTAATAGATACTCTACATAATACAACTAAAGCGATTAAATAAATAGATTCGATTACAAGTCAAAGAAGTGAAAACAATAGTTGAGCAAGGAGTGATAGATCGAAATTAGCAATCTTTTCTTCCTTTAACTTCAATCTTGACTTTGACTTTGACTTTCGAAACACGGGGTGTTACACCCGCCGCAATGCGCGGGCGGAAAATCAACTAGTTTTACATAAAATCTAAAACTATTTAAAAAAATCCCTTAACCCATGTATTATAAAGAGTAATGTTTGTTTTAACCAATTTATTAAAGGAGTCATGTTCAAGTTTACATGTGTAGTGCTCAAGTTTACATGTGTAATAAAACTTATGATCATATTAATCGACTCAAAATCTGATTATCCATGGTGGCGTCTTCAAATGAACCCATGGCATCTATTGAACCGGATACATCGGTATGTAAAAGGAACCATTGCGTCCGACCTTATGCTTACTCGGTCAAGAATCATCTCTATCCTTGGTTATTTTGATGTCGATTGGACTCGATGCTTAGAGATGCGTTGATCCACCTATGGTTACTCCATCTTTCTTGGGGGAAATATTGTCTCATGAAGTTCTAAGAAACAACCGACTGTCTCCCGCTCTAGTTATAAATCTGAATATGAACCATGGTTAATACTTGAATATAAATAATTTGGATCACCCACTTATTACGTGAATGTCATGCCATACCTCCTGACCGACCGACTTTGTTGTGTGATAATCAGATTGCCTTCTTCCTAAAAAATCCAGTCTCTCACAAACGTGCAAAACATATTGACCTTGACTACTACTTCATTCGTGAACTTGTTTCTTCAGGCAAACTTTACACAAAGTTTGTTTCGACCAAGCTTCAGGTGACATACATAATTACAATGAGTCTTCCTCAGCCTCGATTCAAGTTCTTTCAAGCTATTCTCTGTCTCGACCAACTATCTTCAGGGCAAGCTTAAATTATTTTTGTACTCCTTTTGTATTTATTCATTCTTTATGTACTATTTGTGTAATTTATCTCATTATAAATGAAGGCATCTCTCCCCTATTTGATTGTGGGGTTATGATTATAGCATCTCCATTGTTTCTATCACATCAAATAGTCTCACATCAATCCATGTTCTTGTGAGGCAAACCACAGACGAGAAAATTCACATTTTTATTTATATGGTGATTTCTTTCATTTATCACATCGATTATTGAAGGTGTGAGCGATGTAGCCAATTAATCTGTAGGTTATTGTTATTGGTATGACGCGACGAATTTTCACTAACATAAATCCTCTAGGAAAAATCTCCAAATTGTTCTGTCTGACCCTCGTTTTACATGAAATGGACACTTTTCAATGTCACAAAATCTCCCTTTAACAAAGGCGGCACACCAGTGTATTAAGTGCTATCAACGTCATTTTTCCAATGACATTGTGCCACGTGTGCAAAACCAACATATTACTATAACAACCGGCGCCTCTGTGTCTATGATGACGAAACCTAATATATCTAGAAAGAACTTTGAGAAAATCAATTGACCGATTTGAGAAATTTTGAATATGAACTTGAATCTTAAAATGGAATTGCTCTTGTTGTGATTCAAGAAAACCCTATGCATCCATAAACCTAATGTTGTTAGCCGAAAGGTTCTGATCAGATCAAACCTAAATATTTAAATCCCATCACACACACCATCTAACCAATCGGACCCAACCCAAAAATCAACATTGAAGTACATTGTTATGAAGTTTCACCCAAAAATGTTTAGATTGTTCTTGATTAAACTACAATTTCAAAAATAAAAATTAAATAATTTTTTATGAACTTGAAATGTGAAAAAATTGATAGCCAAAATAAATTAATCAAGTGTAAATAAAACAAAGCAAAAAGTTGATAATTTATTTATATTTTAAAAAATATCTGATCATAAGTTAAATTAAAGCATACACAAGAGTAATTTATATATATTTTAAGTATTGGCAAGGCATATGGCACCCATATGATTTATAGTGTTCCATAGTGTCTGGTAATATCATTACATATCATTACGGGGGCATTATGGGGGTGATTTTTTTAAGTCTCACTATTCCTAAAATTTCTATATAAACACAACCTTTTCACCTCATTTTCTTAAAAGACTATACTCTCTACTACCGCCTAGGGCTGTAAACGAACCGAACGTTCAGCGAACAGTTCGTGAACCGTTCGGCGGGAAGTTCGTTTATGTTCGTTCGATTAGCTTAACGAATGAACACGAAAAAAAATTCGTTTGGTTAGCTTAGCGAACGAACACGAACACAGGTCTCGTTCGTTCGACTACGTTCGGTAATATGTTCGTTTGTGTTCGTTTACTTGATTCATCGTTTGGTGGTCTAGTGACTTCTTGTATTTTGATTTATCATTTGATGATTGTATTTAACTACTTATATCTAATGTTTAAGGATAACGATGTTTTTATTTTTTATTTTCAAGTTAAATATGCGTTTGCATTTGTTTGTGTTCGAGACCAGTGTTCACGGACTGTTCACGAACAACTGAATTTCCTTGACGAACGAACACGAACATAAACTTATGTTCGGTATGCGTTCGTGAACAGTTCGCGAACATGTTAATTTCCTTAACGAACGAACACGAACATGGCCTTGTTCATGTTCGTTCGGTTCGTTTACAACCCTACTACTGTCCACTCTCTATATTATATATCCTAACAAATGCAAAGGACATGTACAGTAAATTACAATTAAATTAACATAAGGTACTTTATTTTACTATTTCAAAGGAAAAGGTTTTAGAAATATTTTTTATTGTTGCTTTTATTTTACTATTTTAAAATAAATCTTTTTTGTAATAATTTTTATACTAAAATTACTTTAAACACATTATATTTTTTTCTTATAACTATTAAGATACAATGTTTTATAAAATTCTAAATATGTCATTATGATATACTTAAAATCGAGTTGTCAATAATAATTTACAAGTGCTCAAAACACATGCGTACATGTCATCAATGTTATGTTGCGATTTAGTTTTTTTAAAGTGACGAATTTACCTTCTTCGTTATTTTAGCAAAATAATATAATGTTTTATAAATTTTGAATATTTGTAACGGTGTGCTTATTTTTATCCAGAATAAGATAAAATTATTTGAACGTATCATATATATATTTTTTTTGTTCTTTCCTTGAAAACTAAACCAATATCAACCAAATAACATTGGTATCGGTACCATATTCATTTTTAATGATTTTCTTAATGTGCCAAACAACATAGTTACCGATACTTATATGGTAATGAACCAAACCGATACGGACTGAAAGCCCGCAGCGAAGCGCGGGAATTCCACTAGTTTTATATAAAAAGCTAAAAACTAATAAAACACTCTTTATATTATATATATAACATATTAATGTACGAAAAATGTTAATTCATTTTTTCTTACACATACCATAAAACTTACATCACAATCTTTACTGTCCTTAGACCATGCGTAATGGGGAGTTTTTTGTAAAAATTTTTGCCCGAAAACGCCCTATAACGCCCACCCCCCCATTACAGGGGGCGTTATGGGGCGTTATTTTTCAAAAAAATTCGGTTTGGCGTTTTAAAAATAACGCTGAAATTTGGCGAGGATCGAGGAAAAGAACCGTTGGCAAACGGTCAAAACTTGTTTTTTTTTTATAATTTAATAAATTACCACACTATATATATCAACCCATTATTTAAAAAAAACCCACTTTATCTCCTACTCTCTCCCACTTTTCTTCTAATTTTTATAAAAAAAACACCCACTTTCTTCTAATTTTTATACAATCATGCATCCATACCGCCCTCCTTTTGGTGTCCCCGCTAGACCCGCAAACCCGAACACAACCCAACCGCAAACCCCGTACAACTTCCAAGACATGGACCCGAGCTTTTTAACTTACGCGGCTTACTTGAGTGGCGCGCCACCGTTTGTTCCTTCCACTTTCGGCTATGGTCAAGCCGGCGGGTCTCAACCGTTTCTAGCAAATGGACCGACATCAACAACAAGTGTCATTCGTTCCAAGAAGTCTTCCAACGTAACTACGATAATCGCCCGAGCGGTGAAGGTGACGTTTGGGTTTTAACGAAGACTTTGGAGGAGTTCGAGAGGACAAAATGCCCTTTCACGTACTATAAGTGTTGGGAGCTACTACGAAAAAGTCCAAAGTGGGCGGTAGTTAATCCAATGACGTCTAGTAGTAGACGTCGGGCTAAAAGGTCAAAAATATCATCCTCCGTTGACCCGTCAACTCCGACATCGGATGCCCGCAATGTTGATTTAAATGAGGCGGTGGACGTTGACGAGGGAATTCAAGAAGAGTTGGTCCGACCCACCGGTAGAAGAAAGGGAACCGGGAAAAAAACGGTTGAGTCGTCTTCCGATCTCGAGTTAAAGGATGATTTCGAGGAGATGAACCGTCGTCTCCAAGACATTCGCGACCTCGGCTACAAACGTTGGGAGATTATGCAAGAACGAGTGGCCGAAACCAAAAAGTTTAACGAGATGCAAGAGGCGAGGCAAATGGAAAAGGACATTGAGTTTTTGTCCAAATCGATCGACCACCTCCAAGGCGACGTGTTGATCCTTGCGCAAATGCGTCAACAAAAAATTCGAGAAAAATATGGACTCTAGATCATGTTATTTTTTTTAACTTAATTTTTTCTGTTTTTTTTTTTATTTTCTGTTTTTTTTTTTTTTTTTCTGTTTTTTTTTTCAGTTTTTTTTCTGTTTTTATTTTTTTTTATGTTTTTTTTTTTCAGTTTTTTTTTATTTTTATTTCAAGTAATGTAATTTTATTTTTAAATTAATGAAGTTTTTTTTATGTTTTAAATTAAAAAAAATAATTGTGAAATGATTGTGAAATGATTGAATGGGGCATTATGGGGCATTATACCCACTACACCACTTTTGCTATAATGCCCCCTTGCTGACTAGGACGCCACGTGTCGTATAATGCCCCATAGTGGGGGCATTATAACTTTCTACCACTACACATGGTCTTATAGTTATGGATAGATTAAAAGGACATCATCTGCGGTTATCTGTTAAACTAATTCGGTAAGTCCATATTTGTTGACTTCATCATATCCACCACTTACAAGACAGAACCTAACCTTTTATGGTAGTTAAATTTTACACACCCATAACTAACATATATAGCTTAAATAACTAAATTAAGCACTTAATAATCAAACCTTAGTTAATCAATTAACACAAGAGGCTTAATTCTCTGTTAAAGAGACTTGGAGGGGTTTGATTGGGAGGGTGCATGAATTTACAATTTGGGCATGAAGGTGAGATCTTGATCATCATCACCAACATATGACACTTCTTACACACTGCTGTCATCATCTCTTGTTGTTGATCTCCTCCTTCCAACGCCAACCATGACGGCACACCACCGTTCGTGTTCGTTGTTTCGCTTGAAGTCTTGTACTTGGAGAAGTTGTCAGCAACATGATGTTTCTTTGTTGTATCAGATGATCCACATGGTAGGTTGAGCTCAAGATCAAGACTCATGTTCTTGGGTGGTTCTGCCTCTGGGCTACTTCTGGGATCCATTGAGGTCTTTTTATGAGTTCTTGTGTTGTAATAGTGTATTTGGCCAGACTGCAACCATAAGTGATATTACACAAGGTAAAAAAAGAATTTAAGTCCTTATAAACTGAAATATATATTTGACAGAATTAAATATGACAAATCAACCCTAAAAGAGTTTCTTTTTAGGGTGGAACAGAACTTCTGTAATTCACTGATCAAACCCATATCAGTGATGGAACATAACTTTTTAGTTGTGGATCATTATAGTTTTTCTTCTCTACTACTTACAACTAAAGTGAGTAACAAATGTATTTATTAAAAAAACGAGATATTATATAGAAATCCAATAAATTCTAGTCACCAAGACCCTTCTTGACCCCTTGGTTCCGCCCATGGTTAACTCAAAACTTAATAAATAGTTTTTCTTACCCCACATGTCCAGTGGCGAAGCTTAAAATTTGTGACCGGGGGACGGAAGTCACCGGACCTAAAAATTTCTATAAAACCATGGGGTCGAAAACATATATACCCAAAAATTTCTATACGGAAACTACATACTCTCCACTACTGAGCGAAAAGTTTCAGCCGCCCCCTCCCGCCGCTTAAAAGCTTCGCCCACACACATGTCTTTAAAGACTATTCCCATTAAATCACTCAAAACCATGAAAATTTTGATGAAATTCACTCAAGAACTTAAAATAACTAGGGTTTTAAAACAAAAGAATTATCCCATAAATAGAAGTTAGAAACAAAAGTAGGAGTCTTGACGAACGATGTATCTGTCATTTAACTACCTTAATATCGAGGCATCGTTGCCACTCGAAAGGCATGGGGGTATCAAGATGAAGCTCGGTGTCAAGTACCAATCTTTTTGTGTGATTGTTGTTTATGGAAGCTGGGTGATACAAGAAATCTTCTTGTTGTAATGTTCCATCACGTTTCCTCTTCTTTGAAGAATCCTCACAATCTTGAATCATTGTTGATGTATGCAAGAGAGATGCATGAAAAGAAACCACATATGTATATATACTAAAAAACCTTTTGATCACACGTGATGAGTGTGTGTTTAGGTGTTGTGTGTGTGATCAAGATTTTGTAATGGTGGTGAGATTTATATAGAAGGGGAGAGAAAAAGAGAGGTAAATGTAGTAGCATAAATAAAATAAGTATATAACTGCAAGGGAGAATCTAAAAAGGGCAAATTATTAAATGTGAAGCTAGTTTGGCCCCATCAAAACTCCCCATGACGTGCACTTGAAGTTATGTTGTGAGGTTTAGCAATTACTACAACAAAGTTGTGTAGTTCTACCAAACGTTTAACTCATAAACATCTCTTTCTTTCATATGTATGGTCAAATGAATTGGTAGCCATGAATATAAGGGTTATGTTATGAACCAATGAAAACAATATGAACGATTTGTTCGGCTATGAACTAATGATTCACACATTTATGCGTGATTTATTTCATGACAACCTCAAAAATTTTGATGGGCGTTGTTGGTCCTATTCATGATACATCAACTCATTACGCCTCGATTCATATTATTATGTTAGTTTTAAATGATAAAGTCATCATACAATATCATGCTTGTTGTTTAATGCAAGGTGTTTGGGTGCATGAATTCAATTAGTATGTATACACAAGTCCTCAATAATTCATATAACTTAGTGATACGTATCAAAGACTCGTTATATGTCATAATCATCTATTAATCATATATAGATACATGTGCTAACTTCATATATCAAAAGAAGTATTGCTATATTTCCATATAACTCACTCCATCTATCAGTTGTGATCGGAAAATAGTATGAGTTTATAAAGAGTCACATGCAATAGAAAATCTCATAAAAATTAGACATAATATATGATAATTGCAAAGAAGAATGGTCAATATAAACATACATAGATGATGTTGTATCATGGAACAACAAACGCATACAGGAAGACCCTTTTTAAGAATTTAGAAATGACGATATCATATCGTTATCTTTCGTTTGTCTCTGCACTCGTGTCATTAGACGTTTAATACACTGATATCGCAACAAAGCACCAAGTCGAAACCTCTAGCACGTCCTGGTAGCTGAATTTAAGTAACCCAATAAGCTTAAACTTTGTTCAAGAACTTTGCTAGGGACTAGAAAGTGAATTAATATACATAAAGAGGACTGCAAAGTCATATTAGAGAAGACAAAGGGTGTAGTGTAATATATCATTAAATGAGGGGTAGAAGAGACTGTATAGATACAGTTGAAGGAAGCCATGAATGCACATAGAGGGAGAGCTTTTAATAGGGATTCATTAAAAACCAACTTCCACAATTGGATCACTCAAAGAACTAAAAACTTTAATTAAAAGCACCCAACACCCCTCGGCTATTAAATTTGACACGTCCCCGTGTATTTAAAACATTAGTCATCTTCCCCCTTTGAACTACTAAAACTTTTAAAGCTTCCCACAACCCCCTCTACACACTTTAAATCCCACCATAAGTTTATTCATCTACTCCTATGAATTTATGTCGTCTCTCTCCATTTTAAACAACCATATTTATTCATGTCCTCTTTCATATTTATCTCTCTCTACACACATGTACTCTCTCTCTCTCTCTCTCACTCACTTTGTTTCATCGTTGGAAAATATAAAAAATGTCTTCATGTTATTTATGTTTAACTGTATAAAATTTGGAGAGATATGGAACCAGAGATCGTGTACTGATCATAATGTGTCCTCTAATACTTTTGACAATACATAAAGATTTTTTATATATTACAATTACCTTAACTTGTTCTTTATCCCGAAATGACAATTTGGTCCTCCAATCCGTGATCGCAATTAAAAATCACTAATGATTTTTTCAGAGTATGCATATTCACACACGTTGATGTCTATTTACACACCCGGGACTTATGTATACGTCTCGTACAGGTCTGCACGACATTCAGAAGTGGACCCACATAGTGTGGGTCGAGGTCCCTGAACCCCCAATCTTTTCTAAAAAATTGTAGAGACGTCACTGTAATTTTCCAAGGAGCCCATATAAATTATAAGATGGACCCTAGAGTAACTAAGTTAAAATTGGTGCAGTGGTAAATTCCTTGTATTTAATAAGGAATGTCACAAGTTCGATTCTTTGTAAATAGGTTTACCTTTTTATATTCCAAAAATAATTTTAAACAAACAGCTGCCTTCACCCTGTAACGTAATTCAAAACACAACAGAAGACCTTTGCCTTCACGGCTTTACCTTTGGTGCTTCTAGTCTTCTTAAACTCGGTTTCTTCCATTCGCAGAATGACAACTAACTTTTATTTGAATACATGTAACCTTTTCAATTCTTTTGAGATATATAACTATGTTGAATATATGAATGAATTTGAATACTTGAATAGAGTTGAATATCATATTTGAATTTTGTGAGCTATGAAATATGAATGTAGAATTTTAATTAAGTTTTGTTTAAACTTCCTCACCCTGCTCCGCCCCGAACGTAGACCAACCCGGAAATACTAACGTTCTGTTGTGAAAAATCTTAACGCCGAAAAAATGGGACCCCATTGGAAAAAAAAATATTGGGTCTGCCACTAACGACGCATATAGGGTTTATGTCTCCGACCAGATGGTCAAACCTCCTAGAATGTTAAATCAGTCACATACACGATGCGTATATAACTTGTACGAAGGCCCTATATGATGCTTCTATACACTGTGTATACAGAGGCGCAACTCTCAAGGGGCCGGGGGAGCGCCCGACCCCCCGAACTTTTCGCTCAGTAGTGTTATGTATATACGTTTCATATAGAATTTTGTAGGTATATACGTTTTCGACCCCCCGGTTTTATAAAGAAATTTTTTACTTATATAGATTTTTTAGGTCCGGTGACTTCCGACCTCCAGGTGGAAATTTTCAAACTTCGCCACTGCGTGTATAGCCATGTATGAGATGTAAATCTTCCTGATTTGACTTTGATACGATGTTGTCTCGACACGTGATTAACGGTATACGTCGCGTACAGGGACTATACAAGGTGTACACTTCCGAATTTGAATTACACAAATAGTGGCATGCAGACGCTTCTTCATGAGCACTCGATAACATTCACTATTGTTTTCATTCTTCGTTGGTTTACCAATTCTCGGACGAGTGTGAAGCTAAATTAGGCCCGAAAAATGTCATCGGTCTGGGATGACAAATATTTCTTTGGGCAGTATTCTAATGACTCATGGGGGGTGCCTGAAACCGATCCGATAAGATTTGTAAACTTAAGTTCCATGTTGTTTTGAGATTATTAAATATTTATCCTACCATTTTTTTAGGAGAATTATAGCATTCCTGATTCTAAAGAGGAGGATCAGTTTGAGTCTGGCGTTCATGTTGATCAAAATAAACCGTTGCTAGACTTGAACGAGCCGCCGCCTCCCCCTCTTGATGAACCATATTATCCGGCGCAACAAGGGTATTCGTATTTCGGATACGGGTGTGAATCTTTTTACATGCAACAAGACTATTCGGATGGATATAGTTGTGAGCAACCATATTATGATGAGCAACTGCCTAACCCGAGCAATTCTTACGAAAGTAACAATGCGTCACATTCTTTGTGCGTGCAACAAGACAATCCAGATAGAAAGGAAGGGTACAGTGGTAAACAACCTTATTATGATGAGCAACCCCCTAACCCGAGCAATACTTACGAAAGTAACAATGCATCATATTCTTTCTATGTGCAACAAGACTATCCGGACAACAGAGGATATGGTGGTGAGCCTCCTAACAAACCACCATATGATGATGATCAACCACCTAACCCGGACAATCCGTATCAAACTATGCAGGTATCACATTCATTTAGTTAAATATTATAAATTAAAATTAGTATATATAATAAAAATAACTAAATAAGATTAATAAATATAAAACGTAAGTTAACTGTATCGGTGTTTCAGCTTTTCATGTCTCTAAAAGAACTGAAGGAATGGGTACGAAGAACGGCAAACGAGAATGGTTAAGTTATTGTGACCATCGATCGAAGAATGTTGGCGGTAGGATAGGGACGGTATGGCTTGAATGCGACCATGGTGGTGAGTGTCACGGCCCCCGACCCGGTTTGACCCGTTTCAGGAGCCGCGGGGCAGAAATCCCGTGGTATTTAATTAATTGAGTTTGACAGCGGAAGTTTATCATCAAAATCTTTTTAAAATTTGAAATATTTCCCGATTATTTTATTTCACAACTCGGGATAAAACCCCGTAATTTACAATAATTTGATTTCACGAAGAAACCTTTTATTTTACAAAACATGTTTCTTTATTTTATCTTGAGCCACTTCCTTGAGCTTGTAGTGCTTTATGACACTTTTCCCTAGATCATAACAGATCACCTGAAACATGTTTGAAAAAGGTTTTGTCAGCGGGAAATACTGAGTGAATCATTCTATTTACATAAAATGATGCATAGTTATTAATTACAGCATAAGAGCGATTACAATGGCTTCTATCTTATTTTTATCTGGCGCTCTGTCACAATGGTGACAAATCATAATGATGACGATGGTCATACCACTATTAGATCAATGAACCTAAATAGTGATGATTATCCATAGTAGGTCAATGAACCTAACTGGGAGAAAATTAGTAATGTGCACAATACCCCACTAGCCAGTGATTCAAGATATCCACGACTTAGTCCCTGTAATTATAACTTTGAAAATAATTTGAGGTATTGTAAAATAGTTGATAAAAAGATAATGACTCACATTGCAGATTTAATTTGAGCAGAGTTTAGCCTACTGATTAGCCTTTTAACCTAAATTTAATAACAGGCACACAATTCCGGGTTAGTAATCAATACAGCATTTACGATAACTCACGAGATCAACCCTCACAACGAATGACAAAGTGCTATGCTTAAACATCCATCGAATTAACGACTAATGACAAAGCATCACCCTAATGTGGGCAGCACTTAAACATCCATTGAGTACATTGATCGATCGGAAAATGAATCGTAATAGCGATCGAGTTAATACCCAGTATCGGAGCAGCACTACACTAATATTGAAGTAATTTCGACCTCAGAGCACTGAGAATTCGAAATTGAAAGATTTTATCGACACCAGTGGATTGTGCAGGTGAAGGGCTATTTATAGGTAAATTTGAGGTCTTACGCGGCCCGCGTAAGCCTTAAGCTTAGCCTTACGCAGCCCGCGTGGCCGCCGAGTCTACGAGTAGGGTTGACTAGTCATACGTAGGTTACCAGATGGTCGACATGTGGCACGGTTATGCTTATCCGGTCAACCCAATGTTGACGCGGCCCGCGTAAGATGTGCCTTATCCCTTACGCGGCCCGCCTGAGACCCTATATTTTGTTTTTCTTGGTTTTTCTTGTATGGTAGGGTTTCAGGGCTCGGGTTTGAACTTATGGTTATTTTTAGGATAATTTTGAGAGTCCTTACATTCTCCCCACCTTAATTGAAATCTCTGGAAACCTCTATTCTTACCGGATAGAGATTTAAATTCTGGAGGGCGTCAAACAAGTCACTCATGCTGTTATGCAAAATACACACAATTACTAAGTTAAAAATTATATCAAATTTCATAGAAAGTCTTTAAATATTATTTCATATTGGGTAACTATGAAACAACCGAATATGAAAACATACTAGGTTTTATTTATGAATTTATTTATTTACTGAATAAAGTTTCTAGACTGTAGATAATAAAGATGCTAAAACTTTGAGTCATATTATTTTAAAGATTTATACTTACTGCTACAGTGGTTAGCATATAAAAATCTGCTCATACTGTACACAATTAGTCAGATAATAATACACATAATCGCAAAATAGCATTTAATAAAAATTAAGTATTTTCTAAATACTTAATTGGCTTAAATCAGTGGCTCTGATACCACATTTTTCTGTCACGGCCCCCGACCCGGTTTGACCCGTTTCATCAAAATCTTTTTAAAATTTGAAATATTTCCCGATTATTTTCTTTCACAACTCAGGATATCCCGTGGTATTTACGGGGTTTTATCCCGTGGTATTTAATTAATTGAGTTTGACAGCGGAAGTTTATCATCAGAATCTTTTTAAAATTTGAAATATTTCCCGATTATTTTATTTCACAACTCGGGATAAAACCCCGTAATTTACAATAATTTGATTTCACGAAGAAACCTTTTATTTTACAAAACATGTTTCTTTATTTTATCTTGAGCCACTTCCTTGAGCTTGTAGTGCTTTATGGCACTTTTCCCTAGATCATAACAGATCACCTGAAACATGTTTGAAAAAGGTTTTGTCAGCGGGAAATACTGAGTGAATCATTCTATTTACATAAAATGATGCATAGTTATTAATTACAGCATAAAAGCGATTACAATGGCTTCTATCTTATTTTTATCTGGCGCTCTGTCACAATGGTGACAAATCATAATGATGACGATGGTCATACCACTATTAGATCAATGAACCTAAATAGTGATGATTATCCCTAGTAGGTCAATGAACCTAACTGGGAGAAAATTAGTAATGTGCACAATACCCCACTAGCCAGTGATTCAAGATATCCACGACTTAGTCCCTGTAATTATAACTTTGAAAATAATTTGAGGTATTGTAAAATAGTTGATAAAAAGAGAATGACTCACATTGCAGATTTAATTTGAGCAGAGTTTAGCCTACTGATTAGCCTTTTAACCTAAATTTAATAACAGGCACACAATTCCGGGTTAGTAATCAATACAGCATTTACGATAACTCACGAGATCAACCCTCACAACGAATGACAAAGTGCTATGCTTAAACATCCATCGAATTAACGACTAATGACAAAGCATCACCCTAATATGGGCAGCACTTAAACATCTATTGAGTACATTGATCGATCGGAAAATGAATCGTAATAGCGATCGAGTTAATACCCAGTATCGGAGCAGCACTACACTAATATTGAAGTAATTTCGACCTCAGAGCACTGAGAATTCGAAATTGAAAGATTTTATCGACACCAGTGGATTGTGCAGGTGAAGGGCTATTTATAGGTAAAATTGAGGTCTTACGCGGCCCGCGTAAGCCTTAAGCTTAACCTTACGCGGCCCGCGTGGCCACCCAGTCTACGAGTAGGGTTGACTAGTCATACGTAGGTTACCAGATGGTCGACATGTGGCACGATTATGCTTATCCGGTCAACCCAATGTTGACGCGGCCCGCGTAAGATGTGCCTTATCCCTTACGCGGCCCGCCTAAGACCCTATATTTTGTTTTTCTTGGTTTTTCTTGTATGGTAGGGTTTCAGGGCTCGGGTTTGAACTTATGGTTATTTTTAGGATAATTTTGAGAGTCCTTACAGTGAGCACTGTACTAAAGCAACAGTTAGAAAAACCGACATCAAAAAATCGGTTTCCCATTTTCACTGATGGCGGTGCGGGCCGAGACACATGACATCTGGGTTAGTAGTTGGAAACTAGAACATAACCATGAACCTAATGAGCATCTGTTGGTCTACGCGTTTCTGCAAAGAGTTTCTCCTAGCGAACACAAGCTGATGGAGCAGCTGACAACTCAAAACATGGAGCCACACAATGTTTTTCAAACCCTAAGGAGGCAGTACCCCGACAACCTCTATGTTCAGAAAGACATACAAAATGTGGTGCAGAAGATTAGAGCCTGACAGACTGACGGAAAGACTCCCGTGCATACACTAGAAACCATGTTGTATAACAATGACTTCATTTACGAGACCCGGTAGGAACCTGGAACAGATGTCGTAACATAGCTTTTCTTTGTTCATCCCCACTCGAGTGATATGTGGCGTGCATTCCCGCACGTGTTGTTGATCGACGCGGCTTACAAAACAAACATGTACAAGATGCCATTTGACTAGGTTGTGGGTTTGACGTCGACCAAGAAGTCATTTGTCTCGCATGTAGCTATTTGTAAAGAATTGAGGGATAACTTCGTATGAGTGCTTGAAATGATCAGGTCAACGTTGAATGAATATGTAGAGCCACGTGTGATTGTAAGCTGGCCCTAATGAACGCGTATGATAAAGTAATCACGAACGCCATACTCTTCAGCGTTATGATTTAGAAAATGTATAACTTGTAGTGTTGCTATTGGTACATCATTATAACATTTTCTTCTTTTATTTCTTAAAATAATTTTTTCTTATTTGATGCTGTCTATATATAAAGTTTGAAAATAACCAATCTCTATATATGTTATACTCTATTGCATGTTTTAGCCCCTCATAATTTTTTGGGTTACGTTCATTAGGGTTTATGTAGGGTTTATGTACGTAGGTGGTTGACATTATTATCCCCCAGGTTCTCATCTAGTTGGTACATTTTATCATTTAATTGATGAAATTGAATTTTTCTACAAGTGTAGGGGCTATTTATGTATTATTAGGCTACAGGGTATGGTGATGGTCCTCCCTTGGAGGATGGTCCGCCACGTAAGCGACACGTAGGATGGGCATGAGGATGGGGCAAAGAGGATGGAGGTGTAGAAATGGAAGGATGAACCTAAAATGTGTATGTATATATTGTATGTATAGGGGTGTGTGAGAGGGAATGGCTGGCTTTTTGTCTTGTTGTGGACCGTCGGAGACGTCCTCCAAAGGACGGTGAGGACGCAACGAGGGGGGCAGCATCGATGGAGGACCGACGCCGGTAGGGGACGGTCCAAAGCCGTTCCCCATACCGAGCAACCTTATTGTAGCTAGGTCCATTTATGGAACAATCTATACGTATGTTATTTATGAAGGAAATTTATTAAGATAAATAACTTTAACCAATTTTTTTTATGTCACGCGTTGCGACGAAATCAAGCAAATGATAATGTAAAACAAACGTTATTTGAAAATAAAGTATGTTGTTTAGAAAGACAAACCATTAAAACGATTTTGTTTATCATCGTACCATTTTATTATACCAAATAAATACTTTATTTTGAGTACAACTTCGTTTTTAAGAAAAATTATAGCGGAATATCTAAGAAAAAAAATCAAACATAACTACGTACTTAAGTTTTTTTTTTAAAAGTTATAAACGTAAATTATTAAATAAGTATCAAATTAATCGATAAATTAATATATGTTCTAAAAAAAGAAAAAATAATTATTAAAAATGGTAAAGGAAATATATGGTTTTAAAAAAGGAAAAAAAATTAAAAATATGTTATTAAAAGTAAATATAATAATAAACTATTATAAGATATTAAATAAAAAATAATAAAAAGCTATATATAATTATAAATATAAAGTTAATATTCACAACTTCGTTTTTAACAAAACTTATTATAAAGGAATATCGAAGGAAAAAATTAAACACAACTACGTACTTAAGCTTTAAGAAAAAAAGTTATAAACGTAAATTATTAAAGAAATATTGAATTAATCAATCGATAAATTAATTTAGAGTTAATTACATAGTTAGTCCCTGTTGTTTACACAAAATAACATACTTAGGTACTAATAGTTTAAAATCATCTTTTAGGGTATTAACTTTTCGTTTTGTAACGTTTGGAGATGTTAACTTTTAAGGAATTAACATAGTTAGGCTAGAGGGTATGGTGATGGTCCTCCAAGAGAGGATGATCCGTCACGTAGGCGCCACGTCATAGTTCTCACAAGGATGGTTCATCCCTCAAAACTAGAGGGTATGGAGGATGGTCCTAGTCATAGTCCTCCCCACCACTTTTATGTTTTTTTTTAATCTTCTACTTTTTTTGTGCAATAATCAGTTATACGACCCGTATAACTCTATACAAATTGTATGCATATAGGGGTGTGAAAATAAGATTTTAAGGGTGTGGAAATAATAAGAACCAGAAAAAAAACCATCAGTTTACTTACATATTTCTTTCCAATAAATACCCAACACCACCACCCCCTTCATCACCATCACCCCCAAAATTTTCAATTCAGAGTAACTGATAGCGATAATAACATGAAGAACACCGGAAAAACAATCAAATCCGGCGGAAAACACGGCCAGGAAGCACGCAAAGACAGGAAATCAACCACCAGCATGAACGGATATCCGAAAAAAGGAGGTCACGGCGGCAAGTTCACCTGGTCCGGTAACAATTTGAATTTAATTTTTTTAATATAACGGTCACATTTGAATGGAGGGGCCCACCATTGTTGCTTCGTCGCCATCGTCTTACACTCGACGGACTCGACGGGACGTGGGGGGGGGGGGCGGCACGGTGTGACGGCCGTCGCCGTTCCTCGACGGGGTGGGGACGGTCCCCATACCCCTTAGCCTTAGTCCATGTGGTTTGCACAAAATAACATACTTATGTACTAATGGAATGTGATTTTAAACCTACAAATAATGTTAATATCTCCAAACGTTACAAAATGAAAAGTTAATACCCTAGAATATGATTTTAAACTACTAGTACCTAAGTATGTTACTTTGTGCAAACCACATGGACTAACTATGTAATTAACTCATTAAATATGTTCTAAAAAAGAAAAAAAAATATTAAAAAATGGTAAAGGAAATATCTGGTTTTAAAAAAGAAAAAATAAAATAAAAATATGTTATTAAAATTAAATATAATAATCAACTATTATAATATATTAAATAAAAAAGAATAAAAAGCTATATTTTATTATAATAATAAAGTTACTATTTATCGTCCTTCATAAAAAATACATACATATATATATATATATATATATATATATATATATATATATATAGAGAGAGAGAGAGAGAGAGCCGCTAAAATAAGAACCACCTCCAGTTGTAAGAACCGTGAGAACCACTCTCCACCAATCATATCTTGCCAACAAAAAGGTTAGTTTGGTCATTTTACCCCACATGTCAAATCTGACCTTCTCTCTTCATTTATATCCCACCATCTCTCTCTCTTCCTTTATAGTTGCAGATCTCACTCCATCTCTCGTATCTCTCTCTCTCTTGAAATACCTCACCACCATCATCTTCCTCACCTTTCAGACATTTGAACCCCCACACTGATGAAACTTTTGAAACTCATCCCTCTCGGGACATCACCACCGCCAACATTAGCCGCCCCCATTCGCCGCCCCCTTCATCTTCTCCATCTTTTCCCGTCCGGCGACATCACCACCGCCGCCATCATCATCGCTGCGATGAGTTGTGGTGTTATGTTGTTCTCTGCTTCTTCTGCTTGAAGCCATCGCCGACCAGATTCACATCGAGGATGGTGTGGGGTTGCGGTGGCGGTGGGTTTGTGGTGTTGGGTTTTTGACGGGCGGTTTGTAGATCCACAACCGTCTTCTGGTATTTTTGTTGTTGTTATTGGTTTTTGTTGTTGTTAGATCTATGATTTTGTTGTTGAAAGGGCAATCGTTCATAATGCCCATGTTTCTTGATCTATGATTTAAATGAAGTTTGAAGTTTGGAATTTGATTGAACAAATGTATTCAATCTGTTGGTTTTGATCTGCGATTTATGATTTAATGTATTCAAATCGTTCTTAATGCCCCTGTTTCTTGATCTATGATGTAATGCCCCTGTTGGAATTTGGAATTTGTTGAAATTTCTTAGTTAGTGGGTTTTGATTTGTGATCTTTGAATCTGTGGGTTTTAATACGATCGATTGGGTGGCGATGATGCAAAAAAAAATGTAGATTTTGATGACGATGGCGCGGCAAGGACGGTGGAGGGTAGGTTTTTTGAACCTGCAACCCCACTTTTGCAGCCTCTAGATTATCGGAAAATCTGAGCCAAAACTTCGTTTTTTCTCAAGAATCCACTCGTTCTTTTGATTTTTGTTTGTTGGGTTTTTTTTTTGAGGCGTCGATGATGATAGCAAACTATCTGAGACACCCCCCGAGTGTGCGAGTTTCTGGGTGCGTTCGGCTTTCCGTAAAAACGTTTTTGTAAAAAAAAAGGTAAACCGTAAACTTTAACGTAAAACGTAAAAACGTAAAACGTAAAAAGTTTTACGTAAAACGTAAAAAGTTTTTCGTAAAACGTAAATCGTAAATTTTTTTAGTAAAACATAAAAAGTTTTACGAAAAACGTAAAAAAACCGGCGCATAAAACAGAAAAACGTAAAAAATGTTAACGTAAAAAAACCGGCGCGTAAAACGTAAAAAAAACGTTAACGTAAAAAACCGGCGCGTAAAACGTAAAAAACGGCGTTAAAAAAACGGCGCGTAAAAAACGGCGTTTAAAAAACGGCGCATAAAAACGGTGCGTTAAAAAACGGCACGTAAAAACGACGCGTAAAAACGACGTTAAAAAACGGCGCGTTAAAAAAACGGCGTGTTAAAAAAACGACGCTTGAAAAAACCCGGCGTAAAAACGGCGCGTCAAAAAAACGTAAAACGTAAAAAGTTTAACGTAAAACTTAAATTGTAAAAAGTATAAAAAATCTTTCAAAAAAATCTGAATTTAAAAATGTTTTTAATAAAAAAATTATGTTTAAAAAATAAAAAGTAATATAATAATACAATAAAGTAATAAAAAAACAATAAACTAAAAAAGACAAAATAGAGTGATTTTACTTAAATACCCTTTTGTATTATAATATTAAAGACATAATAAGACAAAAAAATACTTAATATTATTTTTAAATACTTTTAATCTCATCCATCCATCTACTTGATCTAATGGCTAGAAGGGGTTCTTGCGGTTCTTACAACTGGAGGTGGTTCTCATTTTAGCGGTCCCCTATATATATAGGGGATGAATCATGAGAAAATTAGTTTAAATGAGAAAACCAAAAACTAACTAAAAAACCTAAAAAACATACCAAAATTTTTTTTTATTTTTTTTACAATTCTTTATAAAAAATCGCTACTTTTTATGTATGGAAAAAAATTAAAAAAAAATTTTTTTTTTTGGTTCTACTGCACATGTGCACTAATACTGAAAGCCTAAACCAATTAACCCACCCCACACCGACACCCCCCAAAAACCTAAACCCCCCACCCCACCCCCCAAAAACCTAAACCCCCCCCCCCCCACACCCAAAAACCTAATCCTAAACCTCCAAAACCCCCCACCCTCCTGAAAACCTAAAACTAAACCCTAAACATAAACTCGAAAAAAACCTAAACCCCCCACCCCCACCCCCCAAAAACCTAACCCCCCCCCCCCATACCCAAAAACCTAATCCTAATCCTAAACCTCCAAAAAAACTAACCCTAAAAGCTAAACTAGACTCAAAAAACTAATTTTAAGCATGGAATGCACATTGTAGTAAATGTTATATTGCACATGTGCACTACTATAATAATAGTATTGAAAACAAGACGACACCATAAATCTTTTTTATGTCATAAAAAATATGCTCGAATATACTTGAATGAAAGATACAAAAATTTGTGATCTTATGGTGCCATTTTTGTTTTAAAATGATAACGTATGGAGAAATGGGAAATGTTTGAAAAGTTATATATTTTTTTTCCAATTTTACCCATCATTCATTAAAAGTCTTCCCCCCTCATTTTTAGTGGTTTTTAGTTAGTTTTCTAGTTTTCTCATATATTTGTAGTTTTCTCATGATCCTCTCCCTATATATATATAATTTGTAAACTTTGATTTATAACTATACATGTTAGCTAGTACAATGAGTTTCAGTTCTTAGATATATTAGATTTTGATCATTTATTTAAAGTAAGTAATTGCCTTGTCAGCTCAGCTTATTGGGTTTTAATTGCGTTACATCATCTTTTGTAACACTATGTGTAGTTAGATTGCAAAAGTTACTGACACATGTACATTAGCTAAACTACAATTTCACATCGGTGTAGTGGTTTAACTAAATGATTGATGAACCTCGAATAACACGTTCAGGTTACTTGAACTACTTGCTCTGGTACTGCTATTAGTATGCCGGAATATAGGTAAAGGGATTGATTTTAGCTTTCATTCTGTCTATTTACCTGATATTTTGTTCACATTGCGATATTCATCTCGCACCATTGTCATGAGCCTAAGCCCAAAATGTTTTAGACAATTCGCCGTCTTCTGTTTAGAAAAAAAAATATATCTTCTATATTAAAGATTAAAAATTCTACAGTGATGGTATTTTCATTTGTCTATGTGATTTTTCTTTTCTTTTCTTGCTTTCTTTTTTTATTGAAAGCTGTTGAGTTATACTAAAGATGAAAAGTTCTATAGTGATGGATTTTGATTGGTCAATGTGATTTTTCTTTCTTCTTTTTTTAAACAGTATAAACTTCATGTATAAAGTTGTTACACTCTTCAAATCAGAGAGCCTTGCATTATCCTACTTTGGCCACACTGTGTTGTCTTAACCGGACTCACGCTGCCTTCAAAGTTTTGCCTTTTTTAGCGTTCCCCGGAAAACCATACCAACGGCTTCCACTTGACAGTCGTTGTTGTTGGGGTTTTCACATGTTTGTTAAAGTGATTTTATCCTTATAAAATTAAAATGCAGCGGAAAATTTATTTAAAACATGTTACTTACAAGATATAAAATTCATTTTATATGTAAAACCCAATACCCGGATCCATATACGAACATGCATACTATCAAACACAACCATAGGGTGTTTTAGAATATTACCTTCTTGGAGTAAAAGATATGAAGAGGATGATGCTTCTTGAATGGAAATCATCAAGAGTAGAAGACCTCAAGCTTGTATACCCCAAGCATTCCAACAAATACCTTAAGTTTAGCTAGGATTTTTCACACTTAAGATCAAACTTGAAAACCCTTGGAACCACCTTATGTTGGCCGAAAATTTGAGAGGATTTTTACAAGTCTTCCACTTGATTTTTTAGTCATGCAAAATGTTAAAAAAGTTGTGCGAGATGTAGCTACCCACATCACCCAATCAAGAAGTCTCTAACATTCAAGAATGCATGCAATTTGATTGGACCAAAAAATGATCTTGGGAAGACCATGGGAGGGGGTGGGGGGCCTTGTATTTTTAAAAAATAATTTAACAAAATTTCTTTAATTAAGTCTTGGTTTTATATTTTATAAAAAACATAACATCATATGTTATAAGACTTATACAATATCTCACAAGATTTTATAATGTTATTTAACCCATTAAATAACAAGATAAAATATTCTCTCAAAATAAATTATCCATATAATTTATTTGTTTCTCAAGTGCAATTATTTAGAAAACCAATTTCTAAATATTCTAAGTTTTAATATTTATTTGTTTGATCATATCATAAATAAATATTATAAGTGTTTGTCTAACTTGTTATTAGGTATGACCCGACTTGGATCATAACGTACTAGCCACATCAATTTAATATGTTTTTTGGGCATATAGAGTCCAACAATCTCCCACTTGCACAAGATACATAGAAGATTGATGCAAGCATTAAATACCACCTAACTACAGTTTACTACCCCTAATATGTATGACTAAGTGCCATTCAATAACATCATCCCCTTCAAGTCCCTTACTTGAACATGAATTAGGAGAATCTATCATTTATCCTTTCGTTACAGATGTCATGTTAAATCCAGAGACATAGAGTGATCACTCTCTGTTGATTTAACTTTAACAGGCCTTAGACATCTCACTCTCAACGATTAAGAGGAACAAATCCCTTCTTAACTACATATGTCTCTCACAATCACCTTGTATCACACCTGAGCTTAGCCTTATGTACTGTCATATTACTGAAAATGAAGAACTAGGTCAAGGTATAATATTTGGTGAATATCAAGAGCCAATATGTATCTCAGGTCAGAGGATACTATGATATTCGCCTTTACTCAAATTTACTTATGATTAATCACAAATGATTCCATGCAGTAATATTTGAGAGCGGGTCAGTCCAATATTTGTATCCCACAAATATCTATGAACCTTGGCAACAACACTTTGCTCTATATTCATACCTAATGAATATCCACCAATCTAAGTTCGTAATAGTCTTACATTCATATTTGTTCCCACAAGTATGATCGACTACGGACATTTAGAATAATTAACTTATTCATGGATTTAAACATGCTAAAATGGAATATAACTCAAAATACCATAAAAGAGTTAAAATAACAATTGTTCCAATATCCAAATACAAAATAGATCAAATCCAATCACTAGAATATCGAAGTCCTAAGGCACATGTATGACCCTCATGTTTTGGCCGTTCAAGGAGCTTGGTGAGTGGATCCGCAATGTTTTGATCGGTGAGAACTTGGCGGATACATATCTTTCCCTTTTCAACTTCATCCCTTATCTAGTTGAATCTCCGCTCGATATGTTTAGTCTTTTGGTGTGCACGAGGTTCCTTGATTTGAGCAATCGCACCCTCGTTATCACAAAAGATCTCTAGGGGGTCTTGAATGGTAGGGACCACCCCTAGGTCGGAAATGAATTTCTTCAACCATGCAGCTTCTTGGGCTGCTAATGAAGCGGCGATGTATTCTGATTCTGTAGTGGACAATGCTACCACATCTTGTTTTGAGCTCTTCCAAGAGACCGCTCCTCCATTTAAAATGAAGACATACCCCGATTGCGATCGAGAATCACTTCAATCGGTTTGGAAACTCGCGTCTGTATAACCCTTTACAACGAATTCCTCCTCACCAGATCCATATATTAAAAACATATCCTTAGTCCTTCTAAGGTATTTTAATATGCTCTTAATAGCCTTCCAATGACTGTTACATGGATTTTGCTGGTATCTACTTGTCATGCTCAAGGCGCATGGCACGTCCGGTCTAGTGCATATAATTGCACACATGATGGATCCTATAACAGACGCATATGGGATTCCTTTCATTTTCTCTTGCTCATCCTTTGAGCTTGGACATTGAGACGTATTCAATATTGTCCCCTTTTGAATAGGTACAAAACCTCTCTTAGAGTTCTCCATCTGGAACCTATTCAAGACTTTGTTAATGTATGAACTTTGGTTTAAACCTATTAAGCACCTTGATCTATCCCTATAGATCTTTATTTCCAAAATGTAGGCGACTTCACCAAGATCCGTAATGGAAAAACAACTTCCAAGCCATGTTTTTACACCTTCCATGGTTGGAATGTCATTTCCAAATAGTAGAATGTCATCGACATACAATACTAAGAAAGTGATGATGCTCCCACTAGCCTTCTTATACACACAAGCTTCATCGCCGTTCTTGATGAATCCAAAATTCTTAATTGCTTCATCAAAACAGTGATTCCAACTTCTAGATGCTTGTTTCAATCCATAGATTGATTTCTTTAACTTGCATACTTTGTTAGGATGTTTTGGATCGACAAAACATTCAGGCTAAACCATATAGACATTTTCATCAAGATATCCATTAAGAAAAGCCGTTTTGACACCCAATTGCCAGATATCATAGTCATAATATGCAGCTATGGCAAATAATATCCTAATTGACTTTAGCATCGCCACGGGCGAGAAGGTCTCATCATAATCAACCCCTTGAGTTTAAGTGAAACCTTTTGCTACAAGTCTCGCTTTATAAGTATCCAAGTTACCATACATATCAGTTTTCTTCTTGAAAACCCACTTACTTCCAACTACTTTGGAGTTAAGAGGTGGCACAACCAATTCCTAAACTTGGTTGTCATACATGGATTGTATCTCTACGTTCATGGCTTCAAGCCATTTGTCACAATCAGATTTTGACACTGCATCATGGTATGTGGTTGGTTCATCTGAATCTACCACGTAGCATCCATCCATGAAAAATCCATATCTTTCAGGTGGACTGCTAATTCTACCAGATCTGCGAACAGTTTGTGTATATTGATCAACCTCTTGATCGTTTTCAACAACCTCTTGTTAAGCATTAGTATCAACCAAACATGTATCGGCTTGTGGTTCTTGATCCTCCTCAAGTTCCACTGGTCTACCACTAGTCCCTTCCATAAGGAACTTAGCTTCTAAGAACTTACCCTTTCGAGCAATAAATACCTTTAGCTCGGTTGGATCGTAGAAATAATATCCTATATCATCTTTAGGATATCCTACAAAGATACACTTAGTGGATCGGACTTCCAATTTATTTGGGGTGTATTGCTTAACATACGCTTCCAATTTAAGAATGATAATTATGGAGGCTTTCTATACCATATTTCAAAAGGTGTCCTTTCTACTTTCTTGGTTGGGTCTATATTTAGTATACGGACTACGGAGAGCAAAGCGTAATCCCAAAACGATAGAGGTAATGTGCTTCTAGCCATCACAGATTGAACCATATCTAATAGAGTTTGATTTCTCCTTTCGGACACACCATTGTGTTGTGGTGTTCCAGGTGGAGTAAGTTGTGAGATGATCCCACAACTCCTAAGATGATCTTGAAAAGCACCACTAAGGTATTCACCTCCTCTATCGGTGCGAAGGACTTTGATTGTTTTCTTGAGTTGATTTTCTACTTCACTTTTGAAGTCTTTGAACATTTCAAATGCCTCATCCTTGTGTCTTAGTAAATACACATAACCATAACGACTATAGTCGTCGGTAAAGGTAATGAAGTATCTTTCACCATTCCTAGTCATTGGCTTAAAAGGACCATATACATCCGAATGTATGATACCTAATAAGTCTTTTGCCCTTTCAAAGGTGCCACTAAAGGGTGTCTTGGTCATTTTGCCTTGTAAACAAGATTCGCATACATCAAATGAATCATTTTCACTCGTTTTCAAAAGACCATTTTTACGAAGTGTTTGCATGCGATTCTTGTTTATATGTCCAAGGCGACAATGCCAAAGATAGGAATCACTCAAATCCATTTTGAGTTTCTTAGTGGTTACTTGGTACATTGAGCTATCATATGACGTGTCATCTTGATCTAATTCATAAATACCATTTAAAGACATAGCTTTAAAGTAAAACACATCATGCATAGAAACATAAATGTCATGGTTAACAAATTCGAAATTAAAACTACATTGTCTCAAAAGGGAAACGAAAATTATGTTCCTAGTTAAACTAGGAGCATATAAAACATTCTTCAAAATCACTTCCAAACCACTTGGAAGCTTCAAGACATAGTCTCCTTGGGCTTCGACTTCAACTTTTGCTCCATTGCCCATGAAGAGACTAGCGTCTCCCTTCTTGTAATGTTTATTTCTTTTGAACCCCAACAACAAATTGTAAATATGAGTTCCACATCCGGTATCTAGTACCCATGTGTTAGAAGAAATAACATTAAGCTCAATATGTATCATAAAGCTTGTACCTGAGGTTTCCATGCATCCTTCTTGTTTTTCAACTCCTTGAGATAGGTTGGACAATTTCTCTTCCAATGTCCTATCTCTCCACACTCAAAACTTGGGTCGTTCGCGGCAACCTTTTGCTTATTTTCTTTTGGTTTCGTGGGTTCTGATTTAGCCTTTCCCTTCCCTTTTCCCTTGACGTGCCCCTTTCTTTTGGCAAAATTTTCCTTGGAGTCGGGGTAGGGCCTTTTCTTGTTGCCTCCCTCATTGATCGTTAGAACGGGTAAAGCCTTTTTGCCGATTCCCGCTTCGGCCATTTTGAGCATTGCATGAAGTTCACCAATGCTCTTGTCCCATCCTTTCATGTTGTAGTTCATCACAAAGCTCTCAAATTTCTTTGTTAAAGAGTTGAGGATTAAATCCGTAGCCAACTTTTTAGAGACAGGACAATTTAGCCTTTCGAGGCGATCAATGTGGCTTTTCATCTTGTAACACCTCGTAAAATCGTGTCCAATAATGTATTGACACGTGTCCCTAATCCTAATTATGTCAAAAGTTGGTTAAGAAGAACTATTTTCGTCAAAACGAAAACTATGTTTATGGAAGGACTAAAAGTGTCAACATGCTGAAACTAAGCCTCTGAGTGACCGTATGCGGTGTCCGTATTCTCATATGAACCACTTGTTGGACGTGGGGAGCCATTTACATAATTGTTTGAAAGTTGCGTAATCGTTTGAAAGTTTGCGCGACGAAGGTTTAAAAGCGTCAACATGTGAATTCTTACCTCTGAGTGACCTTTTAATGAACTGAGAGTTTTATGATGCTTAGTCATACTCTTGAGTGTGCCTAATATTGGCCAATGAGGGTTTTTGTGATAATCATAACAAAGTATGAATTATTCGAGCTCAAGGACTATTTACGACAAACTACGAAAGTCTGCCGATTCTCGTAGCGACGTACACTCCGAAACAAGGAAATAAGCTAGACATACCCTAAATACCCTTAACATAACTTAGAAATAAGTTTTGGAGGGTTTGGTGTGTGAAAATATGCTTATTTGATCACATGGACTAAAAGCGTCAAAACTGCGAAAGTATGCAAATTCGCGCATATTCTGTGTTCTGACCATATCCGTACATCTAAAAATTTTTTGTAATCATTAAAATGTTATATTTTAGTGATGGGAATGCAAAAATACCATTCGTTGCGAAATTTGGGTCGTTTTCGCCTTCGTTAAAGCCTTCGTCGCAATTAAGCGAAAAACGCGACCGTATGACCGAACGAACTGACATCCATAACATTTTCGGGAAAAATTCAAGTTACATATGCCTTAACTCCTTTATATAACCTAAATTTGGGGTTAAAAGGGGTTAAAAGTGACAATACGCGACAATACAAGTCTAGGGGCTAAATCTGCCAAAAATGGAAAGTCTGCCCCTGCCAGGTCCATACGGACCGTAAAGGAAAAACCCATACGGTCCGTAAGGGTCCCTAGCAGCAAAAAATTTGTGTGGCCTCCAAGTAAACCTCCTACTCGAAACTATGGGCAATGTGGCTGCTTGTGACACGTCCCTAGACACTTGTAATGATCTCCAAAGGGTTCATAAAGCCTGGAATGATCACAATAAACATCCACAAGTATAAATAGGTGCTTGATTTCATTCTTGAACTTGCACCTCTTCTTGTTTTCCTTATATCTTCTCTATTGGAAGTTCCTGAGAAATTGGGAGCATCCTTTGAGTTTTATTCAGCCCCTAGGACTACTTGTAAGTGTTCCTGTCGTGGCTAGTTATTTTATTTGGCTTTTAAAGCCGAAAAGTCAAGCGTTTACGATAAACGCTTTGACTTTTAGTTAGAACTTAAACGGTCAAGCCATGGTTCGCAACGAACATGGCTACGTGATCGTAAATAGGTAGGTGTTAATCCCTCAAAAGGGCACCTCCTAAGAGTCACGTTTGCTTGCTCAATTGACGAGTCAACGTATTGACATTTTAAAAAGTCAACGGGTCAGATTTTTAAAATAATTGCGATCTGAGTTTAAGAGTTTTCTAAAATATGTTTTATCGCTTAAACAACTTAATAAAAATTATTAGAACATGTGTAAACATGTTTGGCTCGTTAATTCCAGTTTTAGGGTCGGTTCGCAACCGAAAGTTGCAAAGTTTGACTTTTGCGTTGACTTTCGATTATGAACCGAACTAGACTAGTATGCTACTGATTTAAGGTTCCGTTATGATCGTAATAGGATGTAGCATAACCCTATAAGGTTATATTACATGATCATATTAGTAATTGAGTTTTATGCAAGTTTCCGTATTTATGCCATACTTTGACCTTTATGCCCTTTTTAGCAAAAATAAGGTTTTAGACACAAATAAGCTTGCAAATGATTTAGGTACTGATATGTTAACATGTTTAACATATTTTGATGTTTATAATATGGTCAGAAAGTGAGTTTACACATATAATCGTAAACTATGCTTTTAAAAGGACTAAAATGCCTTTTTTTCATTTAAAATGAGTTTTAAACATAAATTCTTGGCAAAACTCATCATATACTGATGTGATATCATAATTAGGATTTATTGGGATTTTAAGTCAGATTATATATTGAGTTTAACATCAAGTTCTTGTACAATGCTCGTAAATGACGATAATGCCCTTATGGCACGTAAATGAGTTTTAAGCATAATATTCATACCAAACCTTTTGCTTACTGATTTGTTATGACAAATAAAATATTTTAACTATTCAAAGTTGGTCATAACATCAGATTTCATAAACCATCACATAAATCATCATTTAACGACTTTAACGTCGTTTAGGCGCATAATATTGTTTTAAACCATATTTATAAACCAAGACTTGTTACCTACTGATTTTATAAATTATTTTAAACATTTTTACAGTAAGTATAAATCATGAACTCAGAATCTCAAATAAATTCTCAAACTATGTGTGAAATGACCAAAATGCCCCTACGGTGCATAGTTTGGTCTTATAGCATAAACCACACATATATTTGATATCCTGCTGATATGATATCATAATCTAACCATTTTACAGATTGTTTATGACCATAACATCAGTTTAGTTGCAAGATCCTTTTATAAATTGTAAAATTACCAAAATGCCCTTATGAGGCATAGTTTGATTTTAAAACCTTAACGGGCATACAAGTTGATATCCTACTGATATTATAACTTGTTTAAAGTGTATTGGCATATGGAACTTGTTCATGACTCATCTGGTTACCCGTCATCGCTTACACGCGTACGGTTAGACTTACGTAACTAGTTTACATAAGTTTACCGAAACGGGTTTAACCTTATCGTTTTGATCTCAGAATCTAGAATGTACTTTGTTTACCCATATTATACAAGTCCTAGTACTTGTTGGGTTTAAACCACATTCTATTCAGTATACGCTTAATCTAGCGAACCTATTCTTAAGTATCGGGTCATATCTAAAGGAACTACCTTTGGCCCGTATACATTCTAACAGATTATAAATCTGTTCATTCCAGACTATAGTACCCCCAGATAATCGGACTTGGGTCAATAATACTTAGACTTGCGGCTTTTGCCAAATATAGTCTTATTGATTGGAAGCTAGCAAAAAGGTAGATACTCTTGACTTATTTTAGTGTAAACTTGGGATGACAAATATGCCTCTTGGGACGGTTATTACATAAGTAAGTCGCCTATGATTGCGCAAAAGTGTAAGAATACGGTTTAATCCGTTTACTTGATAATTGATATAACTGGGGTTAATGATACCATGTCCGGACAACCCAATGGGTTAAATCAAGTATATAATCTCGTAACAAGAATAATCCCAAGATATATTTAAAAGATCACCTACGGGTTTTCTATATGTATAAAACTCTTTTCGAAAAACTATTTTTCCAAAGAGTCAGTTAATTGTATTTACCAGCTTTGGTTGACGTATTTTCAAAAAGATTGAACATCAGGTACCGAACCTTATAATAGGCTGGGAATACGGGTCGGCTAGAATGAAGGCTAAGGAATTTTCACTCCTAATGCTTAAGGCCTATGATGTCTAAAGCTCTATTTATTTAGATCCTATATGTGGGCTTGTATCAAACGCTTGTAATACTTTTATATATTCAAGCTTTATCTTTATATTTTTAATCCAATACTTCCGCTCCATATTATTATACTGTGATAATTGTTATCCAACCGTCATGATTGTACCCTTCCGGGCCCACCGGAGATCGGGGTGTGACAGATCTTAAGGAAATAAGATGATACCGATTGGGTTTCCTCCATTCGACATGCATGAAGTGTCACGCCCCAAAAACGTTGCAGAGGAATATAAAACGTAGTGGTGACGGAAGTTGGTGCCCTTTAATATCTTGTTGAACGATGCATTTAATTTTTGGACATATTAACTTATTTAAAACATAAGTTCTTAAACACAACGTTTTGAAACATGACACAACCATGACATAGTTAAATTGTCTTGGATCCTCACGGATCTTATTACATTTATCCCAGAAAGTTTAAAAGTTAGTCCAACATATTAAGTGACAAAACATGCATCAACAACCACAAGATACGCCATGATTCCCGAAGCCGAACTCAAGTACCTGAAGAACACGTTAAAATCAAGTGTCAACACAAATGAGGGTGAGTTAACATATTCAAATTTAAACAATTTGATCCCAAGGAAAAATCTTTCTAATTATGTGTTTATTATAAAACATCCATATAATTTATGTAAGTCCATTCACTTCCTTAATAAAATTCATGGAATCATGGGTCAACCGTCGTAGGTTTTTCATCTGAAACCTCCAAATAAGGCATCTTCCCAAGTTTACATATTAAATTTATAGCATCAAATGTTTGGACTCGTAAGTTAGCTAGAAATTAAGAACTATATATTTTCAATGTAGGGATAATCAAGGCTAGACTATAAACAGAATATCAATTCGTCGTTTGACTTGACACAGAGCGACCGGTCACGACGGTGTTGTCAACCCGATAGATCTACCAATAATTACTCGCGTGCAATACTTAAATGATTAAACAACACCATTGGCGCATGGTCCATATCGAGACCATATATGATGCCTGCCTCACGTACAATATATATATCCTGCTAATATGACAAATTTAATATATGATGTTGTACGAATTCCCTGAAACCCCCACCGAAATGTAAGCCTATGCCGATACTTACTCTCTTGAGATCAAGCAAATTTGTCCCAACTACACGGTCGTTTTCCCCCAAACACCGTACTATCCCAGTTTCTCCCTGAAACATATATTCACCAAAAACATTTCATCCCGAAATATATAATTTATATCAAAAGGTATGTTTTATTCCAAAAACATTATTAAACCCTTTTTGACGTGTTCCTTCCCCAAAACATATACGAAAGAGTAAAAAGATGAGGGTTTAATGAAACTCACCTTTGAGTGCGTATTTTTAAATAGCGCAATCCCACAGATTGATTTCTACACGTCCTATTATACATAGGAACGATTTATAAATCAATATATCACAATATCCTAAGTTTCTCCGTTTCTTAGGATTTTTCACATAACTTTGAGATTTTCTCGAAAAGTTATCGTTTTTGATTATGTTGGCATGTTAATATATATATATATATATATATATATATATATATATATATATATATATATGAGTCCATATTTATATATATTTAAGATTTTGCGACTTGAACGATTTCATTGGTGACCGTTATCATGTAAATCCGTTAACACACCCGTTTATACGTGATATATCTACGATTTGCGCGTCGTAATATATATATACATAAACGTACACATAAGTCAACATCGTAACATGCGTAATCTCGTTAACTTATCTATTTTGTAATTTTTAAGGCAAGCATACATAAAATAACTTATATGTATCAAATTTCATGTTTGACAAACAAGTTACACGTTAAACGCGATTTTACCGTTTCTACCACATAAAACGCACATGTGTACATGCATAGTCTAAATTTCCCACTATCATGTTAAAACTTAACAAATTTTCACATTCACATGTTTAAATTATATAACACATTTTAACACATAAGGTTCACCCAAAATTACCCATACTAGTGTTCATTGAAAAACGCGTATTTTAGTGATTCGGTAACGTTTTCGGGCGTCGGAAGTCACGTATGGCCAACCAAACACCAAGTAAACTTAAAATTAGTTAAAATACTTATTTTTAAACTAAAAATATTAGCTCACTTACTGTTCTAAATCAGTTTCATAAAAATCGTTCGAAAAGCCGATTTTTAACCTTTTTACCGCATAGTTTTGCATTAAACGTTACCATAACCATCCCAACTCGTAATGACTTGATATTTTAACATAATACTTGTTATTTACTGATTAAAATGATGATTATAATCAGATTAGTGCAATTTTTGTGTAAGTCACATAAATCATGCGATTTCACGTATTTTACAACACTTAAAGCACCAAGTACAACATGCATAGCTAGTAAACTTTATGACAAAGTTTCATACCATTTTAACACTTAAAATATTTATATTTTTAGTGTTTAGAATCTGATTAAAATTTATTTTTATCAAATCATATCTAAATCATCATTTCATGACCACAAATCATCATGCATGTTCAAGTAAATGCATCTAATGCATCCATATAGCATCATCATCATTATATATGAACTAAAATATATATCCAACATATATTTAAGTCATGTTCAAGTATTCAAGAACATCATCATCTTTATATGATCATTTTTCAATTATTTATCATAAATGCAACACCTATGCATATATTCTTGCACATAAAAAAATATCAATATAAAAAAAATGTTCATGCATGCATATATACACACACATATACGGCTCTCATATACATGCATACATATTAATCCAAAATTTTATTTTACATGTCCATTCACATGATTAAAACTCCTTTTAGAACTTTCCAAGATCACATGCACATCACTTTCCAACATCTAATCATACAAGATCAAACCAAAAATCAAAACTCCTATTTTAACATACATATATACATATGTACGACCACATATACATATATATACACATCCATTTTATTTTATTCCAAAAATCCATTTGTTTTAGTTTTCAAGTTTATGTTTAGATTCAAGAACAAGAGAAACTTTCACTATCATCTTCATCACTATGAATCATGAACAAGATTTGAAAGATGAAATGTTATACCTTCAAGATTCTTAGTGGGTTTTAATAAAAGTGATGATATGAAGCCTTGTTCTTGCTTGAATCTCCATGGAATCACCTCTAAACCTTCATATAAGCTTGAAAACACCTTGGAATGCCTTCAAATCTTCAAGAATTGATTTGAAATTTAAAATGGATATGTGAAAGGGGTGTTTCGGCCATAGCTTTTAGAGAGAGAGAAGATGATTTGGTTTGACTGTCTTGGAATTGAGAATTAGAATATTATGGAAGATATGGAGAATTTTTGAAAGATTACTTGCATTCTCCAAGGCTCACACTTGTCAAGAGAGAGAATAGGGAAGACCTCCATGGCCGCCACATGTCTCAATTCTCACACAAATTGCATGCATATATATTAAACACGGGTGTTTTACTGGATATCGGGTATTTTATCTAGCGTTTTAATCATGTTTTTGTGCGTTTTAAATTATTTTAATCATTCTATAAAAATAATCTCACTAAAATATTACTGAAATAATTACCAGTTGCCTTGACCCGCATTGACAGTATTTTGTCAGATACGTGCACTATCGCGCGGTACGCGCTTAAACTCGAAAAATAGAGTTTCTTAGCGTTTTAATTTATTTTTCCTCCCAGACATGATTAATATTACCATTCTAATCATAAAATATTGTTTTTGGATTTTAACATTTAATCGGGCGGTCACTGACGTTCGTTTCGCATTTTGTTAATTACGCGATAAGCGTTTAACTTATTGTTGCCAACATAATTTTTATCAAAGTTTGGATTTACCAACACATCAAATATCACATATAAACATCAATATCAGTAAAATACAACCTTTTTATTGATTCATGATACGTGTTACATTTGTACGGTATAGCCTAAATAGCCGGGTGTCACAATCTCCCCCTGTTTAGGAAATTTCGTCCCCGAAATTTTACTCTACAGGTTTTGTTTTTCGCAATCGGTGGAAACAGTAAAAACAGTCTTGCTAAGTATGGTCTTGTAGTTTCTGCGAGAAACTTTGATTCTTACGAAGAATCCTCGTAGACCTTTATTAAATAATCTCATTTCCTAATTTCTCATCTCAACGCTCTCTACCTTCTACAAGGTTCATCGTTTACAAGTACTTAATCAGAAAGGGTAAAGTCATTGTTCCACCATTTCAGGTTTGACATATGTGTAACCATATATATGTCGTCCCGTACCTGAGGTAGTCTGAGTCTCTATACGATTGATTCAACTCGAGATGGGCTCTCGAAAGGACATAATCAATGTGGCTCAGCTTTTCTCCCTCTGCTAAACCTAACAGCATCTTTCCAAGGTAACACCTGCAACAAAACAAAGTCTTCGACCTGAAACTGCAACAATTTCCTTCAATTGTCCACGTAATTCTTCTGTCGATCGACGGTGACTTTTAACCTACCCTTGATCTAGGCAAACCCTGCCGCTGGTTTCCTAGATAAACTCGGGTCTGGTTAGTTGCCTTTCGCCAACTTAAGCTCGACAAAGTGGTGATCGACACTTCCTTCCATACAAGGCTTCAAACGGAGCAGCCTTGATACTAGCGTGGTAACTATTGTTGTAAGAAAACTCTGCCAACGGAAAGTGTGTATCTCAACTTCCACCGAAATCGATCGCATACGCTCTCAACATATCTTCTAACGTTTGAATGGTTTTCTCACTCTGACCATCCGTTTGAGGATGATATGCAGTACTCATGTCGAAACGAGAACCCAGCGACTCTTGAAGAGATCGCCAAAACCTGGAGTCAAACCGTCTGTCTCTATCCGAGATAATTGACACTGGTACTCCATGACGGGCTACAATCTCGTTAAGGTACAACTGCGATATCTTCTCCGTATCGTCTGTTTCCTTAAGCACTAAGAAATGAGCAGACTTTGTTAATCGATCCATAATTACCCATATCGTATCATGTCCACGCGATGTACGGGGTAACTTGGTGATAAAGTCCATCGTAATATGTTCCTATTTCCACCTAGGAATCTCTGGTTGCTGCAGAAGCCAAGACGACTTGTGATGTTCAGCCTAAACCTTTGAGCACGTCAGACATTTACCCACATAGACCGCAATATCTCTCTTCATATTGGGCCACCAGTACAACTCCTTGATATCCTGATACATCTTGATAGAACCCGGTTAAATGTAATATAAGGACTTATGAGCCTTGTTCATAATGTCACACCCCGACCACGTAAAACATCAAGTCATGGCGGAAACGTCGGGGAGTGTTGTAACAGAATTAATTGTTTCACAACCATGGAAATTAAAGTTACGTTTTATTTATCAAACAAGCGAGTTACATTGTCTCAAAACAGGAAATAAAGAGTTCAGAACATAAATAAACTAAGTCTATCTTTATTTTTAGTCTCTAAGGCACAGGTCCGCCCTATGTCACGATCATCATCCTAAGCAACAGCTCCTGAAAACACATGTGAAAATAGGTACGTCAGCATAAAAATGCATGTGAGATACATAGGTTTTGTGAAAATAAGATTCATGACTTGGGTTTTAGAAGAAAGGTTTAATAAAAATTAGTCATGAATCTTGTTAAGTGTTTTCTTTTATAAATCATATGAAAACTCGATAAGAAATCAGATTATATAAAAGAAAGGAGTATGGTTAATGAAATAACCAAATACAATGAGTTGTATAAAATAAACTATTTTGTAAAACAATGTCTTGTGAGGAATATGTTATTTGTGTAAAATGTAATATGTCTATACTGAAATGATTTAATTAACGCTACGATATGTAATATTATACAAGCACTTATATATAGGAAGTACCAGCGGCGTATCCACCATGCTTGTATCATATTACACACGCCTCGTTACTCAAATCACCTACCCAAACCAACCACCTTTGTACATTGTTCATGTATAAATCAATTGTTAAGTGTTATTGTGTAAACCATATAAAAATGTCCATGTCTAATGTAAATCACTGAAGGTGTAAATCAATGTCGAAATGTTTATGTTTAATGTAAATCATGAATTGTGTATCCAAAAATATCATGTATGGCAAGTGAAATACATCAACTAAACCATAGGTAAAATGCACAAAACAGGGTATCGAATTTAAACATAGTTTAAATCAAAGTTATGTTTTGTGAAACAATTGCATGCTATACTGATACAAACATCTATGCGGTATTGTTATAATGCATACATCCAAGCCTTGTCACTATGGTGATAGACCTTTAAACAAATTAAAGGTTTATCTGTGTTATGTTTATCGAATTCGGTCATTCCTTCCACCCAAACAAACCTAGGGTTCTGGAACGGGAGTTGTCAAGTCCTATGGTACCATTACCTACTAACGAGCGGCGTAGCTAATGTTAATGAATGTATATTGTCCCATTTGAACAAACCAAATGTCATACCAAAATGTAAGCATGTGATGAATAACAAATGTACTAAGTATGCACACAATGGACATACATAGCATAAAATGTAATGTAAAACAATGTACTAAGTATGCACACAATGGACATACATAGCATAACATGTAATGTAAAACAAATGTACTAAAGTGTACTATTGAACATAACAAGCATATGGTATGAAAACATGGAAAAGCATGAAAGTAACAAGTAGGCACATGTGTTTCACCCCAAAATGTTTGGAAAACAGTAAAAGAGGGGTCTATATACTCACTTGAGATTGCCTAGAAGTCCTTGAGTAACAACCAAACAATGCTAGAGATCACGGATATCAAACGACACCTAATATAGGTAACTATGTTAATATACCAGACCTAAATCGGAGGATTGGATAGAATGAGGGTTTGTAAACCAACCGAGTATGGGAACTCGTGTAATATGGTTTAACAAAGCCTACATACTAAAATGAAACCTAACCTAAGTGCTTACGACCCATTACGACCCGTTTAGGTAGCTTATGCTACTTTAACGCGTCGTTCGTGTAAAACGCGTTCAGAATGCCTAACTAGCCCTATGATAAGTAAAATATGCCTTAACATGTCTAATATTGTTGCCAAATCAGTTTAGATGTTAAAAGTTATGTTACATATGCTTAAAATGAATTTTGGCGTAAGAAGGGCATTTTGGTAATTTACCTAAGGCATATAAACTACCTATCATACAACTACTTAAACGAAGCGACCATAAGGTATAACCTCGGAAGGTTATTCCCTATATACTATGGTCACCTAATGTGTTTGGTCGGATCCTAATATGATCGACCAAACGGGTCGGGTTCGAAAGTATAAGCGATTGTTTAGATCGCTTACCTTACGACCCTATATAAGCACTAAACTAAAAGTGACGAGCTAAGCATGTTAAAACATGCTTAACTAAGTTTAGAAAACAGGTTTGGTATCAAAACAAACGGTTTTGATACCTATTAGTAGTTTGGTTACAAAATACGCAATAATACGCATTTTGGCCGAAACTACGACTCGTCACTGAGTCTTGATAACGTGGTAATCAGTAGGTATAGTTTCTAGGGACTATAACCATCGTGATTACGCTCACGTTATGAAGTTCAAACGAACTTCGCATTGACCATAAACTGGTCAACGCAGAAAGTCAAACAAAGTTTGACTTTTAACGCTAAACGAATAAAGAGAACGAAGGAACACTTACAAAGGGTCCCCGCTAGTAAAACTTGATCGAATAGCTCAGGTATGAAGCAATGACTTCAACTTAGAGCTTTGAGATCAGATTTGTGGGTTTTGATTTGTGAAAGGGTTGGGTATTTATAGGATTCTTTGAACCGTTAGGATCGTTTATCGAATAACGTGATCGAATATCATCCGTACATGTGTTGAAATGTTATGGTGCATCATTTGCCCCCACCATCAGTGATTAACATGTGGCATTGGCCTTTGGAGTGTTTAAAAGCTGTTAATCAGTAATCAAAACGATTTTTTGCATCTGACACCTGCTTACGGACCGTAAGGGCGATGGCTTACGGTCCGTAAGCCATCAAGTTTGGCAGAATGTCAGTTTCAGTCCCTGCACCTTGTTTCGTTGCGTAACGGCACTTCTAACACCCGTTAAACCCAATTTCAAGCTCCATAATGATGTTGAGACATAGGTAACATGAAATATGCTTGAAAACATCACGGATGTCAGTTCGTTTGGCCGTATGATTGCGTTGTTCGGTTAATTACGACGGAATGCGCATAAGCGCGAAAAACGATCCAAATTGCGTGACGAATGGATTTTTCTCATGCCAAACACTAAAATAAAATATTTTAGTGCTTACATAATTTTTTGGATGTCCGGGTGTATTCAGAATGTGAGTTATGCGCGAAAGTGCAAACTTGTGCACTTTTTGACGCTTTTAGTCCTTGAATGACCCAAAAGTTTATTTTAGCACACCGAACCCCTCAAAGCCTATTTCTAAGCTATGTAAAGGATATTTATGGTATGTTTAACTTATGGTCATGTTACGGAATGTCTGTTACAGTTTAAATTGGCATACTTTCGCAGTTTGTCAAATTTAGTCCCTGTAGGCGAATTAACTTGTTTTGGCCATACCAAAGCCTTCAAAACTTATTTCTAAGTTATGTAAAGGTTATTTAAGGTATGTTAAGTATATGTTGATGTTACGGAGTATTTGTCGCATTAAACTGATTGCGTTTACGCACCAGTTTGCGTATAACTCTCCAGAAAGTGATATAGAGTTTGAAATTGAACAAAAGTCAAAACATGAAAAATGTAAAACATAACCAAACAAACATTGGGATCAAATAACTTTGTTTTATTGATAATTGAACTGTTCACAATGATTACAAGCACAGATGTTACAGTCTCCCCTACTTGTGGAAATTTCGTCCCGAAATTTATTTAGAGGAAACTCGTGGGAATAGATGTGGGTACTTCGCCTTCATTTGATCTTCGCATTCCCAAGTAAACTCAGGTCCACGTTTAGATTACCAGCGAACTTTGACCAATGGAATGCTCTTGCGTTTGAGCCACTTGACTTCACGTTCCATGATTTCCACTGGCTTCTCAACAAATTTCAGTGTTTTATCAACACGAATTTCGTCAAGTGGTATGTGGAGGTTCTCATCAACTAAACACTTCTTGAGATTGGACACGTGAAAGGTTGGATGAACATTTCCAAGTTCAGGAGGTAACTCAAGTCTGTAGGCTACCTTACCGATTCTTTCGATGATCTTGAATGGTCCAACGTATCTAGGTGCAAGTTTTCCTTTCTTTCCAAATCTGATCACACCTTTCCAAGGTGAGACCTTAAGTAATACACGATCACCGACTTGAAAATCCAAGGGCTTGCATTTTGGGTCCGCGTAACTCTTTTGACGGCTTCTAGCTGTCTGAAGGTTATCACGAACTTTCTTAATCTTGTCAGTTGTCTCTAAAATGAGGGCAGGTCCAGTAAGCTGAGCCTCACCGATCTCATTCCAGCTAACTGGTGAACGAAATTTTCGACCATAGAGTGCCTCGAAAGGAGCCATGTTGATGCTGGAGTGATAACTGTTGTTGTAGGAGAATTGAATCAACGGAAGATATGAATCCCAACTACCACCAAAATCGATCACACAAGCTCTAAGAATATCCTCCAGAGTCTGGATTGTTCTTTCAGATTGACCATCCGTTTGCGGATGATAAGTTGTGCTCAGATTAAGTTGGGTTCCCATAGCAGATTGCATGGTTCTCCAAAAATGAGAAGTGAAACGAGCATCTCTGTCAGAAATGATGTTCAAAGGAACACCATGTCGAGCTACAATTTCATCCACATAGATTTTAGCAAGCTTGTCAGCAGAAAAATCCTCACGGATTGGCAAGAAATGCGCTGACTTAGTAAGACGATCAACAACTACCCAGATGGCATCACGACCTTTCTTTGTGCGTGGAAGTTTGGTAATGAGATCCATAGTAATGTTTTCCCATTTCCAAACTGGGATCTATGGTTGCACCAATAAACCAGAAGGACGCTGATGTTCAGCCTTAACCTTAAGATAAGTAAGGCATTTTGATACATATAAGGCAATGTCTTTCTTCATACCAAGCCACCAATACTGAATACGAAGATCCTTATACATCTTATCTGAACCAGGATGAACAGAATAACGAGAATTATGGGCTTCATCCATAAGCAAGGTGCGAAGGTTACCTTGGCTTGGGACCCACAAACGGTCCATGAAGTAATACGATCCATTGTCCTTCAGTTCCAGATCAGGAGTTATGTGATAGGGAAATTCCTTATCCATCAAACCTTGTGAAACACAAGTGTGTTGAGCCTGAGAAATGCGGGCTTGGATATCGGATCGAGCTTGAATATCAGATTGAACACGAACACAATGAAGCTTAGTACGTTCCTTACGACTCAATGCATCGGCTACGACATTCGCCTTACCAGGATGGTAGCAAATTTCGCAGTCATAGTCGTTTAGAAGCTCAACCCAACGTCGTTGCCTCATGTTGAGTTCTTTCAGATTGAAGATATGTTGAAGACTTTTGTGGTCCGTGAAAACCACACATTTTGTACCATACAAATAGTGTCTCCAGATCTTAAGAGCGAAGACAACTGCACCCCACTCAAGATCATGAGTGGTGTAGTTCTTCTCATGTATCTTCAACTGCCTCGATGCGTATGCTATGACTTTGTTCCTTTGCATCAGAACACAGCCAAGACCCAATTTAGATGCATCACAATAAACGACGAAATCATCATTGCCCTCAGGCAAGGTCAGAACAGGCGTGTCGCAAAGTTTCTGCTTCAAAGTCAGAAACGCTTCCTCTTGCTTGAATCCCCAATCAAAGGGCTTGTTCTTCTGATTTAGAGCAGTTAAAGGAACTGCAATCTTTGAGAAGTTTTCAATGAAGCGGCGGTAATAACCCGCAAGTCCAAGAAAAGAACGAACCTCAGTTGGAGTAGTAGGCGTATCCCAATCCTTAATCGCACTGATCTTGGAGGGATCTACATGAATGCCTTGTTCGTTTATAATATGTCCTAAGAATTGAACTTCTTTAAGCCAGAATTCACACTTGGAGAATTTGGCGAAAAGTTGCTCTTTCTTTAGGAGTTCTAGAGTAAGACGAAGATGTTGCTCGTGATCAGCTCGCGTCTTAGAGTGTATCAAAATGTCATCAATAAAAACAATGACGAACTGATCCAAATAAGGCTTGCAGACCCTATTCATTAAGTCCATGAAAACAGCAGGAGCATTAGTCAAACCAAATGGCATGACTGTGAACTCATAATGCCCATATCGAGTGCGGAACGCTGTCTTGGGAATATCTTCTTCATGCACACGAAGTTGATGATATCCAGATCGCAGATCAATCTTTGAAAAATAAGAAGCACCCTGTAACTGATCAAAGAGATCATCGATGCGAGGTAGGGGATATCGATTCTTGATGGTAAGCTTGTTAAGCTCACGATAATCGATACACATCCTAAAAGATCCATCCTTCTTTTTGACAAAAAGAACGGGAGCACCCCAAGGTGAAAAGCTAGGACGGATAATACCTTTATCAGAGAGCTCCTGAAGCTGCTTAGACAACTCTTGCATCTCAGATGGTGCAAGACGATATGGAGATCTGGCAATGGGATTTGCACCAGGTACGAGATCAATACGGAACTCGACTTGGCATGCTGGGGGTAGACCAGGTAACTCTTCAGGAAATACTTCAGGATAATCCCGAACAACAGGGATATCTTGAATAGACTTACCTTTGCCCTTATCTACTACAACATGTGCCAAAAAGGCCACATAGTTCTTTCGCAGATACTTCCGAGCTTTAAAACAAGACATGTGTTTGAGACCACCAGCAGGTTTCTCACCATGAACTTGTAGGATCTCGCCTGTCGAAAGCGGCACACGAACAATCTTCTCAAAACAAACTACCTCTGCGCGATGCTTGGATAACCAATCCATACCCACTATAACGTCGAAGCTTCCAAGTTGCATAGGCGTGAGGTCAATAGGAAAAATATGGTCGTTAAGGTTCAACTGGCAGTTGCGAAGAACAGAATCAAGAACAATGGGTTCACCGCTAGCAACCTCTACTTTCAGGGGTTTTCCTAGTTTCGTTCTAGACACGCGAAGCAATGGCTCAAAAGATAATGACACAAAACTCTTATCGGCACCCGAATAAAAAAGAACAGATGCAGGCTGATTATTAATAAAGAACGTACCGTTCACCACTTCATTGTCCGCCTGTGCCTCTTGTGCATTCATGTTGAAGACTCGCCCTCGATCCTGATTCTGATTTGGATTAGCATTCACCAATCTTGGACACTGATTACGGTAGTGGGTCAGATCCCCACAGTTGTAACAAGAACCTGGCGGGTAGTGTGGTCGTGCAGCTTGACCCGGTTGCTGAGCAGGAGGCTGAGCAACTTGTCGAGCCGGGTTCTGAACTGCCTGATTCTGAGCAAAACGACAAACATCAGCAAGATGTCCTGACTTCCCACAGTTAGTAAAGAAGCGACACGGAAATTGCGGCTGATGGTGCCTGTTACATCTATTGCACAAAGGTGCATTTCCTGCATAAGGTTTCTTCGCTGGAGGCTGTGCGGGTTGGTTGGGAGCTGCCTGGTTAACTTGGGCAGTGACAGCAAAATTTTGGGAAGCCTTATGCTTCCTTGACCCCCTTGAGGAACCAGAATCCTTTCCCTTCTTGTTTTGACCTTTCTTGCTATCTTCTTTGTCAGACGACTGCTTCTTACCTTTGTCACCCTTTTTATGCAGCTTTCCTTTTCGAACCTGTGACTCAGTCAATGTCGCTGCTAACTCGATCGCCTGACAGAGTGTGGTAGGGTTACTACCAGTAATGATGTCTTGTATTGAGTCAGGTAGACCATCGATGTACCTTTCGATAGCCTTGTCGAGTGGGGTAACCATTGTTGGGCAAAGTAGACTCAACTCCTCAACCCTATCAGTATACGCCCTGTGCTCGCCACTGTCCTGTTTCAAGTCATCAAACTCTCTCTCCAAAGCTCGCTGTTCATGACGAGGATAAAACTCCCTCATCATAGAGCTCTAAGTTCAGCCCATGTCTGTTCTAGAGCAACCTCTGCACCACGATCTCTCATAACCCCGTTCCACCATGTAAGAGCCCTCTTCTGAAACACACTCGAAGAAAACTCGACCTTGCGATTATCAGGACACTGCACGTGACGGAAAGTATTCTCAATGCTCTCGAACCATTGAAGAAGCCTAGTTGCTCCTTCAGTACCGCTAAACTTGAGCGGTTTAGCCTAGCTAAAACTCTTGAAATTGCATGGAGCATGATTGTTGTTGTTGGCTTGGTTCCATTGAGCAAAGAGGTTTGGGAATGCAGCAGCCATCTGCTGCGCAATAATTTCTGCCAGTTTGGCAGTCGCTATCTAATTCTCGCGTCGAGGAGGCATTCTAAAAGAGGACACATGGAAGGAAACGAGTGAGATGATTGAATGAAAAGGATGAGATGTAACAAAATCAACAAAAGCAAAGATGGTAGTCATTCGTCCGCATCACAAAGCAAACAAACGACACACAGTGACTAATCAAAGTAAATGGGTCAAAAATAATGTATTGCGAAGACATGCTCGCCTATAAGTGAACACTCACCCCAAGAGTTCCCAGGTAAGAGTGACTGGTCCGATTATGTGGATTTGTACGAACACTCTAGCCTTAGACAGAAAACCCAGGGTACAGGCATTCACTCTTCCAGTTTGCACGTGTTCACACTATTAAAAACCCAAAACTTTGACGAGATTTTGAAAATTCAAAGGGGTTCAAAACCTTACAACAGAGGGTTCAAAACCTAGTAATCAATCATCCTAGAACAGATGATTAGTTTTCAAAGCGGATTCGAACTTGATTTTCCCGTTGTGGTTATCACCTAAGGATAGGTGAAGTGCATGTTTTAAAATCTAAACACAAGATAACTTGTGTTGGGGTCCTAGAAAGTTATAGTCTAGGTCAAAGCATTACTAATAACCTAATTCCCTATAACCATTGGCTCTGATACCAACTCTTCTGTCACACCCCGACCACGTAAAACATCAAATCGTCGCGGAAACGCCGGGGAGTGTTGTAACAGAATTAATTGTTTCACAACCATGGAAATTAAAGTTACGTTTTATTTATCAAACAAGCGAGTTACATTGTCTCAAAACAGGAAATAAAGAGTTCAGAACATAATTAAACTAAGTCTATCTTTACTTTTAGTCTCTAAGGCACAGGTCCGCCCTAGTGGCACGATCATCATCCTAAGCAACAGCTCCTGAAAACACATGTGAAAATAGGTACGTCAGCATAAAATGCCTGTGAGATACATAGGTGTTGTGAAAATAGGATTCATGACTTGGGTTTTAGAAGAAAGGTTTTATAAAAATTAGTCATGAATCTTGTTAAGTGTTTTCTTTTATAAATCATATGAAAACTCGATAAGAAATCAGATTATATAAAAGAAAGGAGTATGGTTAATGAAATAACCAAATACAATGAGTTGTATAAAATAAACTATTTTATAAAACAATGTCTTGTGAAGAATATGTTATTTGTGTAAAATGTAATATGTCTATACTGAAATGATTTAATTAACGCTACGATATGTAATATTATACAAGCACTTATATATAGGAAGTACCAGCGGCGTATCCACCATGCTTGTATCATATTAAACACGCCTCGTTACTCAAATCAATTACCCAAACCAACCACCATTGTACATTGTTCATGTATAAATCAATTGTTAAGTGTTATTGTGTAAACCATATAAAAATGTCCATGTCTAATGTAAATCACTGAAGGTGTAAAATATCATGTATGGCAAGTGAAATACATCAACTAAACCATAGGTAAAATGCACAAAACAGGGTATCAAATTTAAACGTAGTTTAAATCAAAGTTATGTTTTGTGAAACAATTGCATGCTATACTGATACAAACATCTATGCGGTATTGTTATAATGCATACATCCAAGCCTTGTCACTGTGGTGATAGACCTTTAAACAAATTAAAGGTTTATCTGTGTTATGTATATCGAATTCGGTCATTCCTTCCACCCAAACAAACCTAGGGTTCTGGAACGGGAGTTGTCAAGTCCTATGGTACCATTACCTACTAACTAGCGGCGTAGCTAATGTTAATGAATGTATATTGTCCCATTTGAACAAACCAAATGTCATACCAAAATGTAAGCATGTGATGAATAACAAATGTACTAAGTATGCACACAATGGGCATACATAGCATAAAATGTAATGTAAAACAATGTACTAAGTATGCACACAATGGACATACATAGCATAACATGTAATGTAAAACAAATGTACTAAATATGCACACACTGGGCATACATAGCATAAACACAGTGAAATCATGTACTATAAGTGTACTATTGAACATAACAAGCATATGGTATGAAAACATGGAAAAGCATGAAAGTAACAAGTAGGCACATGTGTTTCACCCCAAAATGTTTGGAAAACAGTAAAAGAGGGGTCTATATACTCACTTGAGATTGCCTAGAAGTCCTTGAGTAACAACCAAACAATGCTAGAGATCACGGATATCAAACGACACCTAATATAGGTAACTATGTTAATATACCGGACCTAAATCGGAGGATTGGATAGAATGAGGGTTTGTAAACCAACCGAGTATGGGAACTCGTGTAATATGGTTTAACAAAGCCTACATACTAAAATGAAACCTAACCTAAGTGATTACGACCCATTACGACCCGTTTAGGTAGCTTATGCTACTTTAACGCGTCGTTCGCGTAAAACGCGTTCGGAATGCCTAACTAGCCCTATGATAAGAAAAATATGCCTTAACATGTCTAATATTGTTGCCAAATCAGTTTAGATGTTAAAAGTTATGTTACATATGCTTAAAATGAATTTTGGCGTAAAAAGTGCATTTTGGTAATTTACCTAAGGCATATAAACTACCTATCATACAACTACTTAAACGAAGCGACCATAAGGTATAACCTCGGAAGGTTATTCCCTATATACTATGGTCACCTAATGTGTTTGGTCGGATCCTAATGATCGACCAAACGGGTCGGGTTCGAAAGTATAAGCGATTGTTTAGATCGCTTACCTTACGACCCTATATAAGCACTAAACTAAAAGTGACGAGCTAAGCATGTTAAAACATGCTTAACTAAGTTTAGAAAGCAGGTTTGGTATCAAAACAAACGGTTTTGATACCTATAAGTAGTTTGGTTACAAAATACGCAATAATACGCATTTTGGCCGAAACTACGACTCGTCACTGAGTCTTGATAACGTGGTAATCAGTAGGTATAGTTTATAGGGACTATAACCATCGTGATTACGCTCACGTTATGAAGTTCAAACGAACTTCTCAATGACCATAAACTGGTCAACGCAGAAAGTCAAAAAAAGTTTGACTTTTAACGCTAAACGAATAAAGAGAATGAAGGAACACTTACAAAGGGTCCCCGCTAGTAAAACTTGATCGAGTAGCTCAGGTATGAAGCAATGACTTTAACTTAGAGCTTTGAGATCAGATTTTTGGGTTTTGAGTTGTGAAAGGGTTGGGTATTTATAGGATTCTTGGAACTGTTAGGATCGTTTATCGAATAACGTGATCGAATATCATCCGTACATGTGTTGAAATGTTATGGTGCATCATTTGCCCCCACCATCAGTGATTAACATGTGACATTGGCCTTTGGAGTGTTTAAAAGTTGTTAATCAGCAGTCAAAATGAGTTTCTGCATCTGACCCCTGCTTACGGACCGTAAGGGTGATGGCTTACGGTCCGTAAGCCATCAAGTTTGGCAGAATCTTAGTTTCAGTCCCTGCACCTTGTTTCGTTGCGTAACGGCACTTCTAACACCCGTCAAACCCAATTTCAAGCTCCACAATGATGTTAAGACACAGGGAACATGAAATATGCTTGAAAACATCACGGATGTCGGTTCGTTTGGCCGTACGATTGCGTTGTTCGGTTAATTACGACGGAATGCGCATAAGCGCGAAAAACGATCCAAATTGCGTGACGAATGGATTTTTCTCATGCCAAACACTAAAATAAAATATTTTAGTGCTTACATAATTTTTTGGATGTCCGGATGTATTCAGAACGTGAGTTATGCGCGAAAAAGCAAACTTGTGCACTTTTTGACGCTTTTAGTCCTTGAATGACCCAAAAGTTTATTTTAGCACACCGAACCCCTCAAAGCCTATTTCTAAGCTATGTAAAGGATATTTATGGTATGTTTAACTTATGGTCATGTTCCGGAATGTCTGTTACAGTTTAAATTGGCATACTTTCGCAGTTTGTCAAATTTAGTCCCTGTAGGCGAATTAACTTGTTTTTGCCATACCAAAGCCTTCAAAACTTATTTCTAAGTTATGTAAAGGTTATTTAAGGTATGTTAAGTATATGTTGATGTTCCAGAGTATTTTTCGCATTAAAATGATTGCGTTTACGCACCAGTTTGCGTATAACTCTCCAGAAAGTGATATAGAGTTTGAAATTGAACAAAAGTCAAAACATGAAAAATGTAAAACATAACCAAAAAAACATTGGGATCAAATAACTTTGTTTTATTGATAATTGAACTGTTCATAATGATTACAAGCACAGATGTTACACATAACCAGTTCACGTAGGTTACCTACCCAAACTCATTTCATGTAGTACATTACTTCATCCGCTCTTGGTATCAATTCACTTTCTAAACCCCTCAACCTTCTTGTCCTTCTGGGTCAATAACGTCAAAGGTTGCGCTAATCTGGAGAAATTCTCAATGAATCTCTGGTAATAACCAGCAAGCCTTAAGAATTGTCGCACCTCCGACGGAGTCTTTGGCGCTTCCCAATTCTTGATCGCTTTTATCTTCGATGGATCCACGTGTATACCTTTGTCGTTTATGACGTGTTCGAGAAATGAACTTCTCAAATCCAGAACTCACATTTAGAGAACTTGGCATACAACTTATCTTCCCTCAACAGCTCCAAAATCAACTTCAGATGATGCTCATGATCTTCTTTGGTTTGTGGATAGATAAGTATGTCGTCGATGCATACTATCACGAATTTATTCAAGTAGGGTTTGCATACCCTGTTCATGAGATCCATGAACACAGCTGGCGCATTAGTTAGGCCAAAAGGCATGACTAAAAACTCGTAATGGCCATATCGTGTTCGAAAAGATGTCTTCGAAATATCTTCGTCAGCAACCTTTAACTGATGATATCCTGAACGCAGGTCAATTTTCGAGTAGTAACTAGATCCTGTAGCTGATCAAATAAATCGTCAATCCTCGGTAAAGGGTACCGATTCTTGATAGTCAACTTGTTCAGCTCTTTGTAATCGATGCACATCCTAAAGGATCCATCCTTCTTCTTTACAAATAAAACAGGTGCACCCCAAGGCAAAAAGCTTGGTTGAATGAAACCTTTGTCTAGTAGCTCTTGAAGCTGATTTGACATTTCCTTCATTTCTGACGGTGCTAATCTATAAGGAGATTTTGCAATCGGTGCAGCATCGGGTACCAGATCGATTCGGAATTCGATCTGTCTCGCAGGGGGCAATCCAGGTAAGTCTTTAGGAAAAACTTCTGGATAATCGCGAATAATAGGAATCTCTTCGATCTTCCTACATTCGGCCTTCGTATCCACTATGTTAACTAAGAACGCAGGATAACCTTTTCGCAACAACTTGAACATCTTTATAACACTGACGACACTCGACACTCGACTTGATCGGTCTCTGAGAATAACTACCGCTTCACCACCATCAGAACGAGGTATCCTTACTTGCTTCTCCGAGAAAATAACCCCAGCTTCGTTCTTGGATAGCCAATCCATTCCCACAACTACATCAAAGCTCCCCAGCTCCACTGGTAATAAATCGATACTAAAACTATGATCACCTAACTAAATACTACAACCGCGAACGACCTCGCAAGTTTCTATCAGTTTACCATTTGCTAGTTCTACCGAGTACTTTTTACTTAGCTTACTTGTTGGAGAACACAAAAATGGTTCAAAGTTTTTCGAAACAAAATCAAGTCAGCTCTAGTATCGAAAAGTATGAACATAGATTGGTTATTGATCAAAAACATACCAGTAGCAATAGCAGGATCGTCACGTGCCTTTCCAGCATTCATCTCGAAAGCTTTGCCCTTCGCATTCTGACCCTTCAGTTTCGGGCAATCTCTTTTGAAGTGTCCTTGCTCACCACACTCGTAGCATCCCTCGAGTGTAACTCCCTTCGACGTACTCTTAGCATAACACTCGCGAGTCGCATGTCCAATTCGGCCACAGCTGGCGCACTTTCCTTGCTCATCACCGTGAGTCTTCTTCTCAGGGCAACTCCTGCCGTCTCTGACATTATCCTTTCACGACTCTCTAGAGTTAGCTACACACGTTTTCTGCAAACTGCGTTCCTTCTCACATTCCTATTCGGGATTCTTCTTTGAGCTCTCGGGCTTGCGCTTCTTCGAATCTCCAGTTCTAGGTTTGGAATGCTGAACTACTCGAATGGTTGACTCGTTACAACAGCCTGATATCACGCATATCGTGCCACGTCATTGCATAGGGCACCAGTAAATTATCTTGGGCTACAACCCTGGATTATTTTGTGTGTACATATATGTACTGTTCACATGATTGATAAAAATCAGGAATACGCTCTGATTATATCGTAACACATTAACTACTAAAACTTTCCGATCATATTTTACCTGGAGGGTTTCCAATCTGTGTCCCACCAAGACCATGCCCATGAGTACCACGTCCACGTTCATGGCCATTATTCTGGTTAGCATTGCGCTGTTCCATGGCAGTATTAACGTGTTGGGCTATGAGTTGTGCCAACTCCTCTGGGGTGGTAAGTAGTCCAGAACTCTGTCTCACTTTTGGTGGCATTTCTTCGTATCGATTATTACAACATAATATCAGCATAAGACGATATCAAAAAATAATTCAATAATTAAATGCTAGTGGACCAAACATTGCGCATGTATAATATCCACATATTAATGAGAACAATTTTTAAACCAAAAAGTAACCCATTCGATATTTATACCAGCAATTACAAAACTTGTCTTTAGTACATCGACTAATCAAGATTTGGCATGTCTACATTGATGTGTATAAAATGCAACATATAAATTACATCAAATGAGGCATACACTAACCCTTTTTTAGTACTAATGTTGGAAAAAGTGTGCTTTTGTCTTCCTTTTGTATTTTCATGACCAAATGAGCTTAATTGAACAAAACGAATAAATATGCAGCCAAATCTAACATAAATAAAAAGAAAGGAATAAACGTGGCATGCCTGACCCCTCGACAACATCTTCCCAAGCAAAAATAAAGAACAGAAGGCTGACCACGACCCCATGCCCAACGGACACGGGGGCGTGGTGAGGTACCTGCAGAAAAGACAAAGCCATAGAAGCTTTTATTCCTAGCATGGGGGCGTGCCCAGCTCAACACGGGCCGTGGTCAACGCTAAGATTCGCAAAATCTTGCAAATCTTGATAGTACAAATTTGCTTCTGCACACGGGGTCGTGCCCAGTGAACATGGGGGCGTGTGGAGCCTAATAAAGACAATTACAATTAATGAAGAAAGAGAAAGAGAATGGACACGGGGCCATGCCCAATGGACACGGGCCGGGTCCGGGCTTCTGTGCATGCTATAAATAGGGGTGCTTGGCTCACTTCAAAGGCATCCATTGGCAAACCACCTCTCTCCTACTTCACCCACACTCCACCACCATCACAACACCCACATCCACCACCATCATCCATCATCCACCTAGAGTGTGTGTAGTAGTCTCGGGATCCAAGATTGATAGTAAGAGTTCTTGACAATCAAAGGCCATGTTTGCCTAAGTCTCTTACATCACTTGGTAACGACAAGCATTTAGTGTAATACTCTTGATTTTTAATCTTTTTGTACTTTTTATTTGGTTTTGTATTAATGACTTTAATAACTATTTTCTTATGTTGAAGGTGAAACTTCCTTATCATTTGTCCGTGGTGTCTTGGCGTTATTTTACTGTCTATATAAAATAAAAGATTTACACCATTCATATCTCTACGGTCTATATAGAGATATGTTGGCTACCTGGTCGGGGGTTAAGGGAATGGTTTGGTAAGGTTCTTGCCTTGTTCAGTGTATAGATCCTGCAAGGACCTGGGTCAAGCTTACTAGGAGCTCCTTCAATACCCACTGGTATTGGATGGCGGGGGTGCGAATGGCTTGATCCCCTCATATGTAAACTACTATTAATACATTAACCCGGCTACTTGGGATTGTATCCCTGCTGACTCAAACCACTTAGCCGAGGGTAACGTCACCTTCAAAAGAGGGGCCTACCACATTACACATTAATAACTTAATTAATTATCTTCCAATATTCCAACCCTTTAGGATTGTATCCTTGCTGACTCAAACTACTAGGTTGAGGGTAACGTCACCTTCAAAAGAGGGGCCTACTACTATAACTAAGATAATCTCTTAAAAAGTGCAAAAGTGCGGAAATAATCAAAGGTTACATTAAAGGCGAGTCAGATCCAAGTGATTCATCTTGTCTATCTGTTTTTATTTTATTTTTATTTTTCATCATTTTTAGTTTTTATTTACTTGTTTAAAATCTTTTCTAAAACTATTGATTTGATTAGACGTTGAGGATAAACCGGTACTAAAAGCTCTTGTGTCCTTGGACGACCTCGGTATCTTACCAACGCTATACTATGCTCACGATGGGTGCACTTGCCCATGTGTGTGTTTAGTGTTAGTAGAATATCGTGTTTTATAAATTTAAAACTTGATTAATGTAACACCTCGAAAATTCGTATACAATAGAATAATGACACGTGTCATGTAAGACAAAAGCGATATAAACCCGGATATAGTTAAAGATGTATGGCAGGATCTAAAAGTGTCGTCATGTTAAAGTTTTACATCTGAACGACCTCGTTATGAATCCCAAGACCCTAACATATATTACAAACATCTGATTTACATTCAATCCGGTAATTACTAGCAATAATTGATTCATATTGCAAAAGTGAGATCCTACGAAGAAATGCACGATAAACCTTCGTTTATGGTTCCTCTTTAAAGTTCAAAGAAAACTTTGCAAAATGGTAGGGTATATAACTGTTCAAGCATGATGTTGAGGCCCCAAACTGATAAATCATGTCCCGAATTCGAAATACACTAGATGCCCCTTCGAATGCTTGAAAGGCCAAGAATTTATGCCTTCTGCAAAGGGCTTATGGACCGTAAGCCCACCCGTTACGGTCCGTAAGGGTTGCCCAGCGACATAATTCTTGGCTGTTGACTGTTGTGAGCTTATAACCGACTTATAATCGATTTTCCACATCTTTGGACGACCCCTACTTGCTTTTTAGACCACTAGGACACTTGTGGGTGATCAGGGGCACATGATAGACTTGTTTATCAACAATCTATGAGATTTTAAGAACTATATAAAGTGCCAAAGTTGCAACCATTTGATCACTCATTCCTTCTACATTTCTGGAGCTTCTTGGAGCTTAAGAGCAGACCCTAAGCCTTCCTAATCGTGCATAGGACTTCTGAAGTATGCTTAACCTTTCTTAGTTGAGTTTTTACTTAGTTTTAGCTTAAAAGTCAAACCGTCGTAATTAACGGTTGACTTAGCGATTAATCATTAATGGTCCAGTGATTAGTCGAATTGAAAGTAGTTATAAGTTGGTAATTATGTGGGCATTAATGGTCCAGTGATTAGTCGAATTGAAAGTAGTTATAAGTTGGTAATTATGTGGGCATTAAACCCTTGTAGGCTAAATGGAACAAACAACCCTTAAAGGTAGTTTGGAAATGAGTTTTATGACTAGGTAAATGCTTAGAATAAATATAGAAGCTGAAAGAGGTATTATATTAGCCAAATGGCACTATTTGAGTTTTTGCCGTTAAATAATGATCCGAGAGGTAAAATTTGGTTTATATTGATCACCACTTTAAACCTACCTTAAATACAGTTATGGTGGGAGATTATAGGATAATAAATGTGGTAATGGAATGCTAGAAGCAATCTTTTAGGCTCGAAAGTGCTTAAATACCCTTAACGGGTCAAAATAAGCATACGAGCAAAAACGGGTTTAAATTGTGTAATAAACCTATGATTAGAACCTAATATAGTAGGTAACATTAATTTGAAGAAGTATATGAGATATAGGAATCAAATAAATACATTTGTTTGATAAAATGCATAAACGGGTTAAAATTCGGTAAAAGGGTAACGAGTCGAAGGCTTAGAAGTCTCAAAATTTCTTATGTTGGATGTAGGATTTTAACTCCATAAGATGGAGGATTAAATTACGGACGCGTAGGAAAAAGAATCGGGTAAAACGGATCAATAACGAAGAAGTTATGGCCGTTTCCGTGAAATCAGGTCGTGCTGGGTATGTACAGCATCAACTGAAGGAACAGGCTGTGAAAAACAGGGCTAGGCGTGACGCCTAGGCCCTTGGCGTCACGCGAAGCCCCCTAACTCCGAAATTTTTTTAAGTGTTGTCATTTTAACCCCTGTACTTGTTTGAACTTAATATTTGACTATCAAAACTAACTTTTAAGTTGGTTTTGATCATAGGTGAATGCCAAGAGTGCACGGATGAAGATCAAGCGACGAGTAAGAACCGAACACGATCACGAAATAAGCTTCCGCACTATGTATCGTTATTATGTTAAACGACGAACGTACACATGATATGTTGTATACTTTTAAATTATAAAAAGTTTTAATAAACCCGTAATTTCCAATGCATATGTAATCTTAATTACATGATTGTTTTTCGTAAATGATACGTTAAACCTTAATTTATAAGAACGGGTGTTACAAGAAAGGAGCTATAGACTGTATGACATGGCTGGATGAGATGGATATCGTGGTTGATATCAGCGGATGCGCTGAGAAGGATGTGGTAAAGTTTGTGTCTCAATCGTTTAAAGGTGAGGCCTTAGCCTGGTGGAGATCGTTGATTCAAGCTACCGGGAAGATCCCATTGTACAACATGACATGGGAGCAATTTGTTGCCCTCATCAGGGAAAACTACTGCCCTCAACATGAGGTTGAAAAGATTGAGCCTGACTTCCTATCGTTGGTTATGAAGAATCTTGATTGCCAAGCTTACCTTACGAGCTTCAACACATTATCAAGATTGGTTCCTTATCTGGTGACCCCGGAACCCAAAAGAATAGCTCGTTTCATTGGGGGTTTAGCCCCAGAGATTAAAGCAAGTGTGAAGGCCTCTCGGCCAACTACTTTCCGATCTGTAACTGATATATCCTTGTCCCTCACACTGGACGCGGTCAGACAGAGATCGCTGAGGAACACGGATGCCGAGAAAAGGAAACGTGAAGATGACAATTCACGAAGGTCAAACAGGAAACACCGAGGGAACAATGACCACAAGAAAGGATCTGAGTCTAAGAAGGACGGGCATCAATCTGGTGATAAGCCCAAATGTAAGATCTGCAAGAGACAGCACTTTGGGAAGTGCAGATATGAATCAAACTCGCAGACTCAGTCGAGAACTTTTGCATGTGGAATATGCAAGTCCAAGGAGCACAAGACCTTGGATTGCAACAAGCTGAAAGACGTAACGTGCTACAGTTGCAACGAAAAGGGGCACATTAAGACCAACTGCCCAAAATATGCAAAGAAAGCCGATGAAGGAAAGAAGACCAATGCTAGAGTCTTCAGGATGGATGCGAAAGAAGCTGTGCAGAACGATAACGTGATCACAGGTACTTTCCTCATAAATGATGTCTATGCAATGGTACTTTTTGATTCAGGCGCTGATAGATCGTTCGTAGATAATAAGTTTTGCAAATTACTGAATTTACCTGTTAAAACCATAAGTGTGAAGTATGAGGTGGAGTTAGCAGATGGCACCATAGAAACTGTCTCAATTGTGTTAGATGGATGTGTTATATGGTTAAGAACCACTCTTTTCCTTTGTCCCTACTTCCCTTTAAGTTAGCCGGTTTTGACATAGTTTTGGGTATGGACTGGTTATCTCATAACCAGGCCCAAATTGTCTGCAACAAGAAGCAAGTGGTGATTAAGACTCCGTCTGGTGAATCACTTACCATTCGGGGAGATACCTAGTATGGACTGCCTGAGCAAGTGACTATGCTCAAGGCCTCTAAGTGTTTAAAGAAGGGTTGTGTCATCTACATGGCACAAGTGACTATCGATGAACCGAAGCCTAAGATTGAGGATATCCCCGTCATTTCTGAATACCCTGAAGTTTTTCCTGAAGAACTACCTGGTTTACCACCAGATAGGCAAGTGGAATTCAGAATTGACATCATCCCTGGAGCAGCACCAGTTGCTAGGGCACCTTATAGGTTGGCACCAACGGAGATGAAGGAATTAAGAACGCAACTAGATGAATTGCTAGCCAAAGGTTTCATTAGACCTAGTTCGTCTCCTTGGGGAGCACCAATCTTATTTGTCAAGAAGAAGGATGGATCGATGCGTCTGTGCATCGATTACCGTGAGCTCAATAAGGTCACGATCAAGAATAGGTACCCATTGCCCAGAATCGACGACCAGTTCGATCAGCTTCAAGGGGCAAGTTACTTCTCCAAGATTGACTTAAGGTCAGGCTATCACCAACTGAAGGTTAAAGATGAAGACGTACACAAGACTGCATTTAGGACTCGTTATGGTCATTACGAGTTCCTAGTGATGCCTTTTGGGCTCACTAATGCACCTGCCGCATTCATGGATCTCATGAATCGCGTCTGCAAGCCCTACTTGGACAAATTTGTCATCGTCTTCATTGACGACATCCTCATCTACTCAAAGAACAAAGCCGACCATGAGAAACATCTTCGATGTATTCTTTCACTACTTCAGCAGGAGAAGCTCTATGCCAAATTCTCTAAATGTGAATTCTGGCTTCGTGAAGTCCAATTTCTTGGACATGTGGTTAGCGAACGCGGAATCCAAGTGGACCCCGCTAAGGTTGAAGCTGTCATGAATTGGCAAGAGCCAAAGACGCCCACAAAAATTCGCAGTTTCTTGGGATTGGCAGGATACTACAGACGCTTCATTGAAAATTTTTCAAGGATTGCTGCACCCCTAACTTCTTTGACTAGAAAGAAAGTAAAGTTCGATTGGGACCCTAAACAGCAAGAATCCTTTGATATCCTAAAGCAAAAGTTGAGCAACGCTCCTGTATTGACGTTGCCGGATGGAATCGAAGAATTCGTGGTTTACTGCGACGCATCACACACTGGCATGGGATGTGTGCTTATGCAGAGAGGCAAAGTTATTGCCTATGCTTCACGACAGTTAAAAGTACATGAAAAGAATTACCCCACCCATGACTTGGAGTTGGGTGCCGTTGTATTTGCACTGAAGCTATGGAGGCACTATTTATATGGTGTCAAGTGTGTGATCTATTCTGATCACAAGAGCCTCCAGCACCTGTTCAACCAAAAGGATTTGAACATGAGGCAACGACGTTGGATGGAAACCTTAAATGATTATGATTGTGAAATAAGAGACCATCCTGGCAAAGCGAATGTAGTCGCCGATGCCTTGAGTAGAAAGGAAAGGGTGAAACCCATTCGAATCAATGCCAAGAGCATTGAGATACAGAACAGTTTGAATGAAAGGTTGTTAGCTGCACAGAAGGAAGCTGTGTTGGAAGCTAACTATCCTAACGAAAGGCTAGGAGTCACTGAAGAGCAATTATCTCAGGGCAAGGACGGAATCCTGAGGTTAAATGGAAGGATATGGGTTCCAATTTATGGGGGACTTCGAGATGTTATCCTCCAGGAAGCCCACAGTTCTAAATACTCCGTTCATCCTGGAGCTTATAAGATGTACCAAGATTTGAAAGCAAACTTTTGGTGGATAGGCTTGAAGAAGTCTATAGCCACCTGTGTAGCTAAATGCTTGACATGTGCACAAGTCAAGGCTGAACATCAGAAGCCGTCAGGTTTGCTACAACAACCTGAACTTCCCACGTGAAAGTGGGAAATGGTGACGATGGATTTCATCACCAAGTTGCCCAAGACAAGGAAAGGAAATGACACGATATGGGTAATAGTTGATAGACTGACTAAGTCAGCACATTTCCTACCCATTAAGGAGACCTATAGCTCTGACATGTTAGCCCAATTGTACGTAGATAAGATTGTAGCTCTACATGGTGTACCTGTGGCTATTATCTCTGACAGAGATACCAGATACACGTCACATTTTTGGAAGAGTTTCCAACAATCTTTGGGCACGCGCTTAAACTTCAGTACGGCTTACCACCCTCAGACAGACGGGCAGAGTGAGCGTACAATCCAAACCTTGGAAGACATGCTTCGAGCATGTGTGATTGATTTAGGTGGTAGTTGGGATAACCACCTGCCATTGATCGAGTTCTCATATAACAATAGCTACCATACCAGCATTAAGGCTGCGCCTTTTGAGGCATTATATGGTAGAAAGTGCAGAACGCCCGTTTGTTAGGCGGAAGTTGGAGATGTCCAATTGACAGGACCGGAAATAGTCTTTGAAACGACGGACAAGATTGTCCAGATTCGTGACCGACTGAAAGCTTCCAGGGATAGGCAGAAAAGCTATGCAGATTTAAAGCGTAAACCTTTTAGCTTCGAGGTAGGTGACAAGGTGTTGCTTAAAGTATCACCCTGGAAGGGAGTGATGCGATTTGGTAAGAAAGGCAAATTAAGCCCGAGATACATAGGACCTTTCGAGGTCATCGAACGTGTCGGATCAGTTGCCTATAAGTTAAACTTACCTGAAGAGCTCAGTGGTATTCACAATGTATTCCACATCTGCAATCTGAAGAAGTGTTTCGCTGATGAATCACTGGTCATACCCCATACAGATGTGCACATAGAAGAGAGCTTGAAGTTTGTTGAAAAACCTGTGTCGATCGAGGATCGACAGGTTAGGAAGCTTCGAAGGAAGCATGTACCTATTGTAAAGGTAAAATGGGATGCCCGTAGAGGTCCCGAGTACACGTGGGAGGTAGAGTCCACAATGAAAGAAAAGTACCCTCATTTGTTTCAGTAAATCTCGAGGTCGAGATTTCTTTTAAGGGGGTGAGGATGTAACACCTCGAAAATTCGTGTACAATAGAATAACGACACGTGTCATGTAAGACAAAAGCGATATAAAGCCGGATATAGTTAAAGATGTATGGCAGGATCTAAAAGTGTCGTCATGTTAAAGTTTTACCTCTGAACGACCTCGTTATGAATCCCAAGACCCTAACATATATTACAAACATCTGATTTACATTCAATCCGGTAATTACTAGCAATAATTGATTCATACTGCAAAAGTGAGATCCTATGAAGAAATGCACGATAAACCTTCGTTTATGGTTCCTCTTTAAAGTTCAAAGAAAACATTGCAAAATGGTAGGGTATATAACTGTTCAAGCATGATGTTGAGGCCCCAAACTGATTAATCATGTCCCAAATTCGAAATACACTAGATGCCCCTTCGAATGCTTGAAAGGACAAGAATTTATGCCTTCTGCAAAGGGCTTACGGACCGTAAGCCCACCCCTTATGGTCCGTAAGGGTTGCCCAGCGACAGAATTCTTGGCTGTTGACTGTTGTGAGCTTATAACCGACTTATAATCGATTTTCCACATCTTTGGACGACCCCTACTTGCTTTTTAGACCACTAGGACACTTGTGGGTGATCAGGGGCACATGATAGACTTGTTTGTCAACAATCTATGAGATTTTAAGCACTATATAAAGTGCCAAAGTTGCAACCATTTGATCACTCATTCCTTCTGCATTTCTGGAGCTTCTTGGAGCTTAAGAGCAGACCCTAAGCCTTCCTAATCATGCATAGGACTTCTGTAAGTATGCTTAACCTTTCTTAGTTGAGTTTTTACTTAGTTTTAGCTTAAAAGTCAAACCGTCGTAATTAACGGTTGACTTAGAGATTAATCATTAATGGTCCAGTGATTAGTCGAATTGAAAGTAGTTATAAGTTGGTAATTATGTGGGCATTAAACCCTTAAAAGGGCACCCTCTGATTCTGATACGTGGTTGAAAACCGATGCTCGTAATCGTATAACTTCATGTTTTTATATGAGTGTTAATCTTGAACAGCCTACTTTTAATTAGATTTGTGTTTACAGGTTTAATGAAGTTTAAGGAGTCTTTTGGGAGCTTTACGAGTCACCGGGTCGAAAACCGGAGCACCGGAATGCAATACGGATCAAACGGGAGCGAAACATGTAAAATCAGAAAATGAAGGTCAGAGAACCCGTCGCCGACGGGCCCCAAGCCGTCGGCGACGCCTGCTGGAAATAGCCGTCAGCCAATTGAACCGTAAATAGTCAAATAAGCCGTCGGCTAGATTTCGATGCTTGAGAACCCGTCGCCGACGACCCCATACCCGTCGCCGACGGGTTGGGGATAGCTGAAGCGTGCAGATCGGGTACCATGTTGAAGGAACGATTTGTATTGGTCTTTTTGGCATTGAACAAGGGAGTTACACTTGTTGGAGAGTTTGAACTTGTATCTTGGAGCCTAATCTCACCACCATTCACCTACCAATTCTATCTGTCATCAACCTACAACCCGAATCATCATCATCCAATTCACACTCACCATCCAAAACCCTAATTCTCCATCCATCATTAACATTCATCATCATCCTCCAAGAACCCCAATCATCCATCATTCCTTCATCCATTAAGCTTCAAGATGGTTTCATTCGCGTTCCATTCATCCGGTGATCAAGCTTCTTCAACCATGAGCGGCTAATCATCTCGGTTTCACCCCGGTGTAGGTAGTTGTTAATTCTAGGGTTTCGAATTGCTCTTGTTTCAACTTAGTGACAATTTGTGTTTGATTTTTGAAAGTTTTGACAATAGTATTACATTTGTTTCGAATTCGTAAACTGTCGAACGATGTTAAAAGTTATGACTTTGCGAAATGGTGATATGTAATTGTGCATTGTCGTTGTTAGGATTTACTTGTGTTGATTACAAAGTGTATTCTTGTCCGTTCTTCGGGACGTTGATAGCTATTAGCACCTAAGTCACGGTACACTAAATCCGTTAATCGAACGCATTTGAGTTGAATCTAAAACTTGTAGAAATCCTAGGTTAGCAATTACCGAAACCGGGTGTGATTCCTTTTTATTATTATTGTTCTAGTATCCAAATTTCTTGCAATCGTTAATTAGTAGTTGTTAATTAATTAATCCAATTCCAGTGGTTCAAATTCACATCTTTCTACTAAACAAAAATACAAAAATATCTGGCAAGCTTCATAATTGTGACAATTCTTTAGAATTCAGTCAAATCCATACACAAACCACATACTCTTCGTGGTTCGACCCCTTGCTACCACTAGCTATTTGTTAATGGTAATTAGGGCTTATAAATATTATCTTTGACCGGAGCGCGACAATCTGATCAAATTTTGGCGCCGCTGCCGGGGAGTGCGTGCGCTTTGTGTTTGGATATTGTTTGAATTTGCGTAATTAACTGTTTAAATTGTTTAGCTTTCTTTTTGCACTTTGTCTTTTTCCTTGTTACACGGGTGTGTTACTTGTGCAGGTTACAGGTAGTGCATGCATACGCGGATCTCCGGGAAGACTTCACCTCTAGTCTACAAACCGAAAATCGAAAGGGTAGCAAGAAGAAATCTAGCAATCCGGTTAGAAGCAACACTTGCTTCTAATCAAACCACCAACACACCACAACATACACCATCCATTGAAACCGATTCAATGGCGAACCAAAACTCTAACCAAAACTTCAACCAAAATCAAAATCCGAACCAATTTCAATACCGAGGCAATTTCAGTCCCGCTCCAAATATGCAACCTATACCTCCAGAGCGACCGGGTGGTAATAACAACAATACCGGACCACCCACACCACCTTTCCAAAACCAAAATCCCAACCACAATCAAAGAACACCTCAACAACAAAACCTTCATCGACAAACCTCTTTACCCATCAACCAAGATGACCGAAATGTCAATTCCGACCGTCGGGGAAATCGTGATCGCGGAAATCCCGCAAATGAAGACCCATTCTTCAACATCGATGACTTGAGGAATGCAATCCCCGATGATGAACCGTATAGTGTTCCGGGTTATCAATCGCCGAAACATGTGAGTGTTCATACGGAAAATTCGGATGACGGGGGATACTATGATGATAGGGCTAACGATGATGAAGATTGGGGCTACGTGAATAGGGGAAACGTCTACAACGCTAGAAGGTATGATGATGAGGAATTTGGCTACCAAAATGCCAATTACGTTGGGGACGACGAATACGGTTACGGAGGTGGAAGAAATGATGGTTATGGGAACAACCGTCAACCACGAAACAATGACCAACGGAACTTGAATGATGGGTTTTATAATAACAACAACAATGCAAACCCTAACCGGATTCCTCGTTTCGTGGGAGGTGGTAACCCAAGGGATAATAGAAGAGAGGATCGAAGAGGTGAAAGACGGGATAATAGAAGACCGGTCGATCAAGAAGTTAACGGTCCCCATCGTCGTCAACGACCTCCACGGGGAGTGAATGATCGTTTTAGGCCGGTTGTCACCGAGAACGACTCACCAATCGTTTGTGAGAGGAGGATGTTTGATTGTAAACCACATTACATAAATATACTTCCTCATTTTAATGGAAGATCTAACGATGAACCGTACACACATTTGACAGAGCTTTCATCCATTTGCAGCACTATCGGGGGGCATAACTTTGCACTAGATGAGGTTAAACTTCGTTTGTTCCAATTCTCATTGAAAGACAAAGCGAAGCAATGGTTCCTTACACTCCCGGCCAATAGCATCTGCACATGGGGAGAAATGCAACAAGCTTTTCTAGATGAATACTATTCTATGGCGAAGACCGATGATGCTCGTGATGAAATTAGGTCTTTTCGCCAATTATCGGGCGAGCCGTTGCATGAAGCCTTTACAAGATTTAAAGAAATGATGCGAAGATGCCCACATCATCAAATCGAGAAGTGGGAGTTGGTTAAGTGCTTTGTACGGGGTTTAGATGACAACACATGGAACCGACTTGAATCAACGAGCAATGGGACCCTTCTAAGCAACCATGAAGATGATGATTGGGAATTCTTGGAACGAATGAGTAAACGTTCGAAAGAGAAAGAATCGGCCGATCGAGCTAAGAAGCATCCCATTTCACGGTCACTTCCCGATCTTGACTCTAAAGATCGGATTTCCACCTTAGAGCGGGAAATGGCTCGAATGAAGAAAAAGGAAGTAAATGCGGTTCAATTTGAGGTATGTGAAGGTTGTGGTGATATTGGACATAGAGCGGAACAATGTCCAATGGGGCCGAGTGACTACACGGAGGAAGTCAACCAAGTGTATGGAGATAGGAAGCAATATGACATGAACTCCAACACTTATCATCCGGGTTTGAGAAATCACCCTAACTTCCGATATGGTAATGCTTCAAATCAAATGAACCCGAATTTTCAATCGGGTAACCAAGGAGGTCAAAGCGGATCATCATATCAAAACCGTCAAGGTGGTAACCAAGGAGGTTATCAACGAAATTACAACCAAGGGTACCAAGGTAGGGACAATAATTACCAAGGTGGGTACCAAAGGAATTACAACAATCAAGGCGGTAATGGAAGCGGGTCGAACAATCAAACCGATGGCGATGATTTGAGTGCCAAAATGGATGCTTTGTTGAATATGCAAAAAGAATCTCAAAACAATATAAAAGAATCTCACCATGATATAAAGGAGATAAAGAAGACAAACGAGATTCGGGATAAAGCACATGAGGCATTGGCAAAGCAAGTGGGCCAACTCACGGAGGAAATGGCTCAAATGAGAGGAAGCACGGGAAGGCTCCCAAGTGACACCGCGGTGAACCCTAAGCATCAAGGGTCAAACTCAAGGAACACACGTGAGGTACCAATTAATAAAATTACTTTACATAGTGGTCGAGTCGTTAATAATGGTCTCAAAACACCATCACCCCAGTTTGTTGAAGGAGTGGTGGAAGATGCTAGTGAGGATGAGAATGAGAATGGTCAAACGGGTCCAAATAAAAATGACTTGAAAAAGAACAATGATACTCCCGTTGTGATCATCCCCGTCCCCAAGGCTAAGGAAAAGGGTGTGGAGGCTAATACCGCCCCTTATCCCGAAGCATTGAAGGGATCCATAAAGAAAATTGTAAACAAAAGAGGTCCACAACAAGAAGAGTTGTTGGAAATTTTTAAACAAGTAAAAATAAACTTACCTCTTTTGGATGCAATCAAACAAGTACCGTCGTATGCTAAGTACTTGAAAGATTTGTGTACCCAAAAACGCACTCACAAATTTCCAAAAAAAATAGATTTAACTGAAAACGTGAGTTCGATTCTTTCGGGTGCACTTCCACTTAAGCTCCAAGATCCGGGTGCACCTATCATTTCAATTCAAGTAGGCGATTTTAAAATCAACCGGGCACTTCTAGATCTTGGTGCTAGCGTGAGCATTCTACCGGGTAGTTTGTATGACCAATACGAGTTTGGTCCACTTCAATCGTCAAACACCACCGTGGTGTTAGCTGATTTGACACCCAAACTACCCCGTGGAGTTGTTTCGGATGTGATAGTGAAAATAGAGGATTTTTACTATCCGGTGGACTTTCTAGTACTTGATTACATGGCCAAGGACCCAACCAAACAACCCACGGTGATTTTGGGTCGACCGTTCTTAGCAACTGCAAATGCTCAAATTGACTGCAGAACAGGAACGGTTGACATGACATTTGGAAACCGAAGGTTGAGGTTGCATGTTTTTTTCCGGACTTATGAACCCTCCAGTTGATGATGAATGCTATATGGCGGACGTCGTTGACACGTGTATACCTCTTTGCGACACAGTCGTAGATGGGGAAAACATAATGGAGGATTGTTATATGTTTGACAGGTCACAGGTGGAGATGGATAAGAGCATAGACGAGGAAGTGAGAAGTTTGGAGGTGCTTGTGGTTCGAGAGGGAAAACCGACATGGACGCACCAAGTTGAGAGTTTACCGGAGAGCATTGACACCAAGTTGAAGCCGTCGTTAGTAGAGCCTCCGGAGGTTGAATTGAAAGCGTTGCCTAAGCATCTCAAATATGCTTATGTTGTTGAAGGCAACACGCTCCCGGTTATCATTGCATCAAACTTAACCGTGGAGCAAGAGGATAAATTGATGGGTGTTTTGGTCACTAATCAGGCGGCGATTGGATGGACCATTGCTGATTTGAAGGGTATTAGTCCCTCGGTGGTGATGCACAAAATCATCACGGAAGAGAATGTAACTCCCGTTCGAGATGCATAACGGAGATTAAATCCGAACATGCGGGAGGTAGTGAAGAAGGAAGTGCTGAAATGGCTCGATGCGGGTATCATTTACCCGATCTCGGATAGCCAATGGGTGAGCCCAACACAGACGGTTCCCAAGAAAGCGGGCATACAAGTCGTCAAAAATGACTCAGGTGAAGAGGTAGCCACTCGGGCGGTAACCGGGTGGCGAATTTGTATTGATTATAGGAAGTTGAATACCGCAACTTCCAAAGATCATTTCCCTTTACCGTTCATTGATCAAATAGTTGAGAAATTGTCGGGGCAAAAATTTTATTGTTTCTTAGATGGCTATTCTGGTTATAACCAAATCGCCATCCATCCGGAAGACCAAGAAAAGACCACGTTTACTTGTCCCTACAGCACTTTCGCATTTAGGCGAATGCCGTTTGGATTATGTAACACCCCCGCCACCTTCCAAAGGTGTATGATGAGTATCTTTTCAGATATGGTGGGGAAGTCTTTGGAAATCTTCATGGATGATTTCTCAATTTTTGGGTCATCTTTTGAGGCTTGTTTGGACCAACTAGATAAAGTGTTAAGAAGGTGTGTCGAAACTAGTTTGGTCTTAAGTTGGGAAAAGAGCCATTTTATGGTTCAAGAGGGAATAGTGTTGGGACACGTGGTGTCAAGTCGTGGGATAGAGGTTGATCGTGCAAAGGTACAAGTCATATCTACTTTACCGTATCCCACGACCGTTAAAGGTGTTAGGTCATTTCTAGGTCATGCGGGTTTTTACCGGAGGTTTGTTAAGGGTTTTGGTGACATAACCAAGCCTTTATGTAACTTGTTGTTAAAATATCAACCGTTTGATTTTAATGAAAATTGTCAAAACGCTTTTAAGAAGTTAAAAGAAAAGTTAGTTGAGGCTCCAATCTTGCAATCGCCAAATTGGTCTTTTCCTTTTGAAATTATGTGCGATGCGAGTGATTATGCGGTGGGGGCCGTGTTGGGACAACGGGTTGAAAAGAAACCCGTTGCCATATACTACGCAAGTAAGACTCTTTCGGATGCACAATTAAATTACACCACCACCGAAAAAGAGCTACTCGCGGTGGTATATGCATTGGATAAATTTCGGGCATATATATGGGGTAGTAAAGTGATTATTTATTCTGATCACACTGCAGTTAGGTACCTCATGGAGAAGAAAGATGCAAAACCGAGGTTAATCCGATGGGTGTTGTTGCTCCAAGAGTTCGATTTGGAGATACGGGACAAAAAAGGTACCGAGAATGTTGTGGCGGACCATTTGTCCCGGTTGATGGTTGAAGAGGATCCTACAACTGTAGAGATCAATGAGTCGTTTCCTGATGAGCACATTATGAGATTAGATAAGTTACCTTGGTATGCTAACATTGTGAACTATCTTGTTACAGGTGACTTACCGGCACATTGGGATAGACGGAAGAGGCAACACTTCATGTCTCAAATCAAGTATTACCGGTTGGAAGAACCGCACTTGTGGAAGGAGTGTGCGGACCAAGTGATAAGAAGATGCATAGATGATGAGGAATTCCAAGTGTGTTGCAGCATCTACATTCGTTTGCGTGTGGTGGTCATTTTAGTGGCCACAAAACGGGTCATAAAGTGTTGAACAGTGGTCTTTATTGGCCAACTATCTTTAAAGACGCAAATGAATTTTCTAGAAATTGTGTAGAGTGCCAAAAACTAGGGGGTATTTCAAAAAGGGATGAGATGCCCATGCAACCAATCCTTGTAGTCGACATTTTTACGTGTGGGGAATTGATTTCATGGGCCCATTCCCCAATTCCTATGGCAATTTGTATATCTTGGTGGCCGTTGACTATGTGTCAAAGTGGGTCGAAGCAATAGCCACCAAGACGAACGACCATTCCGTAGTGTGTAATTTTGTTCAAACCAATATTTTCTCAAGGTTTGGGATTCCTCGTGTCATCATAAGTGATGGAGGATCTCATTTTAAAAATTTTGGGTTTGGGAAACTTCTTAAACGGTTTGGTGTTCATCATAGGATTGCAACCCCCTATCACCCGCAAACAAGCGGGCAAGTTGAGGTGTCAAATAGGTAAATCAAAGAGATTTTGCAAAAGACCGTGCGGGCGGACCGTAAGGATTGGTCAATTAAGTTGAACGATGCTTTATGGGCCTACCGTACGGCACATAAGACACCTATTGGCACTACACCTTACCGGTTGGTTTACGGTAAAAATTGTCATTTACCGATTGAACTTGTGCATAAATCGTTATGGGCTATCAAAGAGGTTAATGTTCAATATGATGACGCAGGTAAGGAAAGGAAACTCAAGCTATGCGAGTTGGAGGAGCTAAGGGAAATGGCATATGAATGCGCGTCTAAATACAAGGACGGGATGAAGAAGGCGCATGATGTCAAGTTGAAAAAGAAAGAGTTCGAGGTTGGGCAAAAGGTGTGGCTCTACAACTCGAAACTCAAATTCTTTCCCGGAAAGCTCCGAAGCAAATGGATGGGACCTTATGTGATCACCCGGTCGGACAATTGGGTGATGTTACAATCGAGGACCCGAAGGATGGGATACGACAAACGGTTAATGGTCACCGACTAAAACCGTTCCTCGACGGTAAGGGAAAAGTGGACGAAAACAAGGAATCGGTGAGCTTCGTGGTAAGCATCCCGGTTTATGAGGTTGAATGAAAAGGACCGGTAACGTTTCGTGTAAAGTTATGTATAATTATTTAATTGTTTGTGTGTTGGATATAATCATTTTCGTTTCATACTAATCTCTCTTGATTGTGTGAAGTCCGGACATTCCGAACGGGTCATGAAGACACAAGGTATGTTTTTAGGCTTTGTTATGTGCATTGAGGACAATACACGACTTTTGGGGGGTGGTAGGGCCGTTAACGGTTATTGTGTTTTCAAAATTTTAACTTATAAAAATTCACAAAAACAATTTTAATAATTTTTAGGATTTTTGTTTATGTATAGTCCCTTTATTAAAAACTCATAAAAATCTTCCTATTTTTCAAAAAAAAAAAAAAAATTAAAATTGGTGAATGGGACCCCGTCGGCGACAGGTATGGAACCGTCCGGGACGGGCAACAAAAATACCCGTCGGGTGCAAATACTTGTATCCAGGAACATAGGGCGTCGGCCCTTAAATTGATTTTGGCAACCCATCGGCGACGGGGTTGTGTCCGTCGGCGACGGGCTTCGGTTTGTGCTCCGACACCAGCTCACTCCATAACGTTTAAACCCGAATTAAACCTTTCCAAACCCCATCAAAACATACACCAAACTCCATTAAGACCACATAATCGACCCATATCACCTTACATCATTCAACTCAACTAAATCCCTGCCCTCTCTCAAAAACACTCACCTACCATCATCTTCTTCCTCATTCTCCATCAAGAACCCTAGAAACCTTCAAGCTCTCATAACTTTCTCAAATCTTCACCAAATCAACTGATTTTAGAGTCTATCTTGAGTAATTTTTCGAGATGAACAAAACCCCCCAACACGGTTTTCATCAATTATTGCTAATTTGCAAGATCTTGGGTCGTGAAGTTTAGGGTTTTTGAAGAGGTGTTCATCAAATTGCTTGCTTTCCATCTTTTCTTAGTTCTTCTTGTCTAATAACATCAAAGGTACGAATTTTTCTCAAGTTTATGCAGGATTATCATAATTTGAGTGTTTTTCTTCCGAAATTTTAGACTTATCAGTTTAAGAGTAGGTTGTTTAAACAATGTATGTTATGCTAGCATGAATTTGAGTATGATTGGTTGTTTTGGATGGAATTTAAGCATGTTATAACTCTAGTGATGTGATTACACTTGTTATGAACATGATTGAACATGAAGGTGATGTTGAATATATTGTTGAAATTATAAGAAATTGTAAGATTAACAAGAAATTGATAAGTATATGATAAAGTGAGCGATTTTGGAAGTTTAAAGAGGCGATTTTACATTCACTTGTTAATTAAAATGTCAACATCACACATCATGTTTAAAGTTGAGAGTTTAGTAAAGGTTTGGGTTTATATTGATGTTTTGCTTGTTTGTGATTGTAGTTATGGCCGATGGTAAAAGACAAAAGACTACAGGGCAAGCTTCATCATCAGGAGTCGGTTCTTCTTCCGGTTTAATACCGAGGAAGTGGGAGCAATTAAGCTCCATCGCAGAGGGGGATGCAAGACTGTACAGACAAGATTGGGAGTGGGCAAAGTTTAGGGATAGTCAAAACGCAAAGATATGGGATGATGAGAAGAACAAATCCTTATCCGCGTACCAAGATAGGAAGTTAGAGGCCAAGCTTTGGAAATGGAAAATGGTTAACAAAGTGAGTACCTCAGTTCCGGAAAGGAGTTTATGTGAAAGAGTGGTGAATGTTGAAGAGTTTAAACAAATTGGAATAACACAAATGTTTGAATGCCAAGGTTGGGAAAGGGTGCTTGATTGGTGTGAAGATAACACTTCGCGGGTGTATTTGATGGATGTGTGCGAGTGGTTGTCGACGTTGAGGTTTGTGAATAAAGATAGTCCTCCTGCTGAGTGGAAATTGATTGGTAAAACAAGCCGGGGGGTAATGACGATGTCTTTCGAGACAATCAATTGCATTGCACGCTTTGATTCTCTGGGGGTGCAAGCATATGACTATCCAACTATGCAACAATTTTTGGATAATCATATGAATGATGGTGATCCGGAGCAGATGACCGCGGCTATTTTACCTTACCATGATGGAGGAGAGGCAAAGAGAAAGCAAATGACGATTGAGGGAAAGATTCTCCAAGGGATTAATGTTGAGAACATTTTGGTGAGGTTTGGTGATCGTGGAGGTGTTAGAGCGGGTGACTGTAGGGTGGTGCATTCTTTGCTATACGGGACCCCGACATTGTCATGGAGACACATAGTGATGATGAATACGTGGGCTACTCGGGAGTCATCCCAGAGGCGTTTTATTCCATACGCACGCCTCATTAGTGCCATGATTGTTCAACAAAATTTCTTACCTTCGGAACCACTATGGGTAACTAAACCGTTGGAGGAAATTAACAAGGCCTCCATGAAGAAGAACTGGAATATAGAAGTTAAACTCTCGGGGAACAAGTATGTTGTGACCGACAGGTTGGGTCATAAGTATGAGTTCCTTACTTCAGGGGCACCACCGGAATCAGGAGAAGATGAAGAGATGGGTGATGAAGAGGAGGAAGTTGAACCCTCCGGTCCACAAAGACCAAGACAAAGATACATGAGGCCGCATAGAGAAATTAATGCAGATGTGGTGGGCTTTGTGAACATTAGACGGGTGCCCTCCTATAAAAATTTTGATCGGGGACAGCAAGAGATATATGACAATGTCTCTGCATGCATAGGTGAAGGCCGAGAGTATAACCGAAGGAGGGAAGCCTATGAGGAGGCACAGGGACCTCAAATGCAGGAGTTTTGGGCAGTTCAAGCAGCCCATCGGGAGAGAATGGATAAGTTTGTGGAAGAGCAACAACTGTTCCAAGCAATGCAGAGGTCACACATGGAACAGTTGGCGAAGAGGCAAGAGGATGAGGCAGCCCGAAGACGGGCATGGGAAGAAGATGAGGCTAGGCGCCAAAACGCACAAAGGGAGTTAGAACAACGCCGATGGAGAGCTATGGCTATCTCTCACCAAATGGCAATTAACAACACCAAGATACTCCACGATCAAGAGCGCCATCAAAGAGACCTTCAAGCCGGTCTCCCGTACGCCGAACACTCGGGGTGGACCGATTACCCCAATCTTCCTCATCCACTAGGCCCATCCGATCCCACCCCTCATTGGCCCGAAGCAGTCGGTTCTAGTTTCATTCCGATTCCTTACCAACCACCGCCACAAGATTCAAACCCACTCGATGACTATAGGGAGATGTTTGAGGCCCTCACTGGTAGGGATGAGCATATCGGTATCCGATACCGAACCGATACCGATACCGCCTAATACCGATCCCGAATTTCACCCAAACTAGGTACCGATACCGATACCGAAACATGTCGGTTAGGTATCGGTACGGTACGGTATCGGTATTATACCGTATTTTGAGGGTCGGTATCGGTATAATACCGATACCGTACCGTACCGATACCGAAAACGCCAAAAAGTGGATACCGATCGGGATACCGATCGGGATCGGGATCGGTATTCGGTGGCATATGCTCATCCCTACTCACTGGTTATCAATACCAGCCCAACCCGCCAGTTGATCCCAACGAGCGATATCAGCGGTAGAGGCGACGTATGTTTTTGTTGTTGTTGTTGTATATTATTTTGTTTCCGTTATTTTTATTTCATGATTATTTATTTTCGCCTAGTTAAATTAACGTTGTGGGTGTGTTCCCTATATAACCCTCACGAGACCTATCGTCCTCCCAAGCTATTGGGGGGTTTAAAAGGGCTTGTTGCATAAGCTAAATGCAACCGTGATTCCTACGAAAGTGAGTTAGGTTTATTGTTGTTGTAAATTATTGTCCACATAAATCAAAGTGAGATAACACATGGCTTGGTAATATGTTTCATAAAAAGGGTAGAACTAGGTAACTAACAAATTTTGATGGTTGTGAGAAGCATGCTTCTACACAAGGATTAGAATTTGTAGGTACAACATGTTCGCGGGACAACCGTTTTTATGAAGAGGCGAAGGAGATATGAGTATCAAGCGACAAAAATCAGGTGCATGTGTTTCCTTTTACTTTGATTCTTAGTTAGGAATAAGTGGATTGTACATTGTATTTTATTTTCCGGGGTGAAATTTTGGGAAGGTTAGCCGTGTCACATCCCTTGTGCGTTTTAAAACTCTAGTTCTTGCACATTGAGGACAATGTTTACCTCAAGTGTGGGGATGGGGGAGTAGTAAAAGTTTTCGATTTTGACCCGTTCATTTATATTCTACACATTGAGGACAATGTTTACCTCAAGTGTGGGGATGGGGGAAAATTTTTCAAAATTTCTTGTTTAAAAAGCGATCTTAAAAGCACAAGTAACCAAGTCAACGAGGGATGTCACAACCCATTTGGTCTTTTGTCATGGTCAAGTTCAAATTAATAGCATGACGGGTATTTAGCGGGTGGTTATTTGGGAATAATCCGCCTAAGAAACTAGTCTTTTATGTATATCACATACCACACCCTTTTAGATATGTGAGGTTTTGAGCCACTTTTATATCATAGATTACATACCTATGTTTCTTTGTTTGAGTGGACCATTAGTCATATATTGTAGAACTTGCAACTTTTGATACGTTTGAGACTATAGACCGAATACAAGCACGAGAATGATTAAGGCATTAGGTAAACCTTTTCTCTTAAAACCATTTGTCTATCCTTACCCGAACAAACCCCCTAGTCGCCCATTTTGAGCCTAAACCTTTCGTTTGACACCCTATAGCCCATAACCCTTAAACCTTTTTCTTTTAAACCCGTGTGATGGAAATTCGATTATAGGAGTCGTATTTGTATAGTTGTTCTTGGTTGTTTGCATATATGTTAAAAAAAAATGAAAAAGCGTTGAGAAAAACACAAAAAGATGTGTTAGTAGTTGTTGAATAAAAGGCAAAGATTATTGCCCATAGTTGATGTTTTTATGTAGTATTGTTTAATTTAGTGGTTTGCAATAAAAATCGAAATTTCATCACCTAAGCCACTTTGAAATATCCTAATTCCTACCCTTAGCCTAGCCCCGTTACAACCCTTACAAAGACCTTATGACTTGTGCTTAGTGTTTGTGATCAATGGTGGAGAATGATTGAGTTGCAAGCTTATGCGGGTATGTGTTCTAATCGGTTTTGAGTGAATATTCTTTGTAGTGCTAATACATTATAAATATTAGCCAATTTACAAGCCGAGTGGAGAGAACATTGTGAGGGATATGCATGACTTGTTAGTTTTACGGGCGGGTTAATCTTGGATAACCATTATTATATGTGATTATTCACTTGACCGGTAAATACGTGAAAATTGTAAAGAATGTGAACATTTGTATGACAATAGACCTTAACCTTTGTCTCGGGAATGGGAAGTGTATTCGTTGTTCGACCCACGTGAAAGTGAAAAACAGATTTGCTTGAGGGCAAGCAAAAGACAAGTGTGGGGATGTGATACGTGGTTGAAAACCGGTGCTCGTAATCGTATAACTTTATGTTTTTATATGAGTGTTCATCTTGAACGGCCTACTTTTAATTAGATTTGTGTTTACATGTTTAATGAAGTTTAAGGAGTCTTTTGGGAGCTTTACGAGTCACCGGGTCGAAAACCAGAGCACCGGAACGCAATACGGATCAAACGGGAGCGAAACATGTAAAATCATAAAATGAAGGTTAGAGAACCCGTCGCCGACGGGCCCCAAGCCGTCGGCGACGCCTGCTGGAAATAGCCGTCGGCTAGATTTCGATGTTTGAGAACCCGTCGCCGACGACCCCATACCCGTCGCCGACAGGTTGGGGATAGCTGAAACGGGCAGATCGGGTACCATGTTGAAGGAACGATTTTTATTGGTCTTTTTGGCATTGAACAAGGGAGTTACACTTGTTGGAGAGTTTGAACTTGTATCTTGGAGCCTAATCTCACCACCATTCACCTACCAATTCTATCTATCATCAACCTACAACCCGAATCATCATCATCCAATTCACACTCACCATCCAAAACCCAAATTCTCCATCCATCATTAACATACATCATCATCCTCCAAGAACCCCAATCATCCATCATTCCTTCATCCATTAAGCTTCAAGATGGTTTCATTCGCGTTCCATTCATCCGGTGATCAAGCTTCTTCAACCATGAGCGGCTAATCATCTCGGTTTCACCCCGGTGTAGGTAGTTGTTAATTCTAGGGTTTCGAATTGTTCTTGTTTCAACTTAGTGACAATTTGTGTTTGATTTTTGAAAATTTTGACAATAGTATTACATTTGTTTCGAATTCGTAAACTGTCGAACGATGTTAAAAGTTATGACTTTGCGAAATGGTGATATGTAATTGTGCATTGTCGTTGTTAGGATTTACTTGTGTTGATTACAAAGTGTATTCTTGTCCGTTCTTCGGGACGTTGATAGCTATTAGCACCTAAGTCACGGTACACTAAATCCGTTAATCGAACGCATTTGAGTTGAATCTAAAACTTGTAGAAATCCTAGGTTAGCAATTACCGAAACCGGGTGTGATTCCTTTTTATTATTATTGTTCTAGTATCCAAATTTCTTGCAATCATTAATTAGTAGTTGTTAATTAATTAATCCAATTCCAGTGGTTCAAATTCACATCTTTCTACTAAACAAAAATACAAAAATATCTGGCAAGCTTCATAATTGTGACAATTCTTTAGAATTCAGTCAAATCCATACACAAACCACATACTCTTCGTGGTTCGCGCCCTTGCTACCACTAGCTATTTTTTAAGGGTAATTAGGGCTTATAAATATTATCTTTGACCGGAGCGCGACAATCCGATCAGATTCCCACTCTATCTAGACCATTTGTCGGGTCAAAGTTAATTAGAAAAAGTCAACAGGATGCTTAATTTCAAATTAATACATAATTAGCAATGTAGAACCCATACAACTTATTTGATCATTAATATAACTTGGTAACTAATGTAAGAACATGTCTAAACATGTTCAACCCGACAATTTTCAGTAGAGACCCGGTTCGGAACCGAAAGTCGCATAATTTGACTTTTGCTTTGACTTTCAGTTCTGACCCGTTTAAGCATGTTTTAGAAATGCCTTAGAGCTTTAATTGGACTAGGTTACATGCTAGTATAACCCTCTGTGATTATACACCTTGATTCATTAGTTATCCAATTAATATGCATGATTCCGTTAATTACTCATATGTTGACCATTATGCCCTTTTCACCATAAAACGTGATTTTTGAAAATGTAAAAGAGTAGAAACCTTAATTACTGATATATAAAATTGTACCCAAAATTTGACATCAGTTTGAGGTGTAGATTGAGAGTTATACTCATTAGCGTAATTAGAAAGCTTTTTAGCGATTAAACGGCATAATTAGCATATAGCCTATTTAAACCCACTTTTTGATATCAAAATTTTTACCCACTGATGTAATATAATATTTTGGGATTTTTGAAGATTTTTAATTAATTTTAGTTTGAGCATAACTTAGAGTTATAAGCTTGAGTCGATAAATGTCGGTTTTGCCCTTTTGGGCCATAAAATGAGTTCTACATATCTTTTTGACCCCAAACATTTTGCTACTGATTTTATATGATAAATAAATTATTTTAAACCTTCTGGAATAATAAAAATATCAGCTTTCCATATAGAACCCGGAAATGGCTCCTAATCGCCTTTTTAAGCGTTTTTAACGCATAGTATGTACTAAAACTATTTTAAACATACAAGGGTTGATACCTACTGATATTTTAGGTAAATAATAATATTTTAACAGTAAGCAGAAGTTGTTTAACTTAGACTTCAGTTTTGAGCTTTTCGGCTTATGTGAAATTACCAAAATGCCCCTACGGTGCATAGTTTGGTTATAATTGATAAATTTCACATATATGCAATACCCTACTGCTATAACTTATTAAATTAAGTATTCTTACTAATAATATCAGACCTGTAACTCAGGTTAATACTTAAACCCTTTTATAACCTTGAAAATGACCAAAATACCCCTACGGGGCATAGTTTGAGTTTAAATTCGTTTCGGGCATAATAAAAGATATCTTACTGATATCACAACATATTTGAGACATATTAACTTAGGAAACCTGTATATGGCTCTTACGGTTACCCGTTACGCTTCTTGCGCGTTCGGTTCAGTTTATGTAACTAGTTTGCATAAATTAGCCGAAACGGGTCAAACCTTATCGTTTTTATCTCAAAATCCAGAATGTGTATAATATACCCATATTAAGCAAGTCTTCAAAATTTTTCGGGTCTAAATCACATTCTATTCCGGTCTTCGCTTAATCGTGCGTACGAACCGTATCTTTAAAAACTAATCGGTCTAAGTTTAGGCTTAATTAAAGACCCGTTTGGATTCTAATAGGTTATTATAAACCTTCGTTCCAGAATAGGAGGACCAGTAAAAGCTACGTGCATTTGCTGTTTGTGAATTATACTTGCAAAGGTAAATACTTTTAACTTATTTTCCCTATACGGGCTTGGGGTACGGTATATAAAATACCGCTTGGTCGGGCATTAAATCTTCCATCGTATGGTGGTTAATTGATATTGATCGGCCCGTTTAAATTGTTTTGTTTGCTTAAAGCCTTTGGGAGGTTAATGACCATGTCCCGGATATCCTTGGCATCATTTTACGAAATGGCCACGACCTAAGCGCGGAGTGTAGGCGTACACTCGTCAGTGCATAAATAAATTATGTGGTGTGTCTATTGATCTTTAACCCGGCACGAACCGGGCTACTGAACGCATAAGGAACACGTAATTCTTTTACAAGTTTATATATTTAAATAATTATCCCAAGTTATAAAATGTTTGTGCCATGTGCATGCAAATCAATTTTTAATCATTTTAAAAATGAGTCGGTTAATTGTATTTACCAGTGTAAACTGACGTATTTTCCCAAAAAGATTAAGTGTAGGTACTACTCGTAATAGGCTGGATTTCTCCTTAGCATCAAAAGAGTCTCGCAAGCTTAAGATGCCTAAAGTCTGTTGAACTACTGTTTCCTATTTTTATCTTTATCCACCTGTGGATTAATTTCAACTATTTGTGATACTGATATTACAATATTACATTCGGTTGAAATATATCTTTCATTTGCTTCCGCTGTGCATATTAAATATTGTGTTGTTTGACTGTAATGTTGCCAACCACATCACGATACTCCCCCACCGGGCCCACCGGGCAAACGTAGAAATATCGGGGTGTGACAATTAACGTGTAAAAAAGGGCTTAAAATATAAAGAAAAATATAATACACCCGACACACACCAAGTTTTTGGCGCCGTTGCCGGGGACACAAGGATTTTAAGAAAGTTAGGAATCAACGGCTGAATCGTTTTTCCTGTTTTCTGTTTTTTTGGGATTTTTTTAGATTTTTCAGCTTCTGTAGACTACAGCACGGGGCCGTTCTTGGTCGGACACGGGTCGTGCTCAGCATCCTTACTGGTAGTTTTTATTTTCCGAGTTACAGAGAGCTGAACACGGGGCCGTGTTGGTGCAGCACGGGGCCGTGTCGAACTCCCGAGTAACAGGGACCCGGAAAAACAATTACTGTAACCACGACCACGGGGCCCTGTTCAGTTGAGCACGGGGCCGTGGTGAGACTTCTGATCAACAATCTTTTTTTGGTTTTATCGCAGGACTTGGAACCAAGGCGCCGCACCTGAACTTCCTACGCTGTGCATGAACTCCAGTTCCAATAAAGACATAAAAGAACCTCTAGACGAACCCGAACGCTTTCTAAGAAAAAGACTTAAAGCTAAAACCCAAGATAAAGTTTTGGGGGACCCACTTCCAATGGCGGACCAACGTACCCTAATGGATTACCTACGGCCCACGGTAGGTAATCTCGGCGCCGCTATCAATGCACCGAATGTCGATGCCAACAACTTTGAACTTCGGTCGCATTTGATTCAAATGCTCCAAAACTCCGCAACTTTCCATGGGCTTGTGAACGAAGATCCCCATTTACATATTACCAACGTTTTGGAAATATGTGATACTTTTCGGATCAACGGAGCATCAAATGACACCATCCGCCTCCGAATGTTCCCATTTTCACAAAAAACCGAGCTAAGGCTTGGCTTAACACCCTCCCAGTTGGATCGGTAAACACCTGGGATGAACTAGCCCAAAAGTTTTTATATAAGTATTTCCCTCCTTCAAAAACGGCTAAAATAATGACTGAAATTAATACATACTCACAAGATGACGGGGAATCCTTATATGAAACTTGGGAAAGGTTCAAGAAGCTACTAAGAAAGTGTCCCCATCATGGTCTTGCGGTATGGAAACAAGTATCCACTTTCTATAATGGGTTGTTGCCACACACAAGACAAACACTTGACTCTAGCTTCGGTGACTTCTAGGTAATCGTCGCCCAAATGAAATTTATAATCAGATTGAGGAAATTGCTCAAAACAATTTTCAGTGGCACACTCCCCGAGGCACAAAATCTATTTTGCCCCGGGCGCCTATAAGGTAGATGAAAGCACTTCTTTACAAGCCCAAATCGAGGCCCTTTCTTCAAAAATCAAAAAGTTAGAAATGGCAAAAACAGCCTCGGTTATGGCTTGTGAAGGGTGTGGTGGGCCACATGAAAATTGGAGTTGTATGAAAGAAATGGATAATCAAACGGAAACGGTAAACTACATTGATAATAGACCTAGGCTGTCAGGTCCTCCAACGGGTACCTACAACCAAGGATGGCGTAACCACCCTAACCTTGGTTGGAGAGAGCCTGGTAATAGTAGTAACCAACGAACAAACTTTCAACAACCAAGAAATAAGTCACAAAATTTCTCTCAATAACAACAAGGGGGACGAGTGAGGCTTGAGGATACTATCTCACGCCTCATCTCCGACACTGAAAATAAAAACTCGGATCGGTTCCAACAACTGGATTCGAACTATAGAAATCAACAAGCTAGTATTCAAAATATTGAAAAACAACTAAATCAACTAGCTCAAAATTTCTCCGAGAGACAACAAGGCACGTTACCCAGCAATACCGAAACAACCCAAATGCGCAAGTACATCTCATCACATTGAGAAATCGTACCGTAGGTCCCAAGGAGGCTCCGCTACCCCCATCCGGCAAGAGTCCATCCAATCAATCTGCAACTTTGCCGACACCCCAACGGGAAACGACTCCTCCACCAAATCACGAGCCCGCCAAGAATCCCGCGGTACGCTACCCCGGACGGTTACTTCGCCAAAAGACCGATGACCAATTCACAAAATTCATAAACTTACTAAAACAATTGCATGTCAATATTCCATTTGTAGAAGTCCTCACTCAAATGCCTAAATATTCAAAATTTATGAGAGACTTTCTCACTCACAAAAGAAAAATTGAAATATTGCAATTAGTTAATTTAAGTGAAGAATGCTCCGCCTTGCTACTCAACAAACTCCCACAACAGAAGATCGACCCCGGAAGCTTCACTGTCCCTTGTTCGATTGGAGGATCACCCATACGCAATGCACTAGCCGATCTTGGGGCTAGCATCAACATCATGCCCGCATCAATGTTTGACCAACTCGGACTAGGGAAAACAAGCCCTACAAAGATGAGCAAACAACTCGCCGATAGGTCCATTAAATATCCACAAGGTGTCGCCGAAGATCTATTGGTAAAAGTCGGAGACTTTGTCTTCCCGGCCGACTTTGTCATACCAGATATGGAGGAAGATACCGAAGTACCGCTTATCCTAGGAAGATCATTCCTAGCCACCACCCACGCAATGGTGGACATGAATGGTGGGAAATTAACATTGAGGGTTGGGGACAAAGAGATGGAATTCGGGGTTGGGAAAAGAGTAGAAGACGAGGACCCGGTCAATTACATGAAAGTCATAGACTCAAGTTTGGATGATGCTCCCCGACGGTGCAACATGGGATGCAAGACATCCCACTTGGGTAACATATGACCGACTTTGGGTCTAGCCAAGGACCCTTATAAACGTGGCGCACCACGGAGGCATTCCGCGGAACTATCCTTAGTTTTAGCTTAGATTAACTTTTATGTTTTCTAGTATAGTTTAACTTTTCAGTAATAAAACACACTCTAAATGGTGGAGGTTACTAAGGGAAACTTGAACCCACATCCCATGCACAAAAACACAATTTTTCTTCATTACAGCAAGTTCAGCACGGGGCCGTGCTCAGCCCAACACGCCCCGTGCTCAAGGTTCTGCAGCAAACGCCCAGTTCAGGTAACTGGACACGGGGTCGTGTTCGCTGAACACGCCCCCGTGCCCAGCCTTTTGTTAAAATATGATACTGGCGATCTGAACACGGGGTCGTGCCCGGACCGACACGGGCCCGTGTCCAGGCGCCCAGTAACATAAAATTTTGTTTTTAAACACCTTTTTACACATTCAATCAACCTAAAAACTTATTTTTGGGACACATTGAGGACAATGTGTAATTTAAGTGGGGGGGGGGATGCTAAACCTTGAAATTTTGCAAGTCCTAATAACAAGCCTTACACAAAACTCTACTGGAACCGCTAATCACCCCAATTTTTTTCAAAAATTTCTCGTTTTTTTACTTGTCTTGGTTTAATTTAGGAATAAAAAGTTCTAAAAAGGTTATATTTTTACAAATTTACAGCCGATAGCGTCGTGATTAAAAGAACCAACATAAGAAAATTATGAAACGGCATGACAAATCTAGTTAAAATTTGATTATATATACTTGATCAAATTAAAAACTCATTCCCACAAAAAGTGAGTTTTGAGCCTTTATTGAGTATACAATCATACATCTTTAAACTAAATGCTCATTTTTCGTTTCTTGTGTGAATAGCCGCTTGGTTTCTTACGACTCTAGAACTTGCCACGACAATACATTCCCGGTCCTTACCAACTTAAACCCAAGTAAGTAAATGATGGAGGCATTAGGACTAACCCTTTTTTCTTTTCAACACCATTATTTTTCTTTTTCTTTTAACCTACCCAAAATCCCCCTAGTTAACCCCTTTGAGCCTAAACCTTTTCATTTCTAAACCCACAAAACAAACACCCTTTAACCACCAAAACCTTTTTCTTTTAACCCCTTTTATTTTAGTAAAAAGCTCGGTTCTCTTGTGACGTTCCTTATAAAAAAATGTAGTCTAGCAATAAACAAACAAGTTCCTCAAAGAAACTTTGTTTGAAAGTGCTTTCTTCAAATAAAAGTCACAAAAACAAAAAGTTTTACGACGACCGACGCTTTTTACGCTTTTAGCCCTTTTTACTAACCACTAACCCAAAACCACCAACCTTTAACCCAAGCCTAACCCTTCCCCAAGTCCTCTTGATATGTACAAAGGTTTATAGTTAAAAAGGAGGAGGATTGATTGCTTGGCAAGCATATGGTAGAAGTAAGTTCCATGCCGGTCTCGAGTGTTTCACAAAAATACATATTCGGCCGAGTGTTGAGTGATCTCCCGTGAGGTATGTGAACTTGTATATAAATGGAATTTTAAAGAGGCATGTTATGCCCAAATAAGTAATTTCTCTTATGAAACGTTCTAAATAAATCATAACGAATAGGATTGTAAATAACATAAAAATAAAACCCAATAAAGATCTTGGATTCCCGACACTCAAGACAAGCCCAAAACTTCTCTTCTACCCATTCCATTTGGGCGTGTAAGCCACATTATAAAGAGTTTTGCTTGAGGATAAACAAAGATTCAAGTGTGGAGGTATTTGATGTGTATAAAATGCAACATATAAATTACATCAAATGAGGCATAAAACTAACCCTTTTTAGTAGTAATGTTGGAAAAAGTGTGCTTTTGTCTTCCTTTTGTATTTTCAGGACCAAATGAGCTTAATTGAACAAAAGGAACAAATATGCAGCCAAATCTAACATAAATACAAAGAAAAGGAATAAACGTGGCATGCCCGACCCCTCGACAGCATCTTCCCAAGCAAAAACAAAGAACAGAAGGCTAACCACGGCCCCGTGCCCAGCGGACACGGGGGCGTGGTCAGGTGCCTGCAGAAAAGATAAAGCCATAGAAGCTTCTATTCCCAGCATGGGGGCATGCCCAGCACAACACGGGCCGTACTCAACGCTAAGATTCGCAAAATCTTGCAAATCTTGATAGTACATATTCGCTTCTGCACACGGGGCCGTGCCAGTGAACACGGGGGCGTGTGGAGCCTAATAAAGACAATTACAATTAATGAAGAAATAGAAAGAGGATGGCCACGGGGCCGTGCCCAATGGACACGGGGCCATGTCCGGGCTTCTGTACAGGCTATAAATAGGGGTGCTTGGCTCACTTCAAAGGCATCCCTTGGCAAACCACCTCTCTCCCACTTCACCCACACTCCACCACCATCACAACACCCACATCCACCACCATCATCCATCATCCACCTAGAGTGTGTGTAGTAGTCTCGGGATCGAAGATTGATAGTAAGAGTTCTTGACAATCAAAGGCCATGTTTGCCGAAATCTCTTACATCACTTGGTGAAGACAAGCATTTAGTGTAATACTTTTGATTTTTAATCTTTTCTCACTTTTTATTTGGTTTTGTATTAATGACTTTAATAACTAGTTTCTTATGTTGAAGGTGAAACTTCCTTATCATTTGTACATGGTGTCTTGGCGTTATTTTACTGTCTATATAAAATAAAAGATTTACACCATTCATATCTCTACGGTCTATATAGAGATATGTTGGCTACCTGGTCGGGGGTTAAGGGAATAGTTTGGTAAGGTTCTTGCCTTCTTCAGTGTATAGATCCTGCAAGAACCTGGGTCAAGCTTACTAGGACCTCCTTCAATAACCACTGGTATTGGATGGCGGGGGTGCGAATGGCTTGATCCCCTCATATGTAAACTACTCTTAATACATTAACCCGACTACTTGGGATTGTATCCCTGCTGACTCAAACCACTTAGCCGAGGGTAACGTCACCTTCAAAAGAGGGGCCTACCACATTACGCATTAATAACTTAATTAATTATCTTCCAATATTCCAACCCTTTAGGATTGTATCCTTGTTGACTCAAACTACTGGGTTGAGTGTAACGTCACCTTCAAAAGAGGGGCCTACTACTATAACTAAGATAATCTCTTAAAAAGTGCAAAAGTGCGGAAATCATCAAAGGTTACATTAAAGGCGAGTCGGATCCAAGTGATTCATCTTGTCTATCTGATTTTATTTTATTTTTATTTTTCAGCATTTTTGTTTTTATTTTCATGTTTAAAACCTTTTCTAAAACTTTTGATTTGATTAGACGTTGAGGATAAACCGGTACTAAAAGCTCTTGTGTCCTTGGACGACCTCGGTATCTTACCAACGCTATACTACGCTCACGATGGGTGCACTTGCTCATGTGTGTGTTTAGTGTTAGTAGAATATCGTGTTTTATAGATTTAAAACTTGATTAACGTGTAAAAAAAGGGCTTAAAATATAAAGAAAAATATAATACACCCGACACACACCAACATCAACACCCATAACAAGTCTATATGATAATTCCTCCTAAATATCTGAAAATTTGGCATGCAAGCCATAAATAGGGTTCATCAAATGAGACATACAAAACAAATAACAGAAACAACCAACAATTAACGCTCAATCCCAGGAAGTCCAACATTCTCCTAACAAGCTCCTCCAGCTTATTATACCAGTCCATCTGTCTCTCTAAGTCCTTCATCTTGCCCTCCGTCGTCTCCAAGTCTCCGCGTAACGTAGCGAACCGACGATCGCAGTGAGAGCGATTGACCCAAATCTCCTTCTGCTTCTTCAAAGCGAACGCTATCTCAGCTCTCGAAGTCGATGCGATCTTTCCAATGGGTCGAGTCCTCTTCCTACGACGAGTGTAGACTAAAAGAGGTGTAGCAAAACACGTGACTCGAATAGCGGAAAAATGATTCTGTAATGACGGGCGAAGGAATCTCAAGTGTAGGCTCGACAGTATCAGTGAGCAGGACTACTAATGGCTCTATAGACCGAGACGTGACATATCGTAACCGTACAAAGTAAGTGTGCGTTCAAATGAAAAATAACACATAAGGCCCAAATAAACAGATAATCATGTATGCACATAAACACGTAATGGTTCTCATACATAATAAAATTTTCTTTGTTTATTCTAAAATTTTGGCTTCGAGAATTTTGGACTTTGAATCTCAAAATTCTTCGGTTGAATTCAAGAGTTTTCCCCGAAAACATCTAGTTCGCTAACAACCATTGGCTCTGATACCAACTTCTGTCACACCCCAAAACGTCGCAGCGGAATATAAAACGTAGTGTTGGATATATTAACTTATTTAAAACATAAGTTCTTAAACATAACGTTTTGAAACATGACACAACCATGACATAGTTAAGTTGTCTTGGATCCTCATGGATCTTATTACATTTGTCACAGAAAGTTTAAAAGTTAGTCCAACATATTAAGTGATAAAACATGCATCAACAACCACAAGATACGCCATGATTCCCGAAGCCGAACTCAAGTACCTGAAGAACACGTTAAAATCAAGTGTCAACACAAAGGAGGGTGAGTTCACATGTTCAAATTTAAACAATTTGATCCCAAGGAAAAAGCTTTCTAATTATGTGTTTATTATAAAACATCCATATAATTTATGTAAGTCCATTCACTTCCTTAAAAAAATTCATGGAATCATGGGTCAACCGTCGTAGGTTTTTCATCTGAAACCTCCGAATAAGGCATCTTCCCAAGTTTACATATTAAATTTATAGCATCAAATGTTCGGACTCGTAAGTTAGCTAGACATTACGAACTATATATTTACAATGTAGGGATAATCATGGCTAGACTATAAACAGAATATCAATTCGTTGTTTAACTTAACACGGGGCGACCGGTCACGACGGGGTTGCCAACCCGATATATCTACCAACAATTCCTCGCGTGCAATACTTAAATGATTAAACGACACCATTGGCGCATGGTCCATATCGAGACCATATATGATGCCTGCCTCACGTACAATATATATATCCTACTAATATGACAAATTTAATATATGATGTTGTACGAATTCCCTGAAATCCCCACCGAAATGTAAGCCTATGTGGATACTTACTCTCTTAAGATTAAGCAAATTTGTCCCAACTACACGGTCGTTTTCCCCCAAACACCATATTATCCCAGTTTCTCCACGAAACATACATTCACCAAAAACATTTTATCCCGAAATATATAATTTATCAAAAACCATTTATTGTCAACGAAAATATATAATTTATATCAAAAGGTATGTTTTATTCCAAAAACATTATTAAACCCTTTTTGGCGTGTTCCTCCCCCAAAACATATACGAAATAGTAAAAAGAGCGGGGTTTAGTGACACTCACCTTTGGGTGCGTATTTTTAAATAGCGCAATCCCACAGATTGATTTCTACACGTCCTATTATACGTAGGAACGATTTATAAATCAATATATCACAATATCCTAAGTTTCTCCGTTTCTTAGAATTTTTCACATAACTTTGAGATTTTCTCGAAAAGTTGTCGTTTTTTATTATGTTAGCACGTTAATATATATATATATATATATATATATATATATATGAGTCCATATTTATATATTTTTAAGATTTTGCGACTTGAACGATTTCATTGGTGACCGTTATCATGTAAATCCGTTAACACACCCGTTTATACGTAATATATCTACGATTTGCGCGTCGTAATATATATACATAAACGTACACATAAATCAACATCGTAACACGCGTAATCTCGTTAAATTATCTATTTTGTCATTTTTAAGGCAAGCATACATAAAATAACTTATATGTATCAAATTTCATGTTCGACAAACAAGTTACACGTTTAACGCGATTTTACCGTTTCTACCACATAAAACGCACATGTGTACATGAATAGTCTAAATTTCCCACTATCATGTTAACACTTAACATATTTTCACATTCACATGTTTAAATTACATAACACATTTTAACACATAAGGTTCACCCAAAATTACCCATACTAGTGTTCATTGAAAAACGCGAATTTTAGTGATTCGGTAACGTTTTCGGGCGTCGGAAGTCGTGTATGGCCAACCAAACACCAAGTAAACTTAAAATTAGTTAAAATACTTATTTTTAAACTAAAAATATCAGTTAACTTACTGATCTAAATCAGTTTCATTAAAATCGTTCGAAAAGCCGATTTTTAACCGTTTTACCACATAGTTTTGCATTAAACGTTACCATAACCATCCCAACTCGTAATGACTTGATATTTTAACATAATACATGTTATTTACTGATTAAAATGATGATTATAATCAGATTAGTGCAGTTTTTGTGTAAGTCACATAAATCATGCAATTTCACGTATTTTACAACACTTAAAGCACCAAGTACAACATGCATAGCTAGTAAACTTTATGACAAAGTTTCATACCATTTTAACACGTCAAATATTTATATTTTAGTGAGAAACGCCCTCGTCTTCGAGTCCATTCCAGTCAAGGTGGAGAGTAATATCATTGAGATAAAGATGGTAGGTTTTCTATGGTTTTCGTCTAGATCGAAAAATAAGGATTCTACTTGGGATAATTGGTGTAAAGTAGGGGTGGCAAAATGGGTGGTTTGGATAGGTTTGGGTAATGGGTTTGGATGAGTTTACTAAGAAACGAGTTAGGAAAGGTTTAGGTTAAGATGAGTTTTTTGTCAAGATGGATTTGGGCATGATCAAAAGTAAAAAAATTATAAAAAATCAAAAAAATAATAAAAAATCCAATAAATTCTAAAAAAATCAAATAAGAATTAAAAAAAATCTAAAAAAACAAAAAAATTTAAAAAATCATGCAAATTCTAAAAAATCATAAAAATCATAAAAATTCAAAAAAATCAAAAGAAATAATAAAAAATCAAAAGAATTCTAAAAAAATCTAAAAGTTCTAAAATATCAAAAAACTTCTAAAAAATGAAAAAAAGTAAAAAAAAAATCAAGTAAAAGTAAAAAATCTTAAAAAATCAAAAAAAATTTAAAAAAATTCTAAAAAAATCCAAAAAATTTTAAAAATCCAAAATATTCTAAAAAATAAAAAAAATTTCTAAAAAACAAAAAATTCTAATTATCCAAAAAATTCTAAAAAAAATCCAAAAAATTATAAAAAGTCAAAAGAATTATAAAAAATCAAAAAAATTATAAAAAAATTAAAAAAATAATAAAACTCCAAAAACTTCTAAAAAATTCAAAAACATGAAAATAAGTCTAAAAAACAAAAAAACAATAAAAAATCCAAAAAAAATCCAAAAAAAAAATTATAAAAAAAAGAATCTAGAAATAAAAAATCAAAAAAATTCTAAAAAATCCAAAAATTTCTAAAAAAAAAGTTTTTTTTGACTTTTTAGAATCTTTTGGGTTTTTTATTTTTTTGATTTTTTAGAGTTTTTTTGATTTTTTATTATTTTTTTGATTTTTTAGAATTTCTTTGATTTTCCAAATTTTTTGGATTTTTATTTTTATAATTTTTTTGGTTTTTTATTTTTATTTTTTTTATTTGGTATGATTTTTTAGAATTTTTTGAATTTTTTATTCTTTTTTTTATTTTTAAATTTTTTTTCAATATTTTAGAATTCTTTGTTTGTTTAAAATATTTTTGATTTTTTCACATTTTTTGGGTTTTTTATTATTATTATTATTTTTTATTATTTTTTGATATTTTAGATTTTTTATTTTTTTTATTTTTTTGATTTTTTGATTTTTTTAAAATTTTTATATGTTTTTAGAATTTTTTGGATTTTTTAGAATTTTTTGTTTTTTTATTTTTTAGAATTGTTTTTACTTTTTATATTTTTTATTATTTTTTTTATTTTTCATTATTTTTTATCATTTTAGTCCCTAGGGTTTGGTCCAAATTGTCATTTTAGTCGAAATAGTTTTTTGTTCTCCTCTAGGTCCCTGACTTTTCCATTTTTTGCCATTTTGATCTCATTGCTTAACTTAGTCTAAAAATCTGGTTATAAATAGGGGTATTTTTTGCATAACTGTTGTGTAGTGATAACCAGGGTTTCTTTACAATGTAATTTATAAATCTCATAATAATTTAATACCAAAAATACCCCTGATTATAACCTGTTTTTAGACTAAGTTAGGCAATGTGATCAAAATGGCTAGAAAAAGGAAAAGTCAGGGGCACAAAGGAGAAAAAACTATTTAGACTAAAATGACAATTTGGACAAAAACTCAGGAACTAAAATGACAATTTACTGTTTTTTTTTTTTTTAATTTCTTGGAGTTTTTTTCTTAATTTTTTTTTATTTTTTAGAATTTTTTGGATTTTTTTATTTTTTGGATTTTTTTTTGATATTTTTGATATTTCTGATTTTTTAGAAATTTTGTATTATTTTTAATTTTTTATTTATTTTTAAAATTTTTATTATTTGTGAAGCCAACGTCTACGAACACTTGAATTATTCGAGTCGAATAGGATGAAGAATCTGTCTGTGATGCTTTTTTTGAGTTAACCATTAACCAACGTAATACCCATCCTGACCCACGAATTATTTTAAATAGATATCATATAACTTATTCTGACTCATCCTTAATTATTTCTTAACATATCCTGACTTATTCTCATTTTTAAAATGACCCAAAATAACCCAAAAATCTCAAATGTGTTTTTATTGCCAGGCCTTGTGTAAAGATAGCCCGGTTTGGGTCGGTTTTGTTAATGAAGTTTACAGTTTAAAAAAACTTTTACGTTTATTGATAAAGGAGCTTTTCTTTCAAATAACTTTGTTTTCGTCACCTTCTTTGTATCAATACTCTTAATAGATAGTAATATATTCTTTTGAGTAAACTGCCATTTTGGTCCCTGTGGTTTGGCCAGTTTTGCCACTTTAGTCCAAATCTCAAACTTATTACATCTGGGGCCCTGTGGTTTGCAATTTGTTGCCATTTTAGTCCAAAATCCAAAATGTCTGATTTTTTACTGATTTACTGACCCTTTTTTGTCCTGTTGTGGAGGGGTATTTTGGTCATTTTTGAATTATTATTAACATTTTTAATTAAACAATAAACATTAATCACACACTCAACTCCCTGCCCTATCTCTTCATCTTCTTGAAAATCCTACATCAGAAAGAATCAGCCAACCCTCCTTCTCTCTTGTTCACATTCACAGCCGGACCCTCAACCACCCTCCTTCCACATCGCCGGCGGCAGTCCTCCGACCAGACACCCCCCACCACACGCAACTGATCTCGGGAAGCAAATAGTCCGATGGAGGAAAGAGAGAACGGGAGAGAGATAGAGAGACGGGAGAGAGATAGAGAGGCAGGAGAGGAAGAAAGGGGGCGGCGATGAAGGTAGCTTACAGCGACGGCGCCGTCGTGGCGACGGCGCCGTCGTGGCGACGGCGCCGTCGTGGCGACGGCGCCGTCGTGGCGACGGCGCCGTCGTGGCGACGGCGCCGTCGTGGCGACGGCGGTGGTGTTCTGACTCCGGCGAGTACAACCGACTCTTAGCTCACTCGGGTGAACTCAGGTGTGGATTTGTGCTCGGTTCAAGTTGATTTGGGGCGGAGATCTGTGTGTTCTTAGGGTTAGGGTTTTCGAGCGTTTGAGCTTCGATTTGAGAATCAGCAGCGTTTGAGCTTCGATTTTGAGCGTTTGAGCTTCGATTTGAGCACCAGCAGCGTTTGAGCTTCGATTTCGAGCGTTTGAGCTTCGATTTCGAGCGTTTGAGCTTCGATTTACCATGTGTTTTCTGGGTTGATGATGATGATGTTCTTGATTTTCTGGATTTTCTGGATTTTCTGGGTTGATGATGATGATGTTCTTGATGATGATGTTCTTGATTTTCTGGATTTTCTGGGTTTTGATGATGATGATGTTCTACATATTCTGCTGCTGATGATGATTATTTGGGAGAAGAGAGAGAGAAGAGAGAGAGTTAGGGTTTTATTTTTGGATGATGATTATTTATTTGGGGAAGATGACCAAAATTTTAATTAATAAAATGTTAAATGAAAAACAAAATGACCAAAATGCCCCTGCACTACAGGACAAAATAGGAGGTTGCAACAGTAAAAAAACTAGGGTTTTTGGATTTTGGACTAAAATGGCAACAAAATGCAAACCACAGGGCCCTGGATGTAATAAGTTTGAGATTTGGACTAAAGTGGCAAAACTGACCAAACCACAGGGACCAAAATGGCAGTTTACTCTATTCTTTTTTATTACTACATATCACCATAACATATTCACTAAAAAATCGCTTCACTAACAGATCGTTGAATACACTCCCATATTCGTGTTTTAGTCCCTCCCGACGTGTTCACATGTTCGTCTTACAATAATCATTATTAATTCTGATGATTTAACCAGGGGCGAACATAAGGATTGCCCAAGGTGGGCGGGCGCACCCCCGGGAAAAAAAATTTAGTGATAAGTTTCGTCGAAAATCCCGTCCGCACCCCTTGGAATTTTCTGTCCGCACCCCTTAGGTAAAAAGTGTTATCAATTTATATTTTAAATTTTTTTTAGTAAACTCTTATTTTTTATAAAAAACACTACCTAAATTATATAACTTTTAATACCTAAATAACTAAACTCAAATACCCAATACTTTTAACTAGCCCTCTACTAAGTCTTAGCCCAATAAACAAACCCAACAAATCAACAATATTTCAAACTAAAATAAAATAAACAAGGCCAAAACCCTTACATATTCTCTCCCGCTCTCTATCATCCCTGCACGCACGCCATCGATCAGAACATCAGCGACAACAACAGCCGCATACCACCGTAATCAGCCATCATACCATCGCCGATTGAACACGGGTAATTTTCTTTGTTATTTTTGATATTTTTGGTTGATTTTTGGTGGGGTGGGACGGAATCGGTAGCCACCGGAAGTGATTTTTTGATGGTAGGAGACATGTGCTTCTTGTTAGTGATGATATTTTATTTTGTGGTGGGTTATATATTTATATTTTGTTAGTGATGATGATGATATTTTGTCTTTTTTGTGGTGGGTTATATACGATCTGACCTGATGTTTGGGTTTTTTTTTTAATGGTGTATATGATGTTTGGATGATTTTTAGTGTGATTTACATTATGATTTCTAGTGTTTGAATACTTGATACATTATGTAATATGTTATGGAGCCACGAACTTATAGATCAATTTGTTTGTGATAGCCAATAGAAACCATGAGTAGGGACGTTATGGCGCGATTTCTCAAAAGGAAAGTTGATACATCTTCCGAATTCCTTGATGTGGATACTCTTCCTTTGGATCCTTATAATCGCAAGCCGATTTAATCATATAACGTGAATCAACGAGATGAGATTAGAAGGGCATATCTACTAAGAGGACCATATCAACCATTTAGTTTGATGTTTTTTTGTTTTACATGAACGACCCGACTCGAACCGACCCGATAACGAACCAATTTTTTTACTTATATACATTGGGGCCTGAAATTTTTAAAAATGTTCCGCACCCCCATGAAAAAATTCCTGAGTCCGCCACTGGATTTAACATTGCTATCCAATGGATACTTGGTACAACAATAAAGTACTTTGATTATACGAAAGTCCCATCGCACATTTGTCACTCCACAATAATGTACATGTACAAAATCTATATAACTGACATTGTCATTATAGTGACTTAGGTGTTGTTTGACAACATCTGAATGGTTAAGTGTTGAACCAGTAAGATGTCTGAACCATTAAGAGCCTGTATAATGCTTAACCGTTCAGAGGCAAATGTCTGACCAATTCAGATTAGAGGTCTTAACCATTCAGACTTTGTATAAATCTTAACCATTCAGACATCTGCTCGTGAAACAAACAGTCTGAACCAGTAAGAGGTCTGAACCATTAAGAGACTCATTAAGAGGTAAACAAATAACCCCTTAGCTAGACATTGGCTACTTCATATCACTACGAAAATTTAAAAAATCTACTTTCTTACACGTAAAGTCTAAACGTTCAAATTAAATAATATGTTCAATGCTTAGTCAAAATAGTAATTCTCCAGATCATACGACGCGGATGTCGAAATCTGGCGTGGAGGCCAGTCCACGTCCATAAAACCATCCCGTGCTTGACGTTTTCCACGGCGTTGTGTGTGGGACGAGGATAGGGCAGCCCAAAAAGCTCGTGGCTCGGAGCTCGCTCGGATTTAGCTAGGAAAAAGCTCGCTCAATGTGGCTCGTTTTGAAAGAGAGCCGAGCCGGCTCGACTGGTTTAGAAAGTGAGTTGAGCTCGGCTCCGCTCGTAACGAGTCGGATTGGCTCGGTTTGGCTAACATACCAGCTCGGTTTAGCTCAGGTTATTTTACTTTTAATATATATTATTTTTATATACATTATAATATATCACAAAAAATTGATGATTATTTACATGTAATTAGGAGTGTAATTTGATATCTATAACATATTTGAAGGTTGATTACCATGCTAATGAACTTATATTTTATTTCATTGAAATTAAGCACTTATTTTGTGTTGTTAAATTTGATTTTGGATTGTATGTATTAGGTTGAGCTTATTTGGAGTATATTCTTTTGAATTACGGAATAATATTTTAGATTACTGAATTTTGAAAGCTATCTATTAATTTTTCTTTTCAAAATCGTGCCAAACCAAGTCGAGCCGAGCCCAAGTTTTGCACTGGCTCGGCTCTGTTGGGCTCATGAACAGCCTTAGGCGGGGATTCTTCACCGGCATGGGGAGCAATTTGGTTGGTGATATGGGGCGAGTAGATTAGTGGTTTGTGGTAGGAGGTTTGTGATTGATTAGGTTTTTTTTTAAAATTGGCTGGGGTCATTTCCATGCCCAACACCACCCCGTGCTTTTTTATCACGTCTCTTTGCTTACGTGACTATCACATGACGCTTAACGTCTTATCTTTAAGCCCCTTCACATCGTATATTCTAAATCTCACATAAGTCGCCTTGAACTTTAAAATATATTCACATAACAGAGAAAACAATAGATTCATTAAATACCGGTTACAAAACTTTGATTTTCTTATTTGCTATCTATTGGTAATATAAATATTTTAGTAAATTGTCATTTTAGTTCCTAAGTTTTGACCAAAATTGTCACTTTAGTTCAAATAGTTTTTTTCTTGCCATTTTAGTCTAAATAGTTTTGTTTTCTACCATTTAGTCCCTGACTTTTGTCATTTTTTTGTCATTTTCATCGACCACCACCACCTACCCCATCACAACCTTCTATCATCACCACCACCTGCTTGCACCGTCACCACCCACCCACCCCACCACCATCACCACCCACCATTTACACCACCACCGGACACTTTTCCACCACCCACGTCATCAACCAACACCGCCGCCATCATCGTAAAACCAACAACCACCGCCATCATCTTCACTGTAAACCGGCACAACAACATCCACATACCATCGCACCAACAAAAAAAGAAAGAAAAATGTGGTTTGACCAAAATTCACCTAAGTTAACTAAATTTTTTTAAATGTAGTTAGTGGGTTGGATGAAAATGGCAAAAAATGACAAAAGTCAGGGACTAAAATGGTAGAAACAAAATTATTTGGACTAAAATGAAAAGAAAAAAACTATTTGGACTAAAGTGGCAATCTTAATCAAACATCAGGGACTAAAATGACAACTTAGTCTAAATATTTAGATAAATGTTTCCATGCACGATGAAAGCGAAACGACACATACCAAAATCAAATTGGATGCGGATCAATTACTACAATTACATTTACAATCACAGTTATTTTATAAAGACATTGAGAATTTATATAGCTATGACAATTTTCCTCTTCTGTTAACTGTTAACTGCTTTCTATAAAATATCACTATTTTTCAAACTAAAATATCTTTTATATTTTGAATATTTGTTTTAAGTTATATCACAACAAGCATATTTATTATATGTAATATGAAAATAATATTGGGTTATTGTTTTTTATGATATTTTACAGGTGTAACAATCTATGTGATATAATTGTATTGGTAATATCATTTACATAGTGTGGTAACTTCATTCTAGACAATTGCTTGTTTATATGTAGCTAGTGGATTTACACAATGCGGTTATGTGCCAAGTTCTGAAAAGATAGTTTAATTACAGAAATAGAACCATCTCCGAAAATCATAAAAAAATTGACCCTGTGCGAGATAAAATATTCGAGCCCTATTCGAAAATATCCACTTAATATAAATTCATCAATCACAAAAATTTATGTGGATGTAATCTAAATAGTTATTTTTAGCTAAGTTTATAAAGTAATTTATTAATTAAAGATAAAGAAGCAATTGAAAAAATTAAGCATTAAATGTCATTAACAAAAAAAAAAAAAAACCAAAAAATAAACTAAAATAAAGAATTTGGAGACGCCAGGATTAAAACCCGCATCTCCTTGTTTTTTAAGCAAGACAGTAACCACTAATACAAGGACTTATTTATGTTATCTCTCTGCATATATATTATATCTTATACAATATAAATTCTATATAAAACTAAAAAGATTTGGGCTCTCGGATGGTATGGGCCTTGTGTCGTAGCCCACCCCGCACCCACTACGGGTTGGCCCTGTACTAAAACCAAGTTGTGGTTATCTCATTTTACATGATGTTTTTATGGGTGCTAGATACATGGGTTCGTAAATGAACGCAAATACACTCGCTATAAAACCTACATTATTCACGAGTCTTCTCATTACTTCCTATGCTTTCTAGGCGAAATCCGGTTTCTACCGGAACTTGACCCTATGTATAAATACACATGTATATCTACATAATGTGTGTGTGGATTAAAGAATGGCTACCTGCCATCATTAAGAGATGGTTGAATTGAAATAAATGAAATGAAGAGCATTCAAACACCTCGCTTTCTACAAACATCTTTCCTTCGTCACTCTCACCACCGGTTTTGTTTAATGCCATCAACCCACCTCCCCTCCACCTCATTTATGCACCCCCACCCCCTCACTGCATTTGCATGTATGTGTATATATTTATGTGTAGACATACACGTAAAAGTATATATGTATATATACACGTAAATTTAAAACGTGTATTGGATTTCACTCAAGTAAGAGTCAAATTATAAGATATCATAAACCTAACCATAAATGTAACTTGGTTAGTTGGTTTCCTTAACCTCAGTTAATTACCGTTAAGTATTCCGAGGCCATGAGTACAAATTCAAGCCATGAACAAAGGTCCGTTCACTTATGTGAACGGAAACTTAAGCCATGTTGAACGCTTGAGTCATTTTTCGGCTTGGTTAGGTTTGAGTTCGACCATTTTTTTAACTCTGAATGGTTCATAGGCGATTATCGATCTTTTGTATAATTTCATAGGCAATTATCGATCTTTTGGATACCATATGCAAATGATGGAGCTAATATGATTATTTGGAAATAAACATGGGTCACTCTCCGAATTGTTTTTGGAAAAGAAGAAAAAACAAGATTTAAAGAGTTGTGCTCGATGGTGTAGATCTTATAACAACGTGTAAATCCTCAATACATTAATTCAATGAAAGGACTAAACAGAATATGTGTTCTAACAAGACCCTTCAATAGTCCGCACAACCAAATCATAAAGATGGACACACCTCATTCTATTATTTTTGGAGAAAAGAAAATTCTATATTAAGTTTATTAATTTTATAAATTTTATTCACAAATAGGTAGAAACAAGATTTATTTTATGTATATCTAAGGCATTTCTAATAATATGTGATCATGAAGTAGATACGTAAAAATATTTACAATATTTTATAATAGAGTAAATTACAAAAATTGTCTTTTTTTATTTTTTTTTTATACTTGATTGCAAAGTATATCCTTTACCCATAAAAAATGTACTTGATGTTTGCAAACATTTACATATTATGTCATTTACCCCTAAACTATGTTTATTTTCATTGCTAAGTCACGTCATGTGGTCCCCACATGAGGGCAAAAACGCCGTTTTCCCTCCTAACCCATATTTGTATGATCTTCCACCCTCTCTCTCTCTCTTATCCTCAACCCAACATCACTCATCACCGCCAAGCACCACCCTCTTATCCTCTGTTGTTTGACCTACAAAAGAATATATATATATATATATATATATATATATATATATATATATATATATATATATATATATATATATATATGATATTCAAAAGCCAAAACATGACCTATCTGATCAAGAAATAAACAACTGATGAACCAGACTCCTCCCAAAGATAATGAATCTTGAACACTAATCAAAATACTTGTTGAACACAAGCTAACATTTGTTCAAGCCTTGGAAACCACTGTTGAAGAAGAACCAAGCACTAATCAAGACCAAAGTGTTGTTGAAGTAAAGATCTATTCAAGAAGACCAAACATCTATTCAGGCCAAACAGATGTTTGATATGAAGCAACAGTCGTTTGAAGATCAGAGATTTCAATACAACAGTACTTGCTCAGAATAGAGTTTAGATGTTTTAGATCAGATAATAGATCTCCGCAGATGTTTGCTACATCTATGGAATCTTTTCTGTTAGGAGTTTTAGATGTCACTATCAGGGTGACGTCAGCTGATTGCAAACATACCTTTTGTACTTGTATAAATAGATCTCAAGTGTTAGAGATTTATTATCACATTTCATTCTCTTTTGTACGAACAAATTTGTATGTGATCAGGCTGCGGGGAGTTTGTAGAGTCAATTGTACTGTAATCAAATCATTTGAGTCTGATATAAAACAGCAGTCGATGATATTTCCCTGCTTGTGGTTAGTTTATCTATTTACAATTGATGAAGTCGTTTTTTTTTTTTTTTTTTTAATTACAAGTATCAAACTCAGATCCTAACATCAACCCATCACCACAAAACACCACCCCTACCCTACACCCCTTTATCCTCAGATCCGGTGAGTACCAATCACCACACCCTAAAAATGAACTCGATCGTACAACAAAGGTTACCTTCAAGGAAACCCTAAAAACGAACTTGGCCCTTTAATTTGGTATTGATTACACATTCAATCACTACTCTAGATGCTCGAAAACACCATATCCAAGCCGTCGTTTGAGATGCCACATCCAAGCCGTCAATCTGCAGATCCAAGCAGTCGTTCTGCCAGATCCAGATGGAGGGTGGCGATTTGAGATGTCACCAACAGTGGAGTCAGGCGTGGGGTTCTTGGTTGCCGGAGTTAGGCGGTGGTGCTTCACCGGAGAAGAAGATCAGGTGTGGCAATTGGGTGGTGGTGGTGGTAGGGTAGAGAGAAAGGGTTGAGATAGGTGGGGGTTTATACATGTGTGTTGTCTCTGTGTGTGTGTGTGTGTATATATATATATATATTTATTAATTTTATGATTCTGATTATTTATTTTAGTATTAAGGGTAAAATGACAAAAATAGCCTCATGTGTGGGTGCACGTGGTCAAATTTAACCATGAAAACTAACCGAGTTAGGGTTAAAGGACGTAACGTGCAAAAATTTGCAAACATCGAGTATTTTTTGTTCTTTTTGACGATAAAGGATATAGTTTGCAATCTGTTGTCAACATATAGGACGATTTTTGTAATTTACTCTTTATAATATCGGGATACGAATAAATAATAACATCTATTGAGATCGCTTTCGGCAACACAAGTAAATAAGGGCGTGTTTAGCTCACATGATTATTTTGAAGGTTTTTTTTTTTTAACTTGTAAAAGGAATTAAACTTAACCAAAAGAAGTTACCGCGATTCTTTGGTCATGACTAGCGTTGGCAATCCGTCATGTTTCCGTTGGTAATTCTTCAGTAGGGTCGTCTCAAGCTTTCTAGGGGCCCAAAGTATATAACATAACTATAGATCAACTCCACTACCAACAACCTCAAAACCCAAATTACCCACATTTTTTTTTTAGAATTTTGAGGTCCTAAAGATGTGAGGTCTCGTAGCCCTTGCTATATTTCACTCATCCAGGACCCCTAGGTAATTTTTTAGTGAATTATATATACACACTTTTTTTTCATACGGACCATAACTAACATGTTACTGAGGATTACTATCTTTATTGTGAGACCAATGGAGTCATACAGAAGCCCCTAACTTGTGGTGATTATATTGTTATTGATGAATGATTTAGTCTAACTTGTCTAGTAACTTGTAACCGCACTCAATAAGGGCAAAATCCATAGTTTAATGAAAGTAGGCTATTGTATAATGCCCTCACAAGACATTCGTGTCTTCAAATTCTTAGAAAAGTTTTTCTATATAACTATGTATTGGGTTCAGTTTGAAACTACTGCTAGCTATTTACTTATCCTTTTTTTGTCTATCTTCCTGTTGGTTGTTTTGGAGTCAGGGTTCTCTCAGGAAGCAGTCTCTCTATTATTGGATAGAGGAAATGTTTGCCTATATCTCACCTCCCTCAGACCCTACCAATAGTTCTGTTATTTATGTGATTTCCAGGGTATTGTTGTTGTTGTTGGGTTTTGTTTGAAAAATAAAATATTAAGTAACTTAGCCCAACTTCTTTAATATGATTTAATTTTGATTTTTTTTTTTTTTTGCCATCTTAGAAAGGTCATGCTTTAATATCATCATCAATATGTATAAAAAAATTAATAACTAATCAATTGAGAGAAAACCATGGTGTCAATTTTATTTACAAGAAGAATGAAGATTGAGTTTTATATCTTAAAATTATGATTAACTTGTTTATAAAAAATAATAATAGCAACATGTTGAAAAGGGGACGTGATTTTTCTTTTCGCGTAGAGACCTCAATATAATATGCCTAAAAAAATATAATGACAAATATGACATGATGTTAATTTATTACATTTGTGATTTTCTCTCTTTTTACTTCTTTAAAGTGTTGCCAAAATTACATGTTTTCATTGAAACGAAACCGATTTAAAATTGAGACAGATTAATGACACATCGTATTCATTAGGTACGTATCGTTTTTATCGAAAATATAATATGCCTAAAAACATATAACGTTTCAATTTTGATATCTTCGGAATTAATATTCACTAAATATTGATTATTATTTTGAAAGGTATAATTTTAATATCCTTCTTATTTTTATGACCAAATAAATAAATAGAAACGAACTGACTGTTGTCAGTGTAGGTTTCTCGATCGGAATACATTTTCTATAACATAAATAAATAATACTAGTAGTAAATAAGGGAGTATCGCATTGAATTATAATCCGAGTTCAGTACTCCGTATTTAACATCGATAAATAATTGATCGTTATAGTGGATATGCTACTTTAATGCTAAATAAATTTTCATTTCTATTTTTTAGTTATCATTGCGGACGGCCGTATAAACATACATACACATAGTCACGTACATTTATGTTTAAACTATTTTTATAAGTATGAAATTGAGTATTTTTTTAAATTACACCAAACTATTCTTAATTTACTCATTGCTTGGGATTGAACCAAAGACTTCCTACTGAGACAAAAAACTTTATCACGCCTCACATTGACGAAATCGAATAAATAGTTATACATAGAGATGGTGAGATTGTGAGAATATGCACCTCAACCTGTTAGCCTAAAAAATATATGGATCGATCTCGTTCATTTTATCAGTTTTCATCTAAATCATATATGGAGGTGTGCCTGGGTTTATCAATTTCAAACCCCAGCTAGTTAGCTCGACACTGTTGTCACCCACAACAAAACCGCCTTTCGTTCATAACAAGAATCATAAAGTAGTATATTTCTTGATACAAAACACTTACGTTTATTTGTATTTGTTTATGAGTAAAGTGTAACCACCGAGAAAATAACTGGTAATTTCCATACAATTTAATCACTGTTTAAATATACAATTAAGTGCATTGGACTTAAATATGATGTGATTGAGTCTCATAAGTCTAGCAATCTTAGGATACACATATACATTTGCATATCACATGATCGTATTCGCCGCATCGCGATGCGACACAAACTATTACAAAGGCCGTTGGTAGATTTGCCTGTTAGACTAGTCCTGTTAAGACGGTTATGGTACTCCCCCTAAACGTCAAATATAGGACTTATAATCATGTCTAAAATGATATATACATAAAACCCCAAGTTGGAAAACAAGTATACACGATATAACCTTCTAGAAAATTGTAACAACTCTCACTAAAATTAATACTTAGTAGGTTAATTATCTATTAAGAAAACCTTAATTGAGAAACCCAAGTAATTCTGCATTAACCCTAAAATTTTCAGAACAATCGGAATCAGGATCAGGGCCCCTAAAACTCAGGGGGGGTAAAACCTATTCAGTAATATCCTTACAGTTTGCTGTCAAAAATATAAAATAACGCGAAACCAACTCACCCAAGCTACCTGGACACGAAGCAACCCTATGTTTTATTAACTGATTAATTGTTGAGTTACAGTATGGGTAAACAAAAGATTTCTGCTATCTACCACAAATTAGATATTTCACCCACAGAGAAAGGAAACTCTTCCTCCAAACACCCAGCAAATCTAGAAGAAGGGATTTTTGTCCGTAAAGCAAATTATGAAAATCCTCTTACCCAAGATAAAAGAAATTTGATCCTTAAAAAGGGAAAGGAGAAAATAAAGAAATCCCAAGTCAAGAAAGTGAGATTTAATTCAGAAATTCAGGAATTAGGCAATAGGTCACCTTGGGAAGACACATTAGATGAAAAATGGGCAAACCTTTATATGCTAGCTACTGTAGCAGAGAATGCAAACCTCTAAAAATATCAATAAGCCTGGTCTAGTAGAAAATTAATCTCCAGTAAATAAATAAAGTATAGTGTGTTCTCTTTCCTGTAGTCTTTTTGTACAAATCCGTATGCAATAAAACTTTAATGTTTATTGTAAAACTTTGTTCCAAAGTTTTAACTTAGCATTTTTGTGCATTTTGCATATATGCTATCCAGCATGAGTGAGATATCGGAAGCATTTCAGAATCTCAACCTCTACCCAGTACTAATTGAAGTCTCCCACGACTTTACTGGTTATATTGCTGACATAGAGGAACCTCTGGAATTCCAAGCTCCACCGCTGGAAAAAGCAAAACTTAAAAAGAAAAGAAGATATGTAGGATGGAGGAAAGTGCGCAGGAGAAAGCCAGTTACTAGGAAACTCCCTAAAATAGAAAACCCTATAGACAAAGGAAAAGGAATAGAAATCGGAGAGAGTTCTAATCCAACAGAGATAGAAATCCGGAAAGATTCTAAACAAAAAGGAATAGAAATTGGAGAGAGCTCCAGAAAAACTGAAGAAATCACATTTCAAGACGAAATAGACCGTCTACTGGCAAATTGTGATGTCATTAGCCCTATCCATAATAATCTATATCCTTACCTAGAAACCCAACTTCCTGTAAATCTGGAACCAGCTATTCCAGACCCACTAATCCACACTCGACCTTTAGGCCAAATGGAAGAATGGTGGACAAATGACTGGCAATTCGAGAATATCATCAACAGTCCTTATTCTTTTCTTCCACAGTTTGAACCAGAACCTATCCCCAATCCTCCAATGAGTAACAAAAACTTAGCCGAACTCCGTCTGTTCAGTGAAGAGCTGATAGGTACAGGGAATAGGATCCGGGAAATGGGGGAACAAATTTCCTGGAAATACGACGAAAGGGAGCGTCGATACTAAACTGCCAGTTGAACAAGGAACAGTGGGGTTGGGAAGATGTTTGTATAATAATAATAATAAATAGCTAAATATAACTCTGTAAAATGGGAAATAAAACATTGTAAGATAAACAGTGTGTATGGATGCCTATATGTTATATAAAGCAAAATAGAAGTCGAAACATCGACAATTTTGGATATATATCTGTATTACAAGATTTTATGTGATTCTGTGTAATTGTTTATTTACAATCATTTGATACTAATAGTTATAATTATAATAATTATCAGATGGAAAACGCTAGTAATGAACCAGTTAATGAAGCGAATCAATCTGAACAAAATCAGGAAAACCAGTATATGACTAGACAAGATATTGAGAATATCGTCACTCAAGGGATAACTAATGTTATTCCAGCAATCATAGCTGCTGCTCAGAAACCTGTTGAACCGCAACAAATCGTTCCTAGTAAACGTACTCAGGAAGATAATTTTAGTCATAGTGTAAATGGAGGCGGCAATCATGACGATAATAATCCACGACAGGCTCCACCTCCTAAGAAAATGAAAGCCGCAACACCTGGTTGCACTTTCAAAGAATTTCTTGCTTGCAAACCTTCTGAATTTGCAGGTAACGAAGGAGCAACTGCAGTACTGCGTTGGTTAGAAAAAACCGAAGCAGTAATTGCAATAAGTAAATGTTCCGAAGAAGATCAGGTGATGTATGCGTCAAATTTGTTCAAAGAAGGGGCACTAGAATGGTGGAACACGGTGCTACAAGCAAAAGGAAGAAGGATGGCATATGCTATGAACTGGGAAGAATTTAAAATTCTTGTAGAAAGAAAATATTGTCCTGAATATGAAAAGGAACAAATGGCAAATAAGTTCCTAAACCATCGTATGGTAGGCGTAGAGTGTCGCGGTTATACTTCGACATTCTTTGAATATGCTAGAGTGGTACCAACACTGGCTTCGCCAGAACCGGTACTCATTTCCCGTTACATTTGGGGATTAATTAGTGAAATTCGTAACATCGTTAAAGCTGCGAGACCTCGCACTATTGACGATGCTGTGGAACTAGCTAATACCCTAACTGATGAATTAGTGCGAACAAGAGAAGGAGACCGAAAGAAGGAATTGGCTCAAAAGATTACCCAAGGATTTCGTATGGGTAATGATAATAATAGGTTCAAGAAAAGAGGAAGGAGACAATCTGCACAACCGCCTTTTTGCAGCAATTGCAAAAAGAATCATTTTGGAAAATGCAATGTAAATTGCAACTTCTGCAAAATGGCAGGACATCGTGAAGAAAATTGCAAAAAGAAAACCATAGTCTGCTATAACTGTGGAGAAACCGGACATTACAAAACAGAATGTCCTAAATTAATTAAAACCGCAGACAATAAAGGCAAACCAGCTGAAGGAACAACAAAGAAGAATGCCCGAGCATTCCAGCTAACTACTCAAGAAGCTGAACTAATCCCTGACGTCATAGCTGGTACGTTCTTGGTCCACGACGTTTATGCAAAAGTATTATTTGACTCTGGTGCAAACCAAAGTTTTATCAATACTTCATTTTGCCAAGCCCTTAACTTACCCTTAACCACCCTTAGGCAAATTTTTACAGTCGAAACGGCAGACGGAAATTCTGTTAACATAAATAAGGTTTTGCAAGAAGGAAAAATAGAACTATTAGGCCATAAGTTTTCTGCAAACCTGTTACCTATGAAGTTAGCCGAATTCGATGTAGTGTTAGGAATGGATTGGTTGATAGCCAACCATGCTCGAATTCTCTGTGATAAGAACTCTATAGAAATTCAGGCACCCACAGGAGAAGTAATTGTGATCACCGGAGATAAACCACGTAAGTCTATGAAGTTCATATCAGTAATGAAAGTTGCTAATTATGAACGAAAACAAGGAATAGTATATATTATTTCAGTAATCATAAGTACTAAGGGTAAAGATCTTAAGGAAATACCAATAGTCTCAGAATACTCAGAGGTATTCCCCAGAAGAATTACCAGGATTACCACCAGATAGGGAGGTAGAATTTAGGATTCATCTAATTCCAGGAACTATACCGATAGCCAAGGCACCTTATCGGTTAGCACCCACAGAAATGTTAGAACTGAAAAAGCAATTAGATGAATTACTAAGTAAAGGTTTCATACAACCATGCTCATCCCCTTGGGGAGCGCCAGTGTTGTTTGTAAAGAAGAATGATGGATCAATGAGAATGTGTATCGATTATAGAGAACTAAATAAGATTACAATTAAGAATCGATACCCATTACCTAGGATTGATGATCTATTTGATCAACTTCAAGGTGCTAGGTATTTTTCTAAAATAGATTTAAGATCCGGATATCACCAGTTAAAAGTACAAGAAGAAGACATACCTAAAACTGCTTTCAGAACTAGGTATGGCCATTATGAGTTTACAGTCATGCCCTTTGGACTAACAAATGCCCCAGCAGCATTTATGGACATGATGAATCGAATCTGTAAACCATACTTGGATAAATTTGTAATCGTATTCATCGACGATATACTTATTTATTCCAAGAGTCAGGAAGAACATTGCAAACACTTGCATGCACTCTTAACTTTGTTAAGAAAAGAAAAGCTTTATGCCAAATTCTCGAAGTGTGAATTTTGGTTAAAGGAAGTGCAATTCCTAGGACATATGGTGAATCACGAAGGCATTCACGTAGACCCTGCTAAAATAGAAGCAATCATCAAATGGAAGGTCCCACAAACAGCTATGGAAATTAGAAGTTTTCTAGGCTTAGCCGGTTACTACAGACGATTTATTAAAGATTTCTCTAAGATAGCTGTACCTTTGACTAAGTTAACCTGTAAAGCCACTAAGTTTGAATGGGGACATAGGCAAGAAGAAGCTTTTAAGATTTTAAAGCACCGATTGACGAATGCTCCAATTTTAGCATTACCCAAAGGAACAGAAGATTTTGAAGTATATTGTGATGCTTCAAAATTAGGATTCGGATGTGTATTGATGCAACGCAAAAAGGTAATTGCGTATGCCTCCCGGCAGTTGAAAAAGCACGAGGAGAATTATACAACTCATGACTTAGAATTAGGAGCCATAATTTTTGCCCTTAAAATCTGGAGACATTATCTGTATGGAAGTAAGTTTACTGTTTATACAGATCATAAAAGTTTAAGATATATATTTGGACAGAAATAGTTAAATATGAGGCAAAGAAGATGGATGGAAGTTTTAAGCGACTACGACTGTGATATCCAATATCACGAAGGAAAGGCAAATGTAGTTGCAGATGCTTTAAGTCGTAAGTATCAGGAAAAACAAAAGCGAGTCCGTGCTCTTAGATTAAATCTACAAGTAGATTTAATGGAACAATTAAAGAAAGTTCAGGAAACAGCAATCAAGGACGATGCTGAAGGAATGAAAGGTTATATAAAGGAACTAGAGCAAGGAAATGATGGAATTTGGAGATTCCACAATAAACGAATTTGGGTACCTAAGCAAGGAGAATTAAGAAATAAGATTTTAGAAGAAGCCCATAAATCTAGGTATACTATGCATCCAGGAAACAATAAGATGTACCAAGATTTAAGAAAGAATTTCTGGTGGATAGGAATGAAGAAAGATATAGCAAGATATGTTTCTAAGTGTCTTACTTGTTCACAAGTTAAGGCAGAACACCAGAAACCTTCAGGACTACTACAACAATTGGAAATGCCGGTGTGGAAATGGGAACTTATAACAATGGATTTTGTTACTAAGTTGCCTAAAACAAGAAAAGGTAATGATGCGATTTGGGTAATTGTGGATCGATTAACCAAATCAGCTCATTTTCTACCAATGAAGGAAACCTTTAGTATGGAAAGGTTAGCCAAGTTGTACGTAGACGAAGTAGTATCTTTACATGGAGTTCCACTCTCCATTGTATCAGATAGAGATAGTCGTTTCACTTCTCATTTCTGGAAAAGTTTCCAGCAAGCTATGGGAACTCGACTAAATCTAAGTACGGCATATCATCCTCAAACAGACGGGCAAAGTGAAAGAACCATCCAAACTCTAGAAGACATGCTTCGAGCATGTGTAATAGATTTTGGTGGAAACTGGGATGATCATTTACCATTAATTGAATTCTCCTATAACAATAGTTATCATTCAAGCATTGAAACTGCTCCATTTGAAGCACTATATGGACGTAAGTGCAGAACTCCAGTATGTTGGGCAGAAATAGGAGAAAGTCAATTGTCAGGTCCAGAAATTGTGCAAGAAACTACTGATAAAATAACTCAGATCAAGGAAAGACTGAAAACAGCTCGAGATCGTCAGAAGAGTTATGCAGATAATCGCCGCAAGCCGTTAGAATTTCAAGTCGGAGATAAAGTACTATTAAAAGTTTCTCCTTGGAAAGGAGTTGTTCGATTCGGTAAGAAAGGAAAGCTAAGTCCCAGGTACGTAGGACCATTTTCAGTGATCCAACGTATAGGACCAGTTGCTTATCGGTTACAACTACCAGAAGAATTAGCTGGAGTACATGATGTATTTCATGTATCCAATCTCAAGAAATGCTTATCAGATGAATCACTGGTAGTACCTCTTCAAGATATAGAGGTAAACGAAAAGCTAAAATTTGTTGAGAAACCTCTTCAAATTGAGGATCGAAAGATCAAGTTTCTCAAACATAAACGACTAGTTTTAGTCAAAGTCAGATGGGATTCAAAGAGAGGACCAGAATACACTTGGGAGCTGGAATCAGAAATGAAGCGAAAATATCCTCATTTATTCCAATAAATCTCGAGGACGAGATTTTTCTTAAGGTGGGGAGGATGTAACAACTCTCACTAAAATTAATACTTAGTAGGTTAATTATCTATTAAGAAAACCTTAATTGAGAAACCCAAGTAATTCTGCATTAACCCTAAAATTTTCAGTACAATCGGAATCAGGATCAGGGCCCCTAAAACTCAGGGGGGGTAAAACCTATTCAGTAATATCCTTACAGTTTGCTGTCAAAAATATAAAATAACGCGAAACCAACTCACCCAAGCTACCTGGACACGAAGCAACCCTATGCTAGACTAGGGTCTCTCGCGCCACGCGACGCGCACAGGAGATCCTTTCGCGTGGCGCGAGGGGGAACATTTTTGGGTATAAATACAGGGCCTTGGGACTTGAAATTTGTCTTTGGAACGACATAAAATCGAGTTACGTAGACTAAGTTATCACAGAAACAGTCCACTAAACACACAATCACTAATTGCTGTCGCAATCAGGGTAATAACTCGATCGCTATTACGATTCAACGTCCGATCGATTATAACTATCCAACGATTGTTTAAGTGCCACTCAAATTGAGTTTATACTCTATTAATTCATCGTGATTTCGACTTGAATGTTTGAGTACTGCTCGAATTCGGACTATACTCTGTCATTCGTTGTGAATCCGCTGAATTGTTAATTATTCCACTAATAAATCATTGTGAGGGTTTAATCTCGTGAATTGTCGTAACTGTTGTATTAGTTACTAACCTGTTGTGTATACATTGTTATTTAAATTAGGTTAATCAAGGCGAATCAGTAGGCTTATATTCTGCTCGTTAAATCTACAATGTGAGTCATTCTCTTTTTATCAAATTACTTTCAAAATCATGTTTATTTTCAAAGGTTATAATTACAGTGATTAAGTTTATGTAATCACCAAATTACAGCCGGTATGTGGGGTATTGTGCACAATATTGCAGTTTTATCACTTTAGGTGGGCGAACCTAAATTTAGTGATAACCGTCATTCATTGGGGCAGCCAATGGTGATATGACCACAGTCACAGAAAAGAGTCGAGTGACAAATACTGTGGGTAGTTGGTTTGATATCAGAAACATTGTAATCTCTTAATACTGTTAATTATAACAAACGAGTCGTTTTAGTAAAACTGAATGATTCACTCAGTATTTCCCTGCTGACAAAACCTTTTTCAAACATGTTTTAGGTGATCTGTTGTGAGCACAGGAAAAGTGCCGTGGAGCACTACATGCTTAGAAAAGTGGCTCAATGTAAATAAATAAAGAAACATGTTTTAAAGAAATAAAGGATTTCCCAGTGAAATCACTTATTTGTAAATTATGGGATTTATCTCTATATTATATATAAACAAGCAGTTTTAATATTAATCGATCATGTTTAAAAAGACTTCCACTGTCACTAAATTAGATACCATCGGATTTCCTGCCTCGCGGCTCTGGACCGGGTCAAACCGTGGCCACGAGCCGTGACAAAAATATATAATCATTTAAATTGTCTGATCCGAGTAATAAACTTGCAAATTTCAATAAACCAGCCAACAATTTAATAATTGTTGGATGCTTTTCAACATGCGTGATTAATGCTTTCCAACATGCGTGATTTGGGTTTTTTTTTTGTTTATAACGTGCGTGATTTTCAAATGAACGTGCGTAATTATCTATCGTACGTGATGTACGTTAAGCCGTATTGTACGTTAACTGGCCTCTATATATATATATATATATATATATATATTACTAAAATTAATTTAAACTCTAAAATAAATATTAATTCCAACATTACATTAAAAAAACAACCTAAACTTAAAAAAAATTAAAAAAACTACTAGTCTTCATTTGACATGTCGTCATTGGGTTCGTTTTGTGCGTTGTTCCAAATGTATTCCACCAAATCCGCTTGTAGATTTTGATGTGTGTACTTGTTACGTAGAGAGAATCCGTTTAAATCTTGTTGTTCTACACTCACTGGAACAGACCGTTAGGCGCATTTCGTCGTAGTAACAAATCGCTCTACCTTCGTCTTCGATGATCATGTTATACAGCAAGATACAAGTATACATAACTTATTACAACCTCCGTGGTGTAAAAGAACATGCTGGATGTTCAATGATATGCCACCTTTTTGTAGAACCCCAAAACACCGTTCAATGTATTTTCTCGCCTCCTCTTGAAACTTGTCAAATTTCTTTCTTTTATCGTCTGTCAGGTGCGGAATAGATTTAACGATTGTAGAGTACGTTGGGTATATTCCATCCGCAAGGTAGTAATCGCGCCTGTATTCCACCCACGAAACCGTAAAACTGGTGTCTGGACCAGTTCCTGTTATTACATCGTCAAAGATCTCTGATTGGTAGATGATGTTAAGGTCGTAAAGTGAACCAGTCAGACCAAAAAAAAAAACATGCGAAATCCAAAGATCTTGTGACACAACAGCCTCTAGTATTATAGTTGGATGATCATGATCGCCCCGAGTATATTGACCTTGCCACGCAGTAGGGCAGTTCTGCCTGCATAACGAAGTTCGCAAAAAGTAAATCGCCCTCACCCGAAGATGACGAACACCACAATGAAGAAGAAGACGAAGAAATGGCTAAAACTTTATAAAAATATGGTAGTGTATAAAAAGTGAGAGAGATCGTAAAGATTTGGGTTAAAAAAGGGGATAAAGGGTATATCTTTATAAAGTGGGAAAGAAAAAATAATTTTTTTTTTAAATTCTAGCCGTTGTAACGGTTACTTTTTGTCTTCATCCGGCCCGTCCTCAATGTCTTAGCCGAGACGGTCTCGACGACCACGCAGCAAAGGAAATGGTGTTGAGGGGCGTCGCCGGGCCAGACCAAGCCTGGACGACCCCCCACACCGAGCAGCCATAAGTCAGTGGCGGATCCAGGATTTTTTTCTTATGGGTTCCTTTTGGTAAATTCACTTTAATTCTCACTAATTTTTTCTAAATTCTACAAAGTTCTCACTAATTTTTTCCGTTTTATCAAACGCACTAGGTTCCTGGAAACCCACAAATGTGGGCTGGATCCGCCCCTGCCATAACTAAGTTGATGGTTAAGACCCTTAAAATTTAAATAATTCTTTTACAATAATATGAAACAAAACGAATTACTAGCGGTTATGGCGAAGAGTAGAATTGTATGTTAGAACTTACATGATTAGTTAGGTAACGCATCGTTAACGAATAAGTATTTCTCGGCCAATGGAAAAATTATTAGATACCATTTTATATGTGTTCGATGTCTAATGAAGAATCTAAACTTCTTAGTCACTGCAAAATTTATTCCTCGTTAAACAAATTATTTGAAGTTGACTAAACTTTAGGTATATGGTATGTTTCATAACTTTGTAAATAAACTATGCAAAATTAATTGCACTAGGTTTATCACCCTAGCTGCGTTGCGGCGAACTTTTTTTGTTATTTAGTCTGTGTTTACATGTGTTTTAAAATCATTACGAACGCGTTGCACACGTAACCACTAACAAGAATAAAAATAAAATGTAAAAAACTATAAAAATAATCGAAAGAAAATCAACAAAAAAAATTGTATGTTAATGATGTTGTTCGTATGAAACCCGTGGTCAGAGATGAGCAAATAATATTGGGTACCGGTACCGAATTTCCCAAACAGAAGGATCCTAAGTACCAATTCGGTACCGACTTTTAGCGTTTCTAGTACCGGTTCGCTACCGATTTTTACCTTCGTATACCGGTACCGTAACCGGTATTTTCGGTATCGGTTGCCACGGAGCTCTGATCAGGGATGAGCAAATGGTACCGTGTAGCAGTACCGAATTTCCCAAACTAAAAGATTTTCAAACTCAATCCGGTACCGACTTTTGGCGTTTTCTGTATTAGGCTGGTACTGATTTTTACCTTCATGTACCGATAATGAACCAGACCGTACCGGTATTTTCGATACCAGTATTAATTGACACCAAGCTTATCCAACTTAGAAAGTAAAGAAAATAATAATAACTAGTTATTTTCCGCCCGCGCGTTGCGGCGGGGATCCAATGACTGCAAAACGCGTGTCAACAACGGCAAACAAATACCGAATATCAAAACATAAATAAAAATGACGTGGTAAGGATAGTCACTCCATCCTAAAAAAACGATTTTAAATAACCAAATATATAATAATAGGACCCACACGTCTTACACGTTGGAAATTCGGTTGTTTTCAGTTCAGTTATTACGGTGCTAACACGTTAAAATATGGATGAGCTCGGTACCGGTAACGGCACCGAAATTACCGATCCGGAAAATCTTGAAATTAGGTACAGGCACCGAAATTACTCGGTACAATACGGTATGGTATGGTATTTGAAGGGTATGATCAATAAATACGGGCATGGTGCTAGACTGGTGTCCAACCGAAAGTAACGATTCTAAAAACGCCAAAAGGTGGATACCAAATTAGTACCGAAAATGATTTGGTATAGTAAATTTGGTACCGATACGATACCGGTTTGATTACAGGATTTGATGCGATTTGCTCATCAATAATTTAAATATCCAAGTTAATTTTACATGCTACAGTTCATTCATTAAAAAAAACACAAAAAAGAAAGCAAAATAAGTTGTTGTGTATATAAAACATAATTCAAACGAAATACAATTTACTTACCGTGTGTATGAAAAGTAATATAAACGGTGCAATTACTTGCATTGCTACAAGATTTGATGAGCTCGGTACCAACCGGTACCGAAAATACCGTTACCGAAATTCCCAAAAGTGGGTACAGGTACTGAATATACCTGGTACAGTACGATTCGGTACCGGTCGGTACTGGTACGACATTTGAGGGTAAAAACCGGTGCCGAACCGATACCGAAAATACATCCGGTTTAATAAATTTAATACCGGTACCGGTACACGATACTATTTGCTCATCACTTAGTAATGTTACTATTAAATTATATTTTTAAATTTAATATGTTATATTATTAGCTGTTACTGTTCATTCATTTCGAATTTTAATATATAGGGTAATTATTAATATTAATATTAATATATTATTATAGTATATTATAATAACTGTTTATTTCATTTGCTTTTTTAATATATAGTAACTAGTTGATTTTCCGACCCCGCGTTGCGGCAGGGATCCAATGTTTGCAAAACGTGTGCCGATAACGACAAGCGGATACCAAATATCAAAACATAGATAAAAATGACGTAGTAACGATAGTTACTCCGTCCTAAAAACGATTTTAAATAATCTAATATATAATAGTATGACCCACACGTCCTACAAGTTGGAAATTCGGTTGTTTTCAGTTCAGTTATGACGTTACGAACACGTTAAAATATGCATGAGCTCGATACCGGTAATGGCACCGAAAGTACCGATCCCGAAAATAATCAAAATTAGGTACCGGCACCGAAAGTGCTCCGTACTATACGGTATGGTATTTGAAGGTAAAAATAAGTAAATACAGGTATGGTGCTAGACCGGTGTCGAACCGAAAGTAACGATTCTGAAAACACCAAAAGGTGGGTACTAAATTGGTACCGAAAATGATTTGGTATAGTAAATTTGGTACCGATACGACACCGGTTTGATTACAGGATTTGATATCATTTTCTCGTCAATAATTTAAATATCCAAGTTAATTTTACATGTTACAGTTCATTTATTACAGAAAAAGACAAAAAAGAAAACAAAAGAAGTTGTGTACATAAAACCTAATTCAAACGAAATACAATTTACTTACCACGTGTATGAAAAACAATCTAAACAATGCAATATTTGCGTTGCTACGTGGCATGAGCTTAAAGGTGATGTTAGTGATGAGCTCGGTACCGAAACCCCCCAAAAGTGGGTACCGATACCGAATATACCTGGTACGGTATCAACATTTGAGGATAAAAATCGGTACCGAAAATGTCAAAAGTCGGTACTGAAAATGTCAAAAGTCGGTACCAAATCGGTACCGAAAATGTACCAAGTTTGGTTGCTTATCCCTATGTGGTGGTTCAAAAGTTATCAATAATTTAAATATCCAAGTTAATTTTACATGTTACAATTCATTCATTACAGAAAAAGACAAAAAAGAAAACAAAAGAAGTTGTGCATATAAAACCTAATTCAAACGAAATACAATTTACTTACCACGTGTATGAAAAACAATCTAAACAGTGCAATACTTGCATTGCTACGTGGCATGAGCTCAAAAGTGATGTTAGGGATGAGCTCGGTACCGAAACCCCTCAAAAGTGGGTACCGGTACCGAATATATCTGGTACGACACAGGTACGATATCAGCATTTGAGGATAAAAACCGGTACCGAAAATGTCAAAAGTCGATACCGAATCGATACCGAAAATGTCAAAAGTCGGTATCGACCAAAAATTAACCAAGTTTGATTGCTTATCCCTATGTGGTGGTTCAAAAGTTATTATTGAAAAGCATTAGAAATTAATATAAGGATAATTTCATAAATGTATTTTATTTATGAGTAAGATAAATTATTCTCAAGAAGTTCATTAGTCAACGAACCACTATCATGAACAAAATAGTTGGAAATATTATTACTACAAATAAGATTAGAATAATTAGTGTGAAATTCCTTACTGTACAACATCACATTATTATATATATATCAAATCATAACGTATGTTTGCGCCAGTGAATTTTTGCGAGTTTCTAGATTTACCACCGAGCTTTTTGTTTTCGTCCTTTTACCACCGAACTTTTCATTATAATCAAATTCAGTCAAACATGTCTCCTTCTTCCTCTCTGCGCAAATCAAGCCTGAAAACACCCTCACCTCACCTCCGTTCTCTCCTAAGAAATCGACCACCAATCACCACCTCTTTTACCATCATCGTCGCCGCCGGCGACCACCTCTCCGGCTACCGACTCTACACCATCATCGAGCACCTTCTTTCTCTCTTAATCTATACACCACCGGCCGAGTACCATTACCGAACGACAACCATCGTCCACCTCGATCATCACCCTCAGTCACCGGCAAAAAGCGACCGACCGACCACCATCTTCTATCTCCTACCGGGCACCGATTAGACCACACCCATCATACCCACCATCCTCCACCATTCATCACCGTCGATAACAACCACCATCATCGATCACTATACCCACCACCGTCGACGACTTTCAACAACCACCCACCATTCATCGTCAATCACCATTGACGGCGGCAACCATCACCCACCACCATATCCGACATCAGCCGACGACGGTAACCACTGAACACCGTCCCAAGTCCAATTAAATATAAACTCTTCAAGTTCTTCTAATTTACGGTGTCCTGATGCAATTCAGGTATGCAAGGTCGGATTTTTATATGTTTTATGCAGATTTTTCATGATTTGATTCTTGAAATTGCTTATGATTATCATATGGATTTAAGTGGGTGTTGAATGTAGATTGTGAGAAATTTGGTTTTGCGCTGAGAGGTGTTTTTTTTTTTTCTTTCTAAAACAGGGATGTAGTTTGATTATAGGTTAACTTGTAATTAAAAGAGAGTTGAATGGTGTCTGTTCTTGAATGGATAGTGATAGGAGGTTGATTCATACAGGAGGTGCAGTGCAACAAATGAAGTAGGGATTTTTGGTATGATTTTCGCTTCGGTTGTTTGAGGTGGGTAGTGTCGGGTTGATCGAATCTAGGAGGTAGAGAGTTTAAGTCGAGTTGCTGGATAATTATTCAGATATTACCATTCAGTGTATTATGTTTAAACGTAAGTTGCGAGAGGATTGACTATGGTGTTAGTAGGCAAGTTAAGATAGGAAGTGAGTTGCGGTTAGCGAAGATTTGCGATAATGTTTAGGATTGTCGGAAAGAGCTTATGAGCGGATAAATGGTACATGTGCATTTGTTGAGAAGTTAAATTGACTAGCCGTCATTGCTGGATCATGTAGGTACCCACCTAAACACTTGCGTTGCCTTAACCTCAGCCTCAGCTTGCTTCGCCTCCACCTCTTAGACCGACAGGCTGCTTCAGCCGTTGCCGAAGGTGAAAAAAAATTAATTCAAATACGTAGGATGTACACCAAACATTTGCAATAAATTTAATATTATAGTATCATTTGATTTCTAGCATGTATCGGTACCATACCAATACGGTAATGAACCAATTCAATTCCGACCGAGTTATATCGAATTTCCGCCGCAACACGGCGGGAGACTACCACTAGTTGTTATAAATGAACCTAATATGGTATTCAAAGCTAGCAATATGTAATTACCACTCCTTATAACAACTAAAATAGTTAATGACAAATAAGATATCCTAAATGTCTTATGTTCCAGACGTTAATGACTATCCTAAACTCAATAAATCTAATTCGAAAAGAAGTCAAATCGTAGGTTCTCATACTCGTTGAAGACTAGTTATTTTGATTTGCTAAACCTAAGGATAGTTCTTGGAATTCTTGCAACTACATCTACTTGCGTGTTAGGTAATTATCTTTAACAAGGTGAGTAAACTCTCTCTCCTTTTTATCATTAACTTTTTTGGTGTATCAGTGTGTTTCGATCAATTGTTTTTATCTAAAATCGAGCATGCAAAATCTAGTGTGTCGAATGTCGTTTTTGTTGTTGTTTGTTGAGGTTATTGTTGTTGATGTCGTGTTGGTCAATGTAGTTAATCAGTCATACATTAGTGGAACCACGACTGACCTTTCCTCATGACCTGGAGATGTTGGTATTGCCACATTAGTTTTGGGCTGACCTTTCCTCCTAACTATTTGATGTTGGTATCGCCATAGTCACACCCTTTTTGGGTGTGGGACGCAAGCGATTGGTGTTGGTTTTGGTATCGGTCTTGGTCTTAGTCATAATTCAGTCATCATTCTATGTTCATTTTACTTGTTACATTACTTCCACATGATTAATTGAATGTTTATATTTAAATTAATATTTCGAATTAAAAACGTAAAACATATTACTTTTACTTCTTAATTTTAAAATGGTAAACCTATTTTTACTTGATCAGGGTTTAGTCACCAGCTCATTGGAGCTGACCCAAAAATACTATTTTACACATGATACAGGTATATAGAATTGAAGACTGGCCTGGATCAGGATCAAGTAGGAGCTTTGCCTTTGTAATTTAAAAAGACAAATATTATGTATTTACTCGGATATTTGAACTTATATATAAAGTGTGACATATTAAATATGGTTTGTTTATTTATAAAATTTTAATAGTGCCATCAGCTTTGGATAATCATCATGCCTCGTATCGTTCTGCTGCGGGTCGGGGTGTGAAATTAGTTGATCTTCCTCCTGAATGTCAGAAAGTAGGTAACAAATGGGTTTTGAAGAAGAAAATAGACATGGATGAGAAAGTGCAAACTTATAAAACAAGGCTTGTGGTGAAGGGATTTACTCAAACTCAAGGAAATTGTTAGACCTACAAAAGAACAAATGATATTCAAAAGCCAAAACATGACCTACCTGATCAAGAAATACACAACAAATTAAACTAGACTCCTCCCAATGATAGTGAATCTTGAACACTAATTAGAAAATCTATTGAAGACATGCTAACATCTATTCAATCCTTGGAAACCACTTTTTAAAGAAGTGCCAAGCAATGGTCAAGACCAAAGTGCTCTTGAAGAAAAGATTTGTTCAAGAAGACCAAACATTTGTTCAGGCCAAACAGATGTTTGATATGAAGCAACAGCGGTTTGAAGATAAGAGGTTTCATCTATGAACATAGTTGAGCCGTGTATTTAGATGAAGGTAAGTTGGAGCTTTGTAACTTTCTTAATCTTGTATGTGGATGCCATACTACTCATTGGAAGCAATAATCTTATGTTGAAGGACGCAAAGTCTTGGCTTGGGAAATGTTTCGCACTGAAGGATCTTGGTGAAGCCGCTTATATTCTGGGAATAAAGATCTATAGAGATAGATCAAGGCAACTCATTGTGTTAAATCAAAGTACACACATTGACAAAGCTCTTCAATGTTTCTCAACGGTTCACTCTAAGAAGGGATCTATATCAATGGTTCATTGAACAATACTGAATAAAACACAGTGCTCTGAATACGAAAAATGAAGAAAATGGAAGTTGTTATATATGCTTCAGCTATTGGTTCCATCATGTATGAAATGTTGTGTACCAGGCCTTATGTGTCATATGCTTTGAGCATGACTAGTAGGTATCAACCGAACCCAGGAAAAAGTCATTGGACTATTGTGAAAAAAACATCCTCAAGTATCTAAGAAGGACCAAGGAAATGTTCTTGGTATATGGAGGAGTGGAAGGAGAGTTATTAGTAAGGTGTTATACTGACGCTGGCTTCCAAATAGACCGAGATGATTCTCGATCTCTGAAGGGTGGTCCATAGGACAACCCTTAAGTGTGTTAAAAGACGAGTTAATCCCTCATTTAATCATGTAATTGTCTTGAATTAGATAACTACAGTTGCTTGTGTTTCAGGTGTGTTTGGAGCTTAAAACGAGGGAAAAAGCTGCTTTGGATGGGAATGGATTGGAGCGGATTACACAAGGATCGGAAAGAAGAACAAAGGAGAAGATTCAGGGGTCCACCGTAAATTACGGTGGTAGCCCCTGAATGTCCATAAACCCACCGTAATCCAGTAGATTCCCACCGTAATGATTTGATAGCTACCGTAAATTATGGTACCTACCGTAATTTATGGTAGACTCTGACGCAAAACTTGTAACTGCCCTCTTTAATACGGTTTTCAAGTGTCTTTTGGGATATCTCATCATTGGAGACGTTTCTCAGAGTTTTAGGGGCGATTTTCAGCTTGTGATAGTGTTTGTGAACAATTTCTAACATTTCGGTTTGTCTTTTGATTCGTATGAACTTCAATCTTGATGTTATGATGATCCACCAAACCATGTCCGGCTAAACTTTCGTGATCATCTTAGGTGAAGGTTTCTTATGACTTTTGTGTGTTTATCCTTATTTCTAGAATAATGAACTTGGTGTGTTTTTCTATGTTTGTTATGGTGCATGAATGTTTGATTGTAATTTGTTAATTGATGTTTTGATCTTAGTCTAAACCGTACGTTCTTGGTGTCGTTGACAATCGAGATATCACGGGAGGGGTTAGGGTCGGATATTGGTTAATTGGTCATTGGGTATATCTAATCCGAGTACTTAGTTCCCTTTTATCACAACAAACATTTATGCATGAGTTATGCCTATGTAACTCTTTCTAGTTAGATTAGGCACAAATGTTAAAAGGAAACCGGAACCTAAGATGGTCATTCTCTCTTAATCTGTTTAACAACCAATTTTGATTTGCAATTAGTTAGTAATTTTGTTCTTAAAACCAAACAATCAAACTCTTGAATTTTAATTTCTGCAAATTAGTTTAGTAGTAGTTAATTCACAAAGCTATATAATCAACATACTTTCCACAAACTCCCTGTGTTCGATACCCACTTGCTGCTATCTATTAGTTGTAATTGGATTAAATTTGCATGTGACTACGACAACACGTCAAATTTTGGCGCCGTTCCCGGGGAGTAGTGCGCAACGTGTGTTAATTTAGTAGTTTTGTTTGTTATTTTCAGGTTTACACTGGTTGTGTTTAGTGTGCAGGTACTACAGGTGTATGCATACTAGGGGCTCTCACAAGTCATCACCACTATCGTTTGATCTAGAAATTGAAAGAACTTTGCGGCAAAACCGAGTTTTGGTATGAGAAAACAAAATTAATGGTTCACCCACTTCACCCATCACACCTAGAAACATCGTGGCTGACTCACAAGTTCCACCCACTACGGGTCAACCAACATCATCATTCATTACTACATCAACACAACCTTCACCAATTACCACCATTCCAAATTCCACTACCGATCTTACTCCACCACATGACGTTACACCAACCAACACTACATCACCTAATACTACCCAAGTTGAACCTACCCTTTCCTTTAGCCCTGCCTCAACAATTCCACCACTTTCACATTTCTTTCGAGCTTCGGGTCAATCATCCTCTACTTACCCAATACCACCAAGTTCAATTGTCATCCATGCTACTTCTACATACCGACCACCACCAAACCAATCGGGTTTTCATTATTCATCTTTTCCATTTGTGCAATCTTCGGGAATAGGAGGAGATGGATATGATGATGGATATGAAGAAGATTTTAGAGGATACGAAGAAGAAGGATTCTACTATGGGGGTGATAGAGGCAATTTGGGACCTCAAGGTGGAGCGGGTCAATAAAGTCAACCATTGCAACAAATTGAAGATGTGGGTAGGCTACCAACTGGGGTACAACATATTCGGCCACAAGGGCCACAGCTTCAAAGACCAACACCTCTACAACAAGTTCGTCCGCAATATCAACATCACCAATTTCAAAGGCCGGTGCAACAACCACCGATGCAACAACATCAATTTCAGCAACCATTTGCACCTCAAGGGCCTATGCAAGGGCAAATGGGTCAACCAGGAGCTCCATTGGGTGCTCCACGAAGACATCATCGGGAGGTAGTGCGGGGAATTGAAGGTCATTTCCGACCCATTATCACTAACAATCCTTCTCCGGTAGTGATTCCTCATCATTCGGATGGAAGGACTTTTGAGGTTAGAACAACCGCACTACAAAGTTTGCCAAAGTTTAAGGGGTTAGCAACGAAAGAACCTTACTTTCATTTGGAGACATATGACTCTATATGCAACACTATTGGAGGTCAAGGGTTTTGTCGGACGATGTCAAGTTGGTTCTCTTCCAATTTTCTTTGGAAGATAAAGCAAAAAGATGGCTTCATACTTTTCCCTCTGCGTTGGTTTATACATGGGCCGACATGCAACAACTTTTCTTAGAAGAGTTCTACATGTCTCAAAAGACCAATGATGCAAGGAGAAGCTTGAGAAGCTTCCAACAACAACCGTGGGAGATGTTTCATGAGGCTTTTGAAAGGTTCAACATGATGTTGAAAATTTACCCTCTCCACGGTATACAACTTTGGGAGTTGTTGAATGCGTTTCACGAGGGGTTGAGTTCGGAGGATGCTCGCGATTTAATGTCAATCACTAATGCTACCTTTGGTACAAATTTTGAGCATGATGATTGGCAATTTTTAGAGCAAATGGCGGTTACTTCAAAAAGGAAGGCTCAATCTTCGAGACGGGCAAGGCATGTTATTACAAGGCCACAAGTTCATGGGGTAGAGAATGTAGTTGTACAAACCACGAATTAAGTGTACAACGTGTGCACTAATTGTAATGAGATAGGTCACACGGCGGAAGTATGTTTAGTAGGAGTGGTTGAAGAGCAAGTAGAAGAGGTGAATGCTATTCAAGGGGGTGGTCGAAACTTTAACATGAATTCGAACACATAGCACCCCGGGTTAAGAAATCATCCTAACTTCCGCTATGGGAACCCGGCGAACCAAGCTAACCCAAATTTCCAAGGAGCTCAAGGTAATTTCACACCTCGTCAACAATACACTCAAAGTAATTATCGGGGTGGAAACAATTTTGGCTACCAAGGGCAATTTCAACAATCGGGTGGTCAAAGTGGTACTTCGGGTCAAACTTCATCAAGTGGGAATGAAGTTATGGATATGCTTCAGTCAATGCAACAAGACAAGCAAAAGAGGTATAAACTTGATGAAGTTCGGATGCAAAAGGATGAGGTTCGTGATAAAACCATTCAAACACTAACAACTCAAATGGGTCAAATAGCAACCGAGGTGGCGGAGTTGAAGAAAAGCAAAGGTCAACTTCCTAGCGACACTAAGGTAAATCCTTCCCATAGCTCGTCACGTAGTAATAATGTTAATATCAACCATGTTAGTGTTTTAAGAAGTGGCAAAGAATTTAAAGCAAATTTGTCACCGGGTTTGGTTGATGGGGTGGTTGAAGAAATTACGGGTAATGAAATTGAAGAGGAAGAAGTTTCACCACCTAGTGTGTTTAAGGAGTCTAATGTTGAAAAACCGGGGTTGGGTGAAATTGTAGAAGACAAAAAAGATGAAGGGGAGCCGAATCAAGTCCCATTTCCATCGGCTCTACTTGACCCAGGTAGGAAAATTTTTATTTCAACAATGGGTCCCCAAAAAGAAGAGTTGTGGGACATTTTTAAACGAGTAAAAGTTTACCTCCCATTGCTTGATGCAATAAAGCAAGTGCCCGCTTACGCTAAATTTTTAAAAGAATTATGCACACAAAAGAGGCAACAAAAGAAAAAGATGCCTAAGCGGGTCGATTTAACCGGGCAAGTTAGTGCGGTACTTAATGGCGAGCTTCCTCCTAAGCTCCAAGATCCGAGAACGCCATTAATAAATATTCAAGTTGGGAATTTTCAAATGTCAAAGGCGTTGTTAGATCTTGGAGCCGGAGTGAGCATTTTACCGGGGGGCTTATACGACCAATATGATTTTGGTCCATTAGCAAGGGTGGAGACAACGGTTGTGTTAGCCGATTTGTCTCATAAGCTACCTCGGGGGATGGTTCAAGATGTTATAGTGAAAATCGATGAGTTTTATTACCCGGTTGACTTTTTAATCTTAGACTACTCATCTGTGGACCCGAAACAACAACAAAATGTTATTTTGGGTCGGCCATTTTTTAGCACCGCGCATGCCGTGATTGATTGTCGATTTGGTACGGTCGACATGACATTCGGAAATAGGAAAATGAGATTAAATGTGTTTACTAACAATTCTAATTCTGTTGGTGTTGATGAGTGTTTTATGGCAGATTTAGTCGACGAATGCAACCCGCATGAGTATGAGGAGGATAGTATGGATATGTGTGTTTGTGATTTTTCTGAACAGGTACATGCTTGTGCATTACGGGTTGAAGAGGAGAAGCAAGATTCTATGGCACTCAAAGAGGGTCGACTGCCATGGACCCACCAGTTTGAATGCTTGCTGATGGAAATCAATTCGGGTACCAAACCATCTTTGGAGGAACCACCGAAATTGGAGCTAAACGACTTGTCAAGCCAATTGAAATATGCATTCTTAGGGGATAATGACACTTTACCGGTCATTATTGCCTCTAATTTGGAGATGGCACAAGAGCAAGCTTTGTTGGAGGTGTTAAAGGCAAATAAAAGGGCCATTGGGTGGACAATTGCCGATTTGAAAGGAATTAGTCCATCGATCGTTATGCACAAAATTATCACCACCGAAGATGCAAAACCAACAAGGGAGGCACAAAGAAGATTGAACCCAAATCTACGAGAAGTGGTAAAAAAGGAGATAATTAAGTGGTTAGATGCGGGAATTATCTATCCTATCTCGGATAGTGCTTGGGTAAGTCCTACCCCAGTAGTGCCTAAGAAGGCCGACATTCAAGTTATTAAAGATGAAAATGGTGAACAAATAGCCACCCGACCGGTCACCGGGTGGCGTGTTTGTATCGATTACCGAAAGTTGAATGCCGCCACTTCTAAGGACCATTTCCCGCTACCTTTCATTGACCAAATTATTGAAAAATTATCGGGTCAAAAATGTTATTGCTTTTTGGATGGGTACTCAGATTACAATCAAATTGCAATTCACCCGGATGACCAACACAAGACTACCTTCACTTGTCCATATGGCACTTTTGCCTTTAGGCGAATGCCATTTGGCTTGTGTAATGCACCGGCAACCTTCCAACAATGTATGATGAGTATTTTCTCGGACATGGTTGGAGAGTCGCTTGAGGTATTTATGGATGACTTTTCCATTTTTGGCTAGTTTTGAGTCTTGTCTTGACGAGTTGCAAAAAGTTTTAAAAAGATGTGTCGAGAAAAATTTGGTGCTTAGATGGGAGAAAAGTCATTTCATGGTGCAAGAGGGTATTATGTTAGGCCATGTTATTTCGGAGAGGGGTATGGAGGTGGATAAGGCAAAAATACGAGTAATATCATCTTTGCCTCCACCGAAAAATGTGAAAGGGGTAAGGTCATTTTTGGGACACGCGGGTTTTTATAGACTTTTCATTAACGGTTTTAGTGTTATTACTAAACCTTTGTGCAATTTGTTATTAAAAGATGTTCTCTTTGAGTTTACTAATGAATGTTTGCAAGCTTTTAATATTTTGAAGGAAAACTTGGTAAAAGCTCCCATCTTGCAACCACCGGATTGGCCAATGCCATTTGAAATCATGTGTGACGCAAGCGACACTACAATTGGTGCAATTTTGGGTCAACAAATTGATAAAAAGCCGGTGGTGATTTACTATGCAAGCAAAACATTGTCCGAGAAGCAACTGAATTACACCACAACCAAAAAGGAGTTATTAGCGGTGGTGTATGCCTTGGACAAGTCCCGGTCTTACATATGGGGGAGCAAAGTGATTGTGAACTCGGACCATAACGCGGTTCGTTATTTGATGGAGAAAAAAGATGCAAAGCCCCGTTTGATCCGTTGGGTGTTGTTATTACAAGAATTCGATTTAGAAATTCAGGATAAAAAAGGAAGTGAAAATGTAGTGGCGGATCACTTATCTCGAATTCCGGTGGAAGGGGTTGATTGTGACACCCGACTTTTCAGGCCGTACCGTACAATCATAACACGTGTTGTGAATAGATAAAAGGCTATATTTGACTGATTATGATTTTTATATATGATATTTAATGAGTTGGTAAATTTAAATGTTGGTAAAAATTGTGTTGGCAACGATAAGATAAACGCTTATCGCGTAAAGGTTAAAATGCGAAACGAACGTCGGTGACCACCCGATCAATGTTAAAATCCTAAAAATAGTCTGTTATGATTAAAATAATAATTTTAACCATATTCTTGATGAAAAATAAATTAAAACGCTAAGAAACTCTATTTTTTTAGTTTGAGCGCGTACCGCGTGATACTACGCGCATTAGACAAAATACTGTAAACGCAGCCAGTCAAGGCAGCTGGTAATTATTTCAGTAATAAATTTGTATGATTATTTTTATAGAATGATAAAAATTATTTAAAACGCACTAAAGCGGGATTAAAACACTAGATAAAATACCCGGTGTCCAGTAAAATACCAGTTTTTGGCCAACAACTCATATAAATATATATGTATATATGCATATGGGTGTGTGTATGGTGATTGGTGGCAGCCATAGAAAGTCTCACCACTTTCTCTCTCTTGACAAATGTTTAACATGCAAATTGTGTAACGATTATGTTGGAACCTTATCCTCCAATATTTCTCATAATCCAAGACATTTTTCAAAAAAACCCAACTTGATCTCTCTCTCTCTCTCTCTAAAAAGCTACGGCTGAACACCCTTTTACCACATTCAATTCCAATTTTCAAATTTGTTCTTGAGAATCCAAGTCCATTTCAAGAAGGTTTTAAGGTGTTTTGAAGATCGAAAGGTGATTTCAAGATGAAAAAAGCTTCCAACCATCAAAAATCTTGTTAAAACCCACTAAAAACTTGAAAGGTATAAACTTATTTTCAAAATTTTATTCTTGATTTTTAGTAATGATAAAGATGATGGAAAGTTTATCTTGAACTTGGAATTAAACATGAACTTGAAAATGATAAAGGATGAGATTTTAAACAAAATGGAAATGGGTGTGTATGTATATGTATGTATAGCCATAGATATATGTGTTTGTGTGTGTGTGATTGTGTTTTGATTTTTGATTAAATGATTCTTGAATAATATGATATTTGAATGATAGATTGCATGCAAGAATCAAAAGGGTGTTTCATGATTTAAAAAGGGATTTGATGCAAGAGTGAACTTTTGGAAGTTCATGTGGGTGAAAATATTTCGCATATATATATGTATATGTGTATGCATGCATGTAAATTTTAGTCATATACTCATGAATGAAAGATACTTGTATTTATGTATGAATGATTATGCGATGATGGATGATATATGTTGTGTTATGTAAAAACATGATATTAATGTGTTCTTGAGTATGATTAGAACACAAAAGATGATGGTGATGTTGTATGAGTGCATTAGATGCATTTACTTGAACATGCATGATGATTTGTGGTCATGAAATGATGATTTAGATATGATTTAATAAAAATCAGTTTTAATCAGATTATAAACACTAAAATAAAGTGTTTAGTGACATATAACTTTGTCGAAAGAAGTTGTAAAATATGTGAAATCGCATGATTTATGTGACTTACACAAAAGCTGAACTAATCTGATTATAACCACTATTTTAATCTGTAAATGATATGTATTGTGTTAAAATATCAAGTCATTCCAAGTTGGGATGATTATAGTAACATTTAACGCAAAACTATGCGTTAAAACGGTTAAAAATCGACTTTTCGAACGATTTTTATGAAACTGAATTAGATCAATAAGTAAACTGATATTTTTAGTTTAAAAATGAGTATTTTAACTAATTTTAAGTTTACTTGGTGTTTTGTTAGTCATACGTGACTTCCGACGCCCAAAAACGTTATCGAATCGCTAAAATACGCATTTTTCGATGAATACTAGTATGGGTAATTTTTGGGTGAACCTTATCTGTTAAGATGTTTTATGTGATTTAAACATGTGAATGTGAAAATGTGTTAAGTTTTAACATGATATTGAAAATTTAGATTATGCATGTATACTTGTGCGTTTTGTGCGGTAGAAACGGCAAAAATCGCGTTAAATGTGTAACTTGTTTGTCGAGAATGAAATTTGGTACATATAAAATATTTTATGTATGCTTGCCTTAAAAATGAAAAAATAGATAAGTTAACGAGATTACGCGTGTTACGGTGTTAATTTATGTGTACGTTTATGTATATATATTACGACGCGCAAATCATAGATATATTACGTATAAACGGGTGTGTTAAGGGATTTACATAATAACGGTCGCCAATAAAATCGTTCAAGTCGCAAAATCTAAAAAATATATATATATATGTACTCATATATATATATATATATTAACGTGCCAACATAATCAAAAACGATGATTATTCGAGAAAATCTCAAAGTTATGTGAAATATCTAAGCAACAGAGAAACTTAGGATTTTTGTGATATATTGATTTATAAATCGTTCCTACATATATTAGGAAGAAATCAAACTGTGCGATTGCGCTATTTAAAAATGCGCACTCAAATGTGAGTGTCACTAAACCCCTCTTTTACGGCTTTGTATATATTTTGGGGGTAGAACACGACAATAAAAGGGTTTAATAATGTTTTAGGATTTAATACATACCTTTTTTATAAAAATTATATATTTTCATGGAAAATATATGGAGTTTGATAAATCATACGTTTCGAGATAAAACGTTTTTGATGAATGAATGTTTGGAGGAAATTGGGATGGTACGGTGTTTCCGAGGAGAAACAGACTGTAAAGTTGCGACGAATGCTGGCCTGGTCTCAAGAGAGGGGATTCAGGGGATTCGTACAACTTCGTATATTAAATTGTCATATTAGTATGATATATATATTGTACATGAGGCAGACATCATATTGGTCTCAAAGAGGACGCTACGCCCATGATGTCGTTTAATCTATTAAGTAAATGTACGCGAGGAATTGTTGGTAGATTTATCGGGTTGACAACCCCGTCGTGACCGGTCGCCCCGTGTCAAGTCAAACGACGAATTTATATTCTGGTTATTGTCTAGCATTGATTATCCCTGCATGGTAAATATATAGTTCATATTGTCTAGCTAACATACGAGTCTGAAAATTGACGCTATTAATTTAATATACAAAACCTGGGTCGGAGCCTTGTTGTCGGGGTTTTAAACTTGCGACAGATGACCCATGGATTTTATTAAGGAAGTAAAACGGACTTTCTAAAAATTATTTGAATGTTTTAAAATAAACACATAATTAGAAAGTTTTCCTTTGATCAAATTGTTCGATTTGAATATGTGAACTCACCTTCCTTTGTGTTGACACTTGATTTTAATGTGTTCTACAGGTACTTGAGTTCGGCTTCGGGAATTATGGCGTATCTTGTGTTTGTTGATGCATGTTTTGTCATTTAAAATGTTGGACTGACTTTTAAACTTTCTGGGACAATGTAATAAGATCCATAAGGATCAAAGACAACTTTATCATGTCATGGTTATGTCTGTCGTGTTTTGGAACGTTAAGATTAAAATCTACGTTTTAAATAAGTAATATTGTCCAACACTATAATCCATCATACAACAAGATAGGAATGGGCACCAACTTCCGTCACCACTACGTTTAATATTCCGTTGCGACGTTTTTGGGGTGTGACAGAATTTTGTATCAGAGCCAATGGTTGTTAGCGAATTAGATGTTTTCGGAGGAAAACACTAGACTTCAACTGAAGAATTTTGATATTTAAAGTCCAAAATTCTCAAAGCCAAGATTTTTAAATAAACATGGAAACTTTTATCATGTATGAAAACCATTATGTGTTTATGTGTATACGTTTCTGTTTATTTGGGCCTTAAGTGTTACTATTCATTTTGATCACACACTTACTTTGTACGGTTACGATATGTCACGTCTCGGCCATTAGAACCATTATTAGTCATGTTCACTGATACTGTCGAGCCTATACTTGAGATTCCTCCGCCCCTCGTTACAGAATCGTTTATTCCACTAGTCGAGTCACGTGTTTTGCTACACCTCTTTTAGCCTACACTGGTCGTAGGAAGAGGACTCGACCCTTTGGAGAGATCGTATTCGACTTTGAGAGCTGAGACAACATCTGCTTTGAAGAAGCAGAAGGAGATTTGGGTCAATCGCTCTCACCGTGATCGTTAGTTTCTCCACGTTACGCGGAGACTTGAAGACGACGAAGGGCAAAATGGCAGACTTAGAGGGATAGATGGACTAGTATGATGAGCTAGAAGAGCCTGTTAGGAAGATGTTGGACTTCCAGGGATTGAAGCGTTAGTTGTTGGTTGTTTCTGTTGTTTGTTTTGTATATCTCATTTGATGAACCCTATTTATGGCTTGCATGCCAAATTTTCAGATATTTAGGAGGAAATTTCATATAGACTTGTTGCGGGTGTTGATGTAGACACGCCGAATTTTGATTAGTCTTAGTACTAAAAACAAGCTTTGTAAATTTCTGGTATAAATATTGAATGGGTTCCTTTTTTGGTTTGAAAATTGTTCTCATTAATATGTGGATATTATACATGCACAATGTTTGGTCCACTAGCATTTAATGATTGAATTATTTTGGATATCGTCTTATGTTGTAATAATAGAAACGACGAAATGCCGCCAAAAGCGAGACAGGGTTCTGGACTACCTATTACCCCAGAGGAGTTGGCACAACTCATAGCCCAACACGTTAATACTGCCATGGAACAACGCGATGCTAACCAAAATGATGGCCATGAACGTGGATGTGGTGCTCATGGGCATGGTCTTGGTGGGACACAGATCGGAAACCCTTCAGGTGATATAATGATCAGAAAGTTTTAGTAGTTCTTGTGTTATGATATAATCGGAGCGTAATTCTGATTTTCATTAACTTTGTGAACAGTAGATGTACACATAAAAAAATCCAGGGTTGTAACCCAAGATCATTTACTGGTACCCTATGCAATGGCGTGGCAACGGTATGCGTGATGTCGGGCCGTCACAGCGGGTCAACCATTCAAATAATTCCGCATTCCGAGCCTAGATCTAGGGATTCGCGAAAGCGAAAGTCTGAGAGTTCGCGGAAGTAAACCGATGAGAAGTGTTAGAGGAAACGTAGTTCGAGGAAGGTGTATATAGCCAATTCTAGCCGTTCTAGAAAGGATAATGCCACGGATGACAGGAGTAGTTTTGAGAAGAAGACTCACGAGGATGAGTGGAGAAAGTGCGCCAGATGTGGCCGAACCGGACAAGTGACTCACAAGTGCTATGCTAAAAGTACTTCGGAGGGAGCGAATTTAGAGGGATGCTTCCAGTGCGGTGAATAGGGACAGTTCAGGAAAGATTGTCCTAAAGCAAAAGGGGTCAGAATGCCGAGGACAGAGTTTTTAAGATGAATGCTAGGAAGGCGTGTAACGATCCTACAGTTGATACCAATACGTTCTTAATCGTCAACCATTTAGCGTTCGTAGTATTTAATACTAAGGCTGACTTGAGTTTTGTTTTGAAAAACTTTGAACCATTTATGTGTTCTACAACAAGTAAGCTAAGTAAAAAGTACCCGATAGAACTAGCAAATGGTAAATTGATAGAGACTAGCTAAGTCGTTCGCGGTTATAGTATTTAGTTAGGTGATCATAGTTTTAGTATTGATTTGTTTCCAGTGGAGCTGGGGAGTTTTGACGTGATTGTGAGAATGGATTGACTATCCAAGAACGAAGCGGGGAATTATTACTCAGAGGAGCAAGCTAGGATACCTCATCCTGATAATGATGGAAAGACGGTAGTTGTTCATGGAGACCGACCGAGTTGAGTGTCGAGTGTTGAGTGTTGAGTGTTGAGTGTTGAGTGGCGTCAGTGTTATGAGAATGCTCAAGTTGTTGCGAAAAGGCTATCTTGCGTTCTTTGTTAACGTGGTGGATATAAAGGCCAAATGTAGGAATATCGGAGAGATTCCTATGGTTCGCAATTATCCAGAAGTTTTCCTAAAAAGACTTACTTGGACTTCCCCCTGCGAGACATATCGAATTCCGAATCGATCTGGTACCCGGTGCTGCACCAATTTCAATATCTCCTTATAGATTAAGCACCGACTGAAATCATAGAAATGTCGAATCAACTTCAAGAGCTACTAGACAAGGGTTTCATTCGATCAAGCTTTTCGCTTTGTGGTGCATCGGTTTTGTTGTAAGGAAGAAGGATGGATCCCTCAGGGTGTGTATTGATTTCAGAGAGTTGAACAAGTTGACTATCGAGAATCGGTACCCTTTTTCGAGGATTGACGATATGTTCGATCAAGCTACGGGACCCAGCTGCTACACGAAGATCGACCTATGATCAGGATATCATCAGTTGGAGATTGCTGATGAAGATATTCTGAGGACTGCTTTTCGAACAAGATATAGCCATTACGAGTTTTTAGTCATGCCTTTTTTACTTAACTAATGCGTCAGCTGTATTCATGGATCTCATGAACAGGGTATACAAACGCTAATTTGATAAATTCGTGATAGTATTCATCGACGATATACTTGCCTATTCGCGAACCAAAGAGAATCATGAGTAACATCTGAAGTTGATTATGAAGTTGTTGAGGAAAGAGGAGTTGCATGCCAAGCTCTCTAAATGTGAGTTCTGGATTCGAGAAGCCTATTTACTCGAACACGTCATAAATGAGAAAGGTATACATGTGGATCTGTCTAAGATCGAAGCGACCAAGAATTTGGAAGCACCAAAGACCCCGTCGGAAGTATGACAATTCATAGGATTAGCTGGGTGCTACCGGAGACTCATTGATAATTTCTCTAAATTAGAAAGGCCTTCGACGCTAATAACTGATTGGACAGAAAAGTATGAGGAAGCTTTTCAAACATTGGAGGGAATGTTGAGAGCGTGTGCGATGGATTTGGAAGGAAGTTAGGATACTGATATGCCCTTAGCAGAGTTATCCTACAATAATAGTTATCACGCTAGTATATAGGATGCTCCGTTTGAAGCCTTGTATGGATGGAAGTGTCGATCGCCACTTTGTTGAGCTGATGTGGCAAAAGACAATTAACCAAACCCGAGTTTATCTAGGAAACCAGCGACAGGATTTTCCTAGATCGAGGGAAGGTTAAAAGTCGCCAATTGATCGACAAAAGGATAACATGGACAATTGAAGGAAACTATTGCGATTTCAGATCGAAGATTTGGTTCTATTGAAGGAGTTACCTTAAAAGGGTGTTATTATGTTAGCAGAGAAAGGAAAAGCTTAGCCACATTGATTAGGTCCTTTCAAGAGCCTATCTTGAGTTGGATCAGTCGCTTATAGGCTCAAGCTACCATAAGGATTGAGTGGTGTACATGATGTGCTGCATAAGTTTGAGAAAGTGTATAATGGATAATACACTGATTTGGTTCCTTGTAGAGGTTTATTTAGGCGATAAACAGAAGTTTATCGAAGTACCGTAGAAGCCGTATGGATGGCTAGAAGAGTTATGTTGATAACCGGAGAGGCGATAATAGAATTCCAGTAGTATATGCGATTTATTGGTTGTGCAATTCGTGGATATCTGAAGTTAATGCAAGGAGGAAAGAGAGCGAGTTCATGAGATTAGATACTTTCGAGAGCCCATCTCAAGTTGGATCAATCATGTGTAAACTCAGACTACCTCAGATACAGGGTAATGTATAAGTAAATATACGTATGTTAAACCCGAAATGGTGGAACTTTGACTTAATCTTTTTGATTAAGTGCTTGTAAATGTTGAACCTTGGAAAGGGTGGAGAGCGTTGAGACGTGAGATTAGAAATTGAGGATGTGCGTAATATAGGTCTACGAAGATTCTTCGTAAGAATCAAAGTTTCTCGCAGAAACTACAAGACCATATTCATCAAGCTTGTTTTTACTGTTTCCACCTAGTGCGAAAACAAAACCTGCAGAGTAAAAAATTTCGGGTATGAAATTTCCTAAACAGGGGGAGACTGTGACACCCTGCTTTTCAGGCCGTACCGTACAATCGTAACACGTGTTGTGAATAGATAAAAGGATGTATTTGACTGATTATGATGTTTATATATGATATTTAATGAGTTGGTAAATTTAAACCTTGGTGAAAATTATATTGGCAACAATAAGATAAACGCTTATCGCGTAACGGTTGAAATGCGAAACGAACGTCGGTGACCACCCGATCAATGTTAAAATCCTAAAAATAGTCTGTTATGATTAGAATAATAATTTTAATCATATTCGTGAGGAAAAATAAATTAAAACGCTAAGAAACTCTATTTTTTGAGTTTGAGCGCGTACCGCGCGATACTGTGCGCATTAGACAAAATACTATCAACGCAGCCAGTCAAGGCAACTGGTAATTATTTCAGTAATAAATTTGTATGATTATTTTTATAGAATGATAAAAAAAAATTTAAAACACACTAAAACGGGATTAAAACGCTAGATAAAATACCTGGTGTCCAGTAAAATACCAGTTTTTGGCCAACAACTCATATAAATATATATGTATATATGCATATGGGTGTGTGTATGGTGATTGGTGGCAGCCATAGAAAGTCTCACCACTTTCTCTCTCTTGACAAATGTTTAACATGCAAATTGTGTAACGGTTATGTTGGAACCTTATCATCCAATATTTCTCATAATCCAAGTCATTTTTCAAAAAACCCAAACTTCATCTCTCTCTCTCTCTCTCTCTAAAAAGCTACGACCGAACACCCCTTTACCACATTCAATTCCAATTTTCAAATTTGTTCTTGAGAATCCAAGTCCATTTCAAGAAGGTTTTAAGGTGTTTTGAATATCGAAAGGTGATTTCAAGATGAAAAAAGCTTCCAACCATCAAAAATCTTGTTAAAACCCACTAAAAACTTGAAAGGTATAAACTTATTTTCAAAACTATATTCTTGATTTATAGTAATGATAAAGATGATGGAAAGTTTCTCTTGAACTTGGAATTAAACATGAACTTGAAAATGATAAAGGATGAGATTTTAAACAAAATGGAAATGGGTGTGTATGTATATGTATGTATAGCCGTAGATATATATGTGTGTGTGTGTGTGATTGTGTTTTGATTTTTGATTAAATGATTCTTGAATAATATGATATTTGAATGATAGATTGCATGCAAGAATCAAAAGTGTCATAAAAGAATGTTTTAAAGGTGTTTCATGATTTAAAAAGGGATTTGATGAAAGAGTGAACTTTTGGAAGTTCATGTGGGTGAAAATATTTCGTATATATATATATGTATATGTGTATGCATACATGTAAATTCTAGTCATATACTCATGAATGAAAGATACTTGTATTTATGTATGAATGATTATGTGATGATGGATGATATATGTTGTGTTATGTAAAAACATGATATTAATGTGTTCTTGAGTATGATTAGAACATAAAAGATGATGGTGATGTTGTATGAGTGCATTAGATGCATTTACTTGAACATGCATGATGATTTGTGGTCATGAAATGATGATTTAGATATGATTTAATAAAAATCAGTTTTAATCATATTATAAACGCTAAAATAAAGTTATTTTAAAGTGTTTAGTGACATATAACTTTGTCATAAGAAGTTGTAAAATACGTGAAATCGCATGATTTATGTGACTTACACAAAAGCTGCACTAATCTGATTATAACCACTATTTTAATCAGTAAATGATATGTATTGTGTTAAAATATCAAGTCATTCCAAGTTGGGATGATTATAGTAACATTTAACGCAAAACTATGCGTTAAAACGGTTAAAAATATACTTTTCGAACGATTTTTATGAAACTGAATTAGATCAGTAAGTAAACTGATATTTTTAGTTTAAAAATGAGTATTTTAACTAATTATAAGTTTACTTGGTGTTTTGTTAGTCATACGTGACTTCCGACGCCCGAAAACGTTATCGAATCGCTAAAATACGCATTTTTCGATGAACAATAGTATGGGTAAATTTTGGGTGAACCTTATGTGTTAAGATTTTTTATGTGATTTAAACATGTGAATGAGAAAATCTGTTAAGTTTTAACATGATATTGAAAATTTATATTATGCATGTATACTTGTGCGTTTTGTGCGGTAGAAACGGTAAAAATCGCGTTAAATGTGTAACTTGTTTGTCGAGTATGAAATTTGGTACATATAAAATATTTTATGTATGCTTGCCTTAAAAATGAAAAAATAGACAAGTTAACGAGATTACGCGTGTTACGGTGTTAATTTATGTGTACGTTTATGTATATATATTACGACGCGCAAATCATAGATATATTACGTATAAACGGGTGTGTTAAGGGATTTACATAATAACGGTCGCCAATAAAATCGTTCAAGTCACAAAATCTTAAAAATATATATATATGTCCTCATATATATATTAACGTGCCAACATAATCAAAGACGATGATTTTTCGAGAAAATCTCAAAGTTATGTGAAAATTCTAAGCAACAGAGAAACTTAGGATTTTTGTGATATATTGATTTATAAATCCTTCCTACATATAATAGGATGTGTAGAAATCAAACTGTGCGATTGCGCTATTTAAAAATACACCCAAATGTGAGTGTCACTAAACCCCTCTTTTACTGCTTTGTATATATTTTGGGGGTAGAACACGCCAATTAAAGGGTTTAATAGTGTTTTTGGATTTAATACATACCTTTTTTATAAAAATTATATATTTTCGTGGAAAATATATGGAGTTTGATAAATCATACGTTTCGAGATAAAACGTTTTTGATGAATGAATGTTTGGAGGAAATTGGGATGGTACGGTGTTTCCGGGGAGAAACAGACCGTAAAGTTGGGACGAATGCTGGCCTGGTCTCGAGAGAGGGGATTCAGGGGGTTCGTACAACTTTGTATATTAAATTGTCATATTAGTAGGATATATATATTGTACGTGGGGCAGACATCATATTGGTCTCAAAGAGGACCCTACGCCCATGATGTCGTTTAATCTATTACTTAAATGTACGCGAGGAATTGTTGGTAGATCTATCGGGTTGACAACCCCGTAGTGACCGGTCGCCCCGTGTCAAGTCAAACAACGAATTTATATTCTGGTTATTGTCTAGCATTGATTATCCCTGCATGGTAAATATATAGTTCGTATTGTCTAGCTAACATACGAGTCTGAAAATTGACGCTATTAATTTAATATACAAAACCTGGGTAGGAGCCTTATTGTCGGGGTTTTAAACTTGCGACGGATGACCCATGGATTTTATTAAGGAAGTAAAACGGACTTTCTAAAAATTATATGGATGTTTTAAAATAAACACATAATTAGAAAGTTTTCCTTTGGATCAAATTGTTAGATTTGAATATGTGAACTCACCTTCCTTTGTGTTGACACTTGATTTTAATGTGTTCTACAAGTACTTGAGTTCGGCTTCGGGAATTATGGCGTATCTTGTGTTTGTTGATGCATGTTTTGTCATTTAAAATGTTGGACTGACTTTTAAACTTTCTGGGACAATGTAATTAGATCCATAAGGATCAAAGACAACTTTATCATGTCATGGTTATGTCTGTCGTGTTTTGGAACGTTAAGATTAAAATCTACGTTTTAAATAAGTAATATTGTCCAACACTATAATGCATCAAACAACAAGATAGAAATGGGCACCAACTTCCGTCACCACTACGCTTAATATTCCATTGCGACGTTTTTGGGTTGTGACATTGATGATTTGAGTGACATAAACGAACGGTTTCCCGATGAGAAATTATTGGCCGTGTCTACTTTTGTTGAACCGTGGTATGCCCATTACGTGAATTATCTAGCCACGGGTGCAATCCCAAGTCATTGGGCCAAGAAAAGAAGACAACGATTCATGCTCCAAGTGAAGCAATATATTTGGGATGACCCGGACCTTTTTAAGATTGGGCCCGATCAAGTTATTAGAAGGTGTGTACCCGAGACGGAAGTGTTGGAAATTTTGACACATGCCCATTCATCCGCTTGCTGGGGTCAATTTAGTGGCCATAAAACGAGATACCGGGTGCTTACATGTGGGTTTTATTGGCCCATACCTTTTAAGGATGCATGTGAGTTTACTTGGAATTGTGTCAATTGCCAAAAGATGGGGAGCATTTCAAAGAAGGGCGAGATGCCTTTACAACCGATTTTGGTGGTTGAAATATTCGATGTGTGGGGCATTAACTTTATGGGTCCCTTCCCGAACTCGAATGGGTTTTGTACATCTTAGTGGCGGTGGATTATGTCTCGAAGTTGATTAAATCTATTCCTACAAGAACAAATGATCATTCAGTTGTTTGTGAATTCGTTCAATCCAACATTTTTGCTCGTTTCGGTATTCCAAGAGTGATTATTAGTGATGGTGGATCACATTTTAAGAACTTTAATTTTGGAAAACTATTGAAGCGGTACAATGTGATCCACCGGATCGCTACACCGTACCATCTGCAAACTAGTGGACAAGTCGAAGTGTCCAACCGTCAAATTAAAGAAATTCTCATGAAGACGGTTCGAACGGATAGGAAAGATTGATCAAGAAAACTAGACGATGCATCGTGGGCATATCGGACGGCCTACAAAACTCCAATTGGTACAACTCCTTACCGGATGGTGTATGGGAAGGGATGTCACTTACCAATGGAGTTAGCTCATCGGGCATATTGGGCAATCAAAACCGTGAACGCGGATTACGATGAAGCGGGGAAGATGCGGAAGTTGCAATTAAGTGAGATAGAAGAGATCCGTGATGAAGCTTATGAGTGTGCATCGGCGTACAAGGATAAGCTTAAAATGGTTCATGATGCAAAAATCAAGAAGAAGAACTTTGAAGTGGGCCAGAAAGTTTGGTTGTATAATTCGAGGTTGAAATTATTCGCGGGCAAGTTAAAAAGAAAATGAATGGATCCATATGTCATTAGGCGAGTCGGTAGATTTGGTGACGTTGATATCCAAGACGTTCACACCAACAAGCAACAAACGGTGAACGGACATCGGTTAAAGCCATACTTGGAAGGAAATGACATCAATAATTTGGAGCTTGACAAGATGGGCTACATCCTACGCCCGGTGGATGAGGAACAACCATAAGAGGCCCAGGTTTGGTATTTGTACATATGTAGTTTAGTTTAGTTTGTTTTGTTTGTTTGTTTGTTTTGCATCATTACCGTATCCGCTTGAAATTTGAAACAAGTGTGGGGACGTTCGTATGAATGACTCTAACATAGTGTTGAGGACAACACGGATTTTTCGAGGGGGTAGGGTAATTTCCATGTTTTTGAAAAATATAAAAAAACATAAAAATTAGAAAACTGGAAAAAAAACATATAAAAACTGAATTTTTGGCAAAGTGTAAACTCCTAGGGCCAACCGTAATTTATGGTAGGTACCATAAATTACGATAGCCTTGGGGAATCCATTTCTTTACGCTGCAATCCTACTGCCTTATGGTATGAAGTTTGTGCTAGAGCTCACCGTAAATTACGATGGCTACCGTAATTTACGGTAGCCTATGGCAATTGAAGGGGCGCAGCAGGTATCGGCGTTTAATAAAAAAACCAAAACAAAATCAAGTCACATGCAATTAACCCTACCCATTCGTTTCCTACATATCTCCCCAACCACACATATTATCTATCATTATCATCTTCCCCACACAATCCCCTAAGAACCCCACTTCCTTCAAACCTTCAAATCCCCATAACTTTCACAAATCTTGGCCAAATCGAGTGATTTTTGGGTCTATCTTTGTTAAAATTTCACGAGCTTTTTGATTTTGGGGAAAACCTTGTTTTCTTGGAAGAAAACCTTGTTTTCTTGGCCGATTGTGAAACCCTAGGTGCCGAAATTTTGGGGGTTTTTGAAGCTTTTGTTTTTCTTTGTGTTCTTGCATCTACAACTCAAGGTATGTGATGTTTTCAGTTTCTTTTTAATGATGCATTGTGAAGTTGAAGGTTATTGTTCCACTTGTTACATACACACTTGCTAGTTCTTAGTTTATGTCATGAAAATTGTTAGTTGAAAGATTGATATGGTTGTAGATGTAGGTTGTGTAACACTCTAATCGTTTTCATAATATTTTAATATAAACAAGATCTTAATATACCAAAACCTTAGCTTTTATATCAAACATAAGGAGAATTTAACCAAGTCAACATCTAGGACAAGTACTACTTGTTTAAAAATCCCAAAACAAAGGAACATGTGTTTAAGTGTTAACTACATAGACATTGATTTGAACATATTTAAGTAATCGCGGAAGCTTCAAAATATCATGTTCGGTTCTTGGAATTTGCTTGATCGCCATCCGGATTAGGTCCATCATCACCTATGGTCAAAACCACATAAATGTTTAGTTTTGACACTTTAAAATTTAGTTTAAACAAGTTTCTTGGACTAACATGAGAGAAATAACAAATATTGGACGAGGTGGGGCAGTCGCGCCGTGCGACCGGGTGACCAACAAGTCGTCGCGTCACGCCACGGCCGTCGCGTCGTGCGATTGTGGGCCTATTTGACCGTGGCGTGGCGCGAGTGAGTGTTTTCAACAGAATGTTGTTGTTGATTTGAAGTATATCAGTCTAGCTTCACCAAATTCCACATATGAACTTTAAACTATCATAACTTTTGACTCGTAAGTCCGTTTTAGGTGATTCTTTTTCCTATATGTCTGTAATTTAATTACCGACGCGTCTATAATGTTTACCATACCGAAAATTTGGTTTACAGACCGAATGATTAAAATCACTATGTATTTATTCGACCCATTAAGTTGCACTTATTATTCTATCTTTTCAATAGTAAACATAAGGCGCATTTTACGCATCTTTCGGGGCTTATTATCACCGGCATTTTAATATCCATGTTATGGCTTCATGCTCGTATGATTTTAACCGCCTATGCTAACTATTAAATAACTTTGATACTACCAATACACCATTATTCAACCCATTTGGCTCATCTATGGAATCCCCCACTATGATGACTACCAAGCGTGCTCTAACCAATTCTTGACCTATTATTCCATATAGTGAACATTGTCGCTTCAAACAACACAACCTTTATTCTACAATTCAACTATACACAAGCTAATTATTAAAACTTACTCGATGTAACGGATCAAGTTACATACCTTCAATGTACGCCCTTCAAACGCAAGTCGCCACCGGCTTGTCCACTCGACGCTCCGGTGTCCTTCCCTATAGAGTCCAATCATAACATGTTTAGAACTCTTTTTAAATCATATGTCGCATAATTTGCCATTACATAACAATTATGCGGTTTAACTTTAAATTTCAGTTTTTAGCCATCTTTGAGGCAATTATACAAACACTTTAAGGGCAGCAATTTACATGACGTATTAGCAAGTTCATAACTTGTCATATAGCCCTATATTTTCATCAATCAACTACCATACATGCATATTAGCCTCTAGGGTTCTGAAATGGCTCCATACATGTCAAATTTCACTAGAATCAACCCAATTTCCTAGGGTTTATCAAGTTCTACTCCACCCACTAACCACCTACAATGGTGTTCATGAACTTTGCTAAAATTAAGTATGATTTCAACATGTATTTGTCTAGGGTTTACTCCTAGACACTTCAATGTTCCTATTTCACCTACATATCATTCATGCATCCACAGATTTCGAATTCCCTAAATTCATGAGAATTTCAAGTAGAGAATTTTTATCAAATTTTACATACCTTATGATCTCCTCGCAATGGGGATCATTAATGTATGCTCGATTTTCATTTTGGACTTGATTTGAATCTTAAAATTGGAGTTTCTGACAAGAACTAGGGTTTTGGGGAGCTTGGGATCGCCCCCTGCTTCTGATCGATTTCAGCAACACACAAACAAGTGTGTTTTGAGTTTAATTTTTTTATTAATATTAGTTTTCATTTAAACACCTTTGGCCCCTCAACTTTCGTTCTTTATTTGTTTTAACTCTTTAACTACTCACAAGTCATCATCTAACTAGGTTAATGTCATCCTAGTTAGTTTATTTTTCTTATTTATTCACAACATTGTTGTATTATAAGAATTTCTATTTTCGGGGTGTTACAAGTCCACCCCCCCTTAAAAAGGGTTTCGTCCCCGAAACCAGAGTACATACCGAATAGTGTAGGGTATAGATGTCGCATCTCCTCTTCGGACTCCCATGTAGTGTCCGAACCTTTCTTATGCACCCACCTGATCTTGACTTGATCTATTTGTTTATTTCGGAAGTGCTTAATCTTTCGATCTAAGATCTCCAATGGCATTACCGCGTAATTCAGGCTATCATCCACCTCGATATCGTCGTAATGGACATAAGCTGTTTCCTCCGCTAGACATTTTCGTAGTTGTGATACATGAAACGTGCCATGTATTCCACTCAACTCTTCCGGTAGCTCGAGGCGATAGGCTACTTTGCCAACCCGTTCAATGATTTTAAATGGCCCAATAAACCTTGGGCTTAGTTCCCCTCTATTTCTCAACCTGATAACGCCCTTCCATGGGGAAACCTTTAACATAACCATGTCGCCTATCTGAAATTCAATCGGTCTTCGTCTTTTATCGGCATAAGACTTTTGCCTATCTTCGGCCGCTTTCAAATGGGCTCGTACCACTTCAATTTTCTCATTAGTGGCTTGGACAGCATCTTTATGGGCCAGTTCACGTGGTCCCACTTCACCCCAACACACCGGGGTTCTGCATTTTCTACCATATAGCATTTTGTAAGGTGCCATGCCGATGCTCGAATGGTAACTATTGTTATACGAAAATTCGGCCAACGGTAGATAAACATCCCAACTTCCTCCGAAGTCGATGATACATGCCCGTAACATATCCTCTAGCGTTTGTATCGTTCTTTCACTCTGCCCATCCATCTGAGGATGGTAGGTGGTGCTAATGAAGAGTTTCGTTCCCATTTGTTCTTGAAAATTCCGCCAAAAGTTTGAAGTAAACCGGGTGTCTCTATCCGACACAATAGATACCGGTACTCCGTAACGTGCCACTATTTCGTTTGTATATACCTCGGACATCTTTTCCGAAGTATATATCTCGCGTATAGGAATAAAATGAGCACTCTTCATTAGTCTATCCACAATCACCCATATAGCGTCGAATCCCCGAATCGTTTTAGGTAGTTTGGTCAATAGGTCCATAGTGATATGTTCCCATTTCCAAACCGGGATCTCCAAAGGTTGCAGCTTTCCATATGATTTCTGGTGTTCCGCTTTGACTTGTAAACAAGTCAAGCACTTCTCCACGTATTTACTACATCTCTCTTCATTCCGGACCACCAATAATTTTGTTTCAGATCATTGTACATCTTGGTCGCACCCGGATGGATAGAATATCGGGATTTATGAGCTTCATCTAGTAGAAGCGTCTTAACCCCACAAGAGTTTGGAACCCATATTCTTCCGGATCAAGTCTTCAACCCGTCCTTTCTATCCGACAAATCTTTTAACTGTCCGATTATTCTTTCCTTTTTCCAATTCTCCTCTTTCACTGCTTCTACTTGCGCTTCTCGGATACGTTCAAGTATGCCCGAGGTCACAACAAGCTGCATCAACCTTACTCGTATTGGGACATAATCCGCTTTTCTGCTCAGGGCATCCGCCACCACATTTGCCTTCACGGGGTGGTAATGTATTTCACAGGAAAAATCTTTCACCGTTTCTAACCATCGCCTCTGTCGCATATTTAGCTCCTTCTGATCAAAGAAATACTTTAAGCTCTTGTGATCGGTGAATATGGTGCACTTTACCCCATACAAATAGTGCCTCCATATTTTTAACGCAAACACCACCGCAACCAATTCGAGGTCGTGCGTGGGATATTTATTTTCGTGTATTTTCAGTTGCCTCGAGGCATAAGCTATAACTTTGCCCCGTTGCATTAAAACGCATCCGAGCCCCGATAATGAGGCATCCGAATAAACCACCAAGTCTTCGACCCCGTCCGACAATGTTAATACCGGAGATTGAGTTAACTTCTCTTTTAGCGTTTGAAACGCTTTTTCTTGTTCGGCACCCCAAATGTACTTTTCCTCTTTTTGGGTTAACTTAGTTAGCGGCGAGGCAATCTTGGAGAAATCTTGAATGAATCTCCTATAGTATCTCGCAAGCCCTAAGAAGCTTCTGATTTTCGAAGGGTTCTTCGGAGGGCTCCATTTTAACACGGCTTCTATCTTTGAAGGATCTACCAATTTTCCATTGGCGCTTATGATGTGGCCAAGGAATTGCACCTCTCGCAACCAGAAGGCGCATTTTGAGAATTTCGCGTACAACCTTTCTTGCCTGAGCGTCTCTAATACCTCTTGTAAGTGGCGTGAATGTTCTGCTTTGCTTTTCGAATATACCAGAATATCGTCAATAAACACGATTACCGATTTACCCAGCATCGGCTTGCAAACCCGGTTCATGAGATCCATAAAAGCCGCGGGTGCATTTGTCAGCCCGAATGACATCACGAGGAACTCGTAATGTCCATATCTCGTGCGGAAAGCCGTCTTCGGTACATCCTCCTCCTTGACTCTTAGTTGGTGATACCCCGATCTAAGGTCAATTTTTGAAAACCAGTTCGCACCTTGTAATTGGTCGAATAGATCGTCTATTCTCAGAAGTGGGTATCGATTCTTCACCGTGAGTTTATTTAACTCCCGATAATCGATACACATACGCATGCTTCTGTCCTTCTTTTTCACGAATAGCACGGGCGCGCCCCAAGGAGACACACTAGGCCTTATGAATCCTTTATCGAGCAAGTCTTGAATCTGCGACATTAATTCTTGTAATTCCGATGGTGCAAGTTGGTATGGTGCTTTTGCTACGGGTTTCGCGCCCGGAACTAATTCAATTCCGAACTCTACCTCCTGCTCGGGCGGCATTCCCGGTAAATCATCCGGAAATACATCTTCAATGTCACGTACCACGGGTACGTCTCCAATCTTCGGTAATTCTTTCTCGGGCTCATTCGCGTATATCATAAATGCTTTACATCCATGCCTCATAAACTTGTGAGCTTTCATCATCAAGCATATTATAGGATTGCCTCCCTTTTCACCATAGATTGTAACGTGTTTTCCGCTCGGAGATGTTAGCTTTATCTCCTTACGGAAACACACGACCTTCGCGTGGTGTCGAGATAGCCAATCCATCCCTACAACCACTTGAAACTCCCCCATAGACATCGGGATTAGATTTATCAAGTATTCCTCATCATCGATACTTAATTTGCAGCTTTGACAAACATCACATACTATGAAACTTTTGTTATCTCCTATCTCAACCTCTAAAGGCATAGGTAATTTTGTCAATACAAATGAAGGATGTCGAATAAATCCATGTGAAATAAAGGATTTATTCGCACCCGTGTCAAATAATACACGTGCAGGGATCGAGTTTATTGTGAATATACCTGAGACCACATCGGGTTCTGTCTTTGCTTCAACTGCTGTAAGTTGGAAGGACCTAGCCTTCGCCTTTGAAGGTTCTGTTGAAGACTCTTTAACGTCTTTCATTCCAACTAAGTCTGGACATTCGGACTTTTTGTGGCCGGGCTGATAGCATTTGTAGCAGACCGAGACTTTACCCGGGCATAGAGACGTCGTGTGCCCCGTTTTACCACTTACGGGGCACGGTTTGTCTTTGAAACGACACTCTCCCTTGTGCCCTTTTCCACACACTTTACAACTTGGCGACCCGCCTTTAACATCCACTTTCTTTCCCGATTCCACAGTTCGAGCTTTCTTTGTAGGGCTTGGATTCACATCCTGTGACCTTCGCTCACCCCTTTCAACTTGTTTCTTCAACTTGATTTCCCGCTCCCGGGCAGCGTTGATAATTTCTGTGAGGGTTTCATACTTTGAGGGAGTCATGAACTCCCGGTATTCAGCACTCAGCATGTTGTAATAGTAGTATATCTTCTGCTCTTCAGTGGTGACTAACTCGTCACAGAATCTCAGTTTATCCATAAAGATACTCGTGATTTTATCAATTGATTCTCCTTTTTGTCTTAACTGGATAAATTCTTCTTTAATCCTGTTAATAACCGCTTTGGGACTATGGTCCTTAAGGAATGGCACCTTAAAATCGTCCCATGTCATAACTCTTGCTGCCTCGGCTCCTATCTCCTTCTTTTTATTATCCCACCAATCCTTGGCTTGACCCCTTAACTGACCCGTTCCGTAAGCAACAAAATCACTTACGTCACAGTGGGTCGTTTCAAACACCCCATCAATGTCGCTCAGACATCTTTGGCAAATTATCGGGTCAACCTCCCCGTTGTAGATTGGCGGTTTACACGCCATAAATTCTTTGTACGAACATCCTTTACGTTCTCCCGATTTCTCTTTCATAAGGTTGACACTATCTTCCAACCTTTTGACTCGTTCTTCAACTAATGATAACACCGTGGTTTGAATTTTGTCTATGAATCCGGATAGACTACCCTCAATTTCCTTTCCTACCTCTTCGGAAATTGTTTCTTTCATTTGTTCAGTGCTTGTCGGCATCGGGTCATCATTATTCCCTTCCGACATCTCGAAACTGAAATGTTTACGTCAATTATTAAACATCTCCTTTATAACATAACTTTACTTGCTTTGGTTTAGCCAAGTTCGTAACTTGCTTTAACCGTTCACATTTGGTGCACTTTCCGGGTTTGAGTGTGTTAACACGCTCTTCCCATGCACATTAACTCACATCTCGTTTCTTACATAAGATAAAATCCACTAACATAAATAATTTATTCTTACCAGACGATCAATCAAGCTTGAACCGAACACTTTGTTGACAACCTTAAGCTCTGATTACCAACTTGTAACACTCTACTCGTTTTCATAATATTTTAATATAAACAAGATCTTAATATACCAAAACCTTAGCTTTTATATCAAACATAAGGAGAATTTAACCAAGTCAACATCTAGGACAAGTACTACTAGTTTAGAAATCCCAAAACAAAGGACAAGTGTTTAAGTGTTAACTACATAGACATTGATTTGAACATATTTAAGTAATCGCGGAAGCTTCAAAATATCGTGTTCGGTTCTTGGAATTTGCTTGATCGCTATCCTGATTAGGTCCATCATCACCTATGGTCAAAACCACATAAACGTTTAGTTTTGACACTTTAAAATTTAGTATAAACAAGTTTCTTGGACTAACATGAAAGAAATAACAAATATTGGACGAGGTGGGGCAGTCGCGCCGTGCGACCGGGTGACCAACAAGTCGTCGCGTCATGCCACGGCCATCGCGTCGCGCGATGGTGGGCCTGTTTGGCCGTGGCGCGGCGCGAGTGAGTGTTTTCAACAGAATGTTGTTGTTGATTTGTCGTGTATCAGTCCAGCTTCACCAAATTCCACATATGAACTTTAAACTATCATAACTTTTGACTCGTAAGTCCGTTTTAGGTGATTCTTTTTTCTATACTTCTGTAATTTAATTACTAACTTTTGAAAGAACAAATCGAAGCATTGTTGAGGGCATCAAAATACGAATAGGAAAACATGACACCAATTGGATTGAAGAACTCCCAAACGTGTTATAGGCAATAAGAACCACCGAAAAAACAAGTCACAAGAAAACACCTTATAGCTTGGTGTTCGAATCCGAAGCTGTAATCCCAGCAAAAATAGGAGTTACAACAAAGAGAACGTTCAACATTGATCTAGAAGCAAAAAAAAAAAAAAAAAAAGAGACGATGTTGAACTTGGAACTCCTAGAAGAAGCACGGGATCAAGCAGCCATTCAAGAAGCAAGGTATAAACAAAAGATGGAATCTTACTACAATGCCAGGGTCAAGCATGAACGATTCAAGCCTGTTGCCCTAGTCCTCAGAAACAACAAGGCAAGCAAGAAGGAAAGCCAATGAAAACTTGGTCCCAAATGGGAAGGACCATATGCTATCCTCGAAGCTCACAAGGGAGGATCCTACAAATTGGCTGATTCAAATGGTAAAAAGCTTCCCAGGCATTGGAACGGCAATAACCTTAAAAGGTTCCACGTTTAGAAAAACATGTGCTAGAAAAATTAGCAAAGTGTTGTTTTTGTTCCTTTGTAATTTGCACACTTTGATGAATGAACAACGAGGTTCTTGTTAAAACTTGTCTTTTATCCTATGATCAGGTTGAGAACCTAGCAAAAAACTCCATGACAAGGGTCATGTAAGGGGATGAGCTCCCAGGACACATCGCTCAATAGGTTCAAGGGTTCAATGAACCTATATAAGGGGCGAGTTCCTAAATTAATACAACTCCATGAGACTTATAAAATTTTCAAAAAACAAACTTGTCTCATAGACGGGTCTGAGCAGCCTTCACCAAATGTTCCTTAAGCCTTAGAAAATTTTCTAAAAAACAAATCATAATCAACAGGCTTACGAACCAAGATCAAACCACGGAAAATGATAGATAGGATAAGTGCTATGTCTTCTTGTTAAAAATACCAAGGCTAAGTGACTGCAGCACTGAACCCTTCAAGGTATAAATAACATAAAGACAACACAAAACCAACAAAGACAATTCCATAAACATAAAGACAATTGAAGGGGCAAAACAACAACACAACAATAAAAGGTTTTATGCAACTTGGAACCAAAAATGCACAGCAAGGCACCAAGTCACAAACATCAAGCAACAACCGGAAGCCTCGAAGGCTTCAAGCTACAAGTGTCTAACCAAGCTGCCTTACAAAAATATACAGCAACATAAAAAATCACAACACAAGGCAAGTAGTAAAAAGTTAATAACATAGCATAGAAGCCTTAAAGGCCTCCAAAACCTACATAATGTTCAAAAGTGACCAAACCTTAGCGGTTTGTAAACATGCAAATTATTCAAACAACCACTAGGGCTAACAACCATCAACAGAAACCTTAAGGGTTTCTACAAAACCTAAATTGTTTAAAAAGACATACAAACCATCAAATTGTTTTAAGGTGCTAAGAAAGCTACGAATATATTGTTCAAACATCAGCAAGAGGCTTAGAAGCCCCAGAACCATCACCCTTACCTTTTATGGCCTTCTTTGCTTTCTTGGCCTTTGAACCACCATCACCTCCAACCGCTAAACCCTCGAGGCTTGCTTCCTTGGAAACATCAGCATTATCCGAAAAAGTTTCTTGACTATCTCCTGAACGAGAACATTTCTTGGACAAGGAATCAAGCACTTCAGCACAAACCTTCTCGTTTAGCCCAGCCGGTTTCAACTCCTGTAAGACGGAAAGAGGTTTACCAAAACAAGTTGAAACTTCACTTACATATGGGTAAGTCAGCCTCTCCATCTGTTGAACAGACTCCTTAAAAACCCCGGAAGCATCAGGACGAAACATAGGAGATTGTTCTAAGGCCTGACCAGACTCGTGAAGTTTGAAACCAGCAATAAGGCCCAAATGTTTCCCATAGTTCAGCAGTTTGGTGTAGACCTCCCCAAGGGCAGAGTTGAATTCATTAGAATGAAGGAGATACGTGACAACCTGTTGAAATCCTTGCTCAATGAGCCACTGGTTATCACCAGTAGCTTGAACGACTGAAGCCTTCAAACCTTCCTTCTCCTCATCAAAGGCTTTCTTTTAAACATCTAAAGCCTCCCTATCAGCCTTCAACTTCAACTTATCGGCTTCAAAACTCTTCTTCAAGTCATTCATCTCAATCTCATGCCTCCTGGTCAACTCACCAACCTTCTTCACCCAAGCTTCCTCTTTTTTCGAAAACCCATCAACCTCCTTTTTCATCGCAGCCATGGAAGCCTTCATTTTATCCTTCTTCTTCGTAACTTCCTCATATTCCCGCATCCCTTTCGTAAAATGGGTTACACCCTCGGCCAAGAGGGCAGAAAGGTTGCAAGAGCTCAACATCAACCTTGAAATAAAATGATCACCCTCCATCTCCGATATAGCATCTCAGACACCATGGGGAGCAAAATGAGCTAACACATCTGCACAAACGGCAGGATCCTTAAAACTGTCCCCAACTTTCACACCCCAGTTGGGAATGTAAACTTCTTCATCACTAGGCTCTTCCAAGCCTTCAACGCTTTTGCCTCACGAACCTTGGATGGTAGGCACATCACCTTTCTTAACCAACCTTTTCTTTTTCCCAGCAACCACCAACTCTTTTTCCTTTCCCTTCTCCACACCACCTTCAGAAACCTGCTCCGCGGATACCTAAATGTCATCACTGATATCAATAGCCTCTGAACCAGAGGGTTGATCAGCACTTTTTAAATGGCGGTTTGACCGACGGGTAGAAACCTTGGAAGCGGGAACTTTCGTGAAACCCTTAACATTTGGAACACTCACATAACCAGAACCTTCAAACCTATGCTCAGACTCCCTAGCAACTGCATCTTCACCAGGTGTAGCCGCAGCATCCTCAAACACGACATCAGAAGTGTCATCGCTCTTCACAAAGTCAAGTGCAGACATAACTACAAAACAAACACAAATAAAGGGTATAAACAAACAAGCAATAGGAACATAATAGCACAACAGAACAAATGCATACCCTGCCTATCTCTCATAAGCACTGGATCTCGATCAGGTTTGTCCCACAACTTACTATTGCCCAACAACACTAGTAAGTGCTCAGGAAAGGGACGAACCCTCGAAGGGCACTCCCTGAGGGTTTCAGGAAAACGAGTATTTATCTCAAGTGCAGAGGGTTCAGGTTCGTTAAGAACGGCATCCAGATGTCTCCAAACCATTTTAAAAGGAACAATCTCATCCGAAACCTAGAAAAACCGGTCTTTCCAAACACCAAGGCTGGAAACCATGGATGAAACCAAACAGGTGTCAACTTGGGATGTTTCGAATGTGAACCAATCACCATTCTTGGCTAATCGGAAAAAGCGACGAAACGACAGAAGGGTTGGATCATATCCGGAAGCCCGGTATAAAACCTCAAAATGTAGAACCCTAGCTAGACCCTGAGGGTGGATCTGGCCAAACGAAACATGGTAATATTCTAGAATATTCAACACAAATTTCGAAAAAGGATGACGGAGATTCGAAAATTCAAAATGGCGACAATACAGGGCAACAGAACCAGGAGGACACTGATCGATTTAAATATCACAACCCGGTGCAACCGGTTTAAATCTCAACCCAATGCCCCATTCTAAGCAAAAGGCTTCTACTTCTTCTTAGGTTAAACGCGTGAACGATTTTGCTAAATCCTTACGAGCACCCATACTAAAAGAAAATAAGTAGAAGAAATAAAATTGAAACTAACCTGGAGAGAAAAAGGAATGAACTTGGGAGGAAATGTGTAAAAGTTGTTTTCCTTCTAAGAGATAAAGGAAAAATAAATGAAAACGGACGTTATCATTACACGGCAGATTATTAAACCGCCGCCTAACAAAAAAAACTGCTACTAGTCACATCAACTGTCTCTTCAAAATTCAAAAGCCAAAAATCTCAACTGTTGTGAACCCTTTAAGCTCTCAAGCCTTGAAGCCTTCAAGCAAAATAAAACAAAGGTAAAAAAAAGTCAGAAGCATTTGTGCTTACACCCAAAAACTTCTGACTTGGGAGGCTAATGATGGGGGTAGCTCAAGCCTTAATAAAATGACTAAGAATAAATAATAGCTTGAAGGATTAAAAGGTTTAAAACCCAGGAACTAAAGTGAACAGCAAAAAGAACGTGAACAGTAATCAGTCACTTCACTGATTGTTTAAACAACTCTCCCACAGCCGCAAAAGCAAAGCATGTGCACAAGGAGTCCTCTTTTATCCGCAGGTCCAAACGCTTCAACCCCTAAAAGGGTAAGTCCGCCACTGCAAGCTAGGTTTACTAGTTAAAGGTTTCTCCTTTGAGAAACCTCCTTCCCTATAAGATGCAGACCATGACAAGCATGCAAAACATTCCGGAATCAGCATAACTCATCTTCACTCTCTGATTCCTCTTCTCCCTCTCGAGAACTAGCTTCAAGCTTGTCTCCTTCTTCACTTCAAATAATCAAACTTCTCCCATAATCACATTCTGGGCTGATCCCACATCAGCTTGGAATTCAAGGTGAACAACAACAATACTAGTGAACTTCTCTCCATGTCTTGCAAACCTCGGGGGACCCCACGACCTGCGTTAGGCAAACTTCAACCCTTGAAGCCTTTTGCCTAACCAGTCTGATCACTACTTCAGGTCTCATTCTCGTCGTAACAATAGCCACAAAACATTTCTTCACATATGTAGTGACTGGTAAAAAGCGCTGTAAATACGTATATTCTAAATAAGTTTAGAGTTTAGTGAACTTCATTTAAAGAATTTTCTATTTTTTGAAAGTAATGATTTTTTATATAATTTTATAGATAAAATAATAATAATAAATACATCAATAAATAGAAGTGAAAAGGTTAATCCAAAGTTGGTGTACAGATAAATACAAAGTATGGTAGTGACATACCGACAATATGAGCCATAATGAGTCGATCTTTTCAATTAGAATAGTTGAAAGCCTAGGACACCAGGAACCCACTTCAATGCAACTTTGGACACCAATCCCAATGGATTTTGATGTATTATTTTAGGGTTGGAATCATGACAAGCGTAAGACCTTGTAATTGTCGGTTGCTCCCTTTTTATAAACTTTCACAAAACAAACTTTGTGTTTTCGACGATGATTTGTAATTAATGGGTGTATACACGAAATGTCTTGTCTTTTAGAACGATATTTTGGGTTCAATACATGTAACATGAAATTTGTATTATCAAAATATTTTTAATATTAATTTTTGGTTTAGAATCAAATACAAAGGCTTCTAAAAAAAATACAAAGGAATTAACCAAAAAAAAAAAAAAACTTAAACACCCACCACCACCCAAAAAACTAAACCCCTAACCCCCCGCCCCCCATCACCCACCCAAAAAAAAAAAAAAAAAAAAAAATTTGCCGGGGGGGGAGTGTGGGGGTGGGGGTGTGTGTTTAGGTTTTGCGTGGTGGTGTAGTGGGTTCAGATTTTAGGTTCTTGGACACTTGTCACTATATAATGTCTTCTTACAATTCTTATTTTTAGGAGTATTTGTAGAATAATTTTTTTTTAAATTGTAGAATAACTTAACCCTATAATTTGTAGGACACTCGTTTTTATTCTTGTTGAATGATTAATATGTTATCGCGTAGTCACGTGGAGAGGCATGTTTGTGAATGTAATAAACTAGTTGTTGCCCCGCCTGTGTTGCGGGGTGATGGCCGAATAATGAGCGAGTGTTAGGTAGCTTATTGACACGAAAAACAATTAAATCGAGTCAACCAATTAAAACAAAACACATTTTTAGTTTTGATAAAAAAAACTAAAACAATGGCAACATTGTAATTTTTAACTAAGGGAAAGTTGTACTTTTTTTACTGGGGTAAAATCGTAATTTGCCAAAAGCTAAAGTGATGGTAGTACTGTAAATTTGAACCGGGGGCAAAGTTGTAAATTTTCACAGGGGCTAATTCGTAATTTTAAACTTGGGGTAACAGCATAACATAAATTTGAACTAAGGGCACAATCGTAATTTTAAGCTGGAGACAAAATCATAATTTTATTTTGAACCGAGGGTAAAATTGTAATTTTGAGTTGGGGGCAAAAACATAAATTTATTTTGAACTGAGGAAAAAACATAATTTTAAACTGAGGGCGGCGAAATCATAATTTTTTAAACGAGGAAAAATCACATTTTTTTACTGATGGTAAAATCGTAATTTTTAGCTGGGGGCAAAAACAAAATTTTATTTTGAACTGGGGCGAAAAGGTAATTCTGAGCTGAGGGCAAAACCACAATTTTATTTTGAATCGAGGGAAAAATCATAATTTGAGCTGGGGACAAAAGCGTAATTTTATTTTGAGCTGGGGGCATAACCGTAATTTTAAAGAGGGTCAAAACCGTAATTTTAAAATGGATAAAAAATAATAAACTGGTTGGTCCAATTGGGGAGTGCCAGGCAAAACGTAATTTTGAATTAAGGGCAAAATCGTAATTTTGAGATGGAGACGAAAGCGTAATTTTATTTTTAGCTGGGGGAAAAACGGTAATTTTAAACATGAGCAAAAAGGTAATTTAAAATAGATAAAAATAATAAACTGTTTGGTACAATAGGGGAGTGCCAGAGAGCTACCTGACACTATTCCTCCATTTGGTAAATGTATGTATAGGAAATAAAAGGACAGAAGAGATGATGAGATTGTAGGTTGTTCAACTATTAATTACATATATATGGCCATACAATACAAGAATTAACGTGTGATTAGTGGACCAAACAGTTGGGTGATGACTGGATAATCTAAAAATACTCATAGACATACAATTATCTCCCCAATAAAAAAACCCATCACTATTGTTTTTGTTTACAGACTAGATATTAGCAGAATTTCATTAAAACATAGACGATTACAGACTAATTGCAGGTACACGGGCAACAAGCTGTATGTCGCTACCCCATAGTGGAGACTCATGAGAACTCTTTAAATGTATAACATAAGCACACCTATTTTCTATGCTGAAGACTAGAATTTATACAACACTCTTTCCTTATTATTAGTAATTATCTAATAACTAGGTTACAACCCCGTGTAATACATGGGTTTAAGTTAATAAAATATTAAATTAAAGAAAAAAAGTAGAAACATTGGAAAAAGAAATAGTAAATAAATAAAATAATCATAAAGTAAATATTAATAAAGAATAATAAATAGCTAAGAAACAATAAGCGAAAATAATTTCATTTAGTTACTATCAACATTTCTTATTTTAAAATCTTTACCTTAATATTCGACCTTTAAATATATATGTTAAACTAATCAATATTTTTTGTTAGATTAGGTCTCTTAAACTTTCTCACAAAATCAACTCATACCTCAAATATATTTTTATTTATAACTTATAATGTTATTTTTTGTTTAAACCTTACCAAAAATAGATTTTACGAAAGCGTTTTTATATTAGATTTATAATGATGACCATTATTTCATATATAAGCTAATTTTAAGCCTTTAATGACGGAAATTTATTTAAATTCAGTCCAGGACTATTTAAACATGATTATTTGTTGTTATTTAAAAAAAATATAAATAAGCAGTTTTCATTATTGAAACCATAGGATCCATATAATACACAAGACTATAACTGAATATTTAATAAATGACAAAAAAAAAAATTAAAAACCTAACTATATATACAATTTCTTAAAATAGACTAACAAACTATAAGTAAAAAACCTTAATTTAATTATGCCCTCTAGTCATACCGTCCTGTGCGATAGTGTTAATTAATAATAATATCATTTTTTTTAAACGGAAAGAATAATGTTTAATTATGCCCTCAAGTCATACCTTAATGATTTTTTCTACTTAAATCGATAGACAGCATATAATTTATGTTATTTAAATATCTAGCAATATGGCATATTTTTAGGAATAGAATAACAATAAGATGATTATGATTATTTTTTTTATTTATTTATATCCATACACAACATATAATTAATGTTATTTAAATATCTAGGAATATGGCTTATTTTTAGGAATAGAATAACAATAAGATGATTATGATTATTTTATTTTTTTAGAGTAAAATGCACGGATAGTCCATGTGGTTTGGTAAAATAACACATATAGTCCCCAACTTTTGAAAATTACACCGGTGCTCCCTGTGGTTTGACAGTTTGTTACTCGGATAGTCCCTGGAGTGGATGTTCGTTAGTTTCTACCGTTAAGTCCATGTGAAATTACTTATTTACCCCTCTCATTAAAAAATAAAAAGAAACAAATATTATAAACACTAATTTTATTATTAAAAGTGTGGGACCCACAAGCTCCATTGTCTTCTAAAAACAACCGCCACCATCACCATAGCCACCCACCTCCACCTCCAGCCACCCCCACCTCAGCCACCTAAACCTAACTCCTTTAACCCTTAACCAAGAAAAATACCACAACCTCCATCACCCAGCTGTACCAAAAATCCCCACCACAGTCACTACCGCCGTAACAACAACCACCATTTGAACTGAAGCACCACCATCTATATTTCCATAAACCACTATCATCATCATCAATCTCTGTCGTCAATATACCCAACGTTGCAACCACCGTCAATAACAATACAATAAACAACAACCATCATCAAAACCCAACAAATAAAACCCTTAAATCGGTTGTAAATCCACAAATGCAACTCAAAACTCGAACCCCTAAGAGGTAATACATACCTTAATTGACTGAATTCACCATTTTTGTTAACATTAGCACCCATCGTCACCCACCTGTTCACCAATTTTGGAAACCCTAGGAACGTATCAGACCCATCCATTGCCGCTGCAGATAGATCTTGCCACCACCACAGTTACAATCGTCTCCAACCATCATCTAGGACCTCTTCTGCGTGTCTATCTCTATCTCCCTCTCTCTGATGAATCTCTCTCTCTTTTTCTCGTCGTTTCTCTCTCTAAATATGGTGGACGGTTTTCTGGGATGGAGGATAGAGTTAAGGTGGTGGTGGAGTGGCAGGTGGTGTCGACTGGTGGTAAGTGGTGGTGGCAGGTAGAGTGTTTGTGTGTGTGTGTGAGAAAGAGAAACAAGGATTTAAATGGTGAATAAGAAGGTTGTGGGCTCACATTTAATTTTTATATATCTACTTTTAATGTTTTAATTTAATAATAAGGGTAATTTAGTAATTTCACATGGATTTAACGGCAGAAACTAACGGACATCCCTCCAGGGACTATCCGAGTAACAAACTGTCAAACCACAGGGAGCACCGGTGTAATTTCCAAAAGGTGGGGACTATAGGTGTTATTTTACCAAACCACAGGGACTATCCGTGCATTTTACTCATTTTTTTATTTATTTATTTTGTTAGGTGAGAAACATAAATTAAGAGTGACTGAGAGATTGACATGTGTCCTCAATCAGGTTTCTTTTATTATATGTATAGATTAGAAAAGTCTTGATTTTGTTAGCCGATAATATGGTGACATATTATAGGCTAGTATATTTGTGAATATTGTGTAATTATTAGATAGATTTCTTTGATTGTATTTCCTAATTAGTTCCCTTAACGTAGTTTCTATTATTTATAGGACACGTTATTTGAATAATATGCAACGAATTCCATTAACTTACATGTATCAAGTCTCTGAGGAAGATCTCGATCTCCTCTGCTGCTCCTTGTTCATCCTTCATTTTTTTTCCTTGTGTTATCATTATTTCCTTGTTCCACTATGGGAGACAAGGTCGATACCCAAATCCAAACCTAATCCGATCTGAAACAACCCCCTCTCCACCCAGTTTACACCGTCCCAAACATACCACATAAAGTTCGTGTCCTTGACGGCGTAAAGGTTTCTTACTCCTCGTGGGTTAACTCATTTTGCTACACACAAAAGGGTAAGAAGTGCTTTGTCACGTTGATGGTACGCCGGCCTCGGAGAACCCCCCCTCCCAGAGTTTCTGTTCTGGGAAAAGATTGATGTAGTTGTTCTTCAATGGATCTACGGGACATTGCCTGATGATTTGCTCCCCCGGGTATTGAAGGACGAGTCCACCGCCCATGCGGCATGGCAGCGCGTCAAACGCTTGTTCGTAAATAACAAAGGTTCTCGGGTTCAAGCTTTGCAACACGAGCTTACTAATTTAACCATAGCCTACATGCCCACCCTTGAAGCCTATTGCCAGCGGATTCGCGAATTGTCGGACCCACTAGCCGTCGTTGACTATCCCATGAATGACAACCAACGAGTTCTACATCTCATTCATGGTCTCCCAAAGGAGTATGACAGTATTGCCTCGATACTTAACCAATATCTCCCCTCCTGGGAGGATGTCGTTGATGAATTGCAATCTGAAGTGAGTCGTATCGCTGCCCGTGAATCTGCCATCCCTACACCTCCCCTTGTGGCCGCTGCTATTACAAACCAACCACCATCCCATCCTCCTCGTGACAACCAGAACCCTCCCACTCGTGATTACAACCAGCGTCGATCAAACCAATGTCGTGACTCCAACAGGACTCAGCGACGACCCAGTGGTCCGCGTGGATCCAATCCGGGACAAGCCCAACCTCGCCCTTCATCGGCCCACTACAACTACTACCCAGCGGCCCAACAACAACAATTTTATCCGCCGTACTAGGCTCCACCATACTGGGCCCCTCCCCCTGTCCATACCCGACACAAAGTTGGACTCCACTGTGGCAGCCCAGACCCACTTCGCAGCGTTCGACGCAAGCTCATATTGGCGAGATAGACCCGTGTAACAACCCTCGGTAAAACCAACACCCTCATAATATTTCCGACACCTTAGTATACTGTAAAATGTCCCATTATGTCTTATAATACACCCCGTATGTGAAAACCGAGCCCGAAATATATTATAGCATATAAAATAAATAAAAATCTGAAAATGTTAAGTTAAGGCGTGCAGCGTAGACCCACCCCAACATTTCACGCGGGCGGTATCAAGGTTGAGACCGGACTTCACTGATTTCTTAAGTTGATACGGGCCGCGTAAGCTTTAGCTTACTCTTACGCGGGCCGCTAGAGATCATTAAACGCGGAGACATCCTAGGCCGAGACGTGTCGACATCGTGGCGGACCTACTTGGTGACCGGGACAAGCTACACGTTGACCACATGTTGACGCGGGCCGCGTAGCCTTATGGCTACTCTTACGCGGGCCGCCTGAGAGTCGATTTCAGTAACTATAAATAGAACGCATCAGTTTTCGTTTTCCGTCACTCACAATTCATTCTCAATCTCGAAGTTCTATCCGTTGTAAGTATTATAAACCCAGTTTCATAATAGATACACTCCCCGATTGATTTAGGGTTCCGTAACAACTGTCGTGGTTCTGCCCGACGTAGTTGTTGGAATGCCGTCTCGGGGAGGATATCATTAATATTTTCAAAGGGTTATGATACTAACCAATGTACATTTGTATAAATTATAGATTATATCCAAGAAACCCTTACGAGAAACCTAATATAGCAATGTGAGTTTATCCTATTTTTGTTAACATTTTTGTAATGTTTTACAAAACCTTAAATGTTTTACAATGTGATTAAGCGGTGATTGAGTCTTTGTAGTTCTTCAATTACTACCGGTATGTTGGGGTTTTGTATACAAAATTTACTACACTGTGAGTAGTAAGTCAAGGTTGACAGTACGTTACCATTGGACAATGAGTTAGCCAATGTGTAATATGACCCACAAGTCAGTGGATTGATAGTACCAAATGGAGTAATTGTGTAGACATAAACAATGTGATCGCTCTCAATACTGTTTTAATTGATAAAATGTTTCTTGATTAAACTAGGATTCACTCACCAGTATTTCCAACTGACAAATGTTTTTAAAACGCGTTTCCGGTAACCCAATGTGATAGCCAATTAGTAAAAAGCTAATTGGAGAGCATTGAAGGCTTGGAAAAAATGTGGCTATAAAAGTTACCTAATAAACGATGTTTTAAATTCAATAAAATAGGGTTTATCTCTATAAATGTATTGTAATAAGAAACTTGGGTTTTGCCCATGTTATTATTAATATCAAATATGGTGGTTTTACTCTGATAAACATTTCCTAACTACGGTTCTGATGAAAAATTTTGCTGCCAAATTAGACACTACGCGGTACCACCGAAACTGGCTCGCGGCCGCCCGTTCCCGGGACTCAGGGATCGGGGGTGGCGACAGAAGGTGGTATCAGAGCCTAGCCACTGGTCTGAGCCAAAGAAGTGTTCTGCTGACACTTAAATAATAAATTTTGTGTTAGGAAATAATGAAAATACGTGCATAACTGTATTTAATTGTTATGTGTTATTTGACTATCTGTTAGTTTACAGTATGAGTGATCAAGGACCCTCAGACATAAATCGTCAGTTGTCTGATTCACCTAGGAGTGAAGGTACCTCTTCACAGCCTGCGCTCTCTGGGTATACTGCTGATCAGGAAGAAGGAGTGTTTGCTTTTAGAGCTCAGTCAGAAGAGCCATTCCCTCATAAGAAACGAGGATGGTTCAGTAAGGAAGCCTTTGCTCGTAGAAAAAGAATGCGAAAGTTGCAACAGCAAAGAGTTTTAGCGGCTGCTAAGCGAGAGACAGATGCCCATACACATGATATGCTTAATAGAAGTCTAGCTAATTTCCATATCCTAGCTACAACTGCTGCTGACCCGAGTCTGGAACAACTAGTAGTCCCACAACCACAAAACCCAGAACAACCTATGGAGATAGAAATTCCTGATAACCAAGTGGAGATGCATGACTTTAACCCAGAAGAAATCCCTAGGGTACCAGCACCAAACCCCCTAGACCCAAATTACGACCCCTGGTGGGACGATAATAGGGACTTTGGGCAACGTTACCCTATCCAGGAATACCCACCCATACAGAACATAGAAGCCTACCCAGGAACCCGCACCCCAGATTCCAAACCCAGTCCGAGAACCTGCACCCCCAATGAGTGCAGAAAGCGTGCAAGAACTTAGGACTTTCGGGGAGGAAATTTTAGAAAGCAGTGAGAGAATGCGTCAGGTGGGAGAGCGTCTCGTATGGAAATACGATGAACGCAATATGGATTTTTGGATAAATCCATATCCTTGAATGTGAGAATGGAGGAAATAGTAGTAATAATAATAATAATATAATAAAATAAAAAATAAAATAAAATATGTGTGTACGGATGCATAGTACTATTAGTGTAATTTTCTTTCTGTTGGTATTGTAATCTTTATTTCAGTACTAGTGTGTAATAGACGCATAGTATATGAAAATAGAGTACAAGTCGCAATGATCGACGTTTTTTGCTAGATTGCGTGTCATGTGAATTATGATATTACTTATTATCTTGTGATATTAATATGGGGTAAATGTTTAAAATTCAGATGGCCGACGAAGAAAATCAAGGAAATCTGAATAACGATAACCAGAGTAACATTAACATGGTTAATGAAAATCCAAGCATCAATAACAATGGAAACCAGATGGATAATAGTGCTATCCAACATATAGTGGAACAAGGAATTATAGATGCAATGCCATTTATTCTTCAAACGGTTCAATAAGCGAATAATAAAAGTAAACATAGCAGTAAGCGACCAATTGAACCAGAACACAGCGTGAACAATGGACCAATACTTCAATTGCCCATTCCCAAAAGAAGAAGAACCGTGCCTTACGGTTGTTCATACAAAGAATTCTGGTCCTGTAAACCAATAGAATTCTCGGGCAATGAAGAACCTATTGCAGCTCTACGCTGGATAGAAAAGACTGAGGCTGTTCTGAAAATAAGTAAATGTGCGGAAGAGGAAAAGATAACGTTTGCTTCCAATCTATTTAAGAATGCAGCCTTAGAATGGTGGAACACTATCCTTCAGTCTAGAGGAAGTGATAGGGTTTATAGTATGGATTGGGAAGAATTTAGGAATATGGTAGAAAGAAAATTCTGCCCTCCTAATGAAAAGGAACAAATAGCAAACAAATTCCTAAATCTCAGGATGAATGGAGTGGATAGTAAGGGGTACACGAAGTTATTCTTTGAATATGCTAGAATAGAGCCAACCCTTGCTTCACCAGAACCGGTGTTAATCTCCCGTTATATCTGGGAATTAATTGGAGAGATTAGACATGTAGTCAAGGCAGCTAGACCTCAAACTATAGAAGAAGCTGTAGAACTAGCAAATACCTTGACAGATGAGTTAATCCGTACTAGAGAAGAAGACCAGAGGAGAAACCTAACCCAAAGGCTTACTCAAGAATTTCGTTCTGGAAATTTTAATCGTAGGAATATGGGTTCTACCTCTGTACCATACTGCAAGGTCTGCAAGAAAAAGCATTCGGGAAAATGCTCCACTCTCTGCAATTATTGCAAGATGCCAGGACACAAGGAAGAAAATTGCAAGAGGAAATCCAGTAATGGATTATGCTACAACTGTGGAGAAAAAGGTCATATCAGGCCAAACTGTCCGAAATTAGCTCCAGCTACAAACAACAAGTGTACTAAAAATGCTAGAGCATTTGTTCTGACTGCAGATGAAGCCAAGATGATTCCAGATGTCATAGCTGGTACGTTTTTAGTTAATGATATCTTTGCTAAAGTATTATTTGACTCTGGTGCAAACCAAAGTTTTATTAATACATCATTTTCCAAAATTCTAAATCAGTCATTAACTAAACTACCACTAGAATGCCTAGTAGAGACCGCTAATGGAGAAACCGTTAGGATTTCTGAAATCTTGCAGGGAGCAAGAATAGAAATTTTAAACCAGAAATTTATTGCAAATCTTTATCCCATGAATCTGGCAGGATTTGATGTTGTTTTAGGAATGGATTGGTTAATAGCCAATAAAGCCAGTATTTTATGTGATCAAAAGTTAATACAAGTAAATTCATCAAAAGGTAAAACGATCACAATTAAAGGAGATAAGCCCTCTAGATCCACAAAATTCATCTTTGTGATGAAAACTGCAAGCGATATAAGAAAAGGCTCTATAGTGTATTTGATTTCTATAATCACTAACACTAAAGGAAAAGAACAAAAAGACATTCCAGTAGTGTCACAGTTTTCAGATATCTTTCCAGAAGAATTACCAGGACTACCTCCAGACAGAGAAGTTGAATTCAGAATTCACTTGCTACCAGGAACATCACCAATTGCCAAAGCACCTTATCGTTTGGCACCTGCAGAAATGCAAGAATTGAAGAAACAATTAGATGAATTGTTAGGGAAAGGATTTATACAGCCAAGTTCGTCGCCATGGGGAGCGCCGATACTGTTCGTTAAAAAGAAAGACGGATCAATGCGTATGTGCATTGACTACCGTGAATTGAACAAGGTCATGATTAAGAATCGGTACCCATTACCGAGATTCGATGATCTGTTTGATCAACTACAAGGAGCTCGATTTTTCTATAAAATCGATTTAAGGTCAGGATATCATCAATTAAAGGTACAGGAAGAGGATATTCCTAAAACCGCTTTCAGAACAAGGTATGGCCATTATGAATTTACTGTCATGCCATTTGGTTTAACCAATGCCCCAGCTGCATTTATGGACATGATGAACCGAATATGTAAGCCATATTTGGATAAATTCATAATTGTCTTCATAGATGATATTCTAATTTACTCTAAGAATAAAGATGATCATGCAAAACATTTGCACGCACTTTTAAGTCTATTAAGAAAGGAAAAGCTTTATGCTAAATTTTCTAAATGCGAATTTTGGTTAGAACAGGTACAATTCCTTGGACACCTAGTCAATCATGAAGAAATTCATGTAGATCCAACAAAGATTGAGGCAATTACTAAATGGAAAACCCCTGAGTCACCAACCGAGGTTAGAAGTTTCTTAGGATTGGCCGGTTATTATAGAAGATTTATTCGAGATTTCTCTAGAATAGTCATTCCCTTAACTAAGTTAACCTGTAAATCTGTTAAGTTTGAATGGGGATTAAAACAAGAAGAAGCATTTAGAATTCTTAAGCAAAGATTAACTCATACACCCATATTAGCATTACTAGAAGGAGCTGAAGACTTTGTAGTCTATTGCGATGCTTCTAAATTAGGTTATGGATGTGTGTTGATGCAACGCCAAAAGGTTATAGCTTACGCATCTAGACAACTTAAGAATCATGAAGAGAATTATTTGTAACACCTCGAAAATTTACGTCCTATAATGTGTTGACACGTGTCATAGGTTTGAACGTGTGAAAGAATGTTCTTGAATGACTAAAGTTGACAAACAGTGAAACTGTGCAAATATAAGGGTTCAAAGTGTCAACAATGAATAAATATACTTTAAAATAACCCTACATGATGTTTATAACCTTAAACGAATGGATCATGGATCATACGAAGCGAATTATGAAAGAAAGTGAGAGATTACAAACTACAGGGGTTAAATGTGTCAACATGTTTAAGATATACCTCTGAGTGACCTTTTAGCAAACCCGAAGCCTTGTAATGATTAAATATGATCACTAGAATGTACCATAAAAATTTCACCAAGTTTCGTTACCGTATGAGAAATTGTGATAAAATTCGTGTGTGAGGGTTAGAATCGTTAACATTGAAATTTAGGGCTTTTCGGGTGATCACAAAGTTACCCGAGGACTTCACAAAGTGGGTATAAGTCTTAAAGCCCCCATATGTTAATATATTAGGATAAAAACTCTGGAAAACAAGTGAAAACGACCTTTCGGGGGACCAAGGACCAAAATGCAATAACGAAAAACATGTTTTACATGTTCTGATGGGCCACGCGGCCCGCCTACCACATAACAAAAACTCACGCGGGCCGCCTACGACTGCCAGATGCAGAAACATCACAGGTGCCTGTTTTCAGCCTCTTAACCGACTCAAAGTGACTTGTTATGATACTATGGGCTGCCTAAAATGGTATTTAGCCTATAGGGACACATGTTGACATCTGATAATCATCCTAGACTCTTGTGGCATCAAATTAGAATGATCTAAGTTGTTATAAAAAGTCACATTTTCCACATACATGCACATTGCAACTTCTGGACATTTTCAAGAGCTCAAGAACTGATACAAACTTTCCATATCATCCATTAGACGTATGTAAGTGCCTTTGATCCTTCTCGTTTGAGTTATGCTTAGTTTATAGCCTAGAAGTCAAACCGTCGTAATTACGGTTTGACTTGGCGATAAATCACAATCGGTCCAGAGTTTAGTCGAATCGAAAGTTATTATAAGATGGTATTTATATGGATAATAAACCCCTAAAAGGGCACTCACTGATTCGAATCCTAACTAGGTCGTTTGTCGAGTCAAAGATTGTCCGAAAAAGTCAACAGAATTGGTATTTTGGAATTAACGCGTAATTAGCAATATAAAAGGCGTGTAATCTGTTTTATCAGTCATATAACTTGAAAATAAGTATAAAAACTTGTCTACGCTTGTTTGATTCGACAACTTTCTGTTTTGAACCGATTCGGAGCCGAAAGACGCAAAAGTTTGACTTTTGCTTTGACCTCAGTTCTGACCCGGTTTAGATAGTTTTAGACATGCCTTAAAGTTCCATTAGGACCTAGTTACATGTTGGTATAACCCTCTGCGTTTATACCACATGAATCCTTAATTGTCCGATGTTTCCGTTAATCGCCTAAATATTGACCGTAATGCCCTTATGATCATAAAACGAGATTTTTGGAGATATGAAAGTAAAATAATCTTAGTTACTGATTATTAGACATGTCTGTAAATTTTTACATCAAGCGGAGGTCCAGATTAGGAGTTATGCTTAATGACGTAATTATAGCGATTCTTAGTAACTAAATGACGTCATTAGCGTAACGCCTATCTAAAACCCATTTTTGACACCAAAAATTTTACCCACTAATGTAATATAATATTTTGGGATTTTTGAAGATTTTTAATTATTTTTAAACTGATCATAAGCTAGGATTAGTGCCTTAATTCGGTAAATACCGAATATGCCCTTTTCGGCCATAAAATGAGTTTTACAAATCCTTTTGACACCAATCCAATTGCTACTGATTTTTAATATTAATTAGAGTGTTTTGAACCTGTTTAACTGATCAAGAAACTCAGAATCCTATTTTAACCCGTACGTCGCTTAAAACGGCTTTATACGTGTATTATACGCATAGTTAGGGTTTAAAACTATTTTGACATATAAGACTTATAACCAAATGTTATAACCTATTAAAATAAACTAAGTTACTGATGTTTTCAGTCCCGGTTCATAGAAATGTAATTAATCCCTTTTATAATCTTTAAAATGACCAAAATACCCCTTCGGGGCTTAATATGCGATTAAACTTGTTTTGGGCCTAACGGAAGGTATCCTACTGCTATCATCACATATTTAAGGTATGTTAACTTAGGAAACCTGTTTAGGACTCATATGGTTACCCGTTACGCTTCATACGCGTTCGGTTCGGTTTATGTAACTAGTTTACATAAATTAGCCGAAACGGGTCAAACCTTATCGGTTTTGTCTCAAAATCCAGAATGTGTATCATATACCCATATTAAGCAAGTCTTCAAACTTGTCGGGTCTAAATCACATTCTATCCGGTCTTCGCTTAATCGTGCGTGCGAACCGTATCTTTAAAACTAACCGGTCTAAGCGTAAGCTTAACTAAAGACCCGTTAGGATTCTAATAGGTTATTATAAACCTTCGTTCCAGATTAGGAGAACCAGTAAAAGATACTTGCACTCGCTGATTTTGATCTATACTTACTCAGGTAAATACTTTTAACTTATTTCCCTATACGGGCTTGGGTAAGGTATATAAAATACCGCTTGGTCGGACATTGAATCTTTAATTGTATATGGTTAAAGTATTGAGATGTTTCGTTTAAATTGTTTTGTTTGCTTAAAGCCTTTGGGGGGTTAATGACCGTGTCCCGGATATCCCTGGCATCATTTTACGAAATGGCCACGACCTTAGCACTCAGGTGTAGGCGTACACCTGTCAGTGTCTCATAAATAAAGTGGTGTGTTTATTGATCTTTAACCCGGCTCGATCCGGGCTACTGAACGCATAAGGAACATGTAAATCCTTTACAAGTTTATATATTTAAATAATTATCCCAAGTTATAAAAATATTATTTGTGCCTTATGCCTTAAATACATTTTCTTAAACTCTTTTCAAAATGAGTCGGTTGATTGTATTTACCAGTGTAAACTGACGTATTTTTCTTAAAAAGGTTAAGTGCAGGTACTACGCGAAATAGGCTGGCTTGTCTCCTAGCATCCACAATAAGTCTCGCCAGCTTGGATGTCATAAACTGTTGAACATTTGTTTCCTTTTATTTTTGATCTACCTGTGGATTTATATTCGACTATTTGTGATACTTAATATTACAATATCGTTTGGTTGAATTAAATCTATACTTTGCTTCCACTGTGCATTTATATATTGTGTTGTTTGACTATTATGTTGCCAACTACGTCACGATACTCCCCCACCGGGACCACCGGTAACACGTGGGAATTCGGGGTGTGACAGGTTGGTATCAGAGCCAACACTGAGTGAATTAAACACTAGCCTTTTGTGTTTAATCTCAGTTACACAATTGCACATTCCTAAATCTTCGAGTCTAGACAAAGAACTTAGGAATAATCCAAAATGATTTTATTTTAAATTTAAATTTTTGTCTATATTTTTCCTTGTCATTACCTTGTTTATATTAACAGGTATAGCTATGCCGCCAAGATTCAGACGAGGATATAGAGGAAAGGCGCCGATCAGCGCCCCTAACGACCATGAGGCCGGGCCTTCAGGCCGGCGAACTCCTTCTGTTACAAGGAGTATAGATCCGCAAGAACCTTGGAGGGTCTATGAGGAGCCTGCCAGACAATCAACGTCACATAGCTCCACGCCTCCATATTTTCACTCTTTTGGGCCTCAGTCTGAGAATGAGCCCAACAACCCGCAACCATCATACATACCGTTACCGCGATCCTCATCGCAAGATTCCTTCCGCGACCCTACTCCTGTTTTTCGGGGTCAGTTTAACCCAGCGGGGTACCTACCAGAACAAGTGGGCTTTAACCCATTAGGACCGGAGGATCACTTTTCTGGTGATCAAGATATGGACGAGGACACGGATCCCGTCGAAGCTTCAACCGGATCTTTGAACCATCCTTTCGTGATCTCAGACGGTTCGTCTTTTCACGGAACACCATACCAGGGTCCGGATAGTCACATGGCACGGTTCGAACGGTGTGAGTGGTACTATACACCATCTGAACACTCATCACCTCACCAGCAGCCGCCCCAGCAGCAGCAAGATCCCTCTGGGGATCCACGTTTCCAGCAGCAGCAAGATCCCTCTGGGGATCCATGTTACGTACAGCAGAATCCCTCTGGGGATCCGCGTTATGAGGCAGTCACGCCACCGCCTCCACCGCCGCCAGTTCATCTAGAGCCTCCAGAACCACCAAGACGTAGGAGGACTGGCGCACGGATCTTAACGCGAGAGGTGGATTTTCGTCTCAACACCCCTCAACACTCTAGCGGCAGCCACTACCCGCCTATATATGAAGGCCCACAGATGGGTGGACCTTCAGTTCCAGTTTCGGAGGTGAATTCGGCACCTATTGCACCGCCATCACCGGGTTTTGGCCACCCTATCCCTGCTTATACTGCTCCGGCAGCTTACAACCCTTACGGACCGCCATCATACCATAACTATAATTATGCCGAGGCCGACCCATACCTAGTGGCAGCAAACTACCTTGCCCAAAACCCTGAGGGACCATATGGAACCCCTTGGGGAATGGGACATCCAGCTCGAGGGTATCAAGTACCTCCTCAGCCACCGCCACAGTACCAGCCACCACGGTTTTCTCCACCAGAGCAGGAGGATCTCCGTCAAAGACTGGATAAGGTTGAGAGAGACCTCCAGAAAGAGCGTAAGAAGAATGATGGATTCATGAGTGGTTTGGCAAACTTGCTGAAGGGAAAGAAGAAACGGGATCGTTGAATCCCAATATATATTGTTGTACTTCCTTGTTTAAATCAAGTCCCTACGTGGAAATTTATTTATGTGTGTATGTAGTCCCTGCGTGGACATCTACCTTGGTACTTAGTCCCTACGTGGACTTGTCTCTAGTAGTCCCTGCGTGGACATTTACTTTTGTAGACCGTCCCTGTGAGGACATGCATTATCTGTATAGCTCCTGTGTGGGCATGTGTTTATGTGAAAAGTCCCGTTTAGGGCAAAATGTGCTACTTTTAGTTTCAATGGAATGTAAGTTTATAAATTTCATCTTTGCTATGTTATGCATAATTAAATTATATATGAAATAAATAAATCAGAATCATTCCTTTTAAAAATCTATCTGCCTATGTTATTTTATTAAGGATCTTAAAAGTATAACCTAGCCTGCATGTCATTTTAAGACCTGGCCCAGATGGTAAAACTTGTTAAAAAGATTCAAATCTCTGTTAACATCTGAAAACATGTTAACACTCCTGGCAGACATGATTCGTTAAAAACACACGTGTTATTATTATATATGGATCTTTTCAAAGATTCTAAACCCAAATAAATGATCTCTGAATCATGGGTTAAATCATTAATAAATATGATCAGTTCTTTTTACCATTCATTGGTAATAGAATGCCTTCGGGCCCTTCTCATTTTTATATGAGACAAAAGACAGTATTAGTCTGTGACCCTGTCTGATAAAGGTAATGAACTTTGTTCAAACCTTCATGCTTTGATTCTCTGAAATCATAGCTTAAAAATCTAAATTGTCCCTGTGACTAGGCCTTATGTGCTAATAAAACTGTTATTGTTTTATAATTAGGATAAATTATATTAGAAATCCTAAATTTATGTGAGTAATAAATTAACCATATATGGTCTATGTTTACCACGGTTAATAAAATTGCCATAAAAGACAATTCTATAATAAACTCACCAATAAATTATTGTCGATATGTTACAGTTCAAGATACATGGCAGACTCAAACGAGGTCAACAGTCACCCAGGGATAGTGAATGATAATGCCCGAGTAAACGTAGCGGGTGCAGAATTACAAGCAATGATAGATAATGCGGTTAATAGAGCTATGGATAGACAGCTCCATGAATCAGGTGGTACCCATACAAGGACCCAATCTGCACCACACTCTAGAACACCCTCCAGGACCCACACTGCCCACAACAGTAATTCTCACCACTCGTCAAACCGAAGGAGTGTTCCATCCCAAAGAGTCATACAGGATCAAGAACCCCGTAATAGGGGTTGCACCTATAAGTACTTTGTTTCGTGCAAACCCAGGGACTTCACTGGGGAAAAAGGAGCTGTTGATTGCATGACTTGGATGGACGAAATGGATACTGTGGTGGATATTAGTGGTTGCCATAATAGGGATATTGTGAAGTTTGTCTCACAGTCTTTCAAAGGAGAAGCATTAGCTTGGTGGAGATCCTTGATCCAAGCTACAGGGAAAGTCCCGTTATACAACATGACCTGGGAACAGTTCATGGCACTAATCAAGGAAAATTTCTGCCCTCAACACGAGGTTGAGAGAATTGAATCTGACTTCTTGGCGCTGGTCATGAGAAACCTAGACTGTCAGGCCTACCTTACCAGTTTCAACACCTTGTCAAGGTTGGTTCCATATTTGGTAACTCCGGAGCCTAAACGTATAGCTCGATTCATTGGGGGTTTGGAACCAGAGATCAAAGCAAGTGTAAAGGCCTCCAGACCAACCACTTTTCGGTCAGTAGCGGACATATCGTTGTCCCTTACCTTAGATGCTGTCAGGCTGAGGTCACAGAGGAAAAATGATACCGAAAAGAGGAAGCGTGAGGATGACAACTCACGACGTTCAGACAAGAAGCAGAAGGGAAACAATGACCAAAAGAAGGGGTCAGGTTATAGGAAGGATGGCCAGCAGTCGGGTGAAAAACCCAAATGCAAAATCTGCAAGAGACAGCACTTCGGAAAGTGCATATTTGAATCGAATTCGAATTCATAATCGAAATCTTTTGCATGTGGCTTGTGCAAGTCCAAGGAACACAAAACCTTGGATTGCAAAAAGATAAAGGATGCGACCTGCTACGGTTGTAATGAAAAGGGGCACATCAAGAGCAATTGCCCAAAATATGCCAAGAAGCCCGAAGAGACTAAGAAGACCAATGCTAGGGTTTTCAGGATGGATGCTAAGGAAGCCGTCAAGGACGACAATGTGATAACAGGTACCTTTCTCGTAAATGATATTTATGCGAGAGTGTTATTTGATTCAGGCGCTGATAAGTCGTTTGTAGATAATAAGTTTTGTGAATTGTTGAAACTACCTGTTAAGACTTTAAGTGTGAAGTATGAGGTGGAACTAGCAGATGGCACTTTAGAAACCGCTTCAACCTTATTAGATGGATGTTTCATATCCATTAAGAATCACTCTTTTCCTTTGTCCCTACTTCCTTTAAAACTAGCCGGTTTCGACATAGTTTTGGGTAGGGATTGGTTATCACATAACCAGGCCCAGATTATTTGCAATAAGAAGCAAGTGATGATCAAGACTTCGTCTGGTGAATCACTTACTATCCAGGGAGATACCCAGTATGGGCTGCCCGAGAAAATGTCTATACTCAAAGACTCTAAGTGTTTGAAGAAGGGCTGTGTCATCTACATGGCACAGGTGATTATTGATGAGCCGAAACCCAAGATTGGAGATATCCCTGTCATTTCTGAATACCCCGATGTATTTCCTGAAGAACTACCTAGTTTGCCACCAGATAGGCAAGTAGAATTCAGAATTGACATTATTCCTGGATCAGCACCAGTTGCAAGGGTGCCTTATAGGTTGGCACCAACAGAGATGAAGGAATTGAGGACGCAACTAGATGATTTGCTAGCCAAAGGTTTCATCAAACCTAGTTCGTCTCCTTGGGGAGCACCAGTTTTATTTGTCAAGAAGAAGGATGGATCGATGCGTCTGTGCATCGACTACCGCGAGCTTAATAAGGTCACTATCAAGAACAGGTATCCTTTGCCTAGAATCGACGATATGTTCGATCAACTTCAAGGGGCAAGTTTCTTCTCGAAGATTGACTTGAGGTCAGGCTACCATCAATTGAAGGTTAGAGATGAGGACGTGCACAAAACAGCGTTTAGGACTCGTTATGGTCATTACGAGTTCCTAGTGATGCCTTTTGGGCTCACTAATGCACCGGCCGCATTCATGGATCTCATGAATCGCGTTTGCAAGCCGCACTTAGATAAATTCGTCATCGTCTTCATCGACGACATTCTCATCTACTCAAAGAACCAAGCTGACCATAAAAAGCATCTTCACTGCATTCTGGAACTACTTCATAAAGAAAAGCTCTATGCCAAGTTCTCGAAGTGTGAATTCTGGCTTCGGGAAGTCCAGTTTCTTGGACATGTTGTTAGTGAGCGTGGTATCCAAGTAGATCCCGCTAAAGTTGAAGCTGTCATGAATTGGCATGAGCCAAAGACGCCTACAGAAATACGTAGCTTCCTAGGTTTGGCAGGATACTATAGGCGATTCATTGAAAACTTCTCAAGGATTGCTGCACCCCTGACTTCGCTGACACGTAAGAAGATTAAGTTTGACTGGGGTCCTAAGCAGCAGGAATCCTTCGATATTCTGAAACAAAAGTTGAGCAATGCTCCAGTACTGACATTGCCTGATGGAATAGAGGAGTTTGTAGTTTATTGTGATGCATCACACACCGGGATGGGATGTGTGCTTATGCAGAAAGGCAAATTCATTGCCTATGCTTCACGTCAGTTAAAGGTGCACGAAAAGAATTACACCACCCACGACTTGGAGTTGGGTGCCGTTGTATTCGCACTAAAACTGTGGAGGCATTACTTATATGGAATCAAATGTGTGATCTATTCTGATCACAAGAGCCTTCAACATCTGTTCAATCAGAAGGACTTGAACATGAGGCAACGCCGTTGGATGGAAACTCTGAATGATTACGATTGTGAAATAAGATACCATCCCGGCAAGGCGAATGTAGTCGCTGATGCCTTGAGTCGGAAGGAGAAGGTGAAACCCATCCGAATCAATGCCAAGCGCATGGAAATAAAGAACAGTTTGATAGAAAGGTTGTTAGCTGCACAGAAGGAAGCTGTGTTGGAAGCTAACTATCCTAACGAAAAGCTAGGAGTAACTGAGGAGCAGTTATCTCTTAGTAAGGATGGAATTCTTAGATTGAATGGACGGATATGGGTTCCAATTTATGGAGGACTTCGTGATGTTATCCTCCAGGAAGCCCATAGTTCCAAATACTCCGTTCATCCTGGAGCTGATAAGATGTACCAGGATCTTAGGGCAAATTATTGGTGGATAGGCTTGAAAAAGTCTGTAGCCACTCATGTAGCCAAATGCTTGACATGTGCGCAAGTCAAGGCAGAACATAAAAAACCGTCAGGTTTGCTACAATAGCCTGAACTTCCTACTTGGAAGTGGGAAATGGTAACTATGGATTTTATCACCAAGTTACCCAAGACAAGGAAAGGAAATGACACCATCTAGGTGATAGTTAACCGACTGATTAAGTCAGCACATTTCCTACCCATTAAGGAGACCTACAGCTCCGATATGTTAGCCCAACTGTATGTGGATAAGATTGTAGCTTTACATGGCATACCTGTAGCTATTATCTCTGACCGAGATACTAGATACACATCACATTTTTGGAAAAGCTTCCAACAATCTTTGGGCACACGTTTGAACTTTAGTATGGCTTACCATCCACAGACAGATGGTCAGAGTGAGCGCACTATTCAAACGTTGGAAGACATGCTTCGTGCATGTGCGATTGACTTGGGTGGTAGCTGGGATAAGCACCTACCATTAGTTGAGTTCTCCTACAACAATAGCTACCATACCAGCATTAGGGCTGCGCCTTTTGAGGCATTATACGGTAGAAAGTGTAGATCGCCCGTTTGTTGGGCAGAGGTTGGAGATGTCCAATTATCTGGACCGGAGATAGTGTTCGAGACGACGGACAAGATTGCCCAGATTCGTGACCGTCTCAAAGCTTCCCGGGATAGGCAGAAGAGTTACGCTGATCCAAGTCGTAAGGATTTTCACTTCGAAGTAGGTGACAAAGTCCTACTTAAAGTGTCACCCTGGAAGGGAGTGATGCGATTTGGTAAGAAAGGTAAGCTAAGCCCGAGATACATAGGACCTTTCGAGGTTATCGAACGTGTCGGGTCAGTTGCCTATAAGTTAAACTTACCTGAAGAGCTTAGTAGTATACACAATGTGTTCCACATCTGCAATCTGAAGAAGTGTTTCGCTGACGAATCACTGGTTATACCCCATACAGATGTGCATATAGATGAGAGCTTGAAATTTGTGGAAAAACCTTTGTCGATCGAAGATCGACATGTAAGGAAAGCATATACCTTTTGTAAAGGTCAAATGGGATGCCCGTAGAGGTCCCGAGTATACGTGGGAGGTTGAGTCCACAATGAAAGAAAAGTACCCTTATCTGTTTCAGTAAATCTCAAGGTCGAGATTTCTTTTAAGGGGGTGAGGATGTAACACCTCGAAAATTTACGTCCTATAATGTGTTGACACGTGTCATAGGTTTGAACGTGTGAAAGAATGTTCTTGAAGGACTAAAGTTGACAAACAGTGAAACTGTGAAAATATAAGGGTTCAAAGTTTCAACAATGAATAAATATACTTTACAATAACCCTAGATGATGTTTATAACCTTAAACGAATGGATCATACGAAGCGAATTGTGAAAGAAAGTGAGTGATTACAAACTACAGGGGTTAAATGTGTCAACATGTTTAAGATATACCTCTGAGTGACCTTTTAGCAAACCCGAAGCCTTGTAACGATTAAATATGCTCACTAGAATGTACCATAAAAATTTCACCAAGTTTCGTTACCGTATGAGAAAGTTGTGATAAAATTCGTGTGTGAGGGTTAGAATCGTTAACATTGAAATTTAGGGCTTTTCGGGTGATCACAAAGTTACCCGAGGACTTTACAAAGTGGGTATAAGTCTTAAAGCCCCCATATGTTAATATATTAGGATAAGAACTCTGGAAAACAAGTGAAAACGACCTTTCGGGGGACCAAGGACCAAAATGCAATAACGAAAAACATGTTTTACATGTTCTGATGGGCCACGCGGCCCGCCTACCACATAACAAAAACTCACGCGGGCCGCATACGACTGCCAGATGCAGAAACATCACAGGTGCCTGTTTTCAGCCTCTTAACCGACTCAAAGTGACTTGTTATGATACTATGGGCTGCCTAAAATGGTATTTAGCCTATAGGGACACATGTTGACATCTGATAATCATCCTAGACTCTTGTGGCATCAAATTAGAATGATCTAAGTTGTTATAAAAAGTCACATTTTCCACATACATGCACATTGCAACTTCTGGACATTTTCAAGAGCTCAAGAACTGATACAAACTTTCCATATCATCCATTAGACGTATGTAAGTGCCTTTGATCCTTCTCGTTTGAGTTATGCTTAGTTTATAGCCTAGAAGTCAAACCGTCGTAATTACGGTTTGACTTGGCGATAAATCACAATCGGTCCAGAGTTTAGTCGAATCGAAAGTTATTATAAGATGGTATTTATATGGATAATAAACCCCTAAAAGGGCACTCACTGATTCGAATCCTAACTAGGTCGTTTGTCGAGTCAAAGATTGTCCGAAAAAGTCAACAGAATTGGTATTTTGGAATTAACGCGTAATTAGCAATATAAAAGGCGTGTAATCTGTTTTATCAGTCATATAACTTGAAAATAAGTATAAAAACTTGTCTACGCTTGTTTGATTCGACAACTTTCTGTTTTGAACCGATTCGGAGCCGAAAGACGCAAAAGTTTGACTTTTGCTTTGACCTTAGTTCTGACCCGGTTTAGATAGTTTTAGACATGCCTTAAAGTTCCATTAGGACCTAGTTACATGTTGGTATAACCCTCTGCGTTTATACCACATGAATCCTTAATTGTCCGATGTTTCCGTTAATCGCCTAAATATTGACCGTAATGCCCTTATGATCATAAAACGAGATTTTTGGAGATATGAAAGTAAAATAATCTTAGTTACTGATTATTAGACATGTCTGTAAATTTTTACATCAAGCGGAGGTCCAGATTAGGAGTTATGCTTAATGACGTAATTATAGCGATTCTTAGTAACTAAATGACGTCATTAGCGTAACGCCTATCTAAAACCCATTTTTGACACCAAACCTTTTACCCACTGATGTAATATAATATTTTGGGATTTTTGAAGATTTTTAATTATTTTTAAACTGATCATAAGCTAGGATTAGTGCCTTAATTCGGTAAATACCGAATATGCCCTTTTCGGCCATAAAATGAGTTTTACAAATCCTTTTGACACCAATCCAATTGCTACTGATTTTAAATATTAATTAGAGTGTTTTGAACCTGTTTAACTGATCAGGAAACTCAGAATCCTATTTTAACCCGTACGTCGCTTAAAACGACTTTATACGTGTATTATACGCATAGTTAGGGTTTAAAACTATTTTGACATATAAGACTTATAACCAAATGTTATAACCTGTTAAAATAAACTAAGTTACTGATGTTTTCAGACCCGGTTCACAGAAATGTAATTAATCCCTTTTATAATCTTTAAAATGACCAAAATACCCCTTCGGGGCTTAATATGCGATTAAACTTGTTTTGGGCATAACGGAAGGTATCCTACTGATATCATCACATATTTAAGGCATGTTAACTTAGGAAACCTGTTTAGGACTCATATGGTTACCCGTTACGCTTCATACGCGTTCAGTTCGGTTTATGTAACTAGTTTACATAAATTAGCCGAAACGGGTCAAACCTTATCGGTTTTGTCTCAAAATCCAGAATGTGTATCATATACCCATATTAAGCAAGTCTTCAAACTTGTCGGGTCTAAATCACATTCTATCCGGTCTTCGCTTAATCGTGCGTGCGAACCGTATCTTTAAAACTAACCGGTCTAAGCGTAAGCTTAACTAAAGACCCGTTAGGATTCTAATAGGTTATTATAAACCTTCGTTCCAGATTAGGAGAACCAGTAAAAGATACTTGCACTCGCTGATTTTGATCTATACTTACTCAGGTAAATACTTTTAACTTATTTCCCTATACGGGCTTGGGTAAGGTATATAAAATACCGCTTGGTCGGACATTGAATCTTTAATTGTATATGGTTAAAGTATTGAGATGTTTCGTTTAAATTGTTTTGTTTGCTTAAAGCCTTTGGGGGGTTAATGACCGTGTCCCGGATATCCCTGGCATCATTTTACGAAATGGCCACGACCTTAGCACTCAGGTGTAGGCGTACACCTGTCAGTGTCTCATAAATAAAGTGGTGTGTTTATTGATCTTTAACCCGGCTCGATCCGGGCTACTGAACGCATAAGGAACATGTAAATCCTTTACAAGTTTATATATTTAAATAATTATCCCAAGTTATAAAAATATTATTTGTGCCTTGTGCCTTAAATACATTTTCTTAAACTCTTTTCAAAATGAGTCGGTTGATTGTATTTACCAGTGTAAACTGACGTATTTTTCTTAAAAAGGTTAAGTGCAGGTACTACGCGAAATAGGCTGGCTTGTCTCCTAGCATCCACAATAAGTCTCGCCAGCTTGGATGTCATAAACTGTTGAACATTTGTTTCCATTTATTTTTGATCTACCTGTGGATTTATATTCGACTATTTGTGATACTTAATATTACAATATCGTTTGGTTGAATTAAATCTATACTTTGCTTCCGCTGTGCATTTATATATTGTGTTGTTTGACTATTATGTTGCCAACTACGTCACGATACTCCCCCACCGGGCCCACCGGTAACACGTGGAAATTCGGGGTGTGACAGGTTGGTATCAGAGCCAACACTGAGTGAATTAAACACTAGCCTTTTGTGTTTAATCTCAGTTACACAATTGCACATTCCTAAATCTTCGAGTCTAGACAAAGAACTTAGGAATAATCCAAAATGCTTTTATTTTAAATTAAAATTTTTGTCTATATTTTTCCTTGTCATTACCTAATTTATATTAACAGGTATAGCTATGCCGCCAAGATTCAGACGAGGATATAGAGGAAAGGCGCCGATCAGCGCCCCTAACGACCATGAGGCCGGGCCTTCAGGCCGGCGAACTCCTTCTGTTACAAGGAGTATAGATCCGCAAGAACCTTGGAGGGTCTATGAGGAGCCTGCCAGACAATCAACGTCACATAGCTCCACGCCTCCATATTTTCACTCTTTTGGGCCTCAGTCTGAGAATGAGCCCAACAACCCGCAACCATCATACATACCGTTACCGCGATCCTCATCGCAAGATTCCTTCCGCGACCCTACTCCTGTTTTTCGGGGTCAGTTTAACCCAGCGGGGTACCTACCAGAACAAGTGGGCTTTAACCCATTAGGACCGGAGGATCACTTTTCTGGTGATCAAGATATGGACGAGGACACGGATCCCGTCGAAGCTTCAACCGGATCTTTGAACCATCCTTTCGTGATCTCAGACGGTTCGTCTTTTCACGGAACACCATACCAGGGTCCGGATAGTCACATGGCACGGTTCGAACGGTGTGAGTGGTACTATACACCATCTGAACACTCATCACCTCACCAGCAGCCGCCCCAGCAGCAGCAAGATCCCTCTGGGGATCCACGTTTCCAGCAGCAGCAAGATCCCTCTGGGGATCCATGTTACGTACAGCAGAATCCCTCTGGGGATCCGCGTTATGAGGCAGTCACGCCACCGCCTCCACCGCCGCCAGTTCATCTAGAGCCTCCAGAACCACCAAGACGTAGGAGGACTGGCGCACGGATCTTAACGCGAGAGGTGGATTTTCGTCTCAACACCCCTCAACACTCTAGCGGCAGCCACTACCCGCCTATATATGAAGGCCCACAGATGGGTGGACCTTCAGTTCCAGTTTCGGAGGTGAATTCGGCACCTATTGCACCGCCATCACCGGGTTTTGGCCACCCTATCCCTGCTTATACTGCTCCGGCAGCTTACAACCCTTACGGACCGCCATCATACCATAACTATAATTATGCCGAGGCCGACCCATACCTAGTGGCAGCAAACTACCTTGCCCAAAACCCTGAGGGACCATATGGAACCCCTTGGGGAATGGGACATCCAGCTCGAGGGTATCAAGTACCTCCTCAGCCACCGCCACAGTACCAGCCACCACGGTTTTCTCCACCAGAGCAGGAGGATCTCCGTCAAAGACTGGATAAGGTTGAGAGAGACCTCCAGAAAGAGCGTAAGAAGAATGATGGATTCATGAGTGGTTTGGCAAACTTGCTGAAGGGAAAGAAGAAACGGGATCGTTGAATCCCAATATATATTGTTGTACTTCCTTGTTTAAATCAAGTCCCTACGTGGACATTTATTTATGTGTGTATGTAGTCCCTGCGTGGACATCTACCTTGGTACTTAGTCCCTACGTGGACTTGTCTCTAGTAGTCCCTGCGTGGACATTTACTTTTGTAGACCGTCCCTGTGAGGACATGCATTATCTGTATAGCTCCTGTGTGGGCATGTGTTTATGTGAAAAGTCCCGTTTAGGGCAAAATGTGCTACTTTTAGTTTCAATGGAATGTAAGTTTATAAATTTCATCTTTGCTATGTTATGCATAATTAAATTATATATGAAATAAATAAATCAGAATCATTCCTTTTAAAAATCTATCTGCCTATGTTATTTTATTAAGGATCTTAAAAGTATAACCTAGCCTGCATGTCATTTTAAGACCTGGCCCAGATGGTAAAACTTGTTAAAAAGATTCAAATCTCTGTTAACATCTGAAAACATGTTAACACTCCTGGCAGACATGATTCGTTAAAAACACACGTGTTATTATTATATATGGATCTTTTCAAAGATTCTAAACCCAAATAAATGATCTCTGAATCATGGGTTAAATCATTAATAAATATGATCAGTTCTTTTTACCATTCATTGGTAATAGAATGCCTTCGGGCCCTTCTCATTTTTATATGAGACAAAAGACAGTATTAGTCTGTGACCCTGTCTGATAAAGGTAATGAACTTTGTTCAAACCTTCATGCTTTGATTCTCTGAAATCATAGCTTAAAAATCTAAATTGTCCCTGTGACTAGGCCTTATGTGCTAATAAAACTGTTATTGTTTTATAATTAGGATAAATTATATTAGAAATCCTAAATTTATGTGAGTAATAAATTAACCATATATGGTCTATGTTTACCACGGTTAATAAAATTGCCATAAAAGACAATTCTATAATAAACTCACCAATAAATTATTGTCGATATATTACAGTTCAAGATACATGGCAGACTCAAACGAGGTCAACAGTCACCCAGGGATAGTGAATGATAATGCCCGAGTAAACGTAGCGGGTGCAGAATTACAAGCAATGATAGATAATGCGGTTAATAGAGCTATGGATAGACAGCTCCATGAATCAGGTGGTACCCATACAAGGACCCAATCTGCACCACACTCTAGAACACCCTCCAGGACCCACACTGCCCACAACAGTAATTCTCACCACTCGTCAAACTGAAGGAGTGTTCCATCCCAAAGAGTCATACAGGATCAAGAACCCCGTAATAGGGGTTGCACCTATAAGTACTTTGTTTCGTGCAAACCCAGGGACTTCACTGGGGAAAAAGGAGCTGTTGATTGCATGACTTGGATGGACGAAATGGATACTGTGGTGGATATTAGTGGTTGCCATAATAGGGATATTGTGAAGTTTGTCTCACAGTCTTTCAAAGGAGAAGCATTAGCTTGGTGGAGATCCTTGATCCAAGCTACAGGGAAAGTCCCGTTATACAACATGACCTGGGAACAGTTCATGGCACTAATCAAGGAAAATTTCTGCCCTCAACACGAGGTTGAGAGAATTGAATCTGACTTCTTGGCGCTGGTCATGAGAAACCTAGACTGTCAGGCCTACCTTACCAGTTTCAACACCTTGTCAAGGTTGGTTCCATATTTGGTAACTCCGGAGCCTAAACGTATAGCTCGATTCATTGGGGGTTTGGAACCAGAGATCAAAGCAAGTGTAAAGGCCTCCAGACCAACCACTTTTCGGTCAGTAGCGGACATATCGTTGTCCCTTACCTTAGATGCTGTCAGGCTGAGGTCACAGAGGAAAAATGATACCGAAAAGAGGAAGCGTGAGGATGACAACTCACGACGTTCAGACAAGAAGCAGAAGGGAAACAATGACCAAAAGAAGGGGTCAGGTTATAGGAAGGATGGCCAGCAGTCGGGTGAAAAACCCAAATGCAAAATCTGCAAGAGACAGCACTTCGGAAAGTGCATATTTGAATCGAATTCGAATTCATAATCGAAATCTTTTGCATGTGGCTTGTGCAAGTCCAAGGAACACAAAACCTTGGATTGCAAAAAGATAAAGGATGCGACCTGCTACGGTTGTAATGAAAAGGGGCACATCAAGAGCAATTGCCCAAAATATGCCAAGAAGCCCGAAGAGACTAAGAAGACCAATGCTAGGGTTTTCAGGATGGATGCTAAGGAAGCCGTCAAGGACGACAATGTGATAACAGGTACCTTTCTCGTAAATGATATTTATGCGAGAGTGTTATTTGATTCAGGCGCTGATAAGTCGTTTGTAGATAATAAGTTTTGTGAATTGTTGAAACTACCTGTTAAGACTTTAAGTGTGAAGTATGAGGTGGAACTAGCAGATGGCACTTTAGAAACCGCTTCAACCTTATTAGATGGATGTTTCATATCCATTAAGAATCACTCTTTTCCTTTGTCCCTACTTCCTTTAAAACTAGCCGGTTTCGACATAGTTTTGGGTAGGGATTGGTTATCACATAACCAGGCCCAGATTATTTGCAATAAGAAGCAAGTGATGATCAAGACTTCGTCTGGTGAATCACTTACTATCCAGGGAGATACCCAGTATGGGCTGCCCGAGAAAATGTCTATACTCAAAGACTCTAAGTGTTTGAAGAAGGGCTGTGTCATCTACATGGCACAGGTGATTATTGATGAGCCGAAACCCAAGATTGGAGATATCCCTGTCATTTCTGAATACCCCGATGTATTTCCTGAAGAACTACCTAGTTTGCCACCAGATAGGCAAGTAGAATTCAGAATTGACATTATTCCTGGATCAGCACCAGTTGCAAGGGTGCCTTATAGGTTGGCACCAACAGAGATGAAGGAATTGAGGACGCAACTAGATGATTTGCTAGCCAAAGGTTTCATCAAACCTAGTTCGTCTCCTTGGGGAGCACCAGTTTTATTTGTCAAGAAGAAGGATGGATCGATGCGTCTGTGCATCGACTACCGCGAGCTTAATAAGGTCACTATCAAGAACAGGTATCCTTTGCCTAGAATCGACGATATGTTCGATCAACTTCAAGGGGCAAGTTTCTTCTCGAAGATTGACTTGAGGTCAGGCTACCATCAATTGAAGGTTAGAGATGAAGACGTGCACAAAACAGCGTTTAGGACTCGTTATGGTCATTACGAGTTCCTAGTGATGCCTTTTGGGCTCACTAATGCACCGGCCGCATTCATGGATCTCATGAATCGCGTTTGCAAGCCGCACTTAGATAAATTCGTCATCGTCTTCATCGACGACATTCTCATCTACTCAAAGAACCAAGCTGACCATAAAAAGCATCTTCACTGCATTCTGGAACTACTTCATAAAGAAAAGCTCTATGCCAAGTTCTCGAAGTGTGAATTCTGGCTTCGGGAAGTCCAGTTTCTTGGACATGTTGTTAGTGAGCGTGGTATCCAAGTAGATCCCGCTAAAGTTGAAGCTGTCATGAATTGGCATGAGCCAAAGACGCCTACAGAAATACGTAGCTTCCTAGGTTTGGCAGGATACTATAGGCGATTCATTGAAAACTTCTCAAGGATTGCTGCACCCCTGACTTCGCTGACACGTAAGAAGATTAAGTTTGACTGGGGTCCTAAGCAGCAGGAATCCTTCGATATTCTGAAACAAAAGTTGAGCAATGCTCCAGTACTGACATTGCCTGATGGAATAGAGGAGTTTGTAGTTTATTGTGATGCATCACACACCGGGATGGGATGTGTGCTTATGCAGAAAGGCAAATTCATTGCCTATGCTTCACGTCAGTTAAAGGTGCACGAAAAGAATTACACCACCCACGACTTGGAGTTGGGTGCCGTTGTATTCGCACTAAAACTGTGGAGGCATTACTTATATGGAATCAAATGTGTGATCTATTCTGATCACAAGAGCCTTCAACATCTGTTCAATCAGAAGGACTTGAACATGAGGCAACGCCGTTGGATGGAAACTCTGAATGATTACGATTGTGAAATAAGATACCATCCCGGCAAGGCGAATGTAGTCGCTGATGCCTTGAGTCGGAAGGAGAAGGTGAAACCCATCCGAATCAATGCCAAGCGCATGGAAATAAAGAACAGTTTGATAGAAAGGTTGTTAGCTGCACAGAAGGAAGCTGTGTTGGAAGCTAACTATCCTAACGAAAAGCTAGGAGTAACTGAGGAGCAGTTATCTCTTAGTAAGGATGGAATTCTTAGATTGAATGGACGGATATGGGTTCCAATTTATGGAGGACTTCGTGATGTTATCCTCCAGGAAGCCCATAGTTCCAAATACTCCGTTCATCCTGGAGCTGATAAGATGTACCAGGATCTTAGGGCAAATTATTGGTGGATAGGCTTGAAAAAGTCTGTAGCCACTCATGTAGCCAAATGCTTGACATGTGCGCAAGTCAAGGCAGAACATAAAAAACCGTCAGGTTTGCTACAATAGCCTGAACTTCCTACTTGGAAGTGGGAAATGGTAACTATGGATTTTATCACCAAGTTACCCAAGACAAGGAAAGGAAATGACACCATCTAGGTGATAGTTAACCGACTGATTAAGTCAGCACATTTCCTACCCATTAAGGAGACCTACAGCTCCGATATGTTAGCCCAACTGTATGTGGATAAGATTGTAGCTTTACATGGCATACCTGTAGCTATTATCTCTGACCGAGATACTAGATACACATCACATTTTTGGAAAAGCTTCCAACAATCTTTGGGCACACGTTTGAACTTTAGTATGGCTTACCATCCACAGACAGATGGTCAGAGTGAGCGCACTATTCAAACGTTGGAAGACATGCTTCGTGCATGTGCGATTGACTTGGGTGGTAGCTGGGATAAGCACCTACCATTAGTTGAGTTCTCCTACAACAATAGCTACCATACCAGCATTAGGGCTGCGCCTTTTGAGGCATTATACGGTAGAAAGTGTAGATCGCCCGTTTGTTGGGCAGAGGTTGGAGATGTCCAATTATCTGGACCGGAGATAGTGTTCGAGACGACGGACAAGATTGCCCAGATTCGTGACCGTCTCAAAGCTTCCCGGGATAGGCAGAAGAGTTACGCTGATCCAAGTCGTAAGGATTTTCACTTCGAAGTAGGTGACAAAGTCCTACTTAAAGTGTCACCCTGGAAGGGAGTGATGCGATTTGGTAAGAAAGGTAAGCTAAGCCCGAGATACATAGGACCTTTCGAGGTTATCGAACGTGTCGGGTCAGTTGCCTATAAGTTAAACTTACCTGAAGAGCTTAGTAGTATACACAATGTGTTCCACATCTGCAATCTGAAGAAGTGTTTCGCTGACGAATCACTGGTTATACCCCATACAGATGTGCATATAGATGAGAGCTTGAAATTTGTGGAAAAACCTTTGTCGATCGAAGATCGACATGTAAGGAAAGCATATACCTTTTGTAAAGGTCAAATGGGATGCCCGTAGAGGTCCCGAGTATACGTGGGAGGTTGAGTCCACAATGAAAGAAAAGTACCCTTATCTGTTTCAGTAAATCTCAAGGTCGAGATTTCTTTTAAGGGGGTGAGGATGTAACACCTCGAAAATTTACGTCCTATAATGTGTTGACACGTGTCATAGGTTTGAACGTGTGAAAGAATGTTCTTGAAGGACTAAAGTTGACAAACAGTGAAACTGTGAAAATATAAGGGTTCAAAGTTTCAACAATGAATAAATATACTTTACAATAACCCTAGATGATGTTTATAACCTTAAACGAATGGATCATACGAAGCGAATTGTGAAAGAAAGTGAGTGATTACAAACTACAGGGGTTAAATGTGTCAACATGTTTAAGATATACCTCTGAGTGACCTTTTAGCAAACCCGAAGCCTTGTAACGATTAAATATGCTCACTAGAATGTACCATAAAAATTTCACCAAGTTTCGTTACCGTATGAGAAAGTTGTGATAAAATTCGTGTGTGAGGGTTAGAATCGTTAACATTGAAATTTAGGGCTTTTCGGGTGATCACAAAGTTACCCGAGGACTTTACAAAGTGGGTATAAGTCTTAAAGCCCCCATATGTTAATATATTAGGATAAGAACTCTGGAAAACAAGTGAAAACGACCTTTCGGGGGACCAAGGACCAAAATGCAATAACGAAAAACATGTTTTACATGTTCTGATGGGCCACGCGGCCCGCCTACCACATAACAAAAACTCACGCGGGCCGCATACGACTGCCAGATGCAGAAACATCACAGGTGCCTGTTTTCAGCCTCTTAACCGACTCAAAGTGACTTGTTATGATACTATGGGCTGCCTAAAATGGTATTTAGCCTATAGGGACACATGTTGACATCTGATAATCATCCTAGACTCTTGTGGCATCAAATTAGAATGATCTAAGTTGTTATAAAAAGTCACATTTTCCACATACATGCACATTGCAACTTCTGGACATTTTCAAGAGCTCAAGAACTGATACAAACTTTCCATATCATCCATTAGACGTATGTAAGTGCCTTTGATCCTTCTCGTTTGAGTTATGCTTAGTTTATAGCCTAGAAGTCAAACCGTCGTAATTACGGTTTGACTTGGCGATAAATCACAATCGGTCCAGAGTTTAGTCGAATCGAAAGTTATTATAAGATGGTATTTATATGGATAATAAACCCCTAAAAGGGCACTCACTGATTCGAATCCTAACTAGGTCGTTTGTCGAGTCAAAGATTGTCCGAAAAAGTCAACAGAATTGGTATTTTGGAATTAACGCGTAATTAGCAATATAAAAGGCGTGTAATCTGTTTTATCAGTCATATAACTTGAAAATAAGTATAAAAACTTGTCTACGCTTGTTTGATTCGACAACTTTCTGTTTTGAACCGATTCGGAGCCGAAAGACGCAAAAGTTTGACTTTTGCTTTGACCTTAGTTCTGACCCGGTTTAGATAGTTTTAGACATGCCTTAAAGTTCCATTAGGACCTAGTTACATGTTGGTATAACCCTCTGCGTTTATACCACATGAATCCTTAATTGTCCGATGTTTCCGTTAATCGCCTAAATATTGACCGTAATGCCCTTATGATCATAAAACGAGATTTTTGGAGATATGAAAGTAAAATAATCTTAGTTACTGATTATTAGACATGTCTGTAAATTTTTACATCAAGCGGAGGTCCAGATTAGGAGTTATGCTTAATGACGTAATTATAGCGATTCTTAGTAACTAAATGACGTCATTAGCGTAACGCCTATCTAAAACCCATTTTTGACACCAAACCTTTTACCCACTGATGTAATATAATATTTTGGGATTTTTGAAGATTTTTAATTATTTTTAAACTGATCATAAGCTAGGATTAGTGCCTTAATTCGGTAAATACCGAATATGCCCTTTTCGGCCATAAAATGAGTTTTACAAATCCTTTTGACACCAATCCAATTGCTACTGATTTTAAATATTAATTAGAGTGTTTTGAACCTGTTTAACTGATCAGGAAACTCAGAATCCTATTTTAACCCGTACGTCGCTTAAAACGACTTTATACGTGTATTATACGCATAGTTAGGGTTTAAAACTATTTTGACATATAAGACTTATAACCAAATGTTATAACCTGTTAAAATAAACTAAGTTACTGATGTTTTCAGACCCGGTTCACAGAAATGTAATTAATCCCTTTTATAATCTTTAAAATGACCAAAATACCCCTTCGGGGCTTAATATGCGATTAAACTTGTTTTGGGCATAACGGAAGGTATCCTACTGATATCATCACATATTTAAGGCATGTTAACTTAGGAAACCTGTTTAGGACTCATATGGTTACCCGTTACGCTTCATACGCGTTCAGTTCGGTTTATGTAACTAGTTTACATAAATTAGCCGAAACGGGTCAAACCTTATCGGTTTTGTCTCAAAATCCAGAATGTGTATCATATACCCATATTAAGCAAGTCTTCAAACTTGTCGGGTCTAAATCACATTCTATCCGGTCTTCGCTTAATCGTGCGTGCGAACCGTATCTTTAAAACTAACCGGTCTAAGCGTAAGCTTAACTAAAGACCCGTTAGGATTCTAATAGGTTATTATAAACCTTCGTTCCAGATTAGGAGAACCAGTAAAAGATACTTGCACTCGCTGATTTTGATCTATACTTACTCAGGTAAATACTTTTAACTTATTTCCCTATACGGGCTTGGGTAAGGTATATAAAATACCGCTTGGTCGGACATTGAATCTTTAATTGTATATGGTTAAAGTATTGAGATGTTTCGTTTAAATTGTTTTGTTTGCTTAAAGCCTTTGGGGGGTTAATGACCGTGTCCCGGATATCCCTGGCATCATTTTACGAAATGGCCACGACCTTAGCACTCAGGTGTAGGCGTACACCTGTCAGTGTCTCATAAATAAAGTGGTGTGTTTATTGATCTTTAACCCGGCTCGATCCGGGCTACTGAACGCATAAGGAACATGTAAATCCTTTACAAGTTTATATATTTAAATAATTATCCCAAGTTATAAAAATATTATTTGTGCCTTGTGCCTTAAATACATTTTCTTAAACTCTTTTCAAAATGAGTCGGTTGATTGTATTTACCAGTGTAAACTGACGTATTTTTCTTAAAAAGGTTAAGTGCAGGTACTACGCGAAATAGGCTGGCTTGTCTCCTAGCATCCACAATAAGTCTCGCCAGCTTGGATGTCATAAACTGTTGAACATTTGTTTCCTTTTATTTTTGATCTACCTGTGGATTTATATTCGACTATTTGTGATACTTAATATTACAATATCGTTTGGTTGAATTAAATCTATACTTTGCTTCTGCTGTGCATTTATATATTGTGTTGTTTGACTATTATGTTGCCAACTACGTCACGATACTCCCCCACCGGGCCCACCGGTAACACGTGGAAATTCGGGGTGTGACAGGTTGGTATCAGAGCCAACACTGAGTGAATTAAACACTAGCCTTTTGTGTTTAATCTCAGTTACACAATTGCACATTCCTAAATCTTCGAGTCTAGACAAAGAACTTAGGAATAATCCAAAATGCTTTTATTTTAAATTAAAATTTTTGTCTATATTTTTCCTTGTCATTACCTAATTTATATTAACAGGTATAGCTATGCCGCCAAGATTCAGACGAGGATATAGAGGAAAGGCGCCGATCAGCGCCCCTAACGACCATGAGGCCGGGCCTTCAGGCCGGCGAACTCCTTCTGTTACAAGGAGTATAGATCCGCAAGAACCTTGGAGGGTCTATGAGGAGCCTGCCAGACAATCAACGTCACATAGCTCCACGCCTCCATATTTTCACTCTTTTGGGCCTCAGTCTGAGAATGAGCCCAACAACCCGCAACCATCATACATACCGTTACCGCGATCCTCATCGCAAGATTCCTTCCGCGACCCTACTCCTGTTTTTCGGGGTCAGTTTAACCCAGCGGGGTACCTACCAGAACAAGTGGGCTTTAACCCATTAGGACCGGAGGATCACTTTTCTGGTGATCAAGATATGGACGAGGACACGGATCCCGTCGAAGCTTCAACCGGATCTTTGAACCATCCTTTCGTGATCTCAGACGGTTCGTCTTTTCACGGAACACCATACCAGGGTCCGGATAGTCACATGGCACGGTTCGAACGGTGTGAGTGGTACTATACACCATCTGAACACTCATCACCTCACCAGCAGCCGCCCCAGCAGCAGCAAGATCCCTCTGGGGATCCACGTTTCCAGCAGCAGCAAGATCCCTCTGGGGATCCATGTTACGTACAGCAGAATCCCTCTGGGGATCCGCGTTATGAGGCAGTCACGCCACCGCCTCCACCGCCGCCAGTTCATCTAGAGCCTCCAGAACCACCAAGACGTAGGAGGACTGGCGCACGGATCTTAACGCGAGAGGTGGATTTTCGTCTCAACACCCCTCAACACTCTAGCGGCAGCCACTACCCGCCTATATATGAAGGCCCACAGATGGGTGGACCTTCAGTTCCAGTTTCGGAGGTGAATTCGGCACCTATTGCACCGCCATCACCGGGTTTTGGCCACCCTATCCCTGCTTATACTGCTCCGGCAGCTTACAACCCTTACGGACCGCCATCATACCATAACTATAATTATGCCGAGGCCGACCCATACCTAGTGGCAGCAAACTACCTTGCCCAAAACCCTGAGGGACCATATGGAACCCCTTGGGGAATGGGACATCCAGCTCGAGGGTATCAAGTACCTCCTCAGCCACCGCCACAGTACCAGCCACCACGGTTTTCTCCACCAGAGCAGGAGGATCTCCGTCAAAGACTGGATAAGGTTGAGAGAGACCTCCAGAAAGAGCGTAAGAAGAATGATGGATTCATGAGTGGTTTGGCAAACTTGCTGAAGGGAAAGAAGAAACGGGATCGTTGAATCCCAATATATATTGTTGTACTTCCTTGTTTAAATCAAGTCCCTACATGGAAATTTATTTATGTGTGTATGTAGTCCCTGCGTGGACATCTACCTTGGTACTTAGTCCCTACGTGGACTTGTCTCTAGTAGTCCCTGCGTGGACATTTACTTTTGTAGACCGTCCCTGTGAGGACATGCATTATCTGTATAGCTCCTGTGTGGGCATGTGTTTATGTGAAAAGTCCCGTTTAGGGCAAAATGTGCTACTTTTAGTTTCAATGGAATGTAAGTTTATAAATTTCATCTTTGCTATGTTATGCATAATTAAATTATATATGAAATAAATAAATCAGAATCATTCCTTTTAAAAATCTATCTGCCTATGTTATTTTATTAAGGATCTTAAAAGTATAACCTAGCCTGCATGTCATTTTAAGACCTGGCCCAGATGGTAAAACTTGTTAAAAAGATTCAAATCTCTGTTAACATCTGAAAACATGTTAACACTCCTGGCAGACATGATTCGTTAAAAACACACGTGTTATTATTATATATGGATCTTTTCAAAGATTCTAAACCCAAATAAATGATCTCTGAATCATGGGTTAAATCATTAATAAATATGATCAGTTCTTTTTACCATTCATTGGTAATAGAATGCCTTCGGGCCCTTCTCATTTTTATATGAGACAAAAGACAGTATTAGTCTGTGACCCTGTCTGATAAAGGTAATGAACTTTGTTCAAACCTTCATGCTTTGATTCTCTGAAATCATAGCTTAAAAATCTAAATTGTCCCTGTGACTAGGCCTTATGTGCTAATAAAACTGTTATTGTTTTATAATTAGGATAAATTATATTAGAAATCCTAAATTTATGTGAGTAATAAATTAACCATATATGGTCTATGTTTACCACGGTTAATAAAATTGCCATAAAAGACAATTCTATAATAAACTCACCAATAAATTATTGTCGATATGTTACAGTTCAAGATACATGGCAGACTCAAACGAGGTCAACAGTCACCCAGGGATAGTGAATGATAATGCCCGAGTAAACGTAGCGGGTGCAGAATTACAAGTAATGATAGATAATGCGGTTAATAGAGCTATGGATAGACAGCTCCATGAATCAGGTGGTACCCATACAAGGACCCAATCTGCACCACACTCTAGAACACCCTCCAGGACCCACACTGCCCACAACAGTAATTCTCACCACTCGTCAAACCGAAGGAGTGTTCCATCCCAAAGAGTCATACAGGATCAAGAACCCCGTAATAGGGGTTGCACCTATAAGTACTTTGTTTCGTGCAAACCCAGGGACTTCACTGGGGAAAAAGGAGCTGTTGATTGCATGACTTGGATGGACGAAATGGATACTGTGGTGGATATTAGTGGTTGCCATAATAGGGATATTGTGAAGTTTGTCTCACAGTCTTTCAAAGGAGAAGCATTAGCTTGGTGGAGATCCTTGATCCAAGCTACAGGGAAAGTCCCGTTATACAACATGACCTGGGAACAGTTCATGGCACTAATCAAGGAAAATTTCTGCCCTCAACACGAGGTTGAGAGAATTGAATCTGACTTCTTGGCGCTGGTCATGAGAAACCTAGACTGTCAGGCCTACCTTACCAGTTTCAACACCTTGTCAAGGTTGGTTCCATATTTGGTAACTCCGGAGCCTAAACGTATAGCTCGATTCATTGGGGGTTTGGAACCAGAGATCAAAGCAAGTGTAAAGGCCTCCAGACCAACCACTTTTCGGTCAGTAGCGGACATATCGTTGTCCCTTACCTTAGATGCTGTCAGGCTGAGGTCACAGAGGAAAAATGATACCGAAAAGAGGAAGCGTGAGGATGACAACTCACGACGTTCAGACAAGAAGCAGAAGGGAAACAATGACCAAAAGAAGGGGTCAGGTTATAGGAAGGATGGCCAGCAGTCGGGTGAAAAACCCAAATGCAAAATCTGCAAGAGACAGCACTTCGGAAAGTGCATATTTGAATCGAATTCGAATTCATAATCGAAATCTTTTGCATGTGGCTTGTGCAAGTCCAAGGAACACAAAACCTTGGATTGCAAAAAGATAAAGGATGCGACCTGCTACGGTTGTAATGAAAAGGGGCACATCAAGAGCAATTGCCCAAAATATGCCAAGAAGCCCGAAGAGACTAAGAAGACCAATGCTAGGGTTTTCAGGATGGATGCTAAGGAAGCCGTCAAGGACGACAATGTGATAACAGGTACCTTTCTCGTAAATGATATTTATGCGAGAGTGTTATTTGATTCAGGCGCTGATAAGTCGTTTGTAGATAATAAGTTTTGTGAATTGTTGAAACTACCTGTTAAGACTTTAAGTGTGAAGTATGAGGTGGAACTAGCAGATGGCACTTTAGAAACCGCTTCAACCTTATTAGATGGATGTTTCATATCCATTAAGAATCACTCTTTTCCTTTGTCCCTACTTCCTTTAAAACTAGCCGGTTTCGACATAGTTTTGGGTAGGGATTGGTTATCACATAACCAGGCCCAGATTATTTGCAATAAGAAGCAAGTGATGATCAAGACTTCGTCTGGTGAATCACTTACTATCCAGGGAGATACCCAGTATGGGCTGCCCGAGAAAATGTCTATACTCAAAGACTCTAAGTGTTTGAAGAAGGGCTGTGTCATCTACATGGCACAGGTGATTATTGATGAGCCGAAACCCAAGATTGGAGATATCCCTGTCATTTCTGAATACCCCGATGTATTTCCTGAAGAACTACCTAGTTTGCCACCAGATAGGCAAGTAGATTGGAGATATCCCTGTATTTATTAAAAACACACGATACTCCCCCACCGGGCCCACCGGTAACACGTGGAAATTCGGGGTGTGACATTATTCAACTCATGATTTAGAATTAGGAGCTATAATTTTTGCTCTTAAGATTTGGAGACATTACCTTTAGGGTAGTAAGTTTACCGTATTCACTGATCATAAGAGTTTAAGGTATATCTTCAAGCAAAAGGAGTTGAATATGAGACAAAGACGCTGGATGGAGATGCTTAGTGACTATGATTGTGATATCCAGTATCATGAAGGAAAAGAAAATGTAGTGGCAGATGCTTTAAGCCGAAAGTATCATGAAAAGCCAAGAAGGGTACGTTCTCTTAAATTAAATCTACAAGTAGATTTAAATGATCAAATAAGAGAAGCACAAGAATCAGTAATCAAGGATGATTCTGAAAAATTAAAAGGTATGTTAAAGGAATTAAAACAAGGAACAGATGGAATTTTGAAATTCCATGAAAAGAAAATATGGATACCTAAATTAGGAAACCTACGTCATCGTATACTAGAAGAAGCCCATAAATCTAAATATACGATGCATCCAGGGAGTGATAAAATGTACCAGGATTTAAGGAAAATTTCTGGTGGATAGGAATGAAGAAAGACATAGCAGCCTATGTTTCTAAATGTTTAACATGTTCACAAGTCAAAGCTGAACACCAGAAACCCTCAGGTTTGTTACAGCAATTAGAAATGCCGGTGTAGAAATGGGAATTGATAACAATGGATTTTGTTACTAAATTACCCAAAACAAAGAAAGGAAATGATACAATCTGGGTGATTGTAGATAGGCTAACTAAGTCAGCTCATTTCCTACCAATGAAAGAAACTTTTAGTATGGAACAATTAGCTAAATTGTATGTAAATGAAATTGTTTCTTTACATGGCATTCCTTTATCAATTATTTCTGATAGGGATAGCCGATTTACCTCTCATTTTTGGTCAAGTTTCCAAAAGGCAATGGGAACCAAGCTAAAACTAAGCACCGCTTATCATCCTCAAACGGACGGACAAAGCGAAAGTACAATTCAGACAATGGAAGATATGCTTAGATCTTGTGTAATTGATTTTGGAGGTAATTGGGACGATCACTTACCTTTAATAGAATTTTCTTATAATAATAGTTATCACACAAGTATCAATGCTGCACCATTCGAAGCACTTTATGGAAGAAAGTGTCGAACCCCAGTCTGTTGGGCAGAAATTGGGGAAAAGCAACTATCTGGATCTGAGATAGTGCAAGAAACAACTGACAAGATTATTCAAGTCAAGGAACGACTGAAAGCAGCACATGATCGACAAAAGAGTTATGCCGATAACCGACGCAAGCCATTGGAGTTTCAAGTAGGAGATAAAGTATTATTGAAGGTCTCTCCTTGGAAAGGAGTGGTAAGATTCATCAAAAGAGGAAAGCTAAGTCCCAGGTATATTGGACCTTTTGAGATTATTAGAAAAATAGGACATGTAGCCTATCAGCTACAACTGCAGAGGAAATGGCAGGAATACATGATGTGTTTCATGTATCTAATCTCAAAAAGTGTTTAGCTGATAATTCATTGATAGTACCTCTTAAGGATATAGAGGTAAATGAACAACTCAAGTTTGTAGAAAGACCTCTACAAATTGAAGACAGGAAAGTCAAGAATCTCAAATGCAAGAGACTAGTTCTAGTCAAAGTGAAGTTGGACTCCAAAAGAGGACCGGAGTACACATGGGAGCTTGAATCAGAAATGCAAAAGAAATACCCGCATTTGTTTCAATAGATGTCACACCCCAACCGATGGTGGAATCATCGGGGCGCGGCACTGAGCGAAACAGATTGTCCAGAAGTTTCCATAACAACTATCAATACCATTCAATTTAAAATAATACGTCCCATACCGTATCTTAAACAGTACAACAATTATTACAGAAAAAAACTAGGCAAATATTCTGTTCCGACAACTCAGATTCCAAAGTAGAGCAATTGTTTATCTGCTTCTAGAGACCCTTAGTTTGACCACTACAGACAACTATTTGTTGGGCTATAAAGCTTTATTCTAGCTTCAAATTCCTACCAAGTGTGCGTCCTAAGCACCTGTTACATACGTTAAAATAAAAGCCAATACACATAATGTAAAGGTGAGCATACAAGTTTGATAATAGCATATAGAGTTTGAATTCGTTTACGCATAACCAGCACGTACACATAGTGAAATGAAGCACGTTAGTTATCGACATAGATCCATCGATACCAATGACTGCGGGTTGAGTGCCCGAGGCAGTTCGCAATACATGATTACAACCGTAATCCATGCAAGTAAAAGATCCTTAACAACCCCCGTGTGAACGGGTGCTGAGTCCAAACTATAGTACTATCGTTGCTAAGGCAGGTAGACAACATTCCATGTGTAAACATAACAAACAAGCATTCATAAGCCACGTATAACATGCATTAATGGTTAGCGTTCAAATAGTATTGAGTAGTGTGATTGATGTGATTTGAATAGTTGTAACGTATGTAACACCCAAAAGTGCTTAAAGCAAAAAGGGATCGAGTATACTCACAGCGATTAATGGATTGAAGGGAGCGCTTAGCGAGTACGGTTAGCCTGAATAGATTCGGTAGCATAACGATAAGTGAAATGTAAAACGGAAAACAAGTGTTGGAGGGTCGGACAGCTGGTCGATCGGACGATAGTTCGATCGGACAGCTGACCTTTCGGTTGACAGTCCGCTGTCCGGTCGGTCGAGAGGCCGATCGGATGGCTGTTCGAGTGGATTGTTTCTTCCTATAAGAAGTATGTGTTTGTGTATGATGGCTTGACTTTTGAAGTTTTCGTTGTAGCATTTGAAAATATTGAAGTACCTTTACCTTTCAGGTCGGTCGATCGGACGACTGTTCGATCGGCCGGCAACCCGATCGGTTAGGCATTCAAATGAATTGCAATGTTTAGTCTTTGGATCGGACAGGTGTTCGATCGGACAGATGTTCGATCGGACAGGTCAACTAGTCAAAGACTTTAAATGAAATGTAAAGTATGGTGCAGTGGATCGGATAGTTGATCGATCGAATAACACAACTGCTGTTCGATCAGACAACAGGGTGTCACCTGATCGGACGGCTATTCGATCGGGTGGCACTTCTAGTGCATTAAACACGTTGAAAAATCGGTTAAGTATTGAAGCATAGTATCTCATGATCCGAAGAGTAATTCGATCAGACGGTAGTTCGATCGAACAACAGTTCGTTCAATACTAGTCTTCAAAATAGGTTAATTGATTGTGTGGGACCATGTGTTAGCCGATCGGCTGGTCAGTCGATCGGCTGACTATCCGATCGGCTGGCTGCCCTTTCGGCCAGCAGTCCGATCGGTCAGCTTTCTGACCTGATCAGCCTATTCGTCTAACACTTGGTTGTTCTGGTTTGTTTGTCGTTATATCGAGGTGTTTTGGCAACGAGTCAAACCATAGAACCCTCGTTCTTACTTGCTTCCTCTGCACGGGCAGGTATCACCCAAACCCGGCCGGTGAACTGTTCAGGACGGAGTTTAACGTTTAACCCGTAACTGGTTAACCTCGTGGGTAGAATACGGATCCTGAGCCATGCAACCACCGAAGTGATTTGCAAAACGTCACAGATCCCGTTTCTATCGGTTGACGGCATTGAGTGTAAAAGAGTTGAAAGAAAGTTGGAATATCCCTCTTTCAATCCTTTTCCATCGGGTATATGTTTAGATCTACTACAGATCTTTGTTTGTTTATGTGGAAATCGGTTAGATCCAAGCTATTCTTGGTGGATTGAGGCCAAATCATGAGGTTCTTCAAGAACCCATGATGACATCATCCTAGAACACTTGATTCTTGATGATTTCACGGTTAAAAGTTAAGATTTGAAAGATAGAAAGGTGTAGGAGTGTGTATAGATCAAGAAAGTACAAGAATTAGGACGAAAACTTACCGGAATCGAGAGGAATCTGCGAAAAGGTGAGCTGAGCGTGCTGGTCGGTCAGAGGTTTCCAAAAGTGGAAAGAATGACAATGACAGGGGTATTTATAGGATGCCAAAAGGGGTAAGTGTTGGTCGATCGGTCAGGCAGCTCGATCGGACAGCCTGTCCGATCGGACAGCAGTCTGTTCGGCTGGCTGTTCGATCGGCTGGGAGCCTGATCGATTAGTCGCACCTTTCGAGTGTTTCGCGCGACGATTTTTGATATTTCGATTTCGATTGCGAGGGGTACGATACAATAGGGTTTCCCAGTCAAATTACTCTCGGTCCCAAACACTCATATCTCGCATAATCTATTTTCCACCAATTATCATAGTTCGTTCATGATTCGAGTTCGATTGTAATTCGAGTTAGATTTCGAGTTTCGATTGAGCTCACTTGATTATCACAACATAACATAAATAAACATGCACAGGTAACACGTAAGGCACACACACACGTATAATAACAAGTAAAAATTCTTAGCTCGAGTCGCGATTAGAAGTCGATTCGATTAGCATAGCTTGATTATTGATTAGTTAACTTTATCGCATTGTTACTTCCTAAAATTCACAGTCGTAAGTCGATTGATTAACGATTAACACACATCGATTATTGTCATTAACAACACTTACTCCACATAATACGAATTAACTAAAGAAACTTCTACGAGTCAAGTTGCGTGAAATCGGTCGTTGACTTAGACCTTGACTTTGACTTATGAAAACACGGGGTGTTACAATAGATCTCGAGGACGAGCTCTAAAACAAGGTGGGGAGAATGTAACAACCCTCGGTAAAACCAACACCCTCATAATATTTCTGAAACCTTAGTATACTGTAAAATGTCCCATTATGTCTTATAATAGACCCCGTATGTGAAAACCGAGCCCGAAATATATTATAGCATATAAAATAAATAAAAATATGAAAATGTTAAGTTAAGTTAAGTTAAGTTAAGTTAAGTTAAGGCGGGCAGCGTAGACCCACCCCAACATTTCACGCGGGCGGTATCAAGGTTGAGACCGGACTTCACTGATTTCTTAAGTTGATACGGGCCGCGTAAGCTTTAGCTTACTCTTACGCGGGCCCCTAGAGATCATTAAACGCGGAGACATCCTAGGCCGACACGTGTCGACATCGTGGCGGGCCTACTTGGTGACCGGGACAAGCTACACGTTGACCACATGTTGACGCGGGCCGCGTAGCCTTATGGCTACTCTTACGCGGGCCGCCTGAGAGTCGATTTCAGTAACTATAAATAGAACGCATCAGTTTTCGTTTTCCGTCGCTCACAATTCATTCTCAATCTCAAAATTCTGTAGAAGAAACATTATAGTCGGGTATTATATCCCCCTAATTAGAGAAGTTCTGCTTCGTTGTAAGTATTATAAACCCAGTTTCATAATAGATACACTGCCCGATTGATTTAGGGTTCCGTAACAACTGTCGTGGTTCTGCCCGACGTAGTTGTTGGAATGCCGTCTCGGGGAGGATATCATTAATATTTTCAAAGGGTTATGATACTAACCAACGTACATTTGTATAAATTATAGATTATATCCAGGAAACCCTTACGAGATACCTAATATAGCAATGTGAGTTTATCCTATTTTTGTTAACCTTTTTTGTAATGTTTTACAAAACCTTAAATGTTTTACAATGTGATTAAGCGGTGATTGAGTCTTTGTAGTTCTTCAATTACTGCCGGTATGTTGGGGTTTTGTATACAAAATTTACTACACTGTGAGTAGTAAGTCAAGGTTGACAGTACGTTACCATTGGACAATGAGTTAGCCAATGTGTAATATGACCCACAAGTCAGTGGATTGATAGTACCAAATGGAGTAATTGTGTAGACATAAACAATGTGATCGCTCTCAATACTGTTTTAATTGATAAAATGTTTCTTGATTAAACTGGGATTCACTCACCAGTATTTCCGACTGACAAATGTTATTAAAACGCGTTTCAGGTAACCCAATGTGATAGCCAATTAGTAAAAAGCCAGCTGGAGAGCATTGAAGGCTTGGGAAAAATGTGGCTATAAAAGTTACCTAATAAACGATGTTTTAAATTCAATAAAATAGGGTTTATCTCTATAAATGTATTGTAATAAGAAACTTGGGTTTTGCCCATGTTATTATTAATATCAAATATGGTGGTTTTACTCTGATAAACATTTCCTAACTACGGTTCTGATGAAAAATTCCGATTCCAAATTAGACACTACGCGATACCACCGAAACTGGCTCGCGGCCGCCCGTTCCCGGGACTCAGGGATCGGGGGTGGCGACAACCCGCTTCGGCCTACACAATTGGTAGATGCAGTTCGGGCCCTTTCCATGGAACGAGGAGATTATCAATGGAACTTCGATACAGGTGTAACTTCCCATGTCTCTTTTGATAAATATAAACTTGACAATTTCACTACGGCTGCACCAATAACGTCAATAATTGTTGGTAATGGAAATAGAGTTCCAGTTTTGGGTTCGGGATCTTCGACCCTAAACATTTCCTCCAAACCTTTACACTTAAAATATGTCCTCTTTAATCCAACCATTGTCAAAAAATTAATATTTGTTCGTCAATTCAACATTGATAATAATACATCAAGTGAAATTTATCAAGTAATGTATACAAAACCCCACATACCGATAGTAATTGTAGAATACAAAAATTTAATCACTATAAGTATAACTGAAAACATTTAGGGTTTTGTAAAGTAATTTGATAAAAAGAAAAAATGACTCACAATAATGTGAGAAAAAGAAGAATGACTCACTTTGTAAACTTAGGGTTTTAACTATAAGCTTCCTGAAAAATTTCCTGGTAAATTTCCTGAGTTTATAATAACATATAATGCACACGTGTTAGTATAATAACCCAATTCAACTTTATCAATACATCACGAGATCAAAACCCCAACGTAGTTAGCAAAGTATAGCCTTATTCAGGCAGGACCTTGACATCCGTTGTTGGATTTAGGATCAATCGGACAGGGTATCGAGTAGTGATTAGGGGTTAAAACACTTACAACGGGGCAGAGCTTCGTGAATTTAGGGGGTGAAATTCTAAAGAAACGAAGACAGAGCGAGTAGTGATTAGGGGTCATTATACATATAGTAGAATATTGTTTTTTACAAAAACATTATTATTTGTTAATAATCATATATTTAAATATATAAACATATATAAAAATTAGTCTTAAATTTATTTTATAAAAATTCTGATGGTCTTAAAAAACACAAATTACTTTTTATATAAAGTATAAAACACAAATTCTTTTAAAATAAATTTATTGTAATATCCGGAATATTTTTATAATTGTATATAACTATAACGGACGTTTAAAACTACTCAAATTAAAAGAATTTTTATGTATATGTAAGTATGTGTTCATAAAAAATTTATTAGACAAATTTATATCGATAAAAGAAACTATTAAATTAATTTGACGTTTAAGAAAATCGTTAAAAAACTTTTATAAACAAATTTTAAATATATGTAAATAATACAAATGCAATAGAAAATAACAGAATATCTTAAAAATCTGTTACCATCTTTATCAACAAATATTCTATTTCTAATGAACTAAAATAGAATATTTAAATTACCAGTCATATTTTAAGACATTCTATTATTTTCTATTGCATTTGTATTATTCACGTATTATATATTTAGCATTTGTTTACTGAAGTTTCTTAACGATTTTTTTAAATGTCAAATTAATTTATTACTTTCTTTTATTGATATAAATTTATCTAATAAACATATACTTACCTATACATAAATAAAACTTTTTTGTTTGTGTAGTTTTAAAATGCCCGCTATAATTATAAAAATATTCCGGATATTACAATAAATTTATTTTAAAAGAATTTGTGTTTTATTTATACTTTTATATAAAAAGTAATTTGTGTTTTTTAAGACAATCGGATTTTTTATAAAATAAATTTACAACTACTTTTCTATATATATTATATGATTATTAACAAATAATAATATTTTTGTAAAAAAAATATTCTACTATATATATAATAATATTTTTGCACATTTATATTATAAATAATATTTTTTGTACAAATCAACCTTTATGTTATAAAAGACCATAGTACACTCAGATGCAAAGCATGTGAGGTAACTTAACTGAGTTTTTGGACGACGTTAGTTGTAAATGTTATGGAATGCGACCCAAGTTATACACCGCAACAACCTCTGGTCCCCGTCAACACCATAATAACCGCCGCCTCCGGGCAGCTGATGCGGCATCACTGTTGCTGCCTTCTACCCACGCCATCGTTCAAACTCCCTGCTAGCCGTTTATCAACTTATCCACCAAATGACTACCCACAAACCTAGATCCACCTGTCACCACCACCCGCCGCCGCTTTCGGCCTATACTCATCGCAACCCGGCCCACCGCCTGCCGGTTGAACCGGGTTACTGATTCTCGACCGGGGATTGTTATTGGGGTGTAAAGTGATGTGATTTCATCTGGTTTTTCGGTTGTGGTGAGTGTGGTGATTGTGGAAATTGGGGAGATTGATGGTTTGAAGATGACGAAGGTGGATCCGATCAAGATTCCGATTAGGATGAAGAGAAGACGTTGATCTTTGAGGATCTAATTGATGGATCTTGGGAGGTGTCTGTGGGAATTAGAGGATGAGTGTTTGAGTTTTAAATATAAAAGAAGGAATAAGAGGTGTGTGTAAGAGAAAGAGGTGTGAATGTCAGACATTGGGTAGTGGGGGGGGGGTGCAATTACACAATTGCCCTTATTCATAAAAAAAATTGTGTGTGCTTATATGTCAATATGCTATTGGTTTAGAGGAGTTCTTAGGTTCTCGCAAGTAGGAGTGGTTTTCTCTTGAATCGGATCCTATATATGTATATATTAAGGATCCTGTAAAAAGGGTTAATTGTTTGAGAAGTGTAGAAAATAATATGGTGTTGACATGTGTCCTTCAATTTAATTAATTAAAAAGGCCAAAAATGTAATTTACTTTAAAGTTTAATTAATTGATAAAATAATCTTTGTAAGCTACAGTGAGTTCGGTTAGTGATATAATTTTATTTTTACAAAGATTTAAGAATTCAGTTTTATATAACAACTCAAAGATTTTATAAATCATTAGCGTCTGATTCATAGAGATCGAAGTAAATTACGGTTCGTATTTTTTTGAATCAATTCTTTTTTTTTTGAATCATTAGTTCGTATAAAATGCCATACGAATTCCAGAAAACACAACTTGAATCGTAATACAACCATGGTGTTCTAACATCTGCAATGATTTTTGTTAGTTTTGCAGGTATAAAATACCATACAAATTCCAAAAACACTATGGATTGAATCATATATATATATATATATATATAGGGTCGGGATTTAGAGAAAACGGTAGAAAGTGTGAGAACGGTGAGAACGCTTATGGATCGTCCGATTAAAACAATCTATGGACTAGATTGGCGCGGTGGCGTTTTCGTAAATAATATCAATTTTATTACGTGGACGCGCCTCATTAAGGGTAAATAGGTCTTTACACTTCTATACCAAAACACCATACTAGTGAATAAAACGCCATTACGGACCAAAACACATCCCTATATAAACAAAAACATCCCAGACATAAAAACACACCCCCAGAACCTGAAATGCCATATTTTCTATTATATAACATTCATCTTACAAACTCCAAAATCCCCAAAATATAAAACACACCTACTCAAAAAACGGCATATTTTACTATATACCAATCATCTTAGAAAACGCCAAAACACTCAAACATCAAAGATTCCAAAAAATCGACGGTTCTTTCAGATACACTATTTCCTCAGTAAAACGCCAAAAATGGCAAATATTGTTTCTTGTATATTTAAATATTGTTCTACGCCAAAGTTTCGGAGAATGCATTCTTCCCTGAGGTGCTGTGACTCAAATAACATTTTGCTGCATGAGATGGACAAATCATAAACAAAAAGATGTTGGTGTCAGACTTATGTCATTTTTTGTGTTTTATTATTGATAAATATTATAATGGCATGAAAAGACGAATGAAACTAATGAGTTGTTTGAAGATATATATTCAAAGAAAAAAATTATGTCATTTTGTCTTTCCAAACAGCCACAAAAACACAAGCATAGCTAAGCCAAACCGCCAGCGAACATGATTCAAAGAAGAAAGAGACTGATGACAGTGAAGATTTGGAAGATGAATTGTTTCTATTTCTATTTTTTTAATTTTCTTTTTCTGTTGTTTGTTATGTATTTTTCAACTTAGAATAAAAAAAATACATTCTATTAATAAAACGCCAAACAGTCATAATGCATGTGAAATGCCATAATGCAGTAAAAACGCCAAAAACTCCCAAACTATAATGAAAGTAGTTTGCAGAAGTATTAATAAAAGCTAAAAATGAAAAAAAAAACGCCAAAAACTACTTAAAGCCATTAAAAACGCCAAACTTGGGAGATGGAAAGTCTATGACCCTAAAAACTCATAAAAAGCTGAACAAAAACAGTAAAAATACACAGTAACTGAAAAGACGGCTACTTTATTAATATCATTTATTATAAATAAAATCCCGCCTAAACTACGCGCCAAAAACATCCTATAAGAGTGACGTCTCTGCACAATCAACTAATCACAAACCAAAAACCAAAAACAAATGCCATATTTCCTAGAAACCATTCACTTTAAAACACCAAAAATAATAGTTAAAAAAGCCACAGATGCAGAACCTCGTTTCTTCTATATTGAGTATTGATCTGAATGAAGTTTCACTAAAGGATTCTTCTTTGAGTTGGGTATCTCTATAATCTTTTGCTGAATGAGATGGACAAATATTCAAGAAAAAGAGACTGATGACACTGATATGACATCATGTCACTTTGTTCTTGATGGATATATTGATGGCATGAATGGATCAATACATTAGAGCAGGCGTTGGTCTTCAACATGTCATCAAACAAGTATATATCCACCCACAATAAAGGATGCCACAAAAAATAAGCATCTTCTAAAGACGGGCGTTATGTAGGAAAATAAGGATCTACATAAGGTATTCAAAAACAGGTTCAGAACGCCAAAAAAGTTAAAGTAGAAGAGGCTGATGACAGTGAAGATTTGGATGAGAAATTAGATTATAATTTTTATTTTTTTTCTCATTTTCTATTGTTTGTTATCTAATTCTCTGTTGTTTATTATCTAAATCTCTACTAATTTAAAAAAATGAGTATAAAACGCCAAAAACTACAAACACCAAAACGCCTGATAGTGTAAAAAACTGTAAGAACGGATGCTAGCAAAGCACGATGTTGCTATATAAAACGCCAAAAAACGCAAACAAAGTATTACTTGAAAAATCAACACTAATTGACAGATGAAAATTGAAAGAAACAGTAATTGCTAAAACAGTAAGATGAAGAGACGGTATCATTATTACCAAACATTTATTATATTAAAAGCCACTATATGGAAAATTAAATTTATTTATCTTTTCAAAACACCATAATTGCCTGTCACATTATAGGCCTGTATCCTACATGGCACAACACTTGATATAATAAAATCAAGAAAATTACTGATGTTTTTTTACATTAAAGGCCTGCATCCATATCCAAAAAAACAATAAAAATGCCAAAACAATACTTAAAACGCCAAAATATTTACTATGATCCTGATCTAAAAACAATAAAAAACGCTGCGTATTTATTAAACGCCAAAAATTGGAAAGACGAAGTGACACGCGTTTAAAAAAGGAAATATGAAAGGACAAAAAAGCCCTGCCGCCTTTCTCTAAGCGACGTGACACGTGTTGGGCCAGGAAGCGTTCTCACCGTTCTCACACTTTTGAGCGTTTTCTCCTGATCCCGTTTCTATATATATATATATATATATATATATATGGAGCCTCTAAAATGAAAACCACCCCCAGTTGTAAGAACCATGAGAACCACTCTCAACCAATAATATTATGTCAACCTAAAGGGTGTTTTAGTCATTTATCCCAAATGTCAAATCTATCGCTCTCTTCATTTAAAGTCAGCAGTCTTTTTATACATCTCTCATCTCTTTTTTAAAAGCACTGGTCTCTCTATCTTCATATCTATATTCAGAATCACAGATCTCATCTCATTCTTGTTCATTAAACATCCCCCCTTTTTCTTCAATTTACTTCAGATTTTAGACAAACCCAGAACAAAGCTTTCATCTTTATTGAATTTTGTTGGTGGGTTGAAGTGGGTTTGGTGTAGAACTCACCAATGTTACGTTTTCAAGATTCTGAAAATTGAAGTTTACCCTTTGTTGTTAGCTTTCGAAGTTTTGTAATTATTTTTATCAATTGGTCTAGGGTTTCAAAATGGCCAATTCGGATTTGCAAATGAACCCTTAGATGGAACAGATATATGGAGAAATTTGTTACAATTTTCGTAACCTTCTTCTTGAGGCCTTTGTTAGCAGCAGCAGGGAAGCTGTGACGGTGCAAAACAGAGAGGTAGCGGGGACCGCCATACGCGACGGCGTGTGTGGACAATGGCGGCAGCGGGGACCGCCATACGCGACGACATGTGTGGACGATGGCGGCAGCGACACTTCGGTGGTGGTTGAGGTTCAAGATTGGAGTTGCGGAGTGATGGTGATATCGGGTTAATGGTGGTGTTGTTCGCCGTCTGATGATGGAGAATCTAGATGGAGTGAGGATCACAAAGTAAATGAAATAATATTGCAATATTCTTATTCAGACGTGGACATTTTTATCAATGAATCAATGATTAAACACATACTTGATACAGAAACTGTATGAGCTCGTTGTTCGTCATTATTTAGCATGTGTTTCTCAACCGGCTGTTGGAGCTGAAACCACAGTAGAAATTGACATTGCAGGGGAGATGTTTTCAGCGTTGGGCAGAACAATTGTTGCTGTAAGTTTGTACTGACTAATGTGATTCTTTGTTTTGTTGATGTGAAATTTTTGTAAGTTTAGCTTTTTTGTAATTTAATAAATTCATAATGATGAACAGAAAAATTATCTTGAAGTCTACCGATTCGAATCATGGGGTGGGTCTCTAATCCCAAACTACACGTTTGGACAACAGGTTTGTGTTTATAGCTCTCATAGTTGTATGATATTCGTTTCATTATTTAGATTTTTCATTGTTCATTGTTTCCATCATTTGTGTGTGATTAAACGTATTTTTCAATAACTAAACACATAAAGTTCTTCCCAAAATGCATATGCAAAACAGAGAGGTGGCGGGGACCACCATATGCGACGGCGTGTGTGGACGACGACGGCAGCGGCGCTTCGGTGGTGGTTGAGGTTCAAGATTGGAGTTGCGAAGTGATGGTGATATCGGGTTAGTGGTGATGTTGTTCGCCGTCTGATGATGGCGGTGGTGTTTTGTTGTTCAGATCTGGTCAAGCTTCGGTTCGAGTTTTTAATATCAGGTATGTGGTTCCAGTTCGGGTCATGGTTTGGGGTTTGTTTGACATCAGGCATGGGTCAAAGCTAGGTTCGGGTTACGTCTCGTGTTTCGGCTCAGTAGGTTCGGGAGTTTCGGGTTTCAGCTGAGTTTGGCGGTGACATAGTTCAGTAGCGGCTCGGCTTTCGGCTTGACGCGGTGCAACTCGGGTCAGTTTCGGGTTTTGGTTTGGGTCGAAAGCTGTCAACGGACCCGGTTCGGGTCAGCAGCAGTCAAACAAGTCAAAGATGGCCAACTGAGGACCGGTAAAGTTTAAACGTAGCGAGTTATTATTACGTTAGTTTAGATTTTATTTAGTTAACGCGCACCGAGCTCGAACCGATACTTTAGTGACTTGTTACGTTTGACATTTTGATAGAAATTTTATATATTGTGTTTATATTGTTGAAAATTGTTGAGTTTTGAAAAGATAACGACAACTTGAGTTGTCGGCGTATTAAAAAAACAGAGGAAACTCTGTCCGTTTTCCGTAAAAACGTAAAACGTAAATAGTTTAACGTAAAACGTAAAAAGTTTAGCGTAAAGCGTGAAACGTAAAAAGTTTAACGTAAAACTTACAAATTTTAACGTAAAAAGTTTTACGTAAAACGTAAAACGTAAAAAGTTTAAAAAGTTTAAAAAGTTTAACGTAAAATGTAAAACGTAAACTTTTTAACATAAAACATAAAACGTAAACGTTTATGTAAAAACTATTTAACGTAAAACGTAAAACTTTTTCTACGTAAATTGTAAAGCGTAAAAACTGTGTGATAAAACGGCGCCTATACAAGGGGCGTGAATACGGGGCATAAAAATGCCACAAAAAAAACGGGTCGTAAAAGACGCCGCGTTAAAACGGGACGTAAAAGACAGCGCGTTAAAAAAACGACGCTTGAAAAATCCGGGCGTAAAAAACGGCGTGAAAAGTTCAACGTAAAACGTAAAACGTTTAACGTAAAACGTAAAAAGTTTAACGTAAAACGTAAAAATTTGAACGTAAAACGTAAAAAGTTTAACGTAAAACGTAAAAATTTTAACGTAAAACGTAAAAAGTTTTACGTAATACGTAAAAAGTTTAACGTAAAACGTAAAAAGTTTAACGTAAAACGTAAACTTTTTAACGTAAAACGTAAAACTTTTTCTACGTGAATTGTAAAACGTAAAAAACCGTGTGATAAAACGGCGCCTAAACAAGGGGCGTGAATGCGGCGCATAAAAACGCCGCGAAAAAAACGGGACGTAAAAAACGCCGCGTTAAAACGGGACGTAAAAAACGCCGCGTTAAAACGGGACGTAAAAAACGACGCGTTAAAACAGGACGTCAAAAACGACGCGTTAAAACATGACGTAAAAAACGGCGCGTTAAAAAAAAGACACTTGAAAAAGCCGAGCGTAAACAACGACGCGCAAAAAAATTTGTCTTGTTAAAAAATTTGAATTTAAAAATGCTTTTAATAAAAAAAAATTCTTTATAAAAAAATAAAAAGTAATAGAATAAAACAAAAAAGTAATAAAAAATAATAAAGACAAAAGGACAAAAAAATTAATTTTACTAAACTACCCTTTTGAATTAAAATATTAAAGACATCATAAGACAAAATGTATTTAATATTAATTTTAGTTACTTTTAATCTCATCCATCTATCTTGTTGATCTAGTGGCTAGGAACTGATTATCGCGGTTCTTACAACTGGAGGTGGTTTTCATTTTAGCGCTCCCCTATATATATATATATATATATATGGGATGTATCATGAGAAAACTAGTTTAAATGAGAAAACCAAAAAACTAACTAAAATACATACCAATTTTTTTTTACATTTTTTTTATAAAAAAATCGCTATTTTTTATGTATGAAAAAAAAATTTCAACAAAAAAAAATTTGTTGTATTGCACATGTGCACTATTACGGATATAATGCACATGTGTCGTACACATATAATGCACATATGCAGTACAACAAATTTTTTGAATTTTTTATATATAAAAAATAGCGATTTTTTATAAAAATTTGTAAAAAAAACAAATTTTGGTATGTTTTTTAGCTTTTTTTTAGGGTTTTTTTAGTTAGTTTTTTAGTTTTCTTATTTAGATGTAGTTTTCTCATGATTCTCTCCATATATATATATATATATATATATATATATATATATATATATATATATATATATATATATATATATATATATATATATCAAGTTGATTTTGTCTAGATAGACTAAGAAGACATATTCAACTTTCTATTTTCAAATCAATTACTATTATCAAAGTGTAAGATAAAAGATTACTATAAAGGTACTTTAGGATAACCTCTTATGCTGAAGTCTTCCTAGTTTTTTAAGGTTTATAACTTCTTTTATATAACATTATCATTTTTTTTAAATTACACTATAAAATCAAGCATCTTTTTTTATCTTTAATTTAAGTAGAATATTGTTATATAAAATATGACTACTATACAAACCCAAAATTTGTGTTGTATTTTTATATTGTACACCGTTTTGTGCTGATTTTTTTTATATATTTTTTTGTGCTACATTTTTTATATTTAATTTTTTGTGCTCGTGTTTTTTAATAGATTTTTGTGTTGTATTTTGAGAAAAAAAAAAGGGTGAGAATTTTTGCTTTATGACCAAAATGCTTTTTAGTCCTAGTTATAAGGTATTATCACATCACATATCATCTCTATAATCATTCTTAGGCTACTGAAGTAAAAGTCACTTTTTAGAGGATCTCCCATATAACTACTAGATATGTATCAACCCCTAAAACTTAAATAGTTCATCAAAAGAATTAATCATCAAAGATAATATAAGGGAGGGCGGGGCACCAAGCGGGTAGGCCACCCCGGGTTCCAGCTCGAGCCAACACGTCGCCGCCACCTCCACGGGTAGACTTGGCCAGCACCCAAACCTGCTTGACATTCGCTTTGTTCGATATTTTTTTGACCGTTTAATTTAATATTTTACCGTTTAATTTCTTTTTAAAAAAAATATTCAAATTCAAATACTTACCGTTCCTCTATTTAACTACCCATACTATCCAATCAAACCACAAAACTCTCTCCATTTTCATATTTTCATATACCTCTTTCATCGTTCACATTTACATAACCCCTTCCATCTTTCACATGCACAAAAGTATGGCAATCCCGGGACCGAAGAGGAAGATACCGCATTATCGTTGTCTTATGTAGCAATCCATCACGAACCCACATCTCCTACTCGACGGACCACTTTTTGGAACCTGGTGCACCGTCAATTTGTAACCTATGTTGGTGAGACCAACTGAATCGTGGATCAAATAGATTTACGATTCACGTTCATCCATTACAAGATTTCAAGTTCTTGAATGTCCATCCCTCTCTAAAAGCAGAAGTAGTTGATATTTATCTTTCTCGTACTAGTTATTTGTTTTAATAAGTGTCTTCAACGGGATATGCTGATTGTTAAGTGGTGTGTTTTCCATTTAAAAAGTTGAGAGGTCAAATAATGTTGGGTACAAATATACGTTTATTTATTCTACAACATCTAGCAATTATCGTTAGAGAGATAGTTTTAGTAAATATGTATCCTCTTGATAAGTTTTTTCGGTAGCTTTAAAGTATATTGATTTTTAGTATATTAATATTAATATTTTATAAAGAAAACAAGAGTAAATATATCAATAAATATAAGAGAAAGAGTTATTCCAAAGTTGGTGTGCTAGTTAAATACGAAGTATGGTAGTGACAACATCATGAGCCATCTGAATAGTTGAAAGCCTAGGACAACAGGAGCTAACTTCAATGTAAGTCTGGACACCAATCCCAATGGGTTGCAAGCATGTAAGTGTTGATTGCTCTCTTTTCATAAATTATGGATTTTCAAACACAAAACAAGCTTTGGTTTTTTAATATATAGTTATCAGTTTGGTTGTAGACATGAAATTTCTTGGCCTACATAAGGATATTATTGAGTGAAATACTAAAATGTAAAAGCAAACCTTTACAAAATACAAATTCAAATCGGCGTTTTAGTATCGACATTGCTGTTAAAATGTAATCAAATAGTGTTAAACCATAGGAAATATTGATGATTTCCAAATAACAATTGTTCTCGTGGTTGATAACAATTTTGAATACTTATAAAACCACTATTTACAAGAAAACCGCTAAAAGACTAATGACTCAAAAGATTAAGGAAGAAACCCTGTCCCTGGTACTCCAAAGGATGTAGGAATTAGGTTCATCTTTTGTAAAATATAATTACAAAATATATCATAACGAGACTCTCGTTATTCGTAGGAAATATCATAGTACAATACCGGTTGCAATAACTAAATAAAAAGAATATAAATATAATTATATATACCAATCTTGATTCAAGCCGCATCTCTGATGGGTCCTTCACGCGCACTTGATAGCATCCTAGACTCGAGTATTCATCATCTTGAGTCTTGAAAAATACTCCTTGACTGCAACAAAGAGCACACTAAAACGTTGACGATTTTGGTTGAGGCACGTGTTCAACACGCTTCCCTTAAAACAGATTTCGCGCCTCTACTAAAGACGACGCGTCTGTCTCCCAGGGTACAACAGCCGAAGCAGTCTGTACTGCCGGAGATGGCTCACCGGCCCAAGGTTACATCCGGTAATTGTAGTGTTTGAACTCATGTGGTGGAAAACAAGTAGAGAATACTCATCTCTCTAGTTGGTCTTCAAGTGTTTTTCCAACTTCTAGTATTCTTCATGTATAAAACAATACCTTATTGTCTTGTTGCAAAAGAAAGCACAAAGTCTACTATATGTACAAGACTAGTGAAAAGTTTCACTTAATTAGTCACTTAATTAGAGACTTAAAAACTCTAATAAAACTAATTAAATACTCAAGAGTTACTCTTTAACTTACCACATGAATATTCTAATTAATATTTATAATTTCATTAAATTATAAATATATTTAATATCCATTCACCAAAATTCCAACAATCCCCCACATGAATGGAGATCATTCAAAACACTTAAAATTTCCAATGTAACCTCGACAATTGAGTTTTGCATACGATAGGTAGGTGTTACCCTTTGAACCTTCGCTCATGAAATGCACTTAGCCCACTAGCTCTGAGTAGATCTCGTTGTCTTTGAACTCGTCTGCCGTTTGTGTAGACGACAATATACTTCACACAAGACTCTCCCTAGCCGGGTCATCTCCTCATAGTCGTGTCCAATAATGGTCGTGGAACACTTTCCTGGTTCTGCAAGAGCTCTAGGAATTGTGCCCTCAATTCCATTCGAAACGACCCCACTTCTCTCTAACATAGGTGATTCTCCTTAGATCATTAAAAGCATTGTGGTTATCGTGATCTATCCAAATCATTTACCACATATTATGCTTAGCCTCATACTTGTCACTTTTAGGAATGGACTAGGAAGTTTATTAATCTTTATAATAAACTACCTTATTAAATGCGTAGGGTTATTTCCCCACAGTGACCTCGCTTATTCATACAATTAGGTTTTCCTATTGAACTCAATTCTTGGGATCTCCAGTCTACTGAGTTAGGTTTCCATCATATGAACTTCATTTTTAAGGGCTTCAGTCCCATTCCACAACTTGATCTCTAATAAACCCTCAGGTTGTTGGATCCATAACATTAGCAAATAACTTTGCGTATTTGAGTTCAGTTGTCATGATGTGTTCTTAACTCGTAAGTTAATTTTGCCTATTGTCAACTTCTAAGACTATAACCTCAGTGGCCATCTGAATCTGGTTATAACATATGTCTTCGTAAGATACGTGTATCATTTAAGGCAAACACATCTCCATTATGCACTACGACCTTTGTGTCCTCCACTTAATCGTCTATTTGCAATGTTAGATTGGATTACAAAATCCTTATTGCTAAAAACAAATGCAAGACACCCCCCACATTTAAGTGTTATTGGATAACATTTAGATGTGTTAATGAGAACCATTTCTACATACCCTTATAGGGTTGTTTCTTAAATGGTTCCTCCCCCACATTTCTTGCCATTTGATCAACATTTCCGTAACACCACTTATGGCGACATTTATACACATATGATTGAACAAGACCAACCTTATTGTATCAGTGAATTCAACTCATATTGCATTAGCTTACACAAGCTTCCGAGCTGACCAAAGCAACACATGCCATTGTCATAAGTTTGTCTCCAACTTAGAATAATTCTAATTTAACATCTAGAATAAGCTTAGACAATGAGTTCTCCTCATTAGCTTTTCAAACAAACTTTTAAAAGTTACATGTCATTTCCTTATAATGAATGAAAATTCTCTCTCAACTTTGTCCATACACAAATTCTTTTTGTGTTCATACAAATTTGAATGTTTAGAGTTAATTAGTCTCCGTCAAGACCCATAATTAACCAAGTACTAGTCTAGCATGCTTTAGACTACAATACTTTAGCTTGTGAACAGAAGATGCATCATTCTGATTCTTCACAGCCCTAAGGATATCATAATATCACTTTGCAACATTCATCCCTTGTTAAGACAAAATAATGAGACTTATTCATAATCCTAAAACATCAATATTTAGGAAGGTCTCACAAATTATTGTATATAGCACAAAGCTAAATTTCATCATTCATTTAAGGAACATAACTTGTTTACCTTTGATCTCCAACGATCTACCATTGACTCATAAGTACTTAACCATAAGCCTTAATCCAAGTCACTTGGTGAACACATTCATCACCAACAAGATGAATGTTTCTCATCTGCAATCACTATTATGTGTGAGATAGAGTCAACTAGATTGACACTCAACAACATGGCATTCATAATTTTTCCATAAGTGATTTGCACACATCTATTGTTATTCATTAGGAGACATGTATATTTAGGATGCTCTCCCAAATGAAGGTAAAATCTCCATATAGATCTAACAATAATCAAGTGGTAGACGCATCTACTTATAAATCTCGCAAGATTTATTAAAGGTATACAATAACATATAGTACTTTTACTTTCATATGTTAGAATTCACACTTGTGAATTTTTCAATGACTTCTAATGAAGTATGCGACATGAATGTCGTTAGTGTATTTCATCTCAATACACTCACTACGTTCTTTCATTACTCATTCATGATGTGGTTATACATTTGATGTTTCGTCTTTGACTTTTAGTCAATGTAACAACTCTCAAGTTGTTTATGTCAAAGTATTTTCATGTACTATCCGTTTAAAACCATATTCTTTTAAACAATGTATAACCGACGTTATTATTATTTTCCACAAATAATTTATACGTCACAACCATTAGTGATTTATTTCTTTGTAAAAAATTGCAAGTGTTATCCGAAGATATTGAACACAAAACAATAAAATACATTGGAAACTAAATCATAAGTGTCAATCACTTTTGAAATTTAAACGGAAGCATAGACAATATGTAGACATCAAATAGCAAAGTGCTTTTATCTTCAACACTTTATAATCTGACCGAAATCTTCTCAACAATATTGTCCCATGGCGTGTCTTGAGGTACTCCCTCAATAAGACTCCATGCACTTGTAAGTACAAGTTTCCCATTTCATCTTGAAACTTTAAACTTGGACAATTATGCTCAAAACAACACCAAGTTGTTACAAATACTACATTTAAGTAGTAAACTTGAATAATTAAATTTGTTCACAACAACACCAAGTTGTTTTCACCAAATAACTTTTTTTTAACACACATGTTGGAAAATAAAGTTATAACAAGCACATTATAGAATCGAACGTTTACATAAAACGTTTTCCAAAGATATAGTTTATAAAATAAACTGTTTCTCATCAGTTTTAATGCACACATAGGCAATTAAATGTTTACATAAAACATTTATGTCCATTATGAACAATCCCTAACCTCGTATTCGTGATACACATTTTCTAACACACATGTTAGAAAACTTTAAGTCATTTTATCTATATATATAACATGACCAAATTAAAGCATCAAATGTCATCACTAAAACTCTACTCAAGAGTTTCACCATATGAAGAGTTAAGAGTCTCAATAATTATAGACTTAAACTCTAATAAAACTCATCAAATGTTATCATTAAAACTCTACTTAAGAGTTTCACATATGAAGAGTTAAGAGTCTCAATAATTATATATTTAAACTCTAACAAAACTCATCAAATGTCACAATTAAAACTCTACTCAAGAGTTTCACATATGAAGAGTTAAGAGTCTCAATAATTATATATTTAAACTCCAATAAAACTCATCAAACGTCACCATTAAAACTCTACTTAAGAGTTTCACATATGAAGAGTTAAAAGTCTCAATAATTATAGACTTAAACTCTAATAAAAGTCTCACTTTATTAGAGATTTTATTAGAGACACAAAGTCTAATAAAAACTAATAAATTGACATAAAACTCTCCTTAAGAGTTTATCTTCCATATGAAGAGTCTAGTAAATGATTTTAATTTCATTAAATTCATATAAATACCACACCATCACTTTATGGTACTTTAATTCCTTGAAGTCAATCAAACATCAACTTCAATGTATGACATTCTATTTCTAAGTCATACAAAGCATTGAAAACAATGCCACAACAAATTGCTTATATAAAATGTTTACATAAAACATTTCATAGCATTTGTATTTTAACCATTTTTAACAATCATGTTAAAATGAAAGAAATTCTAACGCGCACGTTAGAAATATTAACATTTCCATAAAATGTTAATTCGACTTGCTAAACACATATATGGTTCAAATAAATAACTCATTTCTAATACACACGTTAGAAACTAAACAATTAAAAAATTGCTTCCAAACTAACGCTTTTCATGATCGTTTCTAACACAATTGTTAGAAGACAAATGATTACACAAATCATTATAAGACTTATTTGTTCATATCAATCCATGGGTGGATGAAAAGTCTATTTTAAATAGAGACTTAATTAGATACATAAAACTCTTATTTAAAGACATAAAAAACTCTACTTAAGAGAATTTAACGTTTACAAAAAACGTATGGTTTACACCAATAATTCCGGTCTAACACACATGTTAGAGAATTTAACGTTTACGAAAAAACGTATGGTTTACACTAATAAACCCGATCTAACACAAAAGTTATAAAAATTAACGATTCCCAAAATCGTTTTATAACCAAATGTTGGAACCAAAACTATTCGTTTTGTACCACGGTATAGGATTTAAGATTGTATCTCAATCTCAAAAAATCCAAACACAACAAGTTGTACTACATACATATTTCCAAAAAAAATATTTATAAGATCATAACCTCTAACAATATATATATATATATATATATATATATATATATATATATATTTTAATTCTATTATAAATCCTTTCGTAAACCCAAAATCCTTATAAATAAGGTTTTTAAGATTGTACCAACAATCTCATGAAATCTGTTTTAAGTTTGTAGGAATTAGGTTCACCTTTTGTAAAATATAATTACAAAATATATCATAACGAGACTCTCGTTATTCGTAGGAAATATCATAGTACAATACCGGTTGCAATAACTAAATAAAAAGAATATAAATATAATTATATATACCAATCTTGATTCAAGCCGCATGTCTGATGGGTCCTTCACGCGCACTTGATAGCATCCTAGACTCGAGTGTTCATCATCTTGAGTCTTGAAAAATACTCCTTGATTGCAACAAAGAGCACACTAAAACGTTGACGATTTTGGTTGAGGCACGTGTTCAACACGCTTCCCTTAAAACAGATTTCGCGCCTCTACTAAAGACGACGCGTCTGTCTCCCAGGGTACAACAGCCGAAGCAGTCTGTACTGCCGGAGATGGCTCACCGGCCCAAGGTTACATCCGGTAATTGTAGTGTTTGAACTCATGTGGTGGAAAACAAGTAGAGAATACTCATCTCTCTAGTTGGTCTTCAAGTGTTTTTCCAACTTCTAGTATTCTTCATGTATAAAACAATACCTTATTGTCTTGTCGCAAAAGAAAGCACAAAGTCTACTATATGTACAAGACTAGTGAAAAGTTTCACTTAATTATTCACTTAATTAGTCACTTAATTAGAGACTTAAAAACTCTAATAAAACTAATTAAATACTCAAGAGTTACTCTTTAACTTACCACATGAATATTCTAATTAATATTTATAATTTCATTAAATTATAAATATATTTAATATCCATTCACCAAAATTCCAACAAAGGATACCCATCATCCTACCCCACAAGGGTTATGATACCGGCAAATTACCTCTGCACACCATCCACATGATCAGGGCATCAGTATTATACGTGTTAGTTGACGACAATGCATTTTTCAGTTATTTGTTTGTTTGATGTTACTATCAGAGTAATGTCAGTCCATGCTTTTCAATAGTTTAGTCACTTGTATAAATAGATCATTTGATTGATTAGCTTTGAGCAGGGTTGTCTATGAGAACTTGATTTATCTGGGGGCTCTGTGCTGGTAAAAAGGGGAAGGGGGGGGGGGGGGGGGGGCTTAATATAAACTTATATATTTAGTTTGTTGAAGAAATGTTACAAGGGGGCCTAACTTAATTTTTTGAAGAAGCCTCTTATTAATTTGTTAAAGGTTAATGGGATAATCCTGATTCTCCACACTAACGACACCTTGCTCCAAAGGATAAAAAAATTGAAAAAATTAGGGAGATGCCAGTCTTCGAACGGGCATCTCTCATGTAATGGTTGAAGCGCCTAAGTAACTAAGTTAAATCAGTTTCATTGTTTTATTTCGTCTTTATATAGTTTATACATATATAAATCGAGGAAAATTTATTTTTTGAGCCTTGTGCGGCTGCGATTTCGCAATTTATTTTTCACTTTCAAAACCAACGAAGTTTGTCACACTTTTCCTTCCCCTCAGCTCCAGGTCACATCTTTGAACATGATAAGCATCTCATTAAGGATGTTATAAAGGTGGTAATGTAAGTGGGTTAAATTAGGGTAAAAAACAATTTTACTCTCTATAAAAGAAGAAAAATGATGTTTTTGCTATATAAAAATAAATTAACAATTTTGTAATTACGTGAAAGTCGACTAGAGGTCTAGTAAACTTTTGGATGCAAAAGATCTTTTTTTTTTTCCAAATAAACTAGTGGGAATCCTGGCAGGAACGTATAAAACATAAAATAATATTTACAATAGATTCAGCATATAATCAAATAAAAGTTAGAAACATAGAGTTGTGAATTACAAAGTTAGATTGCACTGCATACCGCTTTGGTATGGATGGTGAAATAAAATTGAAAACGACTTGTATCGAAACCAAAAAACATAAAAATAAATATCAATACAATACCGGTAATGATGTTCTTTGGGCAGTATTGGAACGGTTTAGTTAGGAAAAAAAATTGTAATATGCGCAAAGGATATTAACTCGTGTTTTATGACGATCGAAAACCATAATGACGAATACTGGCACCAATATTTTTTGGGCGGAAGTGGTTTTATTTGTCAAGGCATTGGTACACTACCGGCACTCGCTATGGCTGATGATTCAAAAAATTCTATTTTGAGTTGAACCTCATTTTCAACATTGTTTAGCCAGAATTGGAACGAAATTTATACCAAAAACCATAAAAATGAATAATACTAATACTGTTGAAGTTCTTCGGACAATATCGGTTCGGTTCGTAGTTCAATTTTGCACAAAACTTTATCCAACATAAATAAAAGTAAGTATGTCACAATGGTACATGTAGAATTTTATTACATTATATTATTATAATAACAAAAAATGAATAACTATATGTAAGGTAACTTTGATAACCTGTATATTTACGGTTCGATTACTTGTACATTAGTACTCACACCCCGATTCCGATAAAAAATTAATATTAAGATATAGATAAAAATAGACATATCATAACGACATTCTCAAAATATTATAAACATCATTTATTAAAGGGTAAATTGCACAGATCAACCTTTATGTTATACTTAAACTGCACTTCATACCTTTCACTATGAAATCGGTCAAACCCAACCTTTATGTTCATGTTTTGTTACATTCTATAACATTTACAATTAACGTCGTCCAAAAACTCAAGTTACCTCACATGTTTTGCATGTGAGGGTACTATGGTCTTTTATAATATAAAGGTTGATTTGTGCAAAAAATATTATTTATACATAAAGGTTGATTTGTGTAAAAAAAATATTATTATACATATAGTAGAATATTTTTTTTATAAAAACATTATTATTTGTTAATAATCATATATTTAAATATATAAACATATATAAAAATTAGTCTTAAATTTATTTTATAAAAATTCTGATGGTCTTAAAAAACACAAATTACTTTTTATATAAAGTATAAAACACAAATTCTTTTAAAATAAATTTATTGCAATATCCGGAATATATTTATAATTGTATATAATTATTATAACGGACGTTTAAAACTACTCAAATTAAAAGAATTTTTATGTATATGTAAGTATGTGTTCATAAAAAATTTATTAGACAAATTTATATTGATAAAAGAAACTATTAAATTAATTTGACGTTTAAGAAAATCATTAATAAACTTTTATAAACAAATTTTAAATATATATAAATACTACAAATGCAATAGAAAATAATATAATGTCTTAAAAATCTGTTACCATCTTTATCAACAAATATTCTATTTCTAATGAACTAAAATAGAATACTTAAATTACCAATCAAATTTTAAGACATTCTATTATTTTCTATTGCATTTGTATTATTTACGTATTATATATTTAGCATTTGTTTACTTAAGTTTGTTAACGATTTTTTCAAATGTCAAATTATTTTATTACTCTCTTTTATCGATGTAAATTTATCTAATAAACACATACTTACCTATACATAAATAAAACTTTTTTGTTTGTGTAGTTTTAAAACGCCCGTTATAATTATAAAAATATTCCGGATATTACAATAAATTTATTTTAAAAGAAATTGTGTTTTATTTATACTTTATATAAAAAGTATTTTGTGTTTTTTAAGACAATCGGAATTTTTATAAAATAAATTTACATCTATTTTCTATATATGTTTATATATATTATATGATTATTAACAAAGAATAATATTTTTGCAAAAAAAAAAAATATTCTACTATATATATAATAATAATTTTGCACATTTATATTGTAAATAATATTTTTGCACAAATCAACCTTATGTTATAAAAGACCATAGTACACTCAGATGCAAAGTATGTAAGGTAACTTAACTGAGTTTTTTGGACGACGTTAGTTGTAAATGTTATAGAATGTAACAAAACATGAGCATAAAGGTTGGGTTTGTTCGATTTCGTAGTGAAAGGTATGAAGTGAAGTTTAAGAATAACATAAAGGTTGATTTGTATAATTTTGTCTCTATTAAAATATATAAGTGAAAATTATCTCTAAAATTAATTATAATAAATAAATAATAAAGAGAAAAATGTACTACACTTTAGAAAAACAATGACAAACGTGAGTGACCCTACTTTTAGTAGGTGTATTTTATATAAATATAAGGTTGCCTGATACGGGGACGTCCCCGGCATGGCGAGTGCTGGCACCACTTTCCTTCCCGGTCCGTCCCGTTGCCAATGTCGTCCTATTGTCGCTGAGGACGCTCCTCTTTCTTCCTTATACCACACATACATACATACATACATACATACATACATACATACATACATACATACATACACATATATAGGATTGAGTTCAAGAGTGAACACTAGTGTATTTGCGAACTTAGTGAACTAATCCTGGCCATACACGTGTGTAAATCAAAGGCCAGGATTTGATGATGAAATACACTAGTGTATTTTACGATTTGATAATTAAATCCTAGCCATACACGTGTATAAATCAATGGCTAGGATTTGTTCACTCGGTTCGCAAATACACTAATATTCACTCTAGAACCCCACCATATATATATATATATATATATAGGAGAATGATCCATTAGGAACCACCCTTTATTGCGAGAACCGCGAGAACCAATGTGAACACAACCAAAAATACCTAAAAATAGATAAAAAAAAACACACAAATTTTTTTTAATATTTTTATAAAAAATTTGCTAATTTTAGTAGCAAAAAAAATTAAATTTTTTTTTATTTTTTTTTGCTTCTAAAAGTAGCGATTTTAATGTAAAAAATAATAAAAAAAATTATGTTTTATTTTTTATTTTTTAAGGTTTAGTGGGGGTTTAGTTTTTAGCAATTTAGCTTGTGGGGTGGG